>CM042037.1:17667500-18867500 GCA_023525975.1 Smallanthus sonchifolius
CGGCTCCCGCAACCACCAACACCACCCTACCAGCCGTCTTCCTCGTCCTGGCACCTCCACTCGGCTGCCGCCGAGTTCCGTCAAACCACTACAGTCGTCGTCACCTCTGCTTACCACCACCAACTCCGCGTCGTTCTTCCTAATCCGCCACCCTCTCCCTTCACCATTCCCGCCAGCCTCCCTCGTTACTCCTCCTGTCGCCGGCACACCTTGATCACGAGCCCAGCCCTTAGCCGAAATCCAATTCCTGACATCACCTCCAGCAAGAAATCCAATACCTGGGTCATCTTTATCGCCTTGAATTCTTCCGGGTGATCTTCATTTTCTCCCAAGATTTCACCTTTTTATGAATCTTGAAACTTGATTTCGAGAATTGAAAAACCCCCAATTCTCTTTTAGGGATTTAAGATCGAATTTGGTATTTTTATAGTTTCTTGATTAAGGGGCTAGTGAACAGTTGATTTTATGAGTTTATTCAGATGTGTGATTAGTTAATGAAGAGTATTTTCATGAGGGTTCTGCAAGATGATACAAGGTGTCAAATGAAGAAGATGAAGAAATAGGGACTCAACCTGCAATAATAAAAAACGGCAAAACAGACTTTTCAGCTTTTTTCAAACAGAAAATATACCGGTGTTAACCCCAGGGACTCGGAGTGTTACAGAATGTAAACCACAGGTACTCAAAGCGTTAAAAATTCGTGTTATGGACGCATTGTGTTAAATCGTGTACACCACAGGGACGCAAACGGTAATTTACTCAATAAAAGACAAAAAAGTGTTTGCTAGTTTGTAAATCTGGCCCCTCATAACAACCAGTGTTGTCCGCTCACAAGGAGCTCACAACTTTCTTTTTGGTTGCCTGAGTGGAAACTTCCCAAGAGGTCACTCATCCTACAATTACTCCCACCCAAGCAATGATCGTAGAGTTCTCCTCTCATCCACAAGCAATGCGCCCAAAATGCATTGGTGAGATTTGAGGTGGGGCATTCCTTATGATTTAGTATCTCCCCCGTGAACAGAACGATGTGGGATTTGCTTAAGGTGTCACGGGGTTTGCCCAACCTAACCCGCATATATTGACCCGTTACCCACCTCTAGTAATACCATGAGTATGCCAGTTTTAGTTACCTTGCATACAGGTCGTTGGGGATCTCGCATATTAACCAACAAGTTGTCACATTTTAGATCAAAATGAACAATATTTTTGGAATGCAAATATTCCATTCCAAAAGCTGCATCCATGGCTATTAAAAGCTTTCTACGACGATCAAGTGACCTGCACATGACATCAAAATTACCCATTTAAGACGCAAACGAGCATAAGATTTCATGAGGAATAAATTAATTTCAAATTCACCTATCCTTTTTTATTAAGACGTTTCTAAGTGATCCATTTGTCATAAATTCAGTAACAGTAGCTAAAGTTCCTCCAGCTGCATCAGGTACAACTCCATAAAATGCTACCACATTTGGATGATGAAGATTTGAAAGAATGCGTGCTTCTCTCCAGAAGTCATTAGTCTGCAACAGATAAAAGTCGATCAATAATGTTAATAAGTCAAATGGGAAAAATAAAAAATACAGCTAAAAAGGGATGGGGGGTGAACGTGTTGAAAGTTATCCAAACTGAATTTTTAATGAAAACCATCTTCAACGCTGTTTTATTCAAATATATATTATTTATGTAATCATACAGTTTTTGCAATCATATTTAACGCATTAATATTTAAAGTTTAAAAATTGGACAGAAAAGTGTTTCTACTCGACCCAACCTGGCCTAGCCTGTTGCGACTTGCACTAAAAATTTACCCATTTTGACCCATTACCTGCCCTCCAAATTTGTGACCTATGGCTATGATGACCTACCAGTCGTTCTTCCTCAGATGATCTGCCAGCAAAGCAGCTTTTCTTGATTCTTTTGATAGCGACATCTGACCCACGCCATCTGCCATGATAAACAGTTCCATATGTACCAGAGCCTAACTCTCTTAGTTCTTCAAGTTCAGCATTTTTTATTATCTGCGTATGATGTCCATTTATATTTTTAAGGATAAGAGCTAACTAACAGCAGAATTATATGGAAAGAAAAGTCAATGAAATATTATAGTTCCATGTGAAAATTCATTTGATCAAATGGAAGTAGCAGAATCCAAAATTATAGGATCTGCAATAGCTGGGGATACGTCGCCTTAGTAGGTTACATTATCTGACCCGTACCCATATCAGACAACAAATGAATGCAAAATTAACATGAAAAATTTGAGAAGTGAAAAAGATGTGGATCACCAACACAATGGAACCTTGTAAACCTATTAAAAAGCACGTATGCATGCACACGTATGCTTCAGTTATAACTACTTGCTATTTATGCAATGATTAAGGATTTAACACGTAACCAACATGCGATGGAGGCCAATGACATACCTGGAGTCCATACATATCAGCTTCCATTTCAGCTATTAATGCATTACTGAACGGGCCATCTTTACAATCATTATCTGTTGCAGCATCCTGAATAAGATATGGAAATACCTCAACTACAAATCAGCTGGCTACTGCTTCGTTGAACTTTGGAATTTATGTAAGACTGTAAGTACTGAAGTAACTTTTTTTGTAGAAAAGAATATGGTTATTTTAATTTAACTATAAAAATGCTTGCCTCTATACAGTTCCTAGGTTAGGTTTAATTTAAATTTGTATAAAAATGCCTTGAACTAAGTATTGAACAGAGCACTATTTCTTTTGGACCTGAATAAGCTGGCTTGATTTCACTTAATTAAGTAAACTGACTAGGATTGACCGCCAATGTCAATGAAGGATGAGATTTTGAAGTGTTAGTTTTTTGCCTTGTTCAAAGTATGCCACATTGTCACTATAGTACTCCCAATTGAATGTTCATTTATTATCATTAGTACTGATGGTTTTCATACACTGATCTTTCCCTATTTTTATACATTAATTTTAATATCTCATAGCAAAGTGCATACCTCAACATTGGAATCTGAGAAAGTGCTCTCAGTTTCTTTGCCATTCGAGGGGTGAGCTTCCGTGCTGACTGCATCTAAAACATGTGAACAACCTGCAGAATCAGTCACATCTCCCAAAAGGTCAGCCAAGTCCGGTTGATGTTCTTTCTGATCCTTGATAGTCGGGACTTCCTTCTGCATATTACTATAATACCCTTCATGACCCATGTTACCAACTTCTCGTTTGGTGTAATTGAAGAAATCGTCATCCATCAAAGAAATTTCTTTCATCAAACCAGCACCTGTTGTTGGGTTCTGCATCAAAGAACCAAAACTCAATGGTGATTTTAGCCCTGAATTTTCAGGACCTATTAGCATAGGCTTCTGGTTATTCATTACCTTCTGATGTGAACTTGGCGGTTGAACAGCAGATTCTTGATATATGTTATCAGATAAGCCAGAAAGTAGATCAGTCAAAGATTTTTCAGGATTATGGACCTGTGGCATATTGTTCCCCTGCTCCCCATTTACTATCCTGGTAATTGCATACTGCTTATCCTCGGAAATTATTTGGGTGTTAAGAGCAGGCTCAGCTGGAGACTTCTCTAAATGATTGCTTGAAAACTGCTGCATCACGGCATCTGGAACAGGCTTCAGATTTGTTGCAGATGATGCAGGGATGATGTGGTCCGAGACTTGCGGGTTATGCAGAACAGATATCTGATCATAATTGACCTTCGATGCTTTGTAGATGTCATCATCGTTGGTTGCAGATGAGGTATTGTTTGAAAAAAAATCAGCTTGATAAAAAGTTGGTATGTTTTCCTTTGAAATTTTTTGCACTCCAACAGTTTTCCTTCGGTCTTGCTTTGCTGTTTGCAGCTTCTCATCTATGCAATTTGCCTCATCATTTACTCTCTTCAAATGATCTGTCTGACTGTACAAAACAGGCTGTTTCGCACTCGCCATCTCAATTACAACTTGCGGACGAACATTCTCATTTTGTTCAACAGATTTCTCTTGCAAGACAACAGATTCCAGCTGTGCTGGCATCCGTGGTGGTACAAAGCTCAGCGTATCTTGAGAACCGAAACAAGAATTTCCCCCAACTTTCTGAAGCTGAGGATCAGAAAATGTATGTGGCATCATGGGATGAGCCCCATTGACATTAGACCCCAAAAATGCATCCATTGAATCAGCAGATTTTAACCGGTTGGCTTCACTTTGCAAACAATGTGAATCATTGTTTCTTGTTAGATTGTGATCAACTATTCCATTGACTGCAACTACATATTGATAATCTGGATTCTGCTGCTGATTCAGATTGGCTTCAATTGTACATGTAACTTCAGATTCACTTAAAGGAATCAAAAATATTCTAAGTCGCATGGACCCATCAAGATTTCCAAGTCCCTTGTACTCCTCTATCATATTCTGAAGATCCTCGTTAGAAGAAACAGATATAAGAGCATCAAGATCCTCTCCTGGAAGCTGGTACTTGATTGTGTAAGGCTGGTTGCAAAATTCATTAGTCCTCTTTACAAGTTCTTCCCATGAGATATTTTTCTGTATCGAAACAATACGCGTCTCACCTCCCACATATCTCAGTTTTCCATCACTGGGTCGAGGCAAGATTTTACCACCAGAACTACAAATAAACTTAATCTTCCCTCTTTGACAATCATCTGAAACACCTGATCCTAATGGAACACTTGGCCTAGAAAGAGATTCTCTTTCCTCAGTGCTATCTGCCATATCAGAGCTACATACAGAATTCACCCTCTGCAACCCAAGTATAACACTAAGTTCCTCATAACCAAGATGATGGTTTCCATTTCTTTTTAATAATGTTCCATTGCTGAGGACTTTATCATGATCATTATGAACTTGACTTACTTTACGACGATCCTGAAGAAATTCCATAGAGAACTCCTCACCTGTTCTTAAAGATATATTGTTCATTGGACTCTTCCCAACCAATGCCCCATCTTTCAAAACAGAATGTGATTCTTGCTTGATCCATTGACCAGACAAGCAAGGAACCTCAGTGGTCATGGCAAAATCTATATTCTAGGATCACTCACAGTTTCACTAGAATTGTGCATTTACCTTTAAGATTCAATTTTCTTCCCTCCAATCATGAAAATACCATGTAAAACTGCACTACCACCACACTTATGCTATATGAAAATCTTCACCACCAAGCATTTAACTGATACTAATTAACCAGACAAGGCACAGAAATCAAGCAGCTATAACCAATCCTTTGGGGAGTTTGTTGTTTGTACAGAACTACAGACCTTGTTTTTTCCCCAAACTATCTTACTCTAGCTTTTTCACTGAAACTATTGCCACTCTGTACGGACAAAACAATGATAATATAACTAAACAGCTCAAACAAGCTGACAATTCCAAAATTCGTGATACCGCATGAAAATCGGATGATCGACCTTGATCAATTCAGGTAAATCCTATAATTTTGAGGAAAATTAAGCACCTAGCACACATTATCGATCAACCTATAAGTGATATGATTTAAACACATGCATTTCATAATCAGATTATCCTACCGCTCCATAACTTAAGGTCAAATCAAATCGGCACATAATTAAGCAATCGAAATTAGAGAATCACCTGTTTTTGTCGATGTCTCTGTTCCAGAAGTTGCAGTTGAGTGAGGAAAAGGTGAAATTGAGATGCGCGATTAGGTATTTGGACTGGAATACTGCGTAGGGTTTATAATTGAATAAAGTGAGTGTGTTTGAATTGCAAATTGAAGGGAAACAGGGACAAGTGGACGCCATCAACGCTAAGCTGGATCTAAACCCTTTTCAGATAGGGGCGGTGTACTTCAAATTATTCACTTTTTTAATTTATTTTTTATTTTAAAAACAATATTTCTTCTAGAATTAATTAAGAGTCAATCCTTGCGTCATGGACCGTTTATTGTGGCGTGAGTCTTTTGCTCGTTTTTGGTTTTGTGGTCTTTGGCCACAGGCTTGGTTTTTTAAAGGATTTGTTAGAGGCATTTATATAAAGGTTCTGAATTCAAACACAGACGTTTAAATTTTTTTGTTTTCCATTCAATTTTAATTAATCGCTTATATAAACAAAGTTCTTAGTTTTATAAACAATTTGAAATGAATATATACAAATTTATGAAATATTTATATATTTGTAAAAAACATTTTTAAAATTTATAAAACTTTAATAAAACAAACTTATTAAAAAATAATTTCTAAAATAAAAGACCAACTTCTACCAACTATTTACATATTTTTTAAACTTATTAAACTTGTATACCATTTTGTCTTAATTAAAAAATATTTAGATATATTAAATAATTATTTTTATTATATGATATTTATTCATACGATATTAAAAACTAAATTAGTTATTAAAATAAATAAAGTGATTATAAGAAAATAATGTAAAAATAAATTTTATGGAAATGTAAGGAGGTTTGTGGATGAAATAGAATGACTATTTGAGAAAAGTTTATGGAAATGGAAATGACACCATTCAAGTGAACTTAAATTCTAAAAGCACATTAATTCTCCTAGTCAAGGGAGCCAAATCCACAAAAAACTATAGCTCTTGAGTTCTTCCATTAGCCATTTTAAGGTTGGTCCTCTGCCTTCGAAAACAGCTCCGTTTCTTACTTTCCATAAACACCAAACTGCTGCAAGAATAACCACTTGAAAAGTTTTATCTCTATTTGTATCCACCGGGGTGACCTTAGCCATTTCTAGCACATCTCGAACCGAGAAAACGTATATAGGGGAAGTTTTGCACAAAATACTAATGAAACCCCAAAGCATAGAAGCAAAATAACATATGGTGAAAAGATGCTCGACGGTTTCATCATATTGAGAACATAATGGACATAAGATAGAATCAAGTATTACCTTTCTCTGAACTAATGTCTTCCGAGTTGGAATCCTATATAATTCCGCTCTCCGAGCAAAAATGTTAATTTTAAGTGTAACCGTTATTATAAGTTTAAGTTAATTTAATATTATTCAATTATTTTCACAAAAACTGATTTATGATTTCGCCTATTTAGTAATTTCTTTGTTGCAACATAAAAGGTTTAACCTAATTCGATATTGGGTGGAATCATGAACTAAACAGCCTATCTGTTTCCACTTTTGCGGACCAACCCACCAAACCAAACGCACATACATTCAAACTAAACCAAACCATTGATTCGGTTTAATTTTTTTTATGATTTTAATCATTTCTTGGTCATAAATAAAACTAGATTATTTCAATAAAATAAAAACCAAATCAATCAAGTTAAACTATAACTTTAAGAAATTACTGCAAACAAGCTATAGCTTATTTTTCCTAATTACAAAGAAAGATATATTATTTTGGTAAACAACTGATTTTATAACACATTTACTTGATTTTAACTTGATATGAGTTGATCCAAGAGTTGGTAGAATCATGTTTGGATCAACTTAATTAAGGCAAACAAGCTAAAAAGGGCCATACTTAAAACAAACATGACTTTTGATCCGTCTAAAATTACTGGACACATGGAGAGAAGCATCTCCCCGGCCCAGACATTGTGACAAACGCCATGGTTTTTCTCCAAATTTAGCAATCTTAATTTGTTCAACTTTTATCGTAAAAAAGCATGAATCTTTGAATTTATTAATTCACGTGTTTATATAGATAATTTTTTAGAACGACATTTATATATTTAATTTAAATATGAGGTTGTTAATTTTAAATTCCAATATCTGGTCAAATCTGACAAATTTAGATTTTCAAGGCAATTAGATAGGTTTCTTTTTCAAAATCAGAAACCAAACCATATCATGCTATCCATAAACCAATTGGCTATATTTTACAGTCTAATGTAGAGTTACGTTCTTAAATCACCTTTGAAGTATAGCAAAGGTGTCACACCTTATTAAATATATTAAAACATAAACATTTGTACAATATAATACGAATACGAGGTTGATTTTACAACAAACGACTGTAACTATGAAGGTAAATTCAAAAAAAAATTGGATTATACCTTCTAAGTTACACTCGTCATTATCATAGTAAAATCACCTAAAAGTCTAAAAATAAATTTTCTCTTGGAAATGTTACTGAAAACCTGACATGAACCATAGTTGTAGAATCAACTAGTCGTATGTATCCAGAAATTCATTACCAGATACTCATTCCTTTTGTTAGTTTCTTCGGTTTCCCAACTCCGCCAGTTTTTTGAGGATGTTCATGATTGCTGGAAGAAGCCTGGTGGATATAGAAAATAACCCCGCAAGCTGGAGGCACATTTCATCAATCAAACACAAACAATTAGACACAAAGTAAAGTTTAGTTTCCATTTGTTTAAACTAGAGGTGGTATAAGGGTCGGGTAAGGGTCAAACGGGTAATTTTAAGTATGTGTCACACCAGACCGAATCAAAATACATTTTGTTTAGTTTTTTTTTAATAAATAGTTAGCGTATTATATTTGGCAACAAGAAAAAACATATTGTTTCATTAATAATTAGGAGGTTTATGCATTACAAATACACCTTGGATGAGTTCCAACCCGTTTCCTTTTAAGGCATTTTTTTATTTTACTTGTTTGACCCGGATAAAAGTAATCCAAATCAACTCATTCTTAAGTAAATAGGTTGAAATGGCCACGATCTGGTTAACGCCATTTAATGTGGATCCCATGCTTGTAAATGAGTCCTTATGTTTGTCTCCTCAATGAGCCCACAAAGTGACAATAAAGATTAAGGTGGTTTTTAACACTCACCATGCCATTTTGGAATTCAGCAGCTATGCCTAGTTGAACCCATAAGGCTTTAAAAAGCAGAAAACCGACGAAGATGAAGAGCACGTACAATGGATTCCTGAGAAAGAAACAAAGAAATGACTAGAATTTAGTAACAAGTAATTGAGAATGTGAAGGCCGAGACACGATTAAAGCAAACAAACCTCAAAAGAGTCATAAACTCATCGAATCCAAGCACAAATAAGGCAAGGATAGCCCATGGAGGTGGTAGCCAACTGCTGTTTTGCTTGTTAGCTTTCTGAAAAACATTGAAAATGGAAGAAAAAAACATATGAAATCAAGTATATGTAAATTCCTTGTATTTATGTATGCATTCAAGATTCATCTCTTTATTAGAGCAAACCACAAAAATACAGTGTCTTGCCCACTTTTCACCGATATATGCACCATAAATTTGAAACCATTTAACCTTAAGGGGGTGGCGCTATGGCAACGCAACCTGCATTTTAATTTGTAACCATTTTAACTGTAATTATAAGGTATTTATGTGTAATATCAAACTCTATATATTAAGCCCCTATGTAATCCTATCTATTATACACACAATCAATATACAATTACCCTTTCTGGTTTAACTTTTATGCATTCTCTATTACCAACTTACTATGCTTTATTTTACCTTTTGGAGAAAAACCAAAAAAGTTACCTTGTTGTGACATTTTAATTTTCTACTAACAAAGAAATCTTATGGAATGCTAAGATGATTAAAATTGTACCTGAGCAGTTATAGCTTGACTAACAGCATATTCTGTCTCTTTCTGAAATTGGTTCCACAAAGTCTTGCATTGAACAGGAGTTATCAATGTCTTTGAGTCTGGAATCTGGTTGTAAACAAATTAACCGCCAACATTTTTATCAGAAGGATCATTTAAATAAATAATTATATGTTTTGACATTCAAATATTTACATAAATCTAATGATACCTTTTCCCATTTACTTGTGGCCAGAGGGTTTTGCAGATTGGAGCTCTTATCCGCGGCGACGCTGGGTTCTGCTAAAGCTTGAATTAGTACATTCTGAATTTTATCAGCATAATCCTCCAAACGAATAGCAGCCAACACGGAGAGCAACTTTAAAGCCTAAAAGATGTATATGCATGATAAAATAAGAACACGGCTCACAAGCTCTAACTAAAAAGGCCTATTTTTAACAAGTTCCATTGTAACAAAATGTTAGTTAATCCGATAAGTCTTACAGAAGTGCGAGCAGTTTTATTAATTGCGCGAATATCTTCCTTTCCAGTCCAGGTACGTGGCATTAAATCATTATCATGGTTGAAAATGGTTGTAAACCTGTGTATTCGGTTTATTCTATCATGAAAATGTACACAGGTAAAACCGCTTGGATTAGAGGTGGCAAAATGGGTGGGCTATGCGTGTGTAATGGGTCAAAACAGATAACTATCTAGTACGCGTCAAAATGAGTCAGGTCGGGTTGAGCCAATCCACAAACTTTTTTGTGCATATATTTTTTGAAACTAATAACTAAAGTGCTAAATATGATTACAAAAACTATGTTATTACAAAATAGATGTAGTTTTTTTGACTTGTTAGCTTAGTCCATTTAATCTGTTAGAGATAAAAGTAAAACATGACCCAAAGCGACCCATTTAAAGTATATGGGTCAAAATTAACACCTCTAGTTTGGATTAATGAAGTGATATTAAAAGCATAATACCTCTCCTTCATGTTATGTAGAATTTTACCAGCTTCTTCTTTAGCCTTCCCTTCAACCGCTTCTGTTGCATAACTCTCCAATCTTGATATTAGATTATTCTTCGCGTCTTCATCCATTTCAAAACCAGCAAGTGCTTTAGAAAACTTAGAGAGAGCAGTTTTGGTCTCACTTCGAAGAAGTTTCCTGATTGCAGACCAAGTATCATCAGCAGCCCCTTCTAGAAGAGCTTCCACAGGTCCATGTAATGCATTCTTTAAGTTTGACTGCAAAATAATCCGTAGTGTTGATTAGGGTGGCTAGATTAGCGAAGTGGGGCGGGCGTTGTGAGTAACGTGTCAAAGTGGATAGAGGTTAAAACGGATCAGGTTGGATTAACCAGCAAACACTTTTTGTCCATTTTTCTGAATAACTAATATGTTAATTATCATTATAAAAACAATAATAATACAAGTCTTCTAGTGTTGATATTTATCTTGTAAAAAGGCATCAAAGAGGGTGATATTCAACCCGTTCGGCATGGACCCATCATAAATAAATGTGTCAAATTTCACCTCTAGTGTTGATATTTATCTTGTAAAAAGGCATCAAAGAGGGGAAAAAAGTTTATAGATTAATGAATATCAGCAATATGCGATATTCAAGCTGCTATTACCTCATACAGTGCAGTAAGATCAGACAGTTTAGCAGTACGGACATCAACAATATGTGAATCGATATCCTGAGCAACTTTAGCCCTTATTTTGGATGAGTCCCAGTCAGCTTGCTTGATAATGGCACCTTTAGATTCATATGTATTGATCACACAATATTATATGATCAAAAAAATGTGCAGTCATACTAAATTGGCAATCAACAACCTGAAGAGTTGAAGATATACCTTTGCATTGTTCATCAAATAATTTCATTGCTGATACTGTGCAATCGCGGGAAGCTACTTGGAACCCTTGTCCTTTATTCAACGCGTCTTCAAATGCTTTTACGAATTTTTCCAGTGTCTCAGACCTCATGTGTTGCAATGTTGATTGATAGGCAGGTTCAACAAGCTAAACAGAACACAAGATAACAAGCTATGAGGGAAATCAGTTGAAAAAACAACAACTTAGTTATAATCTAATCAACTGTTTGAATAAACATTTGTTGCAGTTAAGTGACATTACTAGCAACAATTTCTCTGTCAATTGTTTCCGCTTCGCACTCCTAACTCCTTCCTCAAAAAATGCAGCCTCATCATCATAACTGAGAATTTTTTTTAATTAAAAATAAATTTAAAAAGAATATAGTTAAAAAAAACATGCATTAAGGGCATAAATATGTGCATACCCTACAAAGCAAGCATCAAGCAGCAAACTAATCTTGTTTCCAAAATCAGGCACAAGTTGAGACTGTACCGCATCCTCTACTTCACACCAGTCCTGTAATAAACAGTTAAGTTTAAACCGAGAATATCTAGAAAAAGAAAACCTTTAAAACTAATTTGATATGAAAATTATGAACCTTGTTTTTAGCAAAGGCGGAGTATTTCTCATTAGCAATCTCTTCACATCGTACGGTAGCCACCATCACCTGTAGTAATAGTTAACAAAAATGAAATGTAACACATTGGAAAATATGCATATATATAAAATTTGAAAATATTATATATATATATATATACCTTGTGAGCAGGCAGATCAAGATCCCTATTTTCCTTGATAACTTTCCAGATCTGTTCAGCACTGAAAGAAAATCCTGAAGCAGGAACAACTCCCTGTCTGTCACCCGCGAGCCCTCCAGGCGCAATAGAATGCTGGAACCGATTCCTGAGGTTGGCCGCCTTTTATAAAAAATAATAATTAGAAAAATGCATGCCACAAATATTGGAAATATAAAGAGTATTTATGTGTGTACTCTTGTCATTTTACAAAAATGTATCCATATAACATAAGATACAATACAGAAAACTTCAGTTTACCTGCTCTTTGAATTGATCTTCCTTCTCCTCAAAACTAGAAAGAGCAACGACTTCGATCTGATTATTCAGTTGGTAGGAAAAAAATATGAATCAATAAACTGTCATGGTAAACTGATCCAAGAGACGATCACGAGTGATATCTTCGGTGTCTTACATTAAAAAATGCACTTAGTGGTGTTTCCTTGTGCTCGTCTGGCTTAGGAACAGAATCCCATATCTATGGCCAAATAAAAATATTTAAAAATCAATTTTGAGACTTGCATCAGTAAATTAGATGATAAATGTGTATGACTTAACAGAATTTTACCTTCTGGATGTCTTCCCTTAAGACAGGCTCTAAATTTTCCAAAGGTGTCTTTAAAGAAGCAAAGAGAAAAGGATCCAAATAATATCAGCTTTGCATTCATAGAAGATGATGAAACTTTATACAAGATATACCAGTAAATCTACTTACTCTCGTTTTATCACGTATGACAAAAATCATAGTTGTTTTGCGTGGACTGAATAATCGTGTCATGACCTGAAAATGGGGAATCATAACTTTAACATTTTGCGCAATTTCCAATCAATATAACAAAAGTTAAAGAAGGATATACACATGATATACCTGGAATACGGTTTTCAGTAGAGGTTTGTTTGCAGCATGCTCACGACCGATATCATGACACCACCTAATAACAGAAAATTTCAGAGGAATGAAAACAAGTTCACAAAACAAAACTTTCCAAACCACACACAACTGCATAGCTGATACGGAGCTGATCCAGGAGATGGCAGAGTAATACTTGGAGCAACTGGACAGGGGCACATGGGTTAGAAAAGGCCCAACTTGCTCTTTTTGGAGTTACAAGGCCCATAAGTAATGTACGGAAACGTATCAACGGGTTGGACATTGTGACAAATGCCATAGGTGGTTTGCACTAACCGTTGACCCGAATTTCATCACATGAAGCCCCAATTTGGCGTTGATGGTTTTTCCCCAAAATTAGCAATTTTAAACTATTTCCTTTTTATTGTAAAAACACGTGAATATTTGAATTTATTAATTCACGCATCTATTTATGCACTAAATTTCAATAATAAGCTGCCAGTTTTGAATTCTCAAGATTTGGCCAAACTTGCCAAAAGTAGATTTTTCCTATAAAGGGACCTGATGTAATAGCTTAAGACATTCAATAATATTCCAACTTTCCTCTCGAGAGTAATCTTTATATTTTATGCCGTCGCTCTATATCAATAGCTTAGTCTATCAGCATACTTACATGTTGATAAGCACTATGTCTGAAACTGCAAGTGCAAAAAGTGCACTTTGTTTCTCAAATGCAGTATCATCCTGAAAAAAGACGCAAAAGTGAAGTCATAAATTCATCCTTCATCAAAACCATCACATGGTGATCAAGGAAATGTATGCAACCTCTCCTCTTTCTCTCCCATCAGTACCCTCGAGATCCATCACAACCGTGCAAGGTTCAATACCCGTGCATCTTGCCATCCAAATACCTTTGGTGGTCTGAGACCTGATACGCGTGCAGTGCAGTTAGATTCCTTAGCTATGGTTATATAAAAATGAACTAATAAGTGCATGGAAGAGATGCATGCCTTCCCTTGAAAGCATCCATTTCCTGGAAGTTGGTATGGAACAGATGATTTAGAAGTGTGCTCTTCCCTGTTCAACAACAAGTGTCACTAAAAGCATTAAATATAACTTTTAAAAAACTAACCACCATTGCCACTTTGATACAAATTATGCCATTTAGTTTTCGTGCTAGCCGTATAAATAAACAAACATACCCAGTAAAGTCCCTCTATCCCAGGGGATACAGAGAGGCTGCTCCCACTGAAAATCCTTCTTTTTTTTGTGCAGTATACAATATAGTAATCCAGATAACATAAAATATGGCTGATAAAATCAAAGCAACAACCATATGCGTCGCGCTGGACGTATATTTCTGTTTAAAAATCGTATACTAACACGTACCGCTGCTTTGTGGGCCCATGATGGAAACAATCGCGTAAGAAAGTCCACATTCAGACAGTTTTACTTCCTTCATAAATTTCTCAAGTCCAACTACATTCATAGTACCATCTCCATCTATGAGGTGGGTAGAGCAACAGTCGGCAGATTTGGCTGAAAACAACACATGTTCATCATAGTTCATAGCTTGTAACACAAATATATTCGCAATGGGATTGTGGAACGTCTAGAATATGTAACTATTTGCTAGAAATTAAACAAATTGAAAATGTGGCAATTTTAAGGCATCAAATGTTTTCATATACGTTGGTGATACATCAATCATCGCATGCATGCTAAGATAGAGAAAACATTAAAAGAAACATCAAATTGTAGATTAATGAGAACAAAGATAAAACATATGACATTTTAATTCATTTTAATATTAACAAAGAGATCGAATATCATGACACCGGAATATAAAGGGCATAGATCAGATGGCATTACCCATTGTAGAGTTATTGAATCAAATGATGATCTACGGATATATCATTGATTTTGTTGAAACTGGCGTCAGATGAATATAATGTGATGGAAAATTGATCCTTAATACGACAATTGGATCATTGTTGTTGTGTTCTTTGATGGGGTATGGATGTCCTGATGATCATGGAGTGGAAAGTTTAGGAATGAATGGGAAAAGTTTATAAACATGTCAAAAAGCACGAACCTAGTTAGTTCAATAAAACCGAATTAAAATGGTAACAAAATGCAATTCATATGTTATATGGTTATATAATTTCAACTTATTTATAATCATTTGAATAACAACCATAAATAAGTTGAAAACAACATAGACATTATTATATATGAGTTTATTTGTGGAATTAAACACACCGGTGGATTCCGTAATGTAAACTCCAAGACCTCCGGATTGAGCTCAGAAGGTGGAGGAGTCTCCGGAAACTGCTTGCTGATCTTGACCTAGCAAAACAGAACACCGTTAGTCTCGTCACAGTGATCAGGACTCCGGGGGTGTCGTTATGACCAGCCTCCGACGTGAGAATAAGTATAGGTTTTAAGTATGGCAAATGCAGGGAAAGGATAGTGAGTGAATGATTGAATACCTTTGTGTCTTGGGGATGATGGATATTTATACTCGAAGTCAGTTGTCCTTTGTCGTGGGTTGTCTCCTGCTTATTGGTGCCGGGTTGGGTAGTGCTTGAACCATTGTCCAGGTTGGTAGTAATGGTGATTGCATTATCTGGGTCCTTTTCTTATTGGATCGTACTCTGACATTCTGATCCTTTAGGGCCCTTATTGTTATTTGTATGTTATGTCGTTTTCCCCATCCTGTGCGAGCCTCTTCTTTTTAGTATGACGTTGGCTATAGTCCGGCTGTTTGGTTCTGTGGCCCGGCCCTGGGTTGTTCTGCTTTGGTGGGCTCTTGGCCGGGTTTGGGCTTAAAGTTGGTCCCGCCCTAATTTAGCAGGGATATGCCTGGGCTTTTGCCAGGTTATATCCCAACAATTAACTTCTTAACCGTGGTCATAATTTTTCGGTTTTCGTATGTTTATCACTGAGGATTTTACCATGTCAAGTCACTAAAGTTTTTTCTAATGGATTGAGTCTTGTCACCTAAATGCATTTAGGTTTTTGAGTGTAGACGTAGGAATTTTGTTGGTCCGTAAGTTCGTATGTGTTTTTTAAGGTGATTTTAATTTCAGCTTGAGTGACGTGTTTGGATTTTTATATAAGTTTAACTAATTATTTACTATTAGTTTAACCACACCTAGGTGTTAACCCAATTTATATACTCTTGTATGAGGCATTAGACCATCACAAATGCAAGGCATTTAGCGTGCATTTGGATAAGTTGGAATATGCACTTACAAAGTTATATAACAAAATTATTAGAATTGAAATATTAAAAAAAAAATTATTTGTTTATGACAGCCTCTTTTGTCCATTACAAACGGTACAATTAGGTGTATGTGATTATTCTTTGTTCTAGTTATAAGTGTAGATTATTTTAGATCCAATATAATGTTTTTACGTTTTAAAGTTTGAGTTTTATGTGTGTATAGGGACGCGATCTTTTTAGAACCAGTATTATGTTAAGAACTACGAGAATAGCATAAAACATTTGTACATAGTGTATTGATGGTCTAATAGGAGAGAGAAAAATAGTGTGGTGGGCGGTTATTTAAGCGTCTTATGCAATGTTGGTTTTTAAACCGTACCGGGTTAGCCTCAGAAATGGTTCAATCGATTGTACCAGGTTGTACCAGGCGGTTCAACCGAGTTGACTAGTTAACCATATAATTCCATAAAAATACAACTTAAACTCAAAAAATAATCCAAAAGTACATGATTTCATAATAAAAAATAATCCAAAAGTTAATCCATAATAAAAAAATAATCCAAAAGCACTCAGTTTTCCAACAAAGTTTTTTTTTAAATAAAAGTATACCGGCTAAGTTAGAAGAGGAAAGGCCGATCAGGAATGGATTGATCGATCGATGGCTACTGACTAGGTTAAAAGTTTTTAATCGGGCCGCTAAACTTCATTTTTTTGGTTTATACCTAAAATTTTACTTTGGCCTAAAACCGGTACAACGGTCTAACCCGTTATTACCTGTAATACCGGCGGTTCAAGTTACAAACCGTTCTTCCAATTTACCGGGTTCAAACTTACCGGGCTAGTGACTGAGATCCGGTTCAACCGGTATTACCGACCGGTTTGAACCGGTTTTCAAAACATTGGTCTTATGTATTACAATTAAAACAAAGAATTAAATACGGTTTTAGTTCTTGTGGTTTGACCCGAGTAACAATTTTAGTTTAAATTTGACGTTTTTAGTCCAATAGTTTTATTTTTGTATCAATTTAAGCCAGACCATTTAACATCATCCATTTTATCTGTTAGATTTTTATGTAAAAACTAAAATACCCCTGTTATCAAAAGATTAAAAAATAAAGAAAAAATCAAGTCTTTTTTTATGGAGAACCCTACAAGAAGGCGGACTTCAAAGTGGATTAGCCACTTGATCATCAACCTCTAAACCACACCATGTTCAACAATTTTCCAGGTAGACTGAAACTAGCAGCGGTGGGGGTCTTGGAGGCTGAATCTAGGTTATGGTAAGAGATGGAGAGAGTAAGGGGTTGTTTGGGATTGAGTTTGAAAATAACTTATTGATTTATTGGTTTTTCCTACCACAAAATCTAATCCAAACACTTTTTAAAAAAAACAACTTATTGACTTATTGACTTTTTCCACTACAAAAGCTAATCCAAACACTTTTTTAAAATTCATTTTAAAAAAGTTACAAGTCAATAAGCACTTTTGACAAAAAAAAACATTTTTTGAGTTAAATAAGCAATCCCAAACATCCTCTAAGGAGAGAGAGAATAGTAGATGTTAGGTTTTTAATTTATATAATTCTTGTTTTTATTTTATTTATATTAATATATTATAACACAGGCATTATGGTCTTTTCATACGAACTTAACTGAAAAAAAATTAACACCGTTAGTCATCTGGTTTTAATTGATATGAAAATAAAACTAATAGACTAAAAAGGTCAAATTAAAAATGTTGAACTAAAATGGTTATTTGGGTTAAACCATAGAGACTAAAATCATATTTAACTCACGGGCACGGAACACCGCCCTTCATAGGCATGGGGCATCAGGCGTGAGGGGTTTCACGGGTAAAGGGGCGCATGAGTGTGTGTGTTATGTATATATGTGTGTATATATTTGTGTGTGGATAGTAAAACCAATACGCACATTAGTAGTGGCGAAACTTGAAGAAAAACGCAGGGAGCCGTGGCAGAATCCTATAATTTTTCTTTCCTATTAAGGGGGTCGGAACTTAATACCTATAAAATTTTTGACAGAATATGTATAAATTAACACTATTGAGCGAAAAATCAGGCCGAGCCTTCACTAAGCTGCGCCCCTACACATTAGTGATTTGGTTTAGTGCCGGTAATGTGACTGACGTGAATGTAAAACTACTACGGATAACGTGTAAACTAACAAAAAGTGAAAAACTGAAAAAAAATAAATACTCCGTGAGTGGATCTACTTGCCACTTCAACTTTCGGCACTCATCAGGGGCAAGAGCTCTCCTAAAAAACACACGGGAGTTGAGTTTTCCAATCGATTCTACTCAGCCCAGCCGAATCCATGTCGCACAATCCTTCACAGCTCCTGCCGTCAGGTTCTCATTCTTTTTCCGTCTTCTTAAAACCCTATTTCATTTTACAGAAGTAACTTTTGTGTTGATGATGCAGAGCTGATAGATCGATGCATAGGCTCCAAGATATGGGTGATAATGAAAGGGGACAAGGAACTCGTTGGAACTCTCAAGGGTTTCGATGTCTATGTCAACATGGTCCTCGAAGATGTCACTGAATAGTAACTCTAATTCTATCTTTTTTTTCTGCTACGACGATTTCATAGATTCTCAGTGTCAAATTGTGATTGCATTGGCTAAGATATGTTTGAAAAGTTGAATGATTTTAACCTGTTAGGGTTTATGAAATTAGGGTTTTTTTCTAGGGGGTATAATATATTTAAATTTTCAATCATAGGTATGATACTCGCGTTTGACTTTATGATGGATGGTTCACATACTTACCTATAGGGGTATTCATCGGTTCGGTTTTCGGTTTATTCGGTTTGGTTTTTTTCAGTTTAATTGGTTACAAACCGAACAATGAACACCCCTACTTACTTTTCGATCGTTCTTTTAGGGGTCCTTTCCAATGCTCGAGCTCGGCTCGTGAATAGTTTGTCAAGCTCGTGCTCGGTTAGGCTCACAAGCCTACTCGATATGTGAAGCTCGGGCTTGTTAATTAAATGAGCTCTAATGTAAGCTTGAGCTCGATTCAAGCTTTTAGCGAGCCGATCTCGAGTAGCTCGTGAGCGGCTAGGCTCGTTTACACCCCTACTTTTGGTGAGTTATGCAATGTTCTAACTTATAGTTTAGTGATTATTGTGAAAATGATATATAAATGCTGGTACGTACCAAGCAGCTTTTGGCTTAATTGTTGTGTAAGTTTTTGGTTAGCTATAGGACAGCATTTTTCTGAAAAAAGCAGGCTAAGCACTAGAATTCAAAGTTGTGAATGTTAGGAATCAGAGTAGGCAGCGGAAACAAACACTCACACACACACACACATACACGCACAAACGATTAAAGCATAAAGCAAGTAAAAGATACAAAAATATAACGTGGTTTAGTTTCGGTGTGAAACCTACGTCCACGGCTGCAACTGGGGTTTATCTTTATTAGGTGCTCACAAAATTACAGTTACAAGCTGGGTATAAATAACAATTAGATTATGGTTAATAGCTAAACAGGACATGGGCTCATAACCCACTAGGGCCGGCTACAAGCCATAAGGGCTGCCGCCCTTTGCTTCTATCAACGGCCCAGTTCCAAGGCCCAAATCAAAAGCCCATGAATCCAAAATCCTTCATAACCCAACAGTGAAGTGAAATCTTGGATGTCCACATTATGGCATGGTTTTTACGAAGATCTTACAAAATTCTGTTCATGAACAGGTCGTATTTACTAATTTGTTGAATGTTTGATTACCAAAAAAGACATGTATTTTGGCCATTCTTGATTAACAGTGTGTACAAACTGTAGCCATTTCTTTACTCTCTAATAGCCATTTAATGGTTCTGTAAAATTCTTGGCTAGAAATTTGACATGTGAGAAACTACACATATAAACATTTTAGCGTGATACAATAAGCAATACAGCACTAGAAAGTTTTTTTTCAACTGCTTTTTTTTTGTAAATTTGGTTACCCGTTGTTGTTTGTCAAATTGACAATTCGACAAATCATTGATAGTATATGTCTTTTTGCCTTTGTGGTAGTTACCCCTATATTAAAATTTAAACATGGGAATTTATTTTTGTATTAATATTTATCTTTGCATATCCTGGCAATTGTCTCTTGGCATTTTGGAGAAGAAAAATAGCCCTACTATGTGGATACAAAATAAAATCATGTGAAATAGTGACTAGTGAAGTAATTGCAAGTGCATGCCTTAATATATCATAAGCTAAATAACTTGAATTTCTAGAAGAAGGCTTTCTGAGAAAATCATGTAACTTGTCATAAATATCAACTTGGGGATTTGCTTAATCTTTGTTATTTGTTAGTCAGATGTAACTAGTGCTAAGAAATGCGATATACATCCAAAGTTTGACATCAAAGGGCTGTTTGGAACAGATTCAAACAATGTCCATAAATGAACACAACTGTGCAAACACTTTTTTTGTACACTTTGATCAAGATATATTGTTAATAAATACAAGGATCCATGAACTCCACTTAATCTTTTATATTCCAAACTTTGTTTGTAGTTGTCTGTGTTTTTTGTTTTTGTATATCTTAAAAGTTCTGTTTGATCAAAGTTGTGAAATATTGTTCTTTTTACTTGTTTTTCTCTTATGTGTCCTGCATCACTCAAGATGTCAAGCAATAAATTAGAAGTAAAAAATTTATGAATATAATCACAACTTTTTGGTTATTTCTTATAGTTTGGAAGAAAGTTTGTCTCTTGCCCTCTTCTGTTGGAAAATTAAATTTCTTTTATGGAAGAAACCATATTGTTTTCCTTACCATGTACTTAAGAATTTGACTACTTATAAACACATAACTATTGTTTGTGATATACATCTAGCAGTTTTATGCTCAATGACGTTTATTTGTTGCAGTGAAATCACCCCCGAGGGACGTCGGATTACTAAGCTTGACCAGATTTTGCTCAATGGAAATAACATAGCAATTGTAAGTCCACATTTTAACTTCTTGGTTTTTGTTCAACCATAGATATTGCGATACCAACACAAATCGGCTGTGAGTTCCCTCTTTTACTCCTTCTGAGCCCACCATGATTTTGTTATGTTGATGCAGCTGGTTCCTGGTGGTTCTCCAGACCCAGAATGAGCATGATAGTTACAGAGGGACTTATTTAAAGGGTAGAAAGTGTCTTTAAATTGGTATGTTGTAGGATGGGGTGCTTTTTTAAACCCTTCTTGGATTTGGGTGTTGTAGCTCAAAATTCGCGTTAACCTTTGTATGCCATTCTTAAAATACCTTGGAAACATTTGGTTTTGATCAGTATGTTGTTCGATTTACTATTTGAATATCTAGGATCATTGTGGGGCTTATATATGTGTAGGAGGGAATGGGTTTAATTTATAAAGTAACATGTTTAAGCATTCTTAGGTGGTTTATTGGGTATCTCACTCTCATGAGTTACTTGTTTAATATGATTATATCATAACACATGGAATTTTATAGAACAAATTAGAAACAACCATGATATGTCAATGATAAGCCTAAATATTAGACTAGGATATTTTCTGCAATCATTGTAAATGTTTATATAGCCTAAGGTGGTAAACTGTAAATATTGTATCTATATATGTTACGTTAATGAGAAGGGAAAAGCAATTTTGGCTATACGTTCTATTATGGTATCAGAGCTCTGACACCCAAAAAATCCAGTCGACCCTACCCTTCTTCTACCGGCATTCACCTTCCAATCAACCTCATATGCTTCTCCTTCTTCTCGATCACCATCAAATCCACTGCTGCCCCTATTCTTCTCCAAAACCACATGTTTTGTTCTCCTATTCAACCATGGCTAATTTACATCCTGCTATAACCGTCACAAATATTAGCAACTTCATCCCCATCATCTTGGAATTGGAAAAAGGATAGTATACGTCCTGGGTCAAACTTTTCAAAATACACTGTCGGGCTTGCCAAGTTCTTGATCATATCTCGCCATCACAGTCGTCATCTTCTTCATCAAAGGAAACGGATAAAGACAAACAAGGACAATGGCACTAGCGATGAACTGTGGGCACGTCTAGATGCAATAGTCCTGCGGTGGATATATGGTACCATATCTAATGATCTTTTGCACACTATCCTTATACCCAATGCAACCGTGGCTCAAGCATGGGACTCCTTGTCCAATATTTTTCAAGATAATCGGAACTCTAGGGCTTTTTATCTCCAAAACAAGTTCTCAAACACAAAACTTGACTCTTTCCCCCAACATGGCTGCCAATTGTCAAAAGCTCAAGGTCCTCTCCGATCAACTTGCCAACGTTGATGCTCCGTTCTCTAATCAGCGCCTCGTACTACAATTCATCCCCGACCTCAAAGATCAATTTGATGGAGTCGCAATGCTCCTTCAACATACTACACCACTGCCAGATTTTTATGAAGCTCGATCCCGATTACTGTTGGAAGCAACTTGTAAAGCAAACCAAGCCGTCGGAATAGCCCTACTCGCCGCCACCTCTGTTCCAATGCCTTCTCAGCATATTGTCGCCGCTTATGTTGTCCAGCCCGCAGCAGCCTCCTTCTAGCGGCAGGGGGTATACGGACACAACTCAGTAGCAGCCCCGGTACGGTGGCAGGGGCACCGACTTCTACCAACGTGAAAGGGGACATGGTGGTCGTGGACGCGGTCGCAGTCGCAATCGGTCTCGTGGACGAGGTAACTATGGTAATTATGCAGGAAGTTATGGTAATTATTTTTAACAGCAGCATCCCCACCACCATGGAATGCACCTCCCTGTCCATATCCGATTGCCCTTGGTAACCGACCCTCGTCACGTTCCCCGGGTATTCTTGGTGCTTCCCTATCACATGCATACACTTCATATGAGTCCTCTTACACTCCCACAAACATTGAACAAGCGATGCACACGATGACTCTGAACCCGGATCAGAATAGGTACATCGACACCGACGCAACAAAACATGTCTATACGACAAGCAATCTCTCAACTTATGTCAATAATAGCATGTTGAACCATATAGTCGTAGGCAACGATTTTCAAATACCGGTCCTCGGTACCGACCACACCACCCTATCCCCATTGAAACTTAACAATATTCTTTTTGCACTCAAACTTATCAAAAATTATTATATATTCGTCGTCTCACAACTGATAACCTAATCTCTATAGATTTTTACCCATTTGGTTTTCTTGTGAAGGATTAGCAGACACGGATACCTATCCTCCGATGTAACAGCACCGGAGATCTCTACTCGTTTTCTTTGTCGTTTGCTCGCTTCAACAGTCCATCCACATTTGTTGCTCTTTCTCGGGATCTTTGGCACCATCGTCTGGGTCACTCGAGCTCTTCTTTATTACGTGTTTTAAATAAACAAAACTTTATTTTTGTTAGCAAAGTTTCTAACAAACATTTATATCAGTAGTGTGGTTTTGGCAAACATGTTAAACTGCTTTTTTTATGATTCATTAACCAGTACTTCTTTTCCATTTGATATTGTGCATAGTGACTTGTAGACCTCCCCAGTTCTCAGTTCGGGGGGCCACCGTTATTATATATTGTTTTTGGATGATTATACGAATTTTTTTGTGGACATACCCGTTATCTAACAAATCCAATGTGTTTTCTATATTTTTGAATTTCCATAAGCTAATAAAAACCCAATTCGAACGGGAAATCAATACTTTTCAATGTGATAACGGTACTGAGTACAATAACAAGTCTTTTCACAACTTCTTTACTCAAATCAGAATGGTCTTTCGTTTTTCTTGCCCTTACACCTCTTCTCAAAATGGTAAAGCCGAACGCAAAATTTGGTCTATTAATAATATTTTTCGCACTCTCCTCATACACTCCTCTCTTTCACCTTTTTTTTGGCACCGCGCTCTCTAAATGGCCACCTATCTTTTTAATATTCTCCCATATAAAATCAAACAAAATAAAATGCCAACACTACTTCTCTACCACAAAAAGCCCACCTACACTCACCTTAGAACCTTCGGGTGCCTCTGTTATCCTCTCATTCCGTCTACCTCAATCCATAAACTCGAAAACGTTCATCACTGTGTGTCTTTCTAGGCTACCCCTCAAACCATACGGGGTACAAGTGCTATCACATTTCTTCTCTCAAAAACATAATCTCCCGTCACGTGGCTTTTGATGAACACGTCTTTTCGTTTGCCAAAAACACCATTCCTCCTCCGTCCTATGATTTTCTCCATTTACACATCCCGACATATCTTACGCCGTTCAGCAGGTATGTATGCACATGCACGCTCCACGCACTACTCATCTACTCGCTTTTAAGTGGATTCAACGTTACGTAAAGGGTACGATTCACATGGGGCTAATATATGAGACCTACTCCAATTTCTTCACTTATATGATCTTACACGGGTGTTGATTGGGCTGCCAGATACCCTTAGATCCACGTTCATTTATTGTGTTTACCTTGGAGACAACCTTATTTCTTGGTCCTCCAAACGACAGTCCACCATATCTCATTCCAGTGCAGAGGCCAAATACCGGGGTGTTGCCAATGTAGTTGTAGAAATTTGTTGGCTTCGAAACCTTCTTCTTGAATTGGGTTCTCCTCCACAACGCACTTCTCTCGTCTATCGTGATAATATTAGTGCTATCTACATGTCCGGCAAACCTGTTCAACATCAGCGCACCAAGCACATTGAGATAGACATTCACTTTGTTCGGGAAAAAATGCAGAGGGGTCAGATACGCGTCCTACATGTTCCTTCTCGGTACAATTTCACAGATATCTTCACCAAGGGTTTACCAAGAATTCTCTTCACCGACTTTCGTTCCAGTCTAAGCATCCGCAATCATCCTCCTTAGACTGAGGGGGTATATTAGACTTAGATATTTTATGTTTTCATTGTAAATGTTCATATAGCCTAAGGTGGTAAATCGTAAATATTGTAACTATATATGTTACGTTATTGAGAAGGGAAAACCAATTTTGGCCATACGTTCTATTACTAAAATAAGCTTTAAGTTAACATATACATTTAAAAAAAAGTCAAATGCATAAGGATTAGGATTAATCATGACGAAATGTGTTTTTGAGTTAAGTAATTAAAGAGAAACATGTTATAATATCATATGCATTTGTTTGGACATGATTATCTAATGCATTAAAGTTATTTTTCTAAATCAAAATAATGAACGTTTGACGACATTAGTGCTAGATATATCAACTCATTATACATGTCATCTTAACTAATATAAACCCTAGAAACCTAATCAATCGACTATCATAAAATGTTCCTAATGCAAAAGCATGCCAACTCCTAGCTTAGTTACAAAATGGTATCTTGTTTATGACTTACCAGTCGAAGGATCACCCTCCAACAGGCTCGTTTTTTGCCGCTACTTCTCAGTTCTCCCTCGGCCGACTGCCTTATTTACTAAATAGAGAGGTCGCTCGTGTTCATATGGGGCTCGGAAGGGGATGGTTCGTCGAATATCTCGATCCCGCTCTCCGTGGTCTTCTTCTTTCTTTGACTCAAACCCAACCTCTTTTATTTATTTATTTATTAAACTTTCATCACACCCACATCTTATATCAATTTTGCACTGAACCTGTTATCTTTATTTTCTTTTATTCAAAAGTGTTAGAACATATCACTTCAACTCTTAAAAGTTAATGAAAAGCAAACTTTAATCTTGTAACAAAAAGAGAAAAAAAAAAAAGACTTATTTACACACCCTCATCTTATTTTACTTTTACATTGAACGCTTTTATCTTTCTTTTCTTTATCAGGGATAACATTTCACTTCAACTTTTAAAAGTTAAAACAAATAAAAAAACAATTTAGTGAAACAAACTTCAATAATGAGACAAAAATATATGAAACAAATGAAGTATATTTGTTCTTTTTTTAACAATTGGCTTATTAATTATTTAATACCACTTCATACTATAAATGAATGATTGATGGTGGTGTTGGTTCATAATTCATTTTATTTGTCATATTGCAAATTGAAGTTTCACGCTTTTGTCAGGATTAATGTATTTTTTATGTATTTCAATTTTCATTTGTTTTTTATTTTACTTTGAACTATGATTTTATAGATTGAAATAATCATTTTACTTTGTTATTACATAATAAATCTTAGTAATAAAAAAAGTTAATGGTCTAATCCTAAAAATTTTATTACATATATCCCTCTATTTTAAAACCTAATTACATATATACCCAATCTAAAATTTAAACTACATATATCCTCTTATTTTAAAGGAAGAATTACATATATCCCTTTATTTTAAAACTTAATTACATATATACCTAACCCAAAACTTAAATTACATATACCTCTTATTTATAATGATAAAAATAACATTATAAGCTTACAAAAAAAACATGATTCTTCTGATTATCGAACCAGCAATACGACCTTCTGATTCAAACCTAACCGACGATTCAATCGGCGATTGTTTCTTAACTGGTGATTGGCGATTTCGATCCATCGATCCTAGTACATCGGTTGATTCCAAGTCGGCTGATTCCAGCGATACGATCTTCTAATCCAAATCGGTTGATTCCAACATGTGCATTTTTTTTTTCTGACTCCAACATCCAAACAGATCGGTTGATTCAGGTTTTTGAGTTTTTATTGTTTTGAATGTTTTGAGATTCCACATCCAACATCAAAACTTCGACATTTATTATGTACATTTTGGTGATTTTCAAAAAAAAAAGAGAGTAAAAACCAATAAAAAGGCCAAAAAATACGAGAAGTAAAAACGAAAAAAAAACTAAAAAAAATAAGTAAAAAAAGTGAAAAAAACTAGTTAAAAGAGTAATTTGAAAATTTTAAGTTTTTAGTAAAAAAAATTATAAAATAGTCATTCTATAATTTATTTTTAATAAAATAAATTAAAATTGGTATATTTGATATTTTTAGCTTTAATGAAGGGGATATATGTAATTTATATTTTAGATTTGGTATATATGTAGTTTATGAAGTTTATAGGGGGATATACGTAATTGCCCCTAAAAAAAAGATAAATAGTCATTTTCGTTCCTTTCGTTTAGCCATTTTGGTCAGTTTCATCCAAAAAGATTATTTTTCTCCTGTATATCCTTGTGGTTTAAAAAAGTTTTCATTTTCATCCAATCACTTAACTTCATCTGTATTTTAACGTTAAATAAGGGGTAACTATGTATAATCACTTAACTCCATCAATATATTTCATTTTACATATTTTAAAGAAATATATAAAAAGACATAAACACCGCTCATTTAACGTTAAAATATGGATGAGTTTAGGGATGAGCATTTGGTACCGAGTATCGGTACTGCTACCGTACCGATAGATTCGGTACCGGTATCGGTACCCACTTTTTCATAAATTCGGTACCGGTATTTTCGGTACCGGTACCGATACCATCTTGAGATGAACATTTTGTAAGGAATACCGGTACCGTACCGATAAATTCGGTACCGGTACGGTACCCATTTTTTCATAAATTCGGTACCGGTATTTTCGATACCGGCACGGTACCGATCTCATCCCTAAATGAGTTAATCATTTGGATGAAAATGACAAGCTTTGTAAACCACAAATATACATAGGGGAAAAATATTTTTTTTGAATGAAACGACAAAAATGACTAAACCACGTACACGAAAATGACGGTTTACAAAAAAAAACTTTAATTTTTCTATATAAATAATATTTAAATATTCTAAATTTGTGTGGTTTCATTTATTCTCATAGCCAATAAAAACCACACGTATCGTTCACTTGCGCGGTTCTGCGCGTGGGTTTTACCAAACAAGTAAAAATCGGGTCAACCCGTAAAATGGGGCATAAAAAACTAACCGACCCGATATGGTTGTTAAGGACATTCCTTCTCCTGCTGGGTTTTAGCTTCTCACTCTGTCTTCTTCATCTCTCACTCTTCAGAAAAAAAGGGTTTTAGGGCTATTTTCGCTCCCTAGGGTTTTCAGCGCCATGGATAGGTACACAAAGGTGGAGCAGAAGAAACCAGATATACCGATCAACGAAAATGAGATCAGAATCACTTCTCAGGGCCTAGTTCGTAACTACATCAGCTACGCTACTACTCTTCTTCAGGTGTTAACATTATCATTCGTCTGTATATTTGACGAACGCATATTATTTTGTGTATTGCTGTTCAATTTTGTGAAAATCGGTATCTGATCTTCTGGTAGACGTCTGGTGTCGTCGTTGTTTCGATGAGTGCATTGTTTGTTTCTCGTTATGTATTTGTTTGATTTTGCTCCTTATTTTGAGAGATGCAACATTTCAACGCCGATTGTTTAAATTTTTGTGTATTTTTGTGTTCTAGGAGTTAAATTTCGTAGGGTTCTAGTATAGCAACAATCGTTTTATTTTGATCAAGCCGATCTAGTATTATGATTAGTGGTTGAGAATCTGTAACTAATTTATAGGTGCATGGTTGGTATGAGCATTGATTCTTCTAGTTATATGTGCATCCTTTGTTTCTCCTTGTAATGTGAAGAGTACAGAATCGTGTAATGTGTTTTTTGTTCTATTTTTCATTGAATTAAGCTTTCTAGTGTTACAATAAGCATTTAATCCCAATATAGCTGGGGTAGGTAAAACTTACATTTGTGCTACCTACATGTTAATGTGTATATCTTCATTTCTAACCCTACTTCTATATGTTTTGCGATATATTCATCGTCCTGTTTTCATTTGTACTACAAATATGTGTAGACTGTAGATGGTTTAACTATTTAATCAACTACATTTAAAAAAGAAAAAAGAAAAACTCTGCACTATGCTTTCCGAGTTTCTGTTCTCTTGTCCTGATTTGATTTTGTTGTGCTAGGCTGCATCTCATTGTGTTGAGTTAAGAAATCATGTTGATATTGTAAAAACATCTGTTGGTGTATAAAACAGTGGGTGGAGTGATTGAGGTTGCATCTGTTATCGACATCGAGCCCTGCAAGATGGATTGGGCCTTAGGCTTGTAATTTGTACTCGAGATTGAAATTATCTTTGTTTATACTATTTTGCTTATTAGTCCCTTACAACACATCATGTCAGTGCATGCGGCATGGAGAACTATGAGCTAGTTATCTTTGATAGGCAATATAGCTATAAATGCTAGTTGTTTTGGAGAGTTACTTTGTGTAAAGTATGTTTCAGCATTGTTTCTCTGTTCTGTTTGCAGATATGAATTATTTATAATAAGCATTACTGCGGTAGTTGCATCAGTTTTGAGTTTGGTTTATCATCTTGTTGAATCTTTTCATCTTAATTCCTAAGTCTGCTTCATTGACAACCGTGTGCGAGTAAGTAATCTTGGTCATGTTGTGCGTTGTATCCAACTACATATTTTTTGCATAGTTGAGCAATATGATTAGCAAAATTTGGTTTTGAAAAGTTAAATTGCCTTGAAATAGATGAAATTTCAGTAGGCAGTTATAGATTAGTGTTCAGCTATGCAACAATCTCTATATATTGATTTGCTAGTTGATCGTCTGATGTTGCTGGATTTGATCAATTAATGTGTGATAAGCAGTTGGAACATCCGTGATTGTGTACCTGGTTATTTAAGATATTGTCATATTGTTTATGTGAAGAATCTAAGTCAGATTATTACTATAGGAGAGGCGTGGGAAAGAAATTGTCTTCAAAGCAATGGGACAAGCAATCAGCAAGACAGTAGCGATTGCAGAGATCATTAAGGTTTGCCACTCAAATTACTTGTGCTTTTTTTTAGTTTTTCATGTGCAGAAGTATTAAGAGGCTTTAATCTCAAGCAGAGAAACATTCCTCGATTGCATCAAGATACTAGCATCTGTTCAATAAGCATAACTGATGTATGGGAGCCGATTGAAGAGGGCCTTCTACCGTAAGTTTCAAAATTGTTACCATGCATCATGGCACAGATTTTTAAGTTTCAAGTTCAAGACAGTAATTGAGTTTTAATTTTATGTCATCAATAATTTGTGCTAAAATACTTGGATGTTTCACTTTTCCTTAAATAAATTACAGCGTGGAGATGACTCGACAGGTGTCAATGATTTCCATTACCTTGTCAACTATGGAGCTAAACAAGGATTCACCAGGGTCAGTTTCAGCTTATCTTGTAAATGAATACTTTTAAAGAAGTTAAACAAATATGACAGACTATGAGACTTCTTGGTTCTCTTCCTTTTCTTTAATTAATATTTATTTTGCTTATACAAATATGCTTTTCAGCTCTTCTGTTGTTGACGTAAGCATTCTTCATGGCTCAGGTACCAAGCTCCACTCAATGTGGAGAGACCAAAGCCACAGTATAACAATTATCAGAGACCGCAACAGCCAAGACATGGACAGCAATCATACAATGAAGGTGGGTTAGGCAACGCGTCAAAATGGGTAAATTATGTAGGGGTTGGGATGGATTGACCCGATACTTGTTTTGTCAAAAAAAAAAGAGAGAAATTCTATAAACAATTAGTGTGCCAAATATGGTTAAAAACTTATATTGTTTCAACGCAAACTAATTTTTTAAATAAAATGATTTAGCAGCTTTTATAAATTTTAAACATCACTTTAGGCTGCTTTCAACCCGTACTACCCATTTGACCGGTTTCTTTTTTTAGCTATTTCTGTATTTTACAAAATTGATCTTTTAGAGAGAAAATAAAACCCAAACTTAACTGATTTTAAGTAAAATTGCCACCTCTACTAGAAACCATCTTTTTTGTATATTTTTTCTTTTAATTTCGTTGATCAAAAAGTTTGTTCTTATCTGTAGAGTCATATGGCGGAAACTATCATGGAAACAGGGGTCGTGGTCAAGGCGGCGGGGTAAGAGGAGGGAGAGGTCGTGGCTGGAACAGGGGTGGTGGCTATGGAAACCAAGGTGGTGGTTACGGAAGCTATCAAGGCGGGGATGGGTACAGAAACTACCAAGGGGACAACGGATATGGTAACAACTACCAAGGCAGCAGGGGACTGGGGAACTACCGAAGTGGCAGGGGGTATAATGACTATCAAGGAGGTGGTGGTGAATATGGTAACTACCAAGGAGGCGGTGAATATGGAAACTATCAAGGTATTTTAGCTTTCACATAAACTATCAATGTTAAATTTGACACTGTATCATTTTAGTTTACACTATTGTTTTGTTTCCCATAGATAACAATGGTTATTCAAACCGCGGTCGAGGTGGTGGTCGTGGGGGATATGCAGGCTATCGTGGTTAGTGCTTTCTTTATTATTTTAACCTTCGCTATTTCGCTGTTCAGTCTTTTTGATGTATATGCTTCATCATACTATCATAAACAATATGCATGCTCTGATCTGCTCTTACAATGCTGTCAATTTAGAGGTTGGCAAATTGGGTAACAAGTTAGTACAGGTCATTTTTGTTGACCCCAAACACTATTTAGTCTATTTCTTCAATTTTTTTATAATAATTTGTGTGTTGAATAAGATTACAAAAACTATATTTTTACAACTATAATCTGATTTTGTTAATATAGTGCTTTGGCAGGTTCTAGGCATTGAAAATACAGTTTGGGCAACTTTTGACCCAAATCAACCCATTGATAAAAGTAAATGGGTTGAAATTGGCAACTGTTCGATTAACGGGGTTTATTGATGTTAATGACAATTGACAAGCAGGTGGTGGATACATGAGAGGCGGCGGTGGCGGCGGTAGGGGTGGTGGATTTAACGGAAGAGGTGGTAGGGGAAGGATGGGCGGGGCTGAGTAGCAGAGACTGAAGTTGGCTGTTTGTTGCTCTATTGCTATATATAATATGCATGCTTGCCTTAATGTTGGGAGTCTGTTTAAAGAAGAAGTTAAAAAGGATGGGGTTAGTACTTCATCCCCTTTAGGGTGGTTTATTAAGTAGTGATTTAAAACTCCTAATATCTTCTTTTTCTTCCCTATTTTGGTTTTTGGGTGAGCTATCTTATTATATCTGCTATTGTTATAGCAAAAGGAGCAAGTTTATTAGGTGCAGTTTATTTTGGTATATTCTGGATTATGTTTTTTTCTTGTATATGGCCATATAAGGTTACTTTTATTTTCTTTTTGTTTCTTATTTCTTTTTATATCTCAAAAGAGTCGGTTGGTTTGTTGGTCGATCTCTCTTTGAGTGTGCTTATCATCGGTGCACATAAACCGTTGAACCGGTCAAACTGAAGCAAGTCAGTCGGTTTGGGTGGTTTGAAATTCATACAGTCCCGTTTTAGTGGTTTAACGGTCCGACAATCGGTTTGTAACCTGTGATCCCGTTTTAACCTATGTTATGTATATATTTTATTGTTAGAAAATATAGTTATGTATATGTATTATATTCATAAAATATTTTCATCATTTTAAAAAGAGTAAATTACAATTTGCGTCCCTGTGGTTTACAATCTACACGTTGGGTCTTTACGTTTGAAATTTCGACCTTTGAGTCCTTGTAGTATCATTTTTTCTTCTATTGAGTTTCTGAGGCTAACGCATCTTAAAAATCTGATAGTGATAAAGGGCACTTTTGTCATTTTGCTTGGCTTTTTTAGGGCAACTTCGTCATTTACTCTTAGTTATAAATCCCAAAATTTTCTTCATCTCCTCATCCTATCCACCTTCTACCAGACATGTTCTCCACCACCCCTTACCTCGTTGCTAGAAATATTGCCACTAGTTCCATCATCCTCACCACCACCACCGCCGCCGCCATCTACCGACGTATTCGAGATGGAACCGGAGGCACTGCCACCAGCTCTTTTCCTCTTCTTCTTTTCATACACCAGCAGAAATATTGATCACTTGCTGCTGGTTGCAATGGAGCATCAGTGTGTTTTTGTTCTTTGTAAATGTGTACCGGATCTCAGAATCTAACACCCACTTTGGTTTTTTCCATAATTTCACCACTTGAATTTAGTGTCAACATAAGTTCATCACCACACAATTTGTAACTACATTCGTTTTGCCATCTTCAACCTTTTTCTCTTCTTTTGGAATCCATAACCATATTCCAGAAATTGATGATCGACAAGTAGAAATAAATAAATCTATTCATTCATACGGAATACCCCTAGCCTTTGCTTGACTATCTTTAACCTCCCTCAAGTATATCCTCATTGCTCTCGGACCAAACGGATTTGACTCCGGCTGGCCGCCGTTTTCCTCGTACGACGCTCGTAGCCGGCCGATGAGGGCTTCAAGGCTCCCCCAAGCTTGTTTCAACGGACATGCACACGGCACCAGCGGGTTTGGATGGCCGAAATAAGCACAACCGGTGACATGAACCTTGGTTTTCCCGAACTAGTCGAGGTACTTGAGGAACTCAATCATGTGAGCGCCGCTGCACCGGGACAGCATCAACGGTGGTTTGTGGTTTTTAAGGTACTGCAAGAACGTGTTCCAGTCTTGGCGTTTTTGAGACTCATATCGGCTAAGTGGTTGTGTGGCGGGCTGAGATCTTGATTTTCCGGCGGATGACAGTAGGAGGTTTGGGTTGATTGATTGATGGATTGACGGTAACTCTCAAGGATCTAATGATGGATAAATGGGAAGATTGAAAGTTTCTAATGATGGTTGTTTCATTAGGGCAAATCGGTAGTCTGCAAGGATCTCCGGTGGAAAATCGATCATTTAGGTCTGATTCACTTAAATCAGAATGCTCCTGGGGTAAAATAGACATTTAACTTGTTTTCTAACAGTTCTGTGACGGGCGTTAGCCTCGGAGACTCATTAGAAGAAAAAATGAAACCAAAGGGACTTGGAGGTTGAAATTTCAAACGTAAGGATCCAACGTGTAGATTGGAGTAAACCACAGATACGCAAATTACAGTTTACTCCTTTAAAAATTTTAATACAAACTAACGATTTAAAAATAGTATAAAAAATGGTTAAAACCGTCAAACCCCTAAAAGAAGCTAGTCTAGTCAACCTTGTTGGTTTGATTTGTTGTATCCGGTAATTGTAGTTAACGATTTAGCCTAGAATTATTTATTGTTAGAAACGTTCAATCTAGACCGTAAACACCGATCTTAATTGCTTCTGCACTTTCGGTTTCTTTCTCTTTCTTTTAATTTGTTGGAATGGATTTTGAAGTCAAAATCTAATATAGATTTTGAAGTCGGCTAAACGATTTGAATTGATGTAAAATTGTTACGGGATCGTATTTTGTTAAAAATGTTTATACTTATTTAATATTTTAAATATATATTTGTTTGACCCTGTTTACAAGCTAATCAAGAATAAACATGTTTTTAGCTGGTTCAAACTTATTTCTAATTGGTTTTGTGTTGAATACTTGTTCCCTCCCGGCCACACATTATATATATATAGTCTGTATTAATAGCATCCACATTAGGATTGGTATATATACTATATCCTTAAATTATAAAGAAAAAAAATAAGATTTAAGTTAAAAGGGTATCACATCAAGTTCTTTAAAATTTATCTTTATCTTTAAAATTATAAGAAAATATATATTGGAATCTTAAAATATACCAATTACTTAATAATTTCTTTAAAATTATAAGGATAAGGAATGAGATGTGAGAGGTTTTTAAAAAATGAACAAATTTTTTATGTAATGATGGTTTTTAGTTAAATTATAAAGATAAAGAACTTGGTGCGAATGCTTTAAAGTATATTTACAATTTCATTCCCATTTTCGTAAAACCACTTTTATAACTTGTGGAGCCCTTGGTTTAAAAAAGTAGAGTAAATTCGGTTTCAGTCCGTGTGGTTTGACTAAAATAACATTTTTAGTTCAATAGTTTCAATTTCACTTTTTAAGTACTTCTTCTATTTTTATTTTTGTCTTAATTAAAGTCAGACCTCTAACACCATTAGAATAATTCTATTAAATTATTATATATTGACCAAAATAATCAAAGGTGTAATTTTTCAAACTTAAAGACCAAAACCATATATGAACATTAAGGACGGCAAATGAACCCGACAAGCAAACCAAAAACCCGAAATATTTAGGACGAGTATTCAATGGCTTGGCACTTGCTAAGGGCCCGTTTTTTTGGGGGCTCAAATTAAAAATAATCAATATGTAATATAAATATATTTTAAAACAAAACTCATAAAGTTTAAAACCCAATAAACTTTTATTAAAACTAACCGAATAACATTTGTTTGTTTCACCCCATCTAAACCCAATTTAAATCATTTAACTAATTAACTCAATAAACTTTTTTAAAAACTAATCCAACAAGCTTTATTTGGTTTTAGCCATCTAAACCCAACTTACCCCAATTAAAAAATTAAACAATTTTTAAACCTAATAAAAAAGGGTAGCGGCAATTGAGGAACATGTCTATTTAATGATTCGATTTCATCATACGAGAAATAGGTGACCGTCGAGGATTTGGGTCGACTGTGGAGTGTTGACAATCCATAATTGAAACAAAAAACAAGGGTGTTTCAATCGATTAATTGAAGAAAGAGGAGAACTCGATTATTCTTAGTTTTTGTTTATCTTCAATTAAGTAAGTTTTTTACGTTTTGATTTATTACGATTGATGAAGCAAGACGGAGAACTTGGTAATTCATGAATATTGATTATTGATTTCTTGAATCTTGAATACTTGATTTTTTTTTATTTCATGATTAGTTGATTATTGTTTTACACGGTTAGTCAATTACACAATTATAAGTTATAATTGATTATTGATTTTCAGAAATTATGTCATCTCTAACTTTATATTTTAGGTCATTTTTTCTAGTCGCACAAGGCAACCAAAATCTCAGGGACAACCCTGGAGCATTCAGGTATGAGATCAGGTCTGGAATTAGTTTTGAAAATTTTCGGGACTATGGACCAGGTATAGTAATAAGACCCAATTATCCGAAACATACATACTCGTTTACTAGAATCATATTCACAAACATTTTCCTTTTATTTATTTTTTTGTCCTTAGATAATAGAGTAATCTGTAAATTCATTCACTTTTTAGTTATTATATTTCTAACTCTGAATAGTAAAATTATATTAAACAAATATTAAAAATAATAAGAAATGTACTCGAAATCTCAACGAGTATATTTAACAAACTGATACGTAAGGATATACTGATCCCTGATAGGTAAGCAATACCCGTATGCCTTACGAGTATTAGACCGGGCATGAGACAGTTCTACAGTGAAATCAGAGTTGTTATATTAAACATATTCTAGGTTAAAAACTTGTGTATTAAACAAGTTGAATAAATAAAATATTAAATAGTTAGTAATAAACGGGAAAAAAATAGTTGAGAAATAAAATATTAAATAGTTAAATAAAAGAAGTATTAACATAAAATATATTAAATTATTATTTTTTAACGCCAATTTAGATCACTCAAGGGCCACTGACCCACCCGGATTGAGAAAAATAAGTGAAGAAAAAGAATTTTATGCTAGTAAAATTATAGCATGTGATGCAACTAGGTACTCGTTTATTTATAACTAGCTTAGAACCTGTGCACTACACACGTGGTGAAAAATATCAATACATAAACTTTTTAAATCTTTATTTATATATTTTACAGGTGTAAAAATGTATTACATATACTAAGGATAAAAAACAAAATTCAAAATATGTAAAAATTAATATATAATTAGGTTTCGAAAATACATTAATTACTATTTAATATAATTTGACTTTCATTTAGTATTTGATTGAAAATAAAGTTAAATAATAAGATTTTAAATTTTAGAGTAAACTGCCATTTTCGTCCCTGTGGTTTGGTCAAAATTGCCACTTTCATCCAATAGTTTGTTTTTTTGTATCTGGGTCCTCGTGGTTTTAAAATATTGCCATTTTCATCCTCGTGGTTTTAAAATATTGCCACTTTCATCCAGTCAGCTAACACCGTCCGTTTTTCTCAATTAAATGAGGGGTATTTCAGTCCTTTTACATATTTGTTTTATTTCTTCATCTTTTTTACTCTCACTTTTTAATCATAGAAACAAGCGACGGAGGTGTTCCAGTGGTGCTCGTCGGAAACTGGTCAGAAAAAGAGGAAGAAGGCCAGCAGGTGGATGATTAAATTAGAGGTTAAATTGGGGATGATTAAAAAGTGAGAGTAAAAAAGATGAAAAAATAAAACAAATAAGTAAAAGGACTGAAATACCCCTCATTTAACTGAGAAAAACGGACGGTGTTAGCTGACTGGATGAAAGTGGCAATATTTTAAAACCACGAGGATGAAAATGGCAATATTTTAAAACCATGAGGACCCAGATACAAAAAAACAAACTATTGGATGAAAGTGGCAATTTTGACCAAACCACAGGGACGAAAATGACAGTTTACTCTAAATTTTATTATGATAAGGGATAATTTAAAATAAATATACTTTATTAGTGGAATTAGTATTTTTTTTTTTTAAATATATCATTATTAAAAGATAAAGCTACATTTAATAAGACAAAGACACGAGAGAAAAATGATAAGAATGATTAAGACGTGGAATGAAAAATCGTTTATTTATTATACATTATAGATTTTTTAAATGGATTACTATTACCCCGCCGCCATCATCCTATCCAACAAATTTCAATCACGCCGTTTTGGCGATCTCATTCTCGCCGCCGGCTTCATCTGCTCAACTTTAACAATCCCTAACCCTAACATCCATTTCTCTCCATCAAAATGGAACCAAAAATCATCAGAAACAAAGAAGAAATGAGAAACTGGTCAAGATCCATGCGAGCTCAAGGCAAAACAATCGGATTAGTCCCAACAATGGGTTACCTTCATCAAGGCCACCTCTCCCTCATCACAGAAGCTCAAAAACACACACAACTCATCGTCGTTTCAATCTACGTAAACCCCGGCCAGTTCGCCGTAAACGAAGATCTCTCCACATACCCCTCCGATTTACACGGCGACATTGAAAAACTCAAATCCATCCCAAACGGCGTTGATGTTGTTTTCAACCCCCAAAATTTGTATGATTATGGCGTTGAGAGAGAGCAATTGAAGGAGAGGGAGAAAGAGAAAGAGGGAGGGGTAGTGTCGTGTTTGGAGGATGAAGAACATGAGACATGGATTAGGGTTGAGAAGTTGGAGAAGGGGATGTGTGGGAAGAGTAGGCCTGTGTTTTTTAGAGGGGTTGCTACTGTTGTCGCTAAATTGTTTAATATAATTGAACCTGATGTTGCTGTTTTTGGAAAGAAGGATTATCAGCAATGGCGGATCATTCAACGGATGGTGAGTTCGATTCTCATTCAGGGGTGGCGGCTCGACTGTAGAAATAAATAAATAAATAAGCAGAAGCTTGGGCCCTATTTAAAGACTCAGTTTTAATTTTATTTAATTTTCAGGTTTTGAAAATAATAACAAAGAATCTGGGATTTCTTTTTATTAAAAGTTCAAAACTCACTCCGACTATGATATTTTAGAAACCGTATACAAAAAAATATGTCTGGTGAGATTTTAAGAATTTTTTTTTTTTTTATGAAAAGGCCCCGAATTTAGAATCTGCTTTAGGCCAAAAAAGTTGAGTAGACCATATGCATTAAGTTGTTCTAGACAAGCTCAAATTTTTGCTAATTATGCTCATGCTCTGCTTCATATTGATCTAAAATCCTTGTATGAATGTGAATTTCTTTCTGATTTTCGTGTTTTTGAAGTTCTGCAACTTGTGATTATATTCTTCTTTGAATTGTTGTCATACATTTTCAAATTGTTGTCATGATGCTAGAAGTTTGATCACTGTGATCTGAACCTGATTTAGAAGAATCAAAGTTTAATTTGATCTTAATGGTTTATGATTGAAAAAAATCTGATTACTTTCTAATGAACAATGTACATTTAGGTCCGAGATCTTGATTTTGCTGTTAAAGTGATTGGTTCTGAGTTGAAGCGAGAAGAAGATGGCCTTGCAATGAGCTCCCGCAACGTGCATCTTTCACCACAACAGAGGGAACAGGTCGGGCCGGACCGGACCCAATTCATATATATTTTTTCATTATGTGGCCCTGCTGATAAATGAGAAAACTAAAATGAAATTTAAACTTTTTTTTTTTCTTCAAAATTTGCAGGCCTTGTCGATAAGCAGGTCTTTATTCGAAGCCAAATCGGCTGCCAAATCGGGTAAAAACATTTCCAGTGAATTGAGAAGATCGGTGATTGAAAGTATAGAAGCAGCAGGTGGAAAATTTGATTATGTTGAGGTGAGATATTAAGAGTCTTTAAATTCAAAGTAAACTTAAATAATCCTTATCTAAATCAGTTGCTTAGGTGTTAAGCATCCCACCAAGATTATATCACTTGCTGATTTGATCAACTACTAGCTTTTAAATCTATATTTCAGAAAATTAAGGGGGGATTAATGGACTTCTCTAAACTTGTTCTTCAGGTTGTTTCAGTGGTAATTTTAGGGCTTTTTTTTGTTCCTGCTAAATTCATTTTTAACTTTCTTGGCATTTGTGTTTGTTGCATGTGGTGCAGATTGTGGATCAAGAAAGTCTACAAACAGTTGAAGAGATTAAGAATGGTGTTGTGGTGTGTGTTGCAGCATGGTTTGGGAAGGTGAGGTTGATTGACAACATGGAAATTAGCTAGTCTGTAATTGTCAAAGGTTAAACTTGGTTTTGAAATTAAATAAACTAGGTTCTTTTTTTCCGCTGCGGGAATCTGGTCGTTATCGGGGTCGGCTCGTTTGGGTGAAGAAAACTTATGTCGAAACGCAGACTCGTTATAGTGCACGATAGCAAAAAAAACTCGAATTTAAATATAATTCCATTTTTAATAAAAGTTATACCTTAATGTTGATAAAAATAAAGATAACCGCGCATTCCGTTTTTAAAAAAAAGTTAGCAAAGAAAAACGAATTCAATAGAAAACTAAACGGGTTAAAAACGTATATTATATATAGTATGAGGGGCTAAAACAATTCCCCCTCGCAGCGCAGCGGAGACATGGTCGTTATCAGTTTGACTTGTTTGCGGAGCTAAAACCTACGAACACTCGCTATAGCGTACGGAAAAAATCGATTTTAAATAAAACTCCGTTTTCAATAAAATTTATACCGGAACGTTGACAAAAAACCTAAAGGAAGCCGTGCTTTCCGTTTTTTATAAAAAGTCAAAGAACGAAAGTTATTATAGAGAAACGAAATTATTAGAAAACGTATATTATATATAGTATAAGGGTTGAAAACAAAAAAAATAAAAAATATTTAGAAGTGCACGTGACACTCCCCCATTTGGTGAGTTACTGTAGAGAGGCGTTCTGATTTAAATAGAGTTACTAATTATTATTAATAAAAGAAATTTTTGTTGTAAAGTGAAGAGTAATGTGAATGCTTCTTGAAGTTGGAATGTCACGTTTCTAGAGGACCCCCATCGTATAAATTAGTCAAGAAATCACATCTTTTGATATCATGTGAAATAAAATAAAAGTTGGAATCGTCAAACATTTGTTACGGTATGTGTTATATATCAGCTTCACTTTACAACATCTTTCATCATTTCAGTGTCACATCATTATCTTTCACTCCATATTTCACCTATGTAAACATGATCATTTGTTGTAAATTATCTCGACACCACCACGTGATAACAAGCAAATAAATCTATTAGACGACCCCATCAACGGCTCTCAGCATATAAAAAAACAAAAAGAGAAAAGTGCACCAAAATAATTTAAATTGCCACTTCTATAATAAGTTTTAAACTCATAAAAAAAATTTATTTCTGTTATAACAGGCATCTTAGATCAAACAGTAACTTACTAAAAGATAAATTTAGAAGTTTATCTCATAGAGAACGACAATTTATGTAATGTTTTCAAACCAGAAATCAATCAAACGGAGTTTTCTTACTATGTATATCAAAAGGTTCATATAAGTACAAGCTATACAAACATCGTCTCCCAATATAAGCTTTTATGTAAAATGTAGATAAGTACAATCAAGCAAAAACGAACATAATAAAATAAAGAATAATCAAAAAAACAAATGAACAAAGGACAAGGTGTTTTCAATTCATGAATGTAATTCAGTTGCCACAGTTGAAGCCGCCGCATACTGATAGAACTATGATGAGAATCAAGGCGATAATGATGCCGAGAACTATCAGCTTTATCTTCATATTCTGCAACCACATTTTCCTTCTCATCTGAGTACCTTGTGTCCTAAAATCTTGTGCCTGCAACATAAAACATCATGTATAAGGATTTATAATTTTAAGATCGGTATCAATTTGCATAAGAACAAGTGCGATGAACTCCATTTCAAGCTCATAGCGCAAAAAACTATTTCACATTTGCTTAACTGACCTGAGAGCGAAGGTTCTCTGTTTTGTCTACCAGAATCTCAATCTTTTCTCCACGGTCAAGAACCTACAGTACAATACGGATGTCAATCAAGACCCATTATTCAAGAAATAAGTTTAATTTGGGTAAAAAACGACTCATTTCAACCCGAGCCCATTTTGGTTACAACCCGTTTTGACCCGACCCGACCCGTTTTACCAGGCTTACATTACTCATGTCAAGTGTTGTACAAGATATGTGCATTTCACATCAACCTTACCTTCTCAATGTTTTCCATCATCACCCCTTTGACTTCTGAAACCTGAGCCTTCACCTTTGAAAGCTTACTGATCTCTTCTGGATGGTCCACACAATATTGCATCTGTTCCTTCAGCTTGGAGCTGATAACAATAAAGGTTTGTATCATTGCATGGAAACTAAAGAACTAAAAGCTTGATAGTTGATACATGTGAAATAAGATCACAACTAAAAGGGAGAGCGAGAATACCCAAATTCTTTGTTCAGGCTGTTGACGGTAGCTGTTGCAGCTTTCCCACCACCATATTTCTTGGTGAAGTCATCCTTGATGCGCTCAAGAAAAGCAATTGGAACCTGTCTACCAATGGATTCAACCGCAACAACACAGTATGCTTCATAAATAAAGAAGATAATGTTAGTCAACATAGCTTTTAAACAAGTTCATGACTCAAGCATAAATTCTTATGATAATTATTAGCCAAGCGATGTATAAGAAGTTCACTTTCTGCAGACATGAATCAGATTTCCAGCAAAATATAGAACCTTGAATTCAAACTACAAACTGATGTATTTAGCAATAACATTTACATCATAACAGATTTCTACATGATTGTACCAGTAGCTAACAGGTGGTTAAATGCCAGATTGGTGAAGCACGGCTATGACACTCAGATCATAGTATCAAAGAAATGTCAAGCGAACACGTAGAACACCAAAACTCTCAACAATGGTGACAAATTCAGAAAGTTATTGCCAGTACAAGATACCACAGTACTGATATCTTCTAAATATTAATTATCATAATCATACAATAACTAAATATCATAAATTCCAAAACCATGCTATTAATTGTAACATGCACATGTCAGCATGTAACTAAGCTTGCAAACGTGAACAATTTGAAGCAAACCTTGCATATTTTTACATTTTATAAGCGTTTTGGATCCAAAATATTTAAACACGTAATCTTATTTTACTAGTGCAAATAAAGAAAACAATTAGCCTTTACCTATAAGTTTAGGCTGGCAATTTAAATAATCGATATCCATTTTATGATTCACAATTAAATGCTGCAGGAGAATATGCAATGAAACTTTACATTTAAAGCTAGCTAATGAATTCTATGTGCTTGATTCAGATCCAAAGTACAGCACAAGTAAACGCACCACCATACATCTTAGATTAACATTCAATCAACAACAATACAGCAAATAAACATAGGCATCAATTTCCTCAACGAGAAGCAGATCAAACAAAAAAGGAACCGCATACACCGCGAAGGTAATCACAAACAATAACTTCAAAAACCATCAAACTAAGACGCAAAGCCAAACTTACCTATCATTGATGTAGACTGCTTATTAAACCTAGAAATCAGGTAAGAGAATAGAAGCATCTAAACTAGCTGTTGAAATATGTGTATATTTTCAATTCAATATCAAACATATGTTATATAATTGTTCTCTAATTGTTGGTATATTTTGCATACATGTTGATGGTCCGCAACTTAGTTCGTGAGGGTGGTTATGTTGTTGGGAGTTGGTCAAAGTCTCGATTAAAGTTGGAAGCTGTCAAGTCAAGAGTTAGAAGTTTTGGCTAGAATTACAAGCTTTAGAAAGTTGAGGGTCTTGTTATGCTAGCTGATCAACTCCATTGGATATAAAAAAGAAAGTACAACTTTCTTTCCTTCTTGAAGATCAGAGATCCAGTTCTTTCAGAATTACAAGAGTATTGCAAGAGTCCTAGTAAAAAGCCCTAGACGTTCCTTCTTTCACAAGAGCGATCTTCTTCGTCTGGTATAGGACGTTCTCTAGCATTATCATCTTCTCAACATCATCATCTATCTGTCATCATGTTGAGGACATTGTCTTGCACTTCTTCAGCCGGTTCACTATCAAAGAGAGAACAAGTTCTGGTCATCGTTATCTCGCATACATCATCATTTGATCTGTCTTTGTATCTGATTGTTTTGGTTCTTGTATAGTGTCTATTCGTATGCTCAGATTCTTATATTGTATCTGGATTAGGAGCTCTTGGGTATAAACATTTTTGGTTTGGGATAATAAATTTGAGATTCTGGTTTGTTGACACTAGCATCAAAATATAATATAACAAAATATGAAGAACTAACAAGAAGCAGATCAAACAAGCAGGATCTTCATATTCTGCGAAGGCAATCACGAAACAGTAACTTTAAAAACCAGCAAACTAAGACGCAAAGCCAAACTTACCTAGCATTGACGTAGACTGCTTATTAAACCTAGAAATCAGGTAATGGAATAGAAGCATCTAAAATAGCATCAACAAATGATATCACAAAATATGCAGACCTAAATCAACTAACATTTCAAAACCACAAATTATTTATCATCATCAGATCGATTAAAAAACATTAACATATAGGCCAGATCTGACTCACTGAATCCATCTTCGACAAGGTAGTTGAAGGTATGGCCGTCGCAGTTGTACGTGAACTTGTTATTCGTTGCAGGAAGCTTCTGAAGACATTGAGCAGCGATGCTGGTGAAATTACCTGTGAATTCCGTGTATTCCGAGAGAATCACCGTTCCTCTTGCCACAAAACTGTAGATCAACGACTGTTGTCCCATAGTAACCTACTATCCGTCTCCGGCAACTACAAAACCGAGCACCGCCGCGTGTGGAAGATACCTAATTGGAGGAAGCGTGACTAGTTCTGTTAGAGAGAGAAAGCGGAAGATGAAATGAATGAAAAGAGAGATTATGGATTCTCGTATATGGAAAGAAAGGGGGGTTTTGTTGACAGTGCGGTTTATGAAAATGCCTGGGTAGATACGGGGAAATAACGGGAATGCCACGCGGTGTTTTGTTGAAAATCTGAATTTGAATATTTCAGATCCACATTCATACTACCTCCAAGAATAATATAATAGAAATGAGAAATATGTTTAACAACAAGCCGACCTTTGTGTTATAAAAACTATGTTAAAATCATGTATTATACGAGTTAAATAAATTCAGTTTGTTGTAAATCAGTAGTTTCTATTAAGATTTGTATATTGGATATCATCTGTCGTTGGTGAAATAAAAAATAATAAATATTTAAGAATTATAAATAACAAATAATAAAGATTTAAGAAATTATAAAATTATATTTTAAAATAAGATATAATTAAAATCTTTTTTATGATTTAGTAAGTTTAAATAAATTATTAGAATAAATTTTAGATATTTAATTATTTAAAATCATTGTTATTTAATAGAAGAGAGACGGGAAACAAAAATCCAGTTTTCATCAGAATTGTGAAAGAGATAGAAGAAAGATCAAAGCATAACACTATAGAGTGGAGGAGTTGGTGTTGTTTCGACATTGTTAAAATGTTTGTATTAGTTGGGTTTTTGTTCTTTTTTCTAGCTTCTTGCTCGAAGCTGGTTTAATTGTTCTTTTTAAATTTTATTAATAATATCGTCGTTAAAAAAATGTTGTATTGAATAAAACTAAAAGTAAATATATTCGAATTTCAAATTGAAAGGTTGTTGACAAGAAACATAAATACTTTCATCAAATCCAAAAATATACAACTTTTGGTTTGAAAATCGAAATTTAGTCTGGTAAATAATTAACTTATAATCATATGTTTTTCGAATAATGAAAAACAAACAAATAAAACATAATGAAATATATAAACTGAAATAATGTATATTTAATTTTTTTTATGATGGTTAAGATCGCATCATTATAAACTCATAAAAATCTTATAAATCACCCAGATAGATATTTGTTTTCCTTGATATCTGTTGGGATATGACCCGGCAAGAAGACCGGACACATTTCAAATCTCAAGTCCGGGTAATCACCTACAAAGGTAAAGTAACCAGTGACCGGGCCTACGGGCCCGAGAGCCGGGCTTTAACCAAGTCCCGGCACACGGGATCAAGCCCGGACCAGTCAGGAAGGAAGGGACAAATAAATGAACGATAAAGAGCAGACAAGAATCAACACGCCAGAGTACGAACCAATCAAGAAAGGAGACCAGACAATGCACAAACCATTACTAACAACCTTAACAATGATCCAGGCAATACATATCCAGACTAATTAACAAGGATCTGCCTCAAGCTAAAGACAAACGATCACCTGGTATAAATACTCCATCAAGTCCAAGGTAATGTTCATGTTCTCATTCATTCTCACACTCGCTTACTACTTGTTTCCTCCCTCCAAACCTTATACTTATTCTCACGCCGGAGGCTGGTCACAGCGACACCCATCGGGGTTCTCAATGTGACGAGACTAACGGTGTTTCCTGTTTTGCAAGGTCAAGCTCAGTACTATCTTTCTGGAGACTCTTAGATAACCTGACCCTGGTCCGGAGGTATTGGAGTTTACAGTGGCTTCATCCAAATTGGATCAACCCTAAAACCAACTCAGCTAGAAAAACAAAGTAAAACACTATTCCGCACAGTAGCAATGTCAAACCAACACCAAAGTCCCTCTCCAGCACCCACCCCTAAAGTATCCTTGAGAGGAATGACGTCTGTAGGAGGCGGAGAAGGCAAGGAGAAAGAGAGCCAGTCAAAGGAGCCCTTGGAAAACTATGTCCTGGTGGAAGACGCATTTGACGACTCTGACCAAGAAGCATCTGGTGCAACAGCTCAAATCACTCCAGAATTCGTCCGGAGCAACCGAGATAAACTCCGGGCGGAGTTGGCAGCTCTAGACAAAGCAGGTAAGATTGCTGAGGTCAAGAAAAAGTTGGTATTCGATAAAGCCGGGGAGGCAGCATACAAAAACAAACAGTTGGAAGTCCCGACTAATGCCAGGGTAGCCCGGCAAAGTAAGCAGCAAGAAGACAACGTGCACACGCCAGTGGCAGATACACCCAACTTACTGAACCAGTTGTTAGCAATACTCACACCGCACCTGACGGAAGGTAAGGTAGGGGAGACGAGCAGAACAAGTGATAAGCCCAACAATAGCCCGGAAGGAAAGAGGGCGGAGGATGATTTAACCAAGCCATATAGGTCGGACCACCTGGCGGAACAATCCAAGTTTACCTTCCGGCTGATCGGAGCACCACTACCAGCCAAGCTCAAAATGCCAACATGCATCAGCAAATATGACGGCAGTTAAGACCCGGAAGACCATTTACACACCTTTAACGGTGCAGCACACGTTGAGCAGTGGTCCCTCCCGGTTTGGTGCCACATGTTCGCCCAAACACTAACCGGCCCGGCAAGGGTGTGGTTCGATTCCTTACCTCCGCAAAGCATAGACAGTTTCATTCAGCTAAAGGAAAAAATCCTACGCGATTTTGGGCAACAAAAGAAAAGGTTCAAGAACGCTAATGAGATCATGCACATCCGAAGAATAGAAAATGAAAGTGTGGAGCAGTACATGGAGCGTTTCATCAAAGAAATTTTGTTAATAGAGAATGTACCAGAGAAAATGAAGGTGAGCAGTTTCATCAATGGGGTACGGCATACACAGCTACAAGAAAAGTTGGGAGAAGACTACCCTAAAGGTTTTGATGTACTGATGGATAGAGTACGGGCATTCATCCGGGGTAAAGATACGTCCGACAGGGCCAGGGAATGGGATAACCGGACCCCCCGACAGACAAGCAAGCCAACAGACAGTAGGGGATGCAGATATGCCCCGACGAGTAACCCTTCCCACAGATCTCGACCACCGATGCCGGAAAGGCCAGGTACTCGTCTCACCCCGCCGCATCATTTAGTCCATACTCAAAGAAATCATACAATAATGAAATGAGAAGGCATGGGGGAGAGAGAAAGGAGCGGCCATTTGATTTTACAACTCTTACAAAAACACCAAGCCAAGTCTTGGCCACAGAACATGTCAGCCAAAGTTTCCAACCACCTAGACCTGCCAGACCCCGGTCATACATGCAAGATTCAGGAAAATTCTGTGATGTCCATAAAATAGGGGGCCATCCCACGGATAATTGTGAACATTTAAGAATGGATATAGAGAAGGTGGTGAAAACAGGCAAACTGTCTCATTTAATCAAAGAAATAGGTCAGCAGGGCAGCAGAGACAGAAAGCCCGAAAGAGACAGACATAAACCACCCCCAGAAGACAGAGGAAGAGTAGAAATGGTGTACAAGGGGGAAAGTTCAAAACAAGAAGTGCCTGGCCGTTAAAGAAAGCCACTGCCACTTGAATCATGGATGACACAAGCTATTTCTTTTGAATCACTAACGGACGAGGATATCCAGGAAGGTCCACTAGTTATCTCTGCAAACGTGGTAGGTCATCGTATTAGGAGAATACATGTGGACGGAGGCAGTGAGGCAGATATCATGTTCGAGCACTGCTTCAGATGATTGGATGAAGACTTACAAGCTAGACTGGTCTCGGATCATCTCCCGCTGGTTGGATTTGCAGGAGAAAGAGTATTACCTATTGGCAAAGTGACTCTCCCGATCACCTTGGGGGAAGGAGAAAGGTTTCATACTATCAACCTAACTTTTTCTATAGTTCAAGCCAATTCCAAAAAAAAATATCATCATAGGTAGGCTGTGAATCAAAGCCTTTAGAGGGGTAGTATCCACCAATCACGGAACCATGAAATTCCCCACACCAAAGGGTATAGCATCAGTGAGTACAGTTGTCGAGATAGTAGCCACATTGGATAGAACTAAAGAAGGTCAGAACGCAGAACACGAAGCATGGATGATCCACAGCAACTTCGCAGACCAAACTGTCAAGATGGGGACACAGTTGTCCAACAAAGTAAAAGCAGATCTAAAGGAACTACTCATCCAAAACATAGATGTGTTCGCTTGGGAAGAGGCAGATATGGGGGCATTCCACGGGATTTGGTGGAACACAAGTTGAACATATACCCCACAGCAGCTCCGATCAGGCAAAAGCAGAGGAGTATGGGCCCGGAGCGCCGCAAAGCTGCATGTTTGGAAACTAGAAAGCTACTACAAGCGGGAATAGTAAGGGAGGTCAAATATCCATCTTGGATAGCAAACCCGGTAATGGTGGCAAAAGGGGACGGCTCTTGGAGAATGTGCATAGATTTCAAGGATCTCAATAAAGCAACCCCGAAAGACTGCTACCCCTGCCCGAGATGGAAATGAAGGTAGAAGCCATGGAGGACTTCCCGGTAAGATGTTTTATGGATGCATACAAGGGATACCACTAAATACAGATGGCATCGGAGGATGAAGAGAAAACGACATTCTACACAGACGAAGGGGTATTCTGTTACACCAAAATGCCTTTTGGGCTAAAGAATGCAGGAGCCACTTACCAAAGATTCATGGATCAGACTTTCACCAAACAAATTAGCAAAAATCTCCATCTTGGATAGCAAACCCGGTAATGGTGGCATAAGGGGACGGCTCTTGGAGAATGTGCATAGATTTCAAGGATCTCAATAAAGCAACCCGAAAGACTGCTACCCCTGCCCGAGATGGAAATGAAGGTAGAAGCCATGGAGGACTTCCCGGTAAGATGTTTTATGGATGCATACAAGGGATACCACTAAATACAGATGGCATCGGAGGATGAAGAGAAAACGGCATTCTACACAGACGAAGGGGTATTCTGTTACACCAAAATGCCTTTCGGGCTAAAGAATGCAGGAGCCACTTACCAAAGATTCATGGATCAGACTTTCACCAAACAAATTAGCAAAAATATCGAGGTCTATGTGGATGACCTGGCAAGAATGGTCAAGGATGTAGAGGAAACTTTCAAAACACTCCGCGGGGCTGGCATGAAGCTCAACCCAAAGAAGTGTTCGTTCGGAGTAGCAGAGGGAAATTCCTGGGAATAATGGTGAGCAAGGAAGGAATTCGCCCAAACCCAGAAAAGGTGGAAGCCATAACCAAAATGCCTTCCCCAAGAACTTTGAAGGAAGTGCAAAGGCTAAACGGACGACTGGTAGCGCTGAATAGGTTTATATCCCGGATGGCAGACAGGTCACTCCCGTTCATGGCAACATTAAAAAATTGCCTCAAAAATAACGACTTTGCATGGACAACAGAGGCAGAGGCGGCGTTCCAAGAAATGAAGACCCACCTATGTAACTTACCGGCACTAACAACACCAAAGTCGGGGGAAACATTGATTATGTACTTAGCTACATCTGCAAACGATGTTAGCGCAGTACTTACGACAGAAAGAAAAGAAGTCCAGACCCCAATTTACTTTGTTAGCAGAACACTCAAGGACCCGGAGACCCGATACCCGGATATGGAAAAACTGGCTTTGGCACTAGTGTATGCATAGCGACGTATCCGACGATACTTCCAAGCTCATCCGGTTAAGGTGCTGACTGATCAACCTATCCAAAGAATCTTAAAGAAACCTAAATACTCGGGAAGGTTGGCCATGTGGGCAATTGAACTGGGAGATCACCAAATTACCTACTATCCACGAACGGCATTTAAAGGACACGTGATAGCAGACTTTCTGGCAGAGCTGCCAGAATCTCGAGATGACAAGATGCATGCGTCAAAGGAAAGGAATGAGGAGGTGGCAGACCAGGAGCCATGGAAGCTCTTCACAGATGGTGCTGCTAACGATGAGGGGTGCGGGGCAGGCCTAATATTAATTAGCCCGGAGGAAATAGAACTTACCTATGCCCTCCGGCTAGACTTCAAAAGCACAAACAACGAAGCCCTCCTGGCAGGGCTACGTATGGACAAAGAAATGAAGATAACACGGATTGAATCACATGTTGACTCCATGTTGGTAGCAAACCAAGTCAACAATGTCTATGAAGTCAAAGGCGAAACAATGAAGCAATACAGAGCCAAGGTGGAAGAGTTGATGGCCAACTTCAAGTATTGCAAGGTAATGCACATCCCGAGGAGCCAGAACAAGAAGGCTGGTGCCCTAAGCAAGTTAGCCTCAGTAGCATTCAGTCATCTAGCAAAGGAAATATGGGTGGAAGTACTGGTCGAGCCATCCACAACAGAGAAAAACGTTGAGTCGATAGAAACAAAAGAAGAAAGAACATGGATGTCACCCCTGCTAGATTTTCTGAGTAAAGGAATCTTTCCACCAGACCAGAACGAGGCCCGAAAGGTCCAATGCAAAGCCCTCAATTATGCAGTGGAAGACGAGCAGTTTTACCGGAAATCCTACCTGGGTCCCATGCTGAAGTGTGTGGACCTGGATGAAGCCAACTATGTAATCAGAGAATTGCACGAAGGCATCTGTGGAATGCAATCAGTATCGAAGACAGTCGTTGCAAAGGCAATGAGAGCCGGATACTACTAGCCTGGAATGTACAAAACATCGATAGACGAAATCCGAAAGTGTGACAACTGCCAGAGACATGCACCGGTAAGCCGTCGTCCTTACATGAACTTAATCTCAGTCACCTCCGCGTGGCCCTTCTTTAAGTGGGCTATAGACATTGTAGGACCCTTCCCAGAAGCTGCGGGAAGGGTAAAAGTCCTCATTGTGGCAATCGATTACTTTACCAAGTGGATCGAGGCAAAACCACTGGCACCAATCACGGGTCAGCAAGTGCAACGTTTCGTATGGGAAAACATAGTCTGCAGATTTGGTATACCAAAGGAGCTGGTAAGCGACAACGGAAGGCAGTTTGCATAAAATCCGTTCAAGAGCTGGTGCGCAGAATTGCAGATAAAACAGGTATTCTCCTCTGTTAAACACCCTCAGTCCAACGGACAAGTGGAGCAGGCCAACAGAAGCATTGTGGAGGGGATAAAAAACCGCCTCGAACCCAGGAGCCACAGCTGGGTAGAGGAAATCCCACATGTACTTTGGGCTCACCGCACCACACCAATGACAAGCCACGGAGAAACACCGTTTAGTCTAACAGACGGGACTGAAGCAATGATCCTGACAGAAATACGGTCGCCAAGCCGGCGGACCCATGCAAAGGAGGAAGGAAATGAAAAAGACCTAAGGCTCCACTTAAACCTACTAGAAGAGCGCCGAGAAATGGCCATCGCCAGAGAAACAAAGTGCAATGAAAAGATTGAAAAGTATTACAATAGCTGTGTCAAAGGAAATAATTTCAGGCCCGGAGAGTGGGTATTGCGAGACAATGAGGCGAGCCTACAAGAATACACTGGTAAGTTGGGACCCAAATAGGAAGGTCCCTACCAGGTAATCGAAGCTAACACTCGGGGATCATACATGTCACACCCCAACCGACGGCGAAATCATCGAGGCGGGACATGTAGACTGTTCATGAGCACAAGGTTGACTAAATTGAAATATATTAATAATTCAAATTCATTTCAAGTATTCAAGACAACACCAAATCAAACCAGGTACACAAAATGAAATACATAATCTTTTATTTAAAATTATCTAGGTCCAAAACTTATGTGTAGCAAGTCTTGATCAAAATCACACATTAGTACCTGAAACATGAATAAAATAAGGTCAACTAAAAAGTTGGTGAGCATACACAGGTTTATACATAGGTATTGAATAATTGTAAATGATCAAATCCTTACATAACATGATAAAATAAGGCATTTATGGAGAGCAGCTATTGTGTAACCAAAGTACAATCAAACATTTGTAACTAGCATGCAAAATTGTGTTGTCGGTAACAATCACCCCAATCTGGGTGGGTTTGTCAGACTCAATAAATCTATCATTGTTAACCGTCGGCTTGAATAGTTAATGATTGCACATAAACTGCACACAAAAGTTAGCACACCTAGCACTCAGGTATAAAGCTCAAATTGCACACATGAATGTAAAGAGGATTTGTATTTGTGTAGTTTGTGTAAATGTAAGCAATAGTTTGTATAGTGTTCATGTTCTACCCCAAAAATGTAAAAGAATAAAAGGGGCTATGTAATACTCACTTGATTCAAAAGGCGTAGCTAACGCGAGAGACTAGATAGTAATATGATCCTTGTAATGCACAACGTTAACCTAGATTGGAATGTATATTGAATCAATAGTGTGCACAATAGTCTATGTCTAAGTCTAGGGTTGAATTGATCGTGTGTATAAAGTTAGTGGTTTGTTCTTGAAAGGTATTGCATAAAATGAAAGGTTTGAAATGGATATGTTTAGAACATTTTGATCAAGGTTTGAGTTTGAATAACTAAATAAATAAATTACAAAATTATTATTTATTTACTTAGTTATAAAAATAATGTAGGTATTAGGGGTAATTAAGTATAACTTAAATAAATAATTCTTAAATATAAATTAAATAATTTTTTTTACCTTATTTATTTATTTATAAGGGTATGCAATTTGTATATAATTAAATTATATGCATGATTTATAAAAAAATGAAATAAATAATAAATTAATTAATTTATTTATTTTCCATTTAAATTGAATATGATAATTAATTATATCTATATTTAATTAGAATGGGTATGTATACTTAGGTATATAAAATTATAATTATTTTTTTTTTGAGTGTTTAAAATATAACTTAAATTTTATAAACTTTGTATAAGGTGTTTATAAAACTTATCATAAATTTATAAATGAATTTCTCAAAATAAATAATATATTTTAAATTGAGTATTTAATAAATAATTTTATAAAAATAGAGATTTTTATGCAAAAATTATGGAACTTGTTTTATTCTGATCTAAATAAATGTAGAGTTTATAAAATAATTTTTATATAATTTAACTAATGTTAAAACTGATTTTTAAAATTAAAAGGGGCTTACCCGGGTCGAACCCGGGTCTGCCCGGTGGGAACATCGCGCATCAACCACTGGACCAGGGGAGCATCACTGGTACAGATTCGGTTCGAATTGTTTTTAATATGAATCTGGGAAGGAGCCGGGTCTAGGTTTGATACGCACGCAAAAAGGCCGGGGTCGTGGGTTTCGAACCCACGCCACCGGGTCCGATGGCGCAGTGGCTTAACCAGTCGGACCGGTGGTTTCGCTGGTCATATAGGGATTTCACAAATTTAAAAATATCAGTTAGATTTAAAAGTCTATTTTGAATCCCGCAAGAACAGATCATGAACTCTACTCGAATTCGAACCGATATGATCAGTCATGATGAATTAGTATGGGGCTATTGATAACCGTACTAAAACGGTTCGAATGATATAAGACTTACTTGGTTTGGTGGAGGATTGCGGGTGAACGGCTGAAACAAAACTCCGACTGTTCTTAGTGCTCGTCAGGGTTCCAGGGATGAAATGTGGGTCGTACGAGAGTTCTGAGAGGTTATGTAAGGGTATGCGAAGGTGTATGTGTGGTTTGATTCATTTAAACTCATCTAGATCGCACGATTTAATTAGAGGTTTGAATGTGACAACTGTCGATGGAATTTCGTGTTAATTCGGCCGATTGGGGATGAATTGGGTCATGTATTAGGGTCAGGTACATGCGAGGTCATTTAGCGCATGAATTTCAGAATTGAACGTGTTGAAATTTCTCGATTAGGAAAGGATTTGGGCTCGGTTTGACTCTAAAGAGTCAAACCTGTTTGAATTTAACGTTTGCCGCTCAGGGACTGATTTGGGGTGGGTAATTTGGGCCAGGATGTGATCGTATATCAATTGTGAAGACATGCAAAGTCTATATTCATCGAGTCTGATCAATTCCATCCCTGAATTTGCGAGTTTCTTGAGTTGTTTGACTTTGAAAGTCAAAATAGGTGAATGCATCATGAATAAGGTCAAAGATCAAAGTCAAAGGTCCAAATTTAGACTTAAGGGTTCTATTTCAAGGGGGGGGGGTTCAAATCAAGGGTTCAAATATTTAAGGGGGGTTTCAAACCTTTTTATTGAAGCTATATATATATAATTTTTGACTTTTGTTTAAAACCTTATGTATATATATATATATATAACTTTATAAATCGAAACTTTTGAATGTAATAATGTTTTAGTTATAAGTATTTTATTACCTTTCAACTACACACACACACACACACATATATATATAGGGGAAGGTTCCGCTAAGAAGTGATTTTTCGCTAAGAAACGCTAAGAAGTGGGTCAAACGAACTCTGATTGAGCTCATTCGAGCGGCGTTGGAACCGTCTCATCGAACTCTAATTCGGACCCAAAAACCTAAACCCCCCTCCACCCGCACCCCCAAAAACCTAAAACCCCCCTCCAACCCCACCCCGACCCCGAAAAGCCTAAAACCACCACCCCCACCCCCCAAAAACCTAAACCCCCCCCCACCCCACCCCCCCCAAAAACCTAAACCCACCCCCACCCACCCCTAAAAACCTAAACCCCCACCACCACCCAAAAAAAAAACCTAAACCCTAAAAGCTAAACCCTAAGGCTAAAATCCTAAAATGCAACGCTAAGATCTAAACCCTAAAAGCTAAGATGGTAGAGTTCGACGATACGGTTCCAACGCCGCTGGAATGAGCTCAATCCGAGTTCGTTTGATATCGTTTCTTAATGTTTTTATCACTTCTTAGAGTTCTTAGCCGAAAACAACTTCTTATTTGATCCTCCCCTTATATATATATATATATATATATAAAATAGGGATGTAAAATCCTTTGGAAAAAAAGATGTGTGTGTACACAAAACAAAATAATTTTATGAGAAACTTGAATTATAATGGGTGTATAGATAATATAGGGTATTGCATTAGAATTGAAAATTGAAATGTCGTTTATTGCACTGAAACAAATACGTGAAAATCAGAAATGTTACAATATAAGCTAGCCAAACCGGATGGTACACCTATCCCTCGTACCTGGCACGGAATGCAGCTAAGGAAGTATTTTATGTAACGTCAAGAACTACGGTTAATGTTATCTCTCACCTCATTATGAAGGCTTTAGGCCATATCAATGCAAATTATGTTTTTCATAAACAACACTTTCCCTACGATTACTTTACACTCTATCAAGGATAAAGGCTATCCGGCCGGACAACCCCCGGATAAGCTACTAAAACAACATGTACCCCTTGCCAAGGGTATAGAAGTCAATAAAAACCATAAAGGCTATCCGGCCGCACAACCCCCGGATATGCTACCAAAACAACTTGTACCCCTTGCCAAGGGTATAGAGTTCAATAAAAACCATAAAGGCTATACGGCCGGACAACCCCCGGATAAGCCACTAAAACAACCTATACCCCTTGCCAAGGGTATAGAGTTCAATAAAAACCATAAAAGCTATTTGGTCGGACAACCCCCGGATAAGCCACTAAAACAACCTGTACCCCTTGCCGAGGGTATAGAGTTCAATAAAAACCATAAAGGCTATCCGCTCGGACAACCCCCAGATAACCCACTAAAACAACCTGTACCCCTTGAAAAGGGTATAGAGTTCAATAAAAACCATAAAGGTTATCTGGCCGGACAACCCCCGGATAAGCCACTAAAACAACTTGTACCCCTTGCCAAGGGTATAGAGTTCAATAAAAACCATAAAGGCTATCCGGCCGGACAACCCTCGGATAAGCTACTAAAACAACTTGTACCCCTTGCCAAGGGTATAGAGTTCAATAAAAACATTAAAGGCTATCCAGCCGGACAACCCCCGGATAAGCTAATAAAACAACTTGTACCCCTTGCCAAGGGTATAGAGTTCAATAAAAACCATAAAGGCTATCCGGCCGGACAACCCCCGGATAAGATACTAAAACAACTTGCACCCCTTGCCAAAGGCATAGAGTTCAATAAAAATCATAAAGGTTATCCGGTTGGACAACCCCCGGATAATCCCCAAATATAAACCTTCCACTCTTCCATAAGTAACAAAGATAAATGCACTAAGAGATATGATCCAAAGCAAATACATATATAGTCCGAAGCAATTAAATAAACTATAGAAAGTCTACGTAGGCGCGGCACTGGAAGAAGAAGTGGAGGTGCCAGTAAACAAGGTTTTCAAAACATCAAGTGAAGCTTGAGTTAAGTTGGCCAGTCGGGTCACCAGGGAATGGTTGGAAGTTTGCAAAGTTGAAGTACTCTCATGGAGCCTTTGAAAGGCGTCCGGATCATAACCTTCCACAGACTCTAGCGGAATCTGTGCCACGCTCCCTGCATACCCAGCTGCCAACCCTTCCTGAAAACCTACAGCTTTCGCAGCCTTATTCACGGCACCCACCAACAAAAGCCATTCCCGGCTACCCCTGAGACGCTCATAAAAGAGCCGGAAACCAGTACCGATAATCCAGTCACGCTCAAAAGACAAACGATGGTTCTCTAGAACCAAAGTTTCTTTTGGGGCGAACACGATGGTCAAGTTCGCCTTCAACCCATCTCTTTCCGCCACCAAAACGCCCTTCTCCGAAGACCAAGCATCTTCTTTATCAGCCAGCAGGGTTTCCAAGTGCTGCTTGTCCTCATCCAGGTGAGCTAACTCGGCCTTCAACCCTCTCTCACTCTCCTGCAAAAGGTACAACATAAGCAGTAAATATAAAAAAAAGATAAGAAAGAAAATCACCTCTAAAGACCGGACTTCACCACGGACATGGTCCAAGTCCACCTGCAGAAGATTCATCTCGGACGACGTCTTGATACATTACGTCTCCTTATCCGCCCCCTGCTTAGATAAGCAAGAAACCTCTCCTTGAAGGCGGGTAATTTCAGCGTCCTGCAGCTTAGAGCCCTGAATTATAGAGTCCACCTTCTGGAGCTCAACCTTGGTCCCTGCTAATTCCGACTTAACTCCTTGAAGTTTCCGACTCTTTTCCTCCAATTCCTTCAGAAGGGTCTGTTTTTCGGCCATAACCTTATCTAGGTAAACACCAAAATCGTTGTGTCGAGATAAAAGGGCATGATACCGACCTTCAAAATAAAGCATCATATGATGCATCTCTATTGTATGGGATAACTGGTTAGCCATAAAAAAGCTATGCTCCCGACTAAGCCGAGAGGTGGTGATCCCCCTATTAAAGACCATCTCCCCCTAAGGGAGGACATGCTCGAAGAAGTCATGGCTAACCTCGGCTGAGTCAAACACAGTGCCGGTAGCTATTGACCAATTAGGGAAGAAAGGGGCAGCCAAGTCTTCCTCGGGTAAGGGAGGAATATCATCCCCATGACCCAGCTCGTAGGGAAAATGGTCATCAAATGGACGGGAGCTGGAAGCCTCACCCCCACGAGTATGATGGGGGGAGGGAGAAACGTCTCTGACAGGAGACAGTGAGACATGAGCGGAAGGAGAAGGATGGATAACCGAGTCAGCAGGGGAAACAGTGGGCAACTCAGGTTGCATCGGGAAAGACCGAAGGGGAAGAACGGTAGAGGGTGTAGTGGTGACAGGAGGGGGAGAAGGGGGGGGGGTTAAAAATCACCCGAATGGCAGGCCGTTTCGAAGATGAGCCACTTGAAGACTCCCCGCTTTTTATCTTGCCCCGGCGAGTAAGCGCCACATCCTCATTATTACCCTCCTACTCCAGGGGACTGATTATAATCCCGTGGGAAGCCGAAGCACTTTGAGCAGAGGAGGCAGCGACAGTGCTCCCCACCCTGTCGACAGCAGGGACAACGTTGACCGCCTTCTAGGTCACTCCTAAATCGCCCCCCATCACAAGATCAAGCAAATCCACCTCTGCAAAGAAAAAGAGAAACAAAGTCAGTCACAACAAAATAAGCACAGTGAAATAAAATAGCCCTCACTCACCAACACCGTTACGAAGAGGAACATGGCGAAGGAGGGGCGTATCCCAATCCTGGCTAACACCGGCCATGACTAAAGCCGGTTCGTCATAAACAGCAATAGGAGACGGGCCAAAAGTCAACAATGTGTACAACCCCTCCTCATAGGTACCCTTGTTAGGGAGAGGATCGTCAATAGATGCATTTATATCCCGGTAAGGTAGAGTGACGGGAAGAAAAGCGGAAGAAACATATAAAAAATGGTCCTTCCAATTCTTTAGGGAATTAGGGATTTTAAGGGCCATGAACGGGCTAGGTTTTTTCCTTTTGACAAAGGTAAACCAGTCGTCAGCAGTACCAAGATGATAAAAAACACAAAACAGGTTCACAGAAGGCCAGCCGCCATAGGCACGACAAGCTACCTCGAAGTGAGAAACCTTGCATAACCCAAGAGGGTTAAGTTGATAAAAAAGAACGTCGTGGTAAAGTAAAAGCTCCAACAAAAAAGAAGTAACAGGATAACGACAGTTGACAAATTCAAAATTTTTGGTATAAAAAGTCATCATGCCATCCGGAGCAACAACAGTCTGACCGGGAGCGGGCAAAACCGGGTTTAACTTAGGGGGAATGTTGTACTTATCACAAAAGACACTAAACTCTTGAGGAGAAAGTACAGAAAAGACAGTGCCAAGATTATGACGATCGCCCATGGTCTCGATAATAAAAAGTAATAACAAGAATAAAAGAAGGAAGGAGAATCAAATGAAAGATCAGAATCGTAAATAAAAACAAAGGAAGGTAACCGGACGAAGAAGGAAAAAGATAGAAAAATTTCTAGGAAAAGGAGAAGGTAAAGTAAAAAATGAAAAACTCGCAGCGATTATAAAGGAAAAAGTAGGTCGGTTAAAGAGGAAATTTTGAATTTTAAACGATGGAAGCATCGGATGAACGACGCGTGGCATGTTCTCTTCCCGAGACCGTTAGATGACTGTCTCTGTAAAGGACAACTGTTTTACACCCACCCTCAACAAACGTTTCAAGTTCTTGCGAAAAATACATAGAAAATTAGTCTATCACCTGCTTCGAAAAAGCCTGAAGCAATTAATAGATTAGAGGTGGACTTATTGGGATATGACCCGGCATGAAGACCGGACACATCCCAAGTCCGGGTAATCACCTACAAAGGTAAAGTAACCAGTGACCAGGCCTACGGGCCCGAGAGTCGGGCTTTAACCAAGTCCCGACACACGGGATCAAGCCCGGACCAGACAGGAAGGAAGGGACAAATAAATGAACGATAAAGAGCAGACAAGAATCAACACGCCAGAGTACGAACCAATCAAGAAAGGAGATCAAACAATGCACAAACCATTACTAACAACCTTAACAATGGTCCAGACATTACATATCCAGACCAATTAACAAGGATCTGCCCCAGGCTAAAGACAAACGATCACCTGGTATAAATACTCCATCAAGTCCAAGGTAATATTCATGTTCTTATTCATTCTCACACTCGCTTACCACTTGTTTCCACCCTCCAAACCTTATATTTATTCTCACGCCGTAGGCTGCTCACAGCGACACCTCCCAGGGTCCTCACTGTGGAGACTAACGGTGTTTCCTGTTTTGCAAGGTCAAGCTCAATACTATCTTTCTGGAAACTCTTAGATAACCTGACCCTGGTCTGAAGGTCTTGGAGTTTACAATATCAATTCCGGTCAAATCTATCTAAAAAAATTACAAAACGAAAAAGACACCACTATTTATTACAAGTTAAATAACACATATAATAATTAAAATATGAAATGTCAATTGTACTCTTCTAAATCACTTTTCTTAAAAATAATTTTTTGTTGTTTTATGATTCTTTAATAAATTGGGTTAGGCCATACGTAACCCCCATCCTGTTTGTCGTACCCCCCCGAAAAATTAACTTTTAAACTTGTTATTTTACCTCCTTCAAAAATTCATTATTTCTAAAATTGTTCTTTTAAGTTTAAAAACACTTTTTATAAAATAAAACGTATACCCCCATCCCCTCCTACTTTTCGTACCCCCCACACACACATTTACCCTCTTCGAATAATCATTATTTATAAAACCATTTGTTTAAGTTTAAAAGCATTTTCTATAAAATAAAAACGGGTTAGGTCATACATATCCCCCCTACTTATCGCACCCCCTCCCCCCTCATGAAAAAATAATTTTTAAACTTCTCATTTTACCTCATTCGAAAAATCGTTATTTCTAAAACCGGTCTTTTAAGTTTAAAAACACTTTCTATAAAATAAAATGTATACCCCATCCCCCCTCCTATTTGCCGTACCCCCCCTCACCCTCATTTTACCCGCTTCGAATAAACATTATTTATAAAACCATTTTTTTTTGTTTGAAAACATCTTATATAAAATAAAAACGGGTTATACTATACATACCCCCTGAAAAAAGAACTTTTAACAAAAAATGACTAATAAATAAAAAGATAAAATTAAAAAAAAAATAAAAAGTTTTGAATTGTATTTATTTGAAAACTTAGGGGAGGATGCAACAAGTAAAATTTAATAAAAGAGGTGTACGTATAGCACGACCCAATAAATTTTGATTGGAGTTGATATAAACAAAAAAGTACCTATTTAGGTGGTATGTATTGCAATGAAGAATATAATTTGTATTTTCTTTTTGTATTGTTATTTATATTGATGTATTTTGTTAATGTTAAGACATTTTAACTATTTTGGAAAAGGTTTTTATTGCGAAAGTATAGACGGATCACAAAAAGAACGTCGGGTAAATTTTGCGATTCATTTTCCAGATTCCAACTCTGTCTATCCTAAAAAAAATTAATCATTTATAGTTTTTGTTATTCTAAAATAAGACAATAAACAATATGATCTCTACCCAAAAATGGAAGGATTACAACACTTTTGTTATTATGTCAGAAACTATTTTATATAGACCAACTCAATTATCACATGCTTTAGGATTTTATGATTGTATCCCTATATAATATATAATGTAATGTATAGATGGAATATCAGATGAATGAATGAAATCAATTTTCCCTCACTTTCTCTTTTGTTTCTTTTCACGTTATCAGCACATCGCTCTCCAGAAACCCTAAATTTTTTTTGCCATGCCATATTCTCATCATCGACCCACATAAGACAAGCAACGCGATCAGCCAGATCGTCCGCCTGATGCAACTAGTCCAACGGTGTCCGTCACTCCTCCGCTATTGTCCGTCAAGCAACTCTGATCGCGGTACTCACCTATGGCGTTCCTACCATCGCCGATCTAGATGTTGTTTGCCACAAAGAGGTAATATTTATCTTTCCATAACTCATATTTGTTCCTTTGTAGATATCGTCACGGTAACATGACCCATGTATGCAACAAATCTGATTTAGAACTCAATTCGACAACCTGTAAGTATTTTGAAAAAAATAGTATAAGTTTGATAAAAACTAGGCATGTCTATTTATCAAAATTTCACTCTTAAAGTTCAATATAATCGCAGTTTACAGTGATGATTTAAGCAACATCTAGAGACTCTCTCGAACTACTAGAGTGAGAATTTTTTAAATGTAAGATCTTGACACGACTAAATTATTTCTCGACCTACAGTTCGAGTATATGTGTAATTGTATATTTTTCTATCAATCAAAGTACATCTAGAAGATGTTAGCATGTTTTAATATAGACAAAGTTTATTCGCTAAGCACATACATACTTGTCTCATCGTTAAGCATACACAAAGATCATTACCACCTTAAGAAGAGGGTGAATGAGTACTTGGTCCACAAGCACCATACTTAAGTGCAATCAGTTTACTAATGTATCTCGTAAATATCACGAGACATGATATTGTATTCTTAGTACATGTGCTAGCGAAATACAGTTATAATTCAACATGTTGCATCCTTTTTTCCTTTACTGAGTTTTGCCTTGTTGGGTTTTTTCTTAATAAGGTTTTTAATAAGACAACGCAACTGATCCACTAGCATTAGTTTATATTATAGGTCTCGAAGTACCGATTTAACATCATCCTGAAGTATATTATTAATTGTATATAATACGCTATGCACTTTTTTCCCTTAGCTACGGTTTTGTCCCACCAGGTTTTCTAGGCAAGGTTTTAATGAGGTATCACCACAAAGCGTATTAAAAGATTTATTTGCAAGACTCTAGACATGACAATCGACAACGCATACGTTACATCATCAAAAGCGTTTAGTCAACTGCCATATATGATGCTAGACGAGGATGTGTTTGACTAAGGTCAACGGTTCAGAATATTAAAGAAAGATGCAGACCGGAGTTGATCAAAAGAAAGCCCGACCATACTACATAAAGACAATGCAACTTGCATTGCTCAAATCATAGAAGGCTACATCAAAGATAAAGTCAAGCAATTGTCATAGAAGAACGAACTTCGTATACTAAAAGTTATATGTTAAATTGAGGGGGACTATTATACACGATGTACTCTTTTTCCTTAACTAAGTTTTGTCTCAATTGGTTTTCTTAGTAAGGTTTTAATGAGACAACATAACTGATCCTACAATATCAATTAGTATCGGTCCTGAAAAACGAGACAACATTGTCCAGTAGTATAATGTTGATATTGTATAATATAAAATGTATGAGGAGAAGTGTTACAAAGTCAGACTATTTTATAGCTCAACCCAATTGTCACGGACTTTAGGGGTTCATGATTGTATCTATATATAATGTAATGTATGGATGAAATATAAGATGAATGAATGGAATCAAATTTCCCACACTTTCTCTTTTATTTTTTTTAACTGTTTTTTTTTAAACGACACCTAATCTACTCTTAAGTCCACCTCACATGTCTACTGCAGGATTTGAACCCTCAACCTCTAAAGAATAGAGCACATATTTAACATTCGGATACCATTAGACCAAATGCCCTACCAAAGGATTACTACACTTTTTAGTAAGAAAAAAAAAATCCTTCACTAACTTTTAAATACTTAATCGTATTTTAGTAATTGCATGTATAACTTAGAAAAGTTTTTTTTTTTCAAAAAACAACCATAGACTTCCAAACATAGGCGTTCCAAGTAGGGGTGTTCAAAAAAATCCGAATCCGAAACCGAACCCGAATTATCCGAAATTCCGAATCTGAATTATCCGAAAATTCTGATAACCGAATTTTCGGATTCGGATAGTGATTTTCGGATATTTGGGAAATCTGAAATATTATATTTATATATATTTTTTAATTTTTTTTTATAATTTAAAAATAAGAAAAGTTGAATCAAAACCCGAAATATTATATTTATATATGTATATTTTTAATCGTTTTAATTGTTTTTATAATTTAAAAATATTATATTTATATATATTTTATATTTTTTTAATTGTTTCGGATATCCATTTCACTATCCGAATCTGTATCCGAAATTTTCAGATAGTGGATTTCACTATCCGAATTCGTATCCGAAATTCGGATATCCGGATATCCGATTTTGAACACCCCTAGTTCCAAGAGGCTTATCATTATAAATATGATAAGTTAAGTTTTTTTCCTTTTTAGTACGACGAATTTCTTTACTCATATATGAAAAGTATGAAGGATAATTATAAATTTAATATGAGATTGTAAAAGAGATGAGAGTAAGATTCAAATAGAGTAGATTATATAAGATTATATAGAGAAAATAATGCTATCTAATTAAATCTATAAAATAATATATTATGTTTTTATAAAAAGTAAATCTCAAATATTGAAAATTAATTTCTTTTTTAGTTATAGAAGGCTGCTATTAGGCTGTAGACAATTTGGTCATTTGGTGGTCGAATATATCAACAAAACCAAGAATAGGTCCAGCTGACCAAACCAAATTTTTTCTTGAGTTTCTAACTTTCTAGAAGTCAGAAAAATATTCATAAAAAGGTCAAATCGGAGGCCGAGCATGAAAAACGACCATTTATGATTTTTTTTAAATGTTTTACAGCTTATTTTTAATACTATTATGTTTTTTTTTTTTTTTCAATACTATTATATGTTTTTTAAAGGGAATTTCATATATACACACCTACAAACATATCTATAAATATCTCATATGTAACCCAATTTAAATGATTTTAGTATTATCTAATATATAACCCAAAATGAATCTCAAGAACCCTCATTTTATAATTTCAAATTAGGTGTTCATAGGATGTTATCTATCATCCTTAACCATTAATCAAGTTAAGTTACCACTTTTAAGTTTTAACAAGTTATTAACCCATTACATCTCCCAAATCAGTCACAATTCGTGACTAACCACAAACTCACCAAGAACACTTAAAATGGGGATCCAAATGGAGTGATTGATACTTCCTTAATGATTAGAAAGAGATTAGTTCATAAAATTCTTCAGATTCAAACATGCAAATCACAATTTTGAGTTAAGCTACAAGCCCAATAGACCAGCAGCCCAACTCTCCAAAAAATAAACAGAAAAATGTAAAAAATGATAAAGAATTATAAAACTGATATTAGTTGATAACCATATTTTTCAACGGTGTGTGAAGGAGAAAGAATTTGTGTCATGTTTAGGTTACCATGAATATGAAGGGGAAAGTATTTGTTCACTTTATAATGAATTGATGGAATTAACATACAAGGAGCTCAAGCATTACAAACGTGGCTATACTGTATGTAGTGTTTTTTTAAGTTCGGGTTTTATCTCTGTTAATTCTTAAGGCGACATCTTAGTTGTAAGGAGAAAGATTATACTTTAAGTTCCCTTCAATTTACCACACGGTTTTGACCCGTTTTAATCGTCCCATTTTCATCCGTTTTAACCGACATGTTTTGATTACTTTAACCAATCTGTTTTTTCCCTCACAAAAAATTCCTAAATTCGCCACTGAGCTCTCACATGGTAGAACACAAACTCAAAAAAAGATAATTATATTAATCGCAATTACAGATAATTATTTGTGTCCAAAGTTAATAAAAAACATTTTTTCACTGGATTTTCCAACAAGTTGAGCAGCTACTTCGAGCTTTCGCATCTTTGCCTGTGGGGTTGCTCAGCGGGGGTGGTGATGTTCCAGTAGTAAACACTCGAACACTCTTCCTTTTTCATTGTATTTGATTTTAATTTTATCAATTTCAACTACACAATTCAATTATGCCCATGGCCTCCTCTGTCAAAATAGTCCGGCGATGTGGTGAGCTTCCTCTTCTCCTATGTGTGTTTTTTTATTGTTACTTGTTAATATGAACTATTTAACTTTGATCATGAAAGTAGAGACATTTGTGATGAATTTTACGGTTTCAGATTTTCGTTATGATAGACCGATTGAACTTTTGTAGTAGTAGTTAGAGGTGATTTTGAATCCAAATATGATGAAGACACAAATATATGCTTCACCATTTACAATTGCCAGTCTGGTGCTTGGCGCTGCTGGTTGCCCCTCAAGATTTAGGTGACTTGGGTAAAAAAATAGTGAAGAGAAAAATTATGGGGTGAGAGAGGCTCGAACTCTCGACCTCAGGATCACTCTTTAGCTATGAGACCTACGCGCTAGCCAACTGCGCCACCACCCCACATGTTATTCTTTTACTTACTATCCAATATATCATATACATAAATCAATTGAGGATTTGGAGTGTGGTGGGCTGTGGGCAATCCATGTCTGTCGGCTAATGGTTGTTTGCATGAGATTGATTTAAACTTTTAATGAAGGTTTAAATTTTCGCAAAAAGATTAAATAATTACCCTAAATCTTAAACCAAAATTAAAAGGAAACATCTTGGAATTTAAGTATGAAAATTAGTGATAAGAAGGCCATTTTGTATAAATGAAAAAAAAACAAGATTAGAGGATAACTCTTCAGAGTTGGTTGAAGCCTGGAGGGTCCAAAGTCCGGACATTAAAGACGTCTTGTGCGCGTCTATCGCGGATATTAAAGACGCGCCACATGCGAGGGGGTAAAGCAGTTTTGTAGTAGATGGCAATTTCAGTGTGCTTAACATACTGAGACACATCTTTCTGAAATGTATAGTCGATACACGCTTTAATTGGCAATAACCTGGCATCACGTAAAACATTATTCAAGCTCTCTGAAATGTTTGTGGTTAGGTTACCCCAACGACGATGGCCACGATCATATCGAAGCGTCCAATGGGTTTTTTAATATTATTCAAGTATTGCCAAGCATCCTCGTTAATGATCTTCATCTCCGCTACAACAGCCATATACTTTCTAGCCTGGGTGGTGCTTCCGATACACTCTTGAACCTTTTCATTAGGTTACTTCTAACATGACGAAGACAGAAACGATGGTACGCATTCGGCTCCATCCACCCTTCTAGATTCGTCATTGCGTTAACTATTCCTGCGTGTCGATCAGAGATGACACACAAAGGTCCCATTGTTTCATTTACAACATGTTCCCTGAACATATTAAAAAACCAAGCCCAACTTTCATTTGTCTCTTCGTCGACAATTGCATACGCAATTAGAAGTATATAGTTGTTTGCATTGTTTGAAACTGCAATCAACAATTTACTGCGATAAGGTCCTTTCAGATGAGTGCCGTCTACAGAGATAAAAGGTTGGCAAAGATGAAACGTGTCAATGGAGGACTTAAATGCCCAAAAGACGTATTTAAATGTGGCATAATGGGATGACTCGTGTGGATGATGTAACCACTCAACAACAGTGCCTCTATTTGAGGCTTTTAACTCTTTGATGTACATGGGTAATTCATTAAAGTTGGAATCCCAACGGCCGAAAATATTCTTGATGGCTATTCTGCGACCAAGCCATGCCTTTGAATAAGTAATATCAACGTGCAACGAATCCTTTATAAGAACTCAAATTTGTTTAACTGGAAAAGAAATATATGCTTGAACTGCACTTGATATATGAAAGGAAACATCCTTGGACCTTAATCAACGATTGTTGTTGCGTTGAACTGTTCTGTAACAGTTGTGTGCATCAACCCGTTTTGTTAGTTGCCACATGTGTTGATTCTCTTTTATGCATGCACTAGCAGTCCAACGACATGGAGGGGTGTTTGGGAGAGGTTCTTTATATTTTGGGCCCTTGGTGTAGCATTTGGCTCTCCAACAGGTTTTTCTCGTCTTTGTAACGATCACCTCTCGATTACAAGCAACGTTCCATGACAAAACTGCATTAACCACCTCTTTTTAGAATTGAAGAACATACCAACACGGATTTGATTGGATTAAGGGTTCCATATATCCATTTGATCCTCATTATCAAAAGCAGGAAGCTCAGAATCTCTTAACTCTGCAACTTCATCATAAGCTTCCACCGGTCTAGTAGGAAATCCTTGATAAATTCCGAAGTTGTATTCTTCAGATGACTATGCGAGTATAACTTCATCACTGGAATCGTCATCTGACGAAGGGACCTCACTGTCTTCGGTGTCACCATTTTTGGATTCAGAATTAAGGGAATTTAGATCTTCTTCATCATCAATATGTTGATCAAGTGTAGGATTTTCTAGGTTGGTATAGGTAGACGCACCAGCTTCACAATCATTCAATTGGGGTGCGGAAAATCCACACATAAGTTCCATAAAACTGTTGTGCTCGACCGTAACTTTTGGCTCCCAGCTCACAAAAATCTGACCGAAGTAATTTACTTCATTTGCTGCTAGAAAATACTGTCACACCCCTAAATTCCACTAACGGAGTTTTACCGTTTGGCGTGTGACAAACCAGGATCTCAGTCATTAGTTACATCAAACGACACTATATGGGACATAAAATGCCATAACATAAAAGTTCAGAGTTAAATGCGGAAGCGTAAACGTTAGTATGAAATCAAAAGTAATTACATGCAACAAGCGTCAATTAATGTAAATAAGTAACATTGTTTAAAATGTTTGAAATGAATGATATGACAGTAGGACTTCATGCATGTCCTAAGTGTGCAACCTGTGCCAAAGCGACCTGAGAAACATGTAAGAAAAAGTGTCAACACGAGGTTGGTGAGTTCACAGGTTTGTATGTAAATAAACTGTTTGAGAGTTGCTGGATCCACATACATAAGTCACACCTATTACTATCTAGACAATGTATAAGTTACTCTAAGCGCTCGCAACCGTAGACTGACAGTTTATGTTTGAATGCCTCCCACCAAGTCTATCAACCATGGTGCATGTTTTAGGTCAATATTACACCCGTCCAAACGAGGGTGGGGTTTGTCAAACCCAGTAGTACTACTCAACATACCTCGCTATTCTTCATATTTAAACTGTTCGATGTGAGGACTTTCATGATAGAGTTTACGCTTAAGTACACAAGTGTTAGTGAAATAATATGTGATCCATGTCCGTTTGTGTGTGTCTCTCCCTGGCTGGAAGACAAGTAACGGATGTCTGTTCGTATGCATGTTTCTCCCCAACGGGAAAACAAGTAAAATGATGTTTGTTTGTATGCATGTTTCTCCCCAATGGGAAAACAAGTAAAATGATATTCGTTTGTATGTATGTTTCTCCCCAACGGGAAAACAAGTAAAATACCGTTTGTGTGTATGCATATTTCTCCCCAACGGGAAAACAAGTAAAATAATGTTTGTGAGTATGCATGTTTCTCCTCAACAGAAAAACAAGTAAAATGATGTTTGTGTGTAAGTATGTTTCTCCCCCAATAGGAAAACAAGTAAAAAGGGGCCGTGAAACTCACATGTGTTACGTAGTAGGTAGTATCACACAAGTATGAGACTTAGAACATCAAGCGTTAGCCTGCACGGCTTACGTATGCCCTAGAATTATAAACACATAAGTTAGGGACATATGTGATTTGTGACGACGACACGGAAGATTAGAATGTCTTAAAACATTCTAAATATTTAAGAGTAGACGAACGCGTCTACGGAAATATATATTCCTTAATATAATAATTAAGGTAAATGCGTTACGTGTCGAACGTTAATAACGAATAACATTAAGTAAATAAATAAATTCGTACGTTTGCCATTTAAAATGGTTAGGAAAATAATACAACTATATATATTATTTTTAAGTAGTATGATTAACAAAATAATCATTTGTGTGGAGAAAATAATAAATATATTATTTTTATTCGATATAATAAACGTGAGTAAATAATATAAATAATTATATTATTAATTAGTTTAAAAACGTCACATGAAATAATAAACGAGGCGAAATAATATAAAATATATATATTATTTTGTACTAGGAGTCAAGGGTTAAAAATAATATAAACATATTGATTCATACGAAGTCGGGGTTTGAAAATAATATAAATAATATTATTAAAAGTGGAAATACTATAAATATAAGTTATAAAACCACAGCCGAGCCTACGGGTCGTTTCTGAGTTCTAAATATCATAATATAATATTCAAATATCGATTAGAAAATATAAGATTGTTAAACAAGTATCTGCCAAAGAATTAACCCACTAAGATAGGCACCACCGTGCCTAGGCTAGTGAGCGCGACCATGCTGGTCTGGAGCGCGACCATGCTGGTCTGGAGCGCGACCATGCTGGTCTGGAGCGCGCACGTGGTTGGTCAGAAGGCATAACCGGGGTTCGTTCATCAGGCACGACCGTGCTCGTGACCGGCACGACCGTGTCTGTGGTTTTCAGGGCATGACCTTGTCTGGCTAGTAGGCACGACCCGGTCAGGTACGGGGCACGACTGAGCTTGGAGAGGCACGACCGCGCTAGAAGATTAGCGCGACCGTGTCAGGTCAATTTCAGAAACAAAATTGCTCGAATCTTATAAGGTTAACGTTGGAAATCATAAGGCTTTTGATAAATAAGGTATTGCGAACATAACCATGTATTTTAATTGGGTTGAGGCTCTGTCTAGGCCAGAGTTCGATTAAAATGAAAAGTATGAAAAACTTAGTTCTGATTCGAGTCCAATTCAGTGATGTAAGCCCTGAATAAGTTAGGGCTTTCAATCTAAACGCTAAAACGAAGATAAAGATGTGTTCAATTACCTCAAACACTGACGAATTGATAGAGCTCGACTGTGATGTGTTCCGGCTTGAATTCCGGCGACTCCGACTTCGTCTCCGGACAAAATGGAATACGCGAGAGCTTGACAGAGGTTCGTACGAGGTGTGGGAGTAGTTTGTTTGCGCAGTAACAATTCCAAATGATCGGATTCGAGTGATAAGATAATGAGATCGACGGTTTTGAAATGATTACCCATAATGGAGTTTAATTCGAGATAATGCGGGTGTTTAAGACCTCAATAATGGTCGTTAATGGCTCAATCGTGGTTGTCGGTTACGAATTGAAATGATTTAGCGAATTAAGTCCGGTTTATGTTTCAACTGGTCAAGAGGCGCGACCGTGCCTGTGCACCAGGCACGACCGTGCTTGAGTACACGGCGCGACCGTGCTCCTGCAATGGCGCGACCATGCTTGGTTGAGTTTTGGTGAAGTACAGGAATAGTCCTTGTGGTTTGAGATGTTTAAGATTTGACAGGTTTGGTCCGTGTAGTTTATGAGATAACAGAGTTTAGGTTAACGGGGTTAACGGAAATTTGTCGGGTGTCACATCATCCCCTAGTTGAAAGAATTTTCGTCTCGAAAATTAAAATAAATTTTTTTTTCTAGGTGTCACATCATCCCCTAGTTGAAATAATATTCGTCCCGAAAATTAGAATAGTACCTTAGGAGTTTGACGTGGATTGCTTGAACAGATGCGGATACTTGCGTATCATCTGATCCTCGCGCTCCCATGTGAATTCCGGTCCGCGTTTCGAGTTCCAACGAACTCTGACAATAGGGATTTTACAGCGTTTGAGCGTTTTGATTTCCATATCCATGATTTCTACCGGTTCTTCAACGAACCGCAGTTGTTCATCGATGTGTAGTTCCTCAAGAGGAACTGCGAGTGTTTCGTCTGCTAGACATTTCTGCAAGTTCGAGACATAAAGACGTCGTGTACACCACTAAGTCCTTCAGGTAGCTCCAGTTGATACGCTATTGGGCCAATTCTCTTCACTATCTTGAATGGTCCAACATAACGAGGATTCAGTTTGCCTCGTTTCCCGAAGCGAATTACACCTTTCCAAGGTGAGACTTTGAGTAGAACCATGTCGCCTACTTGAAACTCTAACGGTTTACGACGCTTATCGGCGTAGCTCTTTTGATGATCACGAGCTGCCGCCATACCGTTTCGGATTTGAACGATCTTTTAAGAGGTTTCGAATACAAGTTCGGGACCTGTAAGTTGGCTATTCCCAACTTCAGCCCAACAGATAAGAGATTGCATTTACGTCCGTACAATGCCTCGAATGGTGCCGCCTTGATGCTAGTGTGATAATTGTTGTTATAGGAGAACTCCACTAAAGGTAAGTGAGACTCCCAAGTGTTACCGAAATCGATCACACAAGCTCGTAGCTTGTCCTCTAAGGTTTGGATGGTACGTTCCGTTTGACCATCGGTTTGAGGATGATACACCGTACTCATGTCTAGACGCGTACCTAAAGCTTTTTGTAAACATTGCCAGAAACGTGATGTGAATCGAGCGTCCCAATCCGAAATGATAGAAATTGGCACTCAGTGCCGAGAGAATACTTCTTTCAAGTAAATACGAGTAAGTCTCTCCATCTTGTCAGTTGCTTTGATAGTTAAGAAGTGAGCAGATTTTGTCAAGCGACCGACAATTACCCAGATGTTGTCGCATCCGCTAGGAGTTCGGGGCAACTTGGTGATAAAATCCATAGAGATTTGCTCCCATTTCCACATAGGAATCTCTGGTTGCTGTAATAAGCCAGAAGGCTTTTGGTATTCTATTTTAACCTTTGCACAAGTCAGGCACTTGCTCACATAGGTGGCTATATCAGCCTTCATCTTTGGCCACCAATATAGCACCTTTAGGTCATGATACATCTTATCAGAACCTGGATGAATAGAGTATCGAGATTTGTGTGCTTCATCCATGACTAGTTCCCTTAAGTTTCCGTACACTGGAATCCAAATTCGCTCTTCGAAGTAGCGAATGTCGTCTGACTTAACTTCAAAATGTTGTTCCATTCCTCGTGTACCTTCTGAAGATAGATTTTCCTCTTTTAAAGCTTCAAGCTGAGCACTGCGGATCTTGTCAGGTAACTCACTGTGTATGTTAAGTTGCAATGCTCGAACTCGTTTGGGTTTGGTTTCCTTACAGCTTAGGGCATCGGCTACCACATTAGCCTTGCATGGGCGATACTTGATCGCACAGTCATAGTCGTTCAAGAGTTCGACCCAACGATGTTGTCGCATGTTCAGCTCTTTTTGTTCAAAGATATGTTGAAGACTCTTGTGATCAGTGTAAATTGTGCACTTGGTACCGTACAAGTAATGTCTCCATATCTTGAGTGTAAATACCACAGCTCCCAATTCTAAGTCATGGGTCATGTAGTTTTTCTCATGGAGTTTCAATTGACGAGAAGCATAGGCAATGACCTTCTCACGTTGCATTAATACACAACCAAGACTTTGAATGGATGCATCGCAGTATACCACAAAATCATCTGTTCCCTCTGGCAGAGATAGGATGGGTAAACTGCAGAGCTTTTGTTTGAGCATTTGAAATGTTGACTCCTGGTTGTCACCCCAGTCTTAGGGTTTACCCTTTTGAGTTAGAGCAGTGAGGGGTTGATCAATCTTGGAGAATCCCTCGATGAAGCGACGATAATAGCCAGCCAATCTCAGAAATTGTCGCACCTCATTTGGAGTTGTTGGTGTCGCCCAATTCTTGATGGCTTTTACTTTGGTTGGATTGACATGTATTCCTTTTGCGTTGACTACATGTCATTAGAAATTGCACTTCATGAATCCAGAATTCGCACTGGAAGAATTTAGCATACAATTGCTCTTGCTTTAGCAATGTCACACCCCCAAAATCCACTAACGGAGTTTTACTGTTAGGAATGTGACACACCAGGATCTCAGTCATTAGTTACATCAAACGACACTATATGGGACTTGAAATGTCATAATATAAAAGTTCAGAGTTAAATTCGGAAGCGTAAATGTTAATAGGAAATCAAAAGTAATTACACGCAACAATCGTCAATTAATGTAAATAAGTAAACTGTTTAAAATGTTTGAAAGGAATGATATGACAGTAGGACTCCATGCATGTCCTAAGTGTGCAACCTGTGCCAAAGCGACCAGAGAAACATGTAAGAAAAAGTGTCAACACGAGGTTGGTGAGTTCACAGGTTTCAAGTTTGTAATAAGAGAGTGTTTGCCAGATTATGTACATTCAATATGCATATCTATAGGTAGTTAGCCTATGTTCATGTCTTACTAAAGCGCTCGCAACCGAAGCTGACTATTTGTGTATTTGCCTCCTTCCAGGTCTATCAACTCTGGCAAATGTGAGTAGGCTAACATTTCACCCGTTCGATCTCTAATCGAGTTAGCGCGACTAATGCGGGTGGGATTTGTCAAACCCAGCAGTACTACTAAACACTACCTCGCTAAGATCCATATTAACGGTCCGATATAAGTTGAGGACTTTCTGTGATAGCGTGTTACGCTTAGCTTTAACAGTAATAACATATGAATTACAATAATCTAAAATAGTTGTGTCATGTTTTCTCCCCTAACGGGAAAAACATGTAAAATAATGTTTGTCTGCGTACCTGTTTCTCCCCCACGGGGAAAACAAGTAAAAGTGTGATAGTTTGTGTACATGTTTGTTTCTCCTCAACATGAAAACAAGTCAAATATGTTTGTGTGTAAGCATGATTCTCCCCCCAATAGTAAAACAAGTAAAAAGGGGCCGTGAAACTCACCTGCGTTGCGTTGAAGGTAGTTTCACACAAGAGACAAGTTGGAACCACGAGTGTAAGTCTCAAACGACCTACGAATGTCCTAAAATTATAAACATATAAATTAGGAACGATAATGGGAATTATGACTGTGACATGGAAGGAACGTCTTAAAGAACCGTTCCAATGAACGAGAGTGGACGAACGTGTCCACGGGTTTAGGGATTACTTTACGCGACGAACGACATAAATAATAATATATATATACGAGTGGATAATATAATTAGTTATATTATTATTTAGTCTCAATTGATTTACGGCGTTATAAAATGATTTGAAATAATATAAATATATATATTATTAAATAATACGGGTCACAATTTGAGAATAATATAAACATATTATTTTACACGAGTTTACGGCTTAAAAATAATATAAATATATTATTTTTACTTATTAGTAATAATAATGTATAAATTATAAAAGTGGGTATAATTTATAAAAACAAACTAATATTTCAAACCCGAGCCTACGGGTTGTTTTCCGGGTTAAAACCCATTTATATAATAATACAATATTAAAAGGTTTGATTTTTATTAATTTAATAATCCAGAAAAATGTTATAAAAATAATTGTGGGAGCCCGGTCTCGAACCCGGGTCTCTCCCACACACACAAGCCCTTAACCAGTTCCGCCCGCTAGGGTATCGCGAACAGAATCGGGATGAATTAGTTTTAACGTTCGGGTCCCTGTGGTTTCCCTCCCACGCGAACGACGATCGAATCCAGTCCCACCCTCATCAATTTTGATCGCGAACAAACAAATTAACACTGGGGTTTTGTAAATCGAGCCATTACGAGTCTGAGGTGAAAGTTAATTGTAAAAACAATCGGATTTGGTTCTCTTAATTGAAGATTTAGAAACCGAAAACCTAGATTTTGAACGTGGGATCAATCCTGTTAATTTCGATAGTAAAAATTGTTGGATTCATTGGGCTATTACTGTTTGGAACATTACGAAACTACTGGTGTGGTTTAATTTGGTTTTGGTTTTGTCTAGGATTAAAACCCCCAAATCGCGATATGAATGAACCCTAGAATCAAGATCATGACCAATTAGATGTTATACCATGAAATTAACATAGGGCTTTCATTGTACAGGTGATTACGAATCTAAAGGTGTAGGTTAATTGAATTGAGATCACACCTAGACTGGTAATCGATTAAACCCCGAATGTATGAACCCTAGAATCAGGTTCTTTCTAATTTCGATGTTGTAAGCCCTAATTGGCATAGGGCTTTTCATCTGGAAGTAAAAACGAAAGTGAGGGTGTGCTCAATTACCAGAAACAGATGCAAATTGACCGATTTCGACTAGGACGGCTCCGACTTCAAGCACGGTTGTTCTCTCGCGACTCCGGCTTCGATTACCGTGGTATTGATGTACGTAGAAGCTTTAGTTTGATGCGACTTGTGTGAGTGTATGCTCAATTTTTGAAAACAATATAAGCATTCGTCGATTTTGATCAAAGGGGCGACGGTTTCGAGTTGAACACCCTTTATTGGGTTTGATTCGATATAATACGAGAATTAAAGGTTCCATGATGATCGTGAATGACATTTAAGTCTGTTTCGGTTACGAATTCCAATCGAAATCGACTAATATTCATGGATTTGTCTTAGGAACTGGAGGTTTGACTTTTACAAGTCAATCAGGGACAAGAAACTTTTGATTTTGACTTTCAGGGTCAACAAAAATGAAATTGGGTTAATTATCACTTTGATCCCTGAAGTATGAGTCCAGGTATTGACAGAATTAGTCATTGGGATTTAATTTCGTTAAATAAGTTAAGATTTAACTGGATTTAGTTAACGGGGTTAAGTTTTCAAGAGAATGTTTAACGGGATTGTTAACGGAGTTAACATGAAAAGTACGGATTGTCACATCATCCCCTAGTTGAAAGAATTTTCGTCCCAAAAATTAAAAATAAAAAAAATTTCGGATGTCACATCATCCCCTAGTTGAAAGAATTTTCGTCCCGAAAATTAGAATAGTACCTTAAGAGTTTGAAGTGGATTGCTTGAACAGATTAGGATATTTGCGCATCATCTGATCCTCGCGTTCCCACGTGAATTTCGGTCCGCGTTTCGAGTTCCAACGAACTCTGACAATAGGGATGTTACTGTGCTTTAACGTTTTAACTTCCCTATCCATAATTTTCACCGGTTCTTCAACGAACCGCAGTTGTTCATCGATGTGTAGTTCCTCAAGAGGAACCGCGAGTGTTTCGTCTGCTAGACATTTCTTCAAGTTTGAGACGTGAAAGACGTTGTGTACACCACTAAGTCTTTCGGGTAGGTCCAGCTAATACGCAACTGGCACGATTCTCTTCACAATTTTGAATGGTCCAACATAACGAAGATTCAATTTGCCTCGTTTCCCAAAACGAATGACACCTTTCCAAGGTGAGACTTTGAGTAAGACCATGTCATCTATTTGAAACTCCAAAGGTTTACGACACTTGTCGGCATAGCTCTTTTGACGATCACGAGCTGCCGCCATACGGTTTCTAATTTGAACGATCTTTTCGGAAGTTTCAAATACAAGTTCAGGACCTGTGAGTTGGCTATCTCCACCTCGGTCCAACAAATGGGAGAACGGCATTTCCGTCCATAAAGTGCTTCAAATGGAGTTGCCTTGATGCTAGTGTGATAGCTGTTGTTGTAGGAGAACTCCACTAACGGTAGGTGAGACTCCCAAGTGTTACCGAAATCGATCACACAAGCTCGTAGTATGTCCTCCAGAGTTTGGATAGTACGTTTAGTTTGGCCATCAGTTTGAGGATGGTATGCTGTGCTCATATCTAGACGCGTGCCTAAGGCCTTATGTAACGACTGCCAGAAACGAGAAGTGAATCGTGCATCACGATCCGAAATAATAGAGATTGGCACCCCGTGCCGAGAGACTATTTCTTTCAAGTAAGTACGAGTAAGTTTATCCATTTTGTCGGTCTCTTTGATTGCTAAGAAGTGAGCGGACTTTGTTAATCGATCAATGATTACCCATATGGTATCACATCCGGTAGGGGTTCGTGGTAATTTGGTGATGAAGTCCATGGATATTTGTTCCCATTTCCACATAGGAATTTCTGGTTGTTGCAGAAGACCGGGTGGTTTTTGATATTCAACTTTGACCTTCGCGCAAGTCAGACACTTACCAACATAGGTGGCTATATCGGCTTTCATCTTCGGCCACCAATATAGTATCTTTAGATCATGATACATTTTGTCGGAACCCGGATGAATGGAGTAACGAGATTTATGAGCTTCATCCATGATTAGTTCCCTTAAATTTCTGAATACTGGAATCCATATTCGTTCGACAAAGTAGCGAATACCGTCAGATTTGACTTCAAGTTGTGCTTCCAGACCACGTGTACCTTCCAGCGGTAGGTTTTCTTCTTTTAGGGCTTCTAGTTGAGCACTACGAATTCTGTCAGGTAATCCTGGGTGAATAGTAAGCTGTAATGCTCGAACTTGTTTGGGTTTTGTTTCTTTTCGACTCAGGGCATCAGCTACAACATTAGCTTTACCCGGGTGGTATCAGATCGCACAGTCATAATCGTTTAAGAGTTCGACCCAACGACGTTGTCGCATGTTCAACTCTTTCTGTTAGAAGATGTGCTGAAGACTCTTGTGATCGGTATAGATGGTGCATTTGGTATCGTACAAGTAATGTCTCCATATCTTAAGTGCGAAGACCACGACTCCCAACTCTAAGTCATGAGTGGTGTAGTTTCTCTCGTGGACCTTTAGTTGTCGTGAAGCGTATGCGATCACCTTTTCGCGTTGCATTAAGACACAACCCAGACCTTGAATAGATGCATCACAATACACTACAAAATCATCGGTTCCTTCCGGAAGAGCTAAAATAGGTGCACTCCAGAGTTTCTGTTTAAGGTGTTGGAATGCTGACTCTTGGTTGTCGCCCCAATTATAGGCTTTACCCTTTTGAGTTAAAGCAGTGAGGGGTTGAGCAATTTTGGAAAATCCTTCGATGAATCGACGGTAGTATCCAGCCAATCCCATAAATTGTCGCACCTCAGTCGGAGTCGTCGGTGCTGCCCAATTCTTGATGGCTTCTATCTTTGATGGGTCGACATGTATTCCTTTCTCGTTAACCACATGCCCTAAAAACTGAACTTCCCGGATCCAAAATTCACATTTGGAAAACTTAGCATACAGTTGTTCTCGTTTAAGTAATTCCAAAATTAGGCGTAGATGTTCCTCATGTTCTTCCTTGTTCTTGGAATAAATGAGGATGTCGTCAATGAAAACAATAACGAACTGGTCAAGGTAAGGCTTACACACACGGTTCATGAGATCCATGAATACCGCAGGTACGTTGGTTAACCCGAAAGGCATGACCATAAATTCGTAATGGCCGTACCTTGTTCTGAATGCAGTCTTTGAGATATCTTCTTCTCGGACTCTTAACTGATGGTAACCGGACCTAAGATCTATTTTAGAATAGAAACTTGATCCTTGGAGTTGATCGAAAAGGTCATCTATGCGAGGTAAAGGGTAGTGGTTCTTAATTGTGACTTTATTCAGCTCCCGGTAGTCAATACACATACGGAATTCTGTCCTTCTTCTTGATAAATAATATCGGAGCTCCCCACGGTGATGAACTAGGTCGGATGAAACCTTTATCCAATAAATCTTGCAATTGAGTGGACAATTCCTGCAATTCACTGGGTGCCAGTCTGTAAGGTGCCCGAGCAATCGGTGCTGCTACGGGTGCTAGATCGATTTGGAATTCAACTTGACGGTGCGGTGGCAGACCGGGCAGATCCTCGGGAAATACTTCCAAAAATTCACGAACGATGGGAATATCATCAATATTCTTCTCTTCTGATGGCTGCTCAGCAACGAGAGCCAAAATAGCCGTATACCCCTTTCGAAGGCATTTTTGTGCTTTCATAAAAGATATGATGCCCATGACTACACCAACTCTTTCGCCTTGAACGGAAAGGATTTCTCTATTCAGGAGAGGAAGGCGAACGATTTTGTCACGACAAATGATTTCAGCTTGGTTCTTAGACAACCAATCTATGCCAACGATTAAGTCAAAGCTGCCAAGTGTAACTGGCGTGGGGTCAATGTCAAGTTTATGACTAATCAATCCTAGTTTACACCTAAGAATGTGAGTTGATTCGATTTTCTAACTGCTGCTATCTCAATAGTATACTTGGCTTCCAATAGAGTTAGAGTATGACCGCACCAACATGAAGTATGTGAAGTCATGCTGAGACTTCTAATGAGACCCGCGCTTATAAGATAAGCGTCGGTCAATGCAAAGACCAAGGGAAAATAAGTTTAATGAGCTATAGTTTCCAGTAACATAAAGGATGGGATGTCTGTTTAAGTAATTGCGTTCCAGTGATGGTTTGTTAGATTAAATCCCTGTTTTCTAATGTCATTAGAACAACTGGATTATTTTGTGAAGAAAGAAGTACGTTTACAGAGTTGGATATCCTGGGGTATAAATCAAATTAGGCTGATGATTAGTCACAGGATAAGGTAATAGGGTCAAATGAAATTTATTCTTGGAATGTAAGAAACAACGTGTTAGCTTAGAATGAACTCCTCAAATTCCACTTACATAGTTGGAGTCGATAAGTTTGCCATGAGAATCAATTAGAGTTTCAATCAAGATGGTTTCCTTGATCAAGTTTGAATGAGAGTCTTACAGTCACTAAGACTTTTACATGATTGCAAATAACATGATGGATTCCATTAAACGACAGTTCAGTATGTCCGTAAACATCTTCAACCTGATAGTCGCGTCTATCAACTGTTGAACAGATTTAATGATACCAATTAGTCGTTGAGCAGATTACGAGGATTTCCACGGATAGTGGAAACTTAAGTCTGTAAATCACATATTAGGACCATTTATCCACACACTAGGTTTCACCAGGACTTACATGCACCTCAAATTACTATTATGTGTGCACCCGTAATGATAATTTGCTTTGCATGCTCACCCTAATTCTCCCTGTCTTGTGTCAAAATGTCTCTTAGTTTATTACTGAGTTCAGAGTGTGTTAGAGATGATAAGTCATCGAAAAGCTTAGTCATCAACCACAAGTTGATCAACTAGGACTTATGTTAGGATGAGTAGTCGAAAGTCGTTTGATCCGAGTATTCACTCGAGTTGAAAACACAATACGAGAGTCCAATCCAATGGATTGTAGATGGGGACATGCACATGAAACAAACATGTACATGAAATGCGGATTCGAGAAATGAAACTAATTCATGAATACAAGTTACAGGAAGTAGCAAGGTAGCCTTCCTTTCAACTGAGTCAAGATAGGGTTTGATTATGCATTGAGCAATGCGTTCTCGGATTTGTGGTTAATCTATTCTCAATAGAATATCGACCAAAGACACGAGCCCATGGCTCGGAAAAGTGATGACATCTACGTGTCAATGAATTCTGCAATAATGCGTGTAACGGTCTGCCTTTATTCGGCGTATTGTTGCTGGCGGGTACAGTAGGGACTCGCCTCCGACTATCCCAACTCCCAAAGAGAAATGCGTTAGTGCTGAGTGTCGTACATAACATGGACCAGAGAAAGCCCACCATACCCGACTGATGATGGGGTGTGAGAGACTCCTCCGAAGGCTTCGTCTCGCTGCCCACGGACGGGAGTGGATGATATTCTGGTGATTCCCCGAGCGTCGCCACTGGGAATGATGATGCAATGCAAATGTTGTGTCCCTCGCCAACTGAGGGTGATACGGATGGTGTTACATGCCTGCACTACAATGTATGTATAGGTGTTATATGTATCAGGTATGAGTGTCTGTGCCATGTAACTAATGCATGTGAGCGGTTATAGTCTAGTATGCAATCCTAGTTCTCTATAACTAATGGCTCTGATACCAATCTGTCACACCCCCAAAATCCACTAATGGAGTTTTACAGTTAGGAATGTGACACACCAGGATCTCAGTCATTAGTTACATTAAACGACACTATATGGGACTTGAAATGTCATAATATAAAAGTTCAGAGTTAAATTCGGAAGCGTAAACGTTAATAGGAAATCAAAAGTAATTACACGCAACAATCGTCAATTAATGTAAATAAGTAAACTGTTTAAAATGTTTGAAAGGAATGATATGACAGTAGGACTCCATGCATGTCCTAAGTGTGCAACCTGTGCCAAAGCGACCTGAGAAACATGTAAGAAAAAGTGTCAACACGAGGTTGGTGAGTTCACAGGTTTCAAGTTTGTAATAAGAGAGTGTTTGCCAGATTATGTACATTCAATATGCATATCTATAGGTAGCTAGCCTATGTTCATGTCTTACTAAAGCGCTCGCAACCGAAGCTGACTGTTTGTGTATTTGCCTCCTTCCAGGTCTATCAACTCTGGCAAATGTGAGTAGGCTAACATTTCACCCGTTCGATCTCTAATCGAGTTAGCGCGACTAACGCGGGTGGGATTTGTCAAACCCAGCAGTACTACTAAACACTACCTCGCTAAGATCCATATTAACGGTCCGATATAAGTTGAGGACTTTCTGTGATAGCGTGTTACGCTTAGCTTTAACAGTAATAACATATGAATTACAATAATCTAAAATAGTTGTGTCATGTTTTCTCCCCTAACGGGAAAAACATGTAAAATAATGTTTGTCTGCGTACCTGTTTCTCCCCCACGGGGAAAACAAGTAAAAGTGTGATAGTTTGTGTACATGTTTGTTTCTCCTCAACAGGAAAACAAGTCAAATATGTTTGTGTGTAAGCATGATTCTCCCCCAATAGTAAAACAAGTAAAAAGGGGCCGTGAAACTCACCTGCGTTGCGTTGAAGGTAGTTTCACACAAGAGACAAGTTGGAACCACGAGTGTAAGTCTCAAACGACCTACGAATGTCCTAAAATTATAAACATATAAATTAGGAACGATAATGGGAATTGTGACTGTGACATGGAAGGAACGTCTTAAAGAACCGTTCCAATGAACGAGAATGGACGAACGTGTCCACGGGTTTAGGGATTACTTTACGCGACGAACGACATAAATAATAATATATATATACGAGTGGATAATATAATTAGTTATATTATTATTTAGTCTCGATTGATTTACGGCGTTATAAAATGATTTGAAATAATATAAATATATATTATTAAATAATACGGGTCACAATTTGAGAATAATATAAACATATTATTTTACACGAGTTTACGGCTTAAAAATAATATAAATATATTATTTTTACTTATTAGTAATAATAATGTATAAATTATAAAAGTGGGTATAATTTATAAAAACAAACTAATATTTCAAACCCGAGCCTACGGGTTGTTTTCCGGGTTAAAACCCATTTATATAATAATACAATATTAAAAGGTTTGATTTTTATTAATTTAATAATCCAGAAAAATGTTATAAAAATAATTGTGGGAGCCCGGTCTCGAACCCGGGTCTCTCCCACACACACACAAGCCCTTAACCAGTTCCGCCCGCTAGGGTATCGCGAACAGAATCGGGATGAATTAGTTTTAACGTTCGGGTCCCTGTGGTTTCCCTCCCACGCGAACGACGATCGAATCCAGTCCCACCCTCATCAATTTTGATCGCGAACAAACAAATTAACACTGGGGTTTTGTAAATCGAGCCATTACGAGTCTGAGGTGAAAGTTAATTGTAAAAACAATCGGATTTGGTTCTCTTAATTGAAGATTTAGAAATCGAAAACCTAGATTTTGAACGTGGGATCAATCCTGTTAATTTCGATAGTAAAAATTGTTGGATTCATAGGGCTATTACTGTTTGGAACATTACGAAACTACTGGTGTGGTTTAATTTGGTTTTGTCTAGGATTAAAACCCCTAAATCGCGATATGAATGAACCCTAGAATCAAGATCATGACCAATTAGATGTTATACCATTAAATTAACATAGGGCTTTCATTGTACAGGTGATTACGAATCTAAAGGTGTAGGTTAATTGAATTGAGATCACACCTAGACTGGTAATCGATTAAACCCCGAATGTATGAACCCTAGAATCGGGTTCTTGCTAATTTCAATGTTGTAAGCCCTAATTGGCATAGGGCTTTTCATCTGGAAGTAAAAACGAAAGTGAGGGTGTGCTCAATTACCAGAAACAGATGCAAATTGACCGATTTCGACTAGGACGGCTCCGACTTCAAGCACGGTTGTTCTCTCGCGACTACGGCTTCGATTACCGTGGGATTGATGTACGTAAAAGCTTTAGTTTGATGCGACTTGTGTGAGTGTATGCTCAATTTTTGAAAACAATATAAGCATTCGTCGATTTTGATCAAAGGGGCGACGGTTTCGACTTGAACACCCGTTATTGGGTTTGATTCGATATAATATGAGAATTAAAGGTTCCATGATGATCGTGAATGACATTTAAGTCTGTTTCGGTTACGAATTCCAATCGAATTCGGCTAATATTCACGGATTTGTCTTAGGAACAGGAGGTTTGACTTTTATAAGTCAAACAGGGACAAGAAACTTTTGATTTTGACTTTCAGGGTCAACAAAAATGAAATTGGGTTAATTATCACTTTGATCCCTGAAGTATGAGTCCAGGTATTGACAGAATTAGTCCTTGGGATTTAATTTCGTTAAATAAGTTAAGATTTAACTGGATTTAGTTAACGGGGTTAAGTTTTCAAGAGAATGTTTAACGGGATTGTTAACGGAGTTAACATGAAAAGTACGGATTGTCACAAGCAAGTCTAGGATCGAACGAAGGTGTTCCTCGTGCTCTTCCTTGTTCTTAGAATTGATAAGGATGCCATCAATGAAAAACTATGAAAACTGATCAAGGTAGGGCTTACACACACGGTTCATGAGATCCATGAACACCGCGGGTGTGTTGGTCAGTCCAAATGGTATGGTCATAAACTCGTAATGGCCGTACTTAGTTCATGAGATCCTTGTTCTCGGATTATCAATTGATGATAACCGGACCTAAGCTCGATCTTTGAATAGAAGCTTGATCATTGGAGTTGATCAAACAGATCGTCAATGTGGGGCAGAGGATATCGGTTCTTGATGGTTACTTTGTTCAGCTCACGGTAGTCAATGCACATACGGAAAGTCCCATCTTTCTTCTTGGCGAATAGGATTGGAGCTTTCCATGACGATGAGCTAGGTCGGATGAAACCTTTATCCAACAACTCTTGCAGTTGTGTGGATAGCTCTTGCAATTCATTGGGCGCAAGTCTACAGGGTGCCCGAGCAATAGGCACTGCTCCGGGTGCTAGATCAATTTGGAATTCGACTTGACGATGCGGCGGAAGATCTGGTAGATCTTTGGGAAATACTTTCGGATAATCACGAACGATCGAAATATCGTCAATCTTCTTCTCCTCGGATGGCTGCTCGATGACGAGAGCCAAAATGGCAGTATGACCTTTATGTAAGTACTTCTGCGCTCTCATGAAGGATATGATGCTTATGGATGCACCACTCATTTTGCCTTGGGCTGAAAGGGTTTCTCCACTTGGAAGAGGAAAGAGAACAATTTCTTCACGACAGTTAACCTCGACTTAGTTCTTAGATAACCAATCCATTCCGAAAATTACGTCGAAACTGCTAAGTGTGACTGACATAAGGTCAATGTCAAGTTCATGACCTGCTAATCCACGTTTACAGCCCTTAAGAATGTGAGTTGCTTCAAATATCTTTTCATCAGCTATTTCTATGGTATACTTACCTTCTAGTAGGGTTGAGGTATGACCGTACCAGTAAGAAATTTGTGAGGTCATTGAAATAGCCGGATATGCTAGGGTATAAATCAAATTAGACCAAGGATTAGTCATAGGAGAAGGGGAAGCAAGGTCAAATGGAATCTATTGTTGGAGTGTAAGGAATAACGTGTTAGTTTAGAAAGAATTTCTCAAATTCCGCTTATATAGTTGGAGTCAATGGATTTACCATGAGGTTCTACCAGAGTTTCAATTGAGTTAGTTTCTGTGATCACGTTTGGATGAGTCTTAATTTCACTAAGAGACTTACATGAGTGAGATAAAATGATGGGTTCCATTGATGATAGCTCAGTGTGTCCGTAAATCTCTTCAACTTGATAGTCGCGTCTATCAACTGTTGAACATGTTTAATGATACCAACTAGTCGTTGAGTGGTTTACAAGAATTTCTACTGACAGTGGAAATTTAAGTCTGTAAATCACTGATTAGGACCATTTATCCACACACTAGCTTTCACCAGGACTTGCATGCATCTCAAATTACTATTACGTGTGCACCCGTAATGATAATTTGTTTTGCATGCTCACCCTAGTTCTCCCTGTCCTGTGTCAAAATGTCCTTTAGTTTGTATTGCCGAGTACAGAGTGTTGTTAGATATGATAAGTCATCGAGAGACTTAGTCATCAACCATAAGTTGATCAACTTGAACTCATATCAGGATGAGTAGTCAGGAATCGTTTAATGACCTGACCTGACAAAAATCTATTTTAATAAACATTCAAACACAGAAAATTTTCGACACCCATAAAAAAAAAATTTGGGTCCGCCAATGCTTGAGGTTTGGTGATTATCATTCAAGAGTATGTTCATATATATAGAGAGACAGGGTTGAAGAAAAAACTAAAAAATATACGAACTAAAACTAAAAATTTAACCTAAAATATAACATCACACATAATTATTTAATAATTATAATTTAATAAATTAAATAATAAGATGGTAAATTAGGCTAAAGAACATGGATTAGGGTTGTGTTTTATATTAATAATTTAAACCTAAACATAATTATTTAAATAAATCAATTAAATTGTAAATTAATAAATTAAATAATAAGAATGTGGATTAAGGTTAAAGTTGAGTCCGTTTTGGGAGATAGCGGACTCCAACTACCACCATCAAACCCACGAGAAAATTGTAACGACATGCATGTTGTACGTAAGGCTGGGAAGGCTATATAGGTTATCAGAGATTCCTAAACCCCTAAAACCCGCTGGTCAAACAAGTGGAGTTAAGTCCGCTACCTCGGAGTCTTCCCCTCCGGCTGCCACCTCACCGGCCCATAGTCTCCGGCGTACCTGAGCCTAGGGTCCACTATCTCAAGGAGCGGAGTCAGAGTCCACTATCTCTAGGAGCGAAGTCAATTGTCCTTGATTTAAATCTGTTATCTCCGGCAGCGGACCTCCTTGTACTTTGCTTGAATCCGCTATGTCTGGTAGCGGAATACTCATTTTCCAATATGTTCTCATGCAAACACCAGAAACCATTTGGTTCTCTCCAAATACATCATTTCTCCAAAAACTATGATTCTTCTCATGTTAATTATGTGGTAATCTGTTGACTACGTATATATCATATATGTCCATGAATTATTCTTTATGAGAATTGAATATCTTCATCTTGCGACTCACACAAACCTGCCGCCACCAGAAAGTCTCCGGTGGCTGCCACCGTTGGTTTGTTACTTCACTGTGACTTTGCAATATACTTCCGTTATACCATCTAGGTAATTAACAATCATCAATCAATATCTCGTTTTTTTATCGAGCAGATTTGCACTTTAGAAACGCATGATTCATCAAATTCAAAAAAAAAAAAATTCAAAGATTTGACAAAAAAGAAATACATGAAAAAACAGTCACACAAAAACTTGAAAATATACATTCTAAATATTTAATTTCAACATAGAAAATATAACTTAGAAAAAAACAATATAGAAAAATAGAGCAAATAAAATACAGCACATAAAAACACATAACATAAACAATAAAGCACAGAAAATGCATCACAAAAAATGTAACATAATTTCCGACTTTTTTCTAGATTGTTATTCTTTATACAAGAATACTATACTCCATAAAAAATGTTGTTTTCATGGTGTGTTTTTTTTAAAGCTAATGTCGTATAAAAATAGTATGAACTTTAAAAAAAAGCCAACAAAAGTGGTTATTCTAAAATATTAAGTCAACTTACTTTTCCTGCACTTTACTCTCAACTACTGATTAAGAAAATGGATTTGCTAAGATTTACGTCTTAACATATATGCAAGTTTCCCAAAAATCCTGATTCATACGTGATTCATATTCAAACTTTTATCCAAATAAACCTATATCTTTTTTACTAAAAAAAATTACATTATCATTGTTATTTGTAACGAACCGACTTTTGAGTTTTTCCTATGATATGTTTATTATATTATAGGGGGTGTTTATAAATAAATTAAAAGATGGTGGGTGTATTTATTTCACTAAAAAAACCTAGTTTTGAATGAAAGGGTTTAAATTGTAAAGTGAGGGACTAGAATTGCAATTAGCCGATTCTTGTTGGGCTTCATGGGTGTAACAACACACACCGGAATGTGTGTGTGTATGTCGTAAATTAGAGAGAGAGGAGAAGGGGAAGCCAGGCTTGATGTGGGATTTCATCTTCTAGAGTTGCATGCTTGATTTGGAAGCTTTGGCTTACATAATTCTTCCTAGTAATCAAGTAAGTATCTTCTATTCTCTCTAATTCTCCATGGATTCTTGTTCTAGTTGAGGGTTTTGGTGGATGAACACTAATGGACAGGAATTGGGGGTTGTATTGGGTGTTTTGTTGGTAAGGGTTGTTAATCTAGCATTACTAAAGCTAGAGGAGTAATCAATTCACGTTGAATTCACCAAATTGGGAGTTTTGAAAATCAGGGTTCTTGAGACCCAAATTTGGGGTTTTGCAATTAGGGTGTTGGATTGATTAATTGGGTATGAATAAGTGTTTATATTGTTATATAAACGCATTTTCAAGTATGAAACTCAATTGAATTGGTGAATTATGAATTGATGAAATTGTGGAATTTTGGGTGAAACCTTAACGGGTTAAATGGGTGGAATTGATTTAGATTGGTTAAAAGCTTGTATGGAGCTTAATAGATTAAGATTAGATGATAGTGAAGATCATAAGATCTTGGGTGGGTGTTAAATTATAATTGATGAATGTTTTTGGGGTAAATTAGATTACTTTAACATGTGGAATGTTTAGGTGATCAAGGCGACAAAGGTGATAGATTTGAAGACCGGTTGGAATCTTCATCAGCCAAAGGTAAGTGCTTTTCACTTACTTGTTAATTGATAGATCATGTTGTTGCATAAGTAGATAGTATGTTGAATGGATACTTGCTTAAGTATTGTTGAATTAGGTGGCCTTGAGGTCTAAGAACTTCATAGGTAATAAATTGGTGATCTTGAAGTAGAATACTTCATGGGTGTATACTTGGAGTCAAATACTCCATGGGTGAACTTGGAATCATATAATCCATTACTTGGGATAGTTATGGCGATTAATGTCATATAAATAGATTATGTGGTTACAATTCTAGTTATATGTGGAATATGGTGTATAGGTGTAATTTGACTTCTGTGGTAAAAAGTCAAACTAAAATATGGAATGTGGTGTGTAGGTGTAATTTGACTTATGTGGTAAAGAGTCAAACTAAAATATAGAATGTGGTGTTTTGATGAAAATTGACGTAATATGGTATAAGTCAAACCATTATAGATAATGGTGTAATTGGTGTAATTTAACCTTAGTAGTATAAGATCAAAGTATTATGTTGAAATTGGTGTAATTACAATATGTGGTTAATAGTCAAACTTGAATGTGTAAATGTAGTAAATTAGTGTAATTAGACTATGTGGTTAATAGTTAATCTTGAATGTGCAAATGTGGTAAATAGGTGTAATTAGACTATGTGTTTAATAGTCAAACTTGAATGTGCAAATATGATAAATATGTGTAATTAGACTATGTGGTTAATATTCAAACTTGAATGTGCAAATGTGATAAATATGTGTAATTAAACTATGTGGTTAATAGTCAAACTTGATTGTGCAAAGGTGTAAATAAATGAAAGTTGACTTATGTGGTCATTTGTCAAACTAATGAGTGATACGTGGATAATGGTGTAAATGACCCAATGTGGTAAAAAGTCAACTAAAATGTAGGATGTGGTAACATTAGACTAAAATTGACTTAATGTGGTAAAAGTTAACCGTTGGTAGTAAAATGCTAAATTGGTTGATTACATGAAGTGTAGACTAATGAGTGATACGTGGATAATGATGTAAATGACCCAATGTGGTAAAAAGTCAACTAAAATGTAGGATGTGGTAACATTAGACTAAAATTGACTTAATGTGGTAAAAGTTAACCGTTGGTAGTAAAATGCTAAATTGGTTGATTACATGAAGTGTGGATACTCCATGGAGGTGTTTACATGAAGTGTGGATACTTCACGGGTGGTAGTGAGGTCAAGAACTTCACGGGTGAAAGTGAATTCGAATACTTCACGGGTGACATGAAGTGTGGATACTTCATGGGTCGGCATGGAGTCAAATACTCCATGCGAGAAAGCGAGTGGTGGTTCTTGCAATAGACATGTGGATATGTCAAATTGATGAATGTTGAAACGTTAGGGCTCGTATGGGTCAATACATGTCAAAGTTATAGGTCGTGGTATGCCTAAACAATTATTTGGTAGAACTTGAAGTTAAACACTTCAAGAGTTCAAACGGGTAGTGGTACTCGTGTTTGGGGGTGGATAGCTAACAAATATATGTTAGTAAATGTGGTTAAACTTATATGTGGCTAAAATATGAGTTTATGGTTGTTAATTGCTTAAATATGCAAACGGGTCGGGATTTGACATGTAATGGTGTTATTACATGTTGTCGGAAAAAGACCAAAACTTCTAATACGTATATCTCGGGCTAGAAAATGAACTACGAAACCCATAATATATGAATTTGGGGTGCCTCGACGTGAGGAATTCAAAATATGTGGTTTGCACTGGGATGAGTGTAATTTACGGCCATTAAGCTTAAATTACGGTGGCCCTGTGTAAATTACGCCCATATGGGCTGTTTACGGTGACATACACGCCCAAAATGATGAATTGTCGTTTTTTATCGATTATTGCTGCAAGGGCCTGGGGGGCTCACATGGGGGTTGTATATCATTACTAACGGTGAATTGTAACTGTTTCCTTGTAGGTAAAGCTCCAGCGTGGTCTCGGGTTTCGCTTCGCGTGGATTTGGACTCTCAACTGAAGTCGGGTGTTGTTGCCACACACTTCTCGTGGTGGGGTTTTACATACTTGTTGGTCATTAATTAACTTGTGGATTGTTAAAATATGTTTGACTTCTTTTTTTGGTAATTTGTAGTCTTAAACTTGTGTTTGTAAAACTTAATGTTATGGTTGTCGTTAATTTTGTAATTGGGACCGTTTCCGCGTCGTTTTAAAAAGTTTAAATCGGTTTGAATTTTTGGGTGTTACATTATTAATGTAAATACTATAATAATGAAGTCAATTTATACAATTTCAGGTCCGGTGAATAGACATCGCGACTTTGAACCTGCCTATATCTATGTCCATTTAGTACGGTATTGTACTTCACAAACTAAGGATTTATATACTCGTAAATGCAGGATCTGGTGATCCCGTTGATGTATTAATTGAGATCAAGGGAAACACAGATACATGCAATGTTCACGATTATATGAAGGAATTGAAACTGTGTCGTATCCGATAGTTACTGCTAGATACTTGTATTTTAATGAAAGTGGTGAATTGGCGCATCTTCCTAACATTGAACTCGATGCTCAAAGATCTATGTGGATGGCAAGGTTTGTGGTCATGGTTGCTACGTAGTATTTGATTACGAAGATTGAATGTTAATGTTTTTCGTTATTTATTTCAGGTTAGCTAATTTTTTTTTTGAACAGCAATACCCCATTTTGGGGTCCCCTCATAATAATTTACACCAATCTGTCACAGGCGGGGCTCGAACCCTTAACCTCAAAGGGAGTTTCACCACTTAACTCTAGATGACTTTGCCATTAGACCCAACCCCCACCCCGATTAACTAACTAGTTTCATGTTTTAATCCTATACCTGTAAATCCAGGCAACAGTGGATAAAGGTTGAGCCGGTGAATAGATTACACAAGCTCCGATGGGTGGCCCGATGGATGTTATTTCTTCTAACTCTGGTGATATCCTACACAGATTAACAACGCGTTAGGGCGTTACAGGGAGGGGATAATCCCTGTATCGGCCCTCCGGCGTAAGAGTAAGTATCTCCGAGATATCAAAGTGTAAGTGGAAGTTATTTAGGAGTCGATGCTTATACCTGAGGGGTGGTGTGCTATTTATAGTGGGTAAAGATACTATGGGTCCCTTCATGGAGCTGACCTGGCGTGCGTATGATTGGTGGGGAGGTCTTTGTCAAGAATATCCTTTTTGTCCCCTAACTGTCAACCGTTAGTGGGAGCCCTGTCTTATGTGATGGGACCACTGATATGCATAGTGGGTTTTCCTCTATGGAGACATTCTCTGATTCTTCTGTGTAGGGTCCTTTTATGTGAGCAGGTGTTTCTGTCCTATTGTGAAGTACCGTCCTTTATGTTTCTTCCACTGCAAGCTATGCTTGCACGCAGCGTATGTCTTTCCGCGGGGGTCATTACGTCTTCAAGTCCCCCCAGTCTGAAGTTATGCGTAAATATCTTGAGCATGACTTTGGACTTAAAAGTTTTGGTTACGCATGATTTCTAGTTCTGCACTTCTTACTTGTGGTATTTTAGTATTTTATGGTTTTAAATCCATACGCATCCCTTGCGCGTACCATAGGTGGCTGAGGTGACTTCTCACCTTTCCGGGTGGCGTAGGTTTCTCGGGCGTTATAATTACTTTGATTTTTACAGGGGTGCGGGTCCCTCCCGTGTACTTCTTATCTGGCGTTTACTATTCCCAGTCTGGCGTGTCGCCTTGTACCCGTTTCTGGGCCCACACACTACACGACTTTTGATATCCTTCTGTCCCGGCATTAAATGTGGAGTCTATAAAAGGGGGTTTTGAGGGTTGCCATTGTCTTCATCTCACCTCTCTTTCTCTTCCTTTCCTCCTTCTCTCTTTTCTGTGCTTGCACTCCTTCCTTTAATGGCGTCCATTACTAATCGAGGTAAGGGTAAGGGAAAAGGTTCCGATATGTCCTTGATTGAGAATACTCCCATCCGGTGGAACCGAGAGGATTTCAAGAAGATTTGTGAATCCTACTGTATCCTTAGTGAGTGGGAGCCAGAGTTCCCTGACTCCGGTAAGTCTGCTACCGATGTTCCAAATGGCAAGATTGCCCTCTATGCAGCCTTCTTCTTGCATTGCAACTTCCGTCTTTGCACTACCAAATTAAGTGGGAGCCTTTTGAATTTTTATCAGGTTCATATAACCCAGATGCACCCCATGGGTTTGTGTCGCGCTACCCATTTCGAGTTCAGCTGTCGGAGCCAGGTTATTGAGCCATATTACGAAGGCCCCCTCCAGCTTTCATGACTGGCGTGAACGTTTCTTTTTTTGTCAAAAGGGATGCACTTCCTTTGGTTATGAACATTCGCTCTTCGTTTGATTCTCTTGTTGATCCAGAAGTGGAGGATTTCGACGGCAATGACTGGTATACCACCCTTATTTCTAACCATGCAGAAATCCAATCTCTCCGCGAGAGCGCTTTGGTGGCTGTGGGGATGAGTCGGATTTGGAAGCGGGTTGATAAAGTCCCTTAGTATTCTATCAGTAGTCAAGGTTTGTTGCTGGTTGCTTATTTTTTATATTCCTTCTCTTTTTGTTAATAATTGCTTTGCAGCTGTGGATAGCGTCTACGGCTCGCTTTTTGATGATCCGAATGGAAAAATGGTTTGGCGTGACCTATCACCGGGGGAACCTTCTGTTTTGGATAGGTGGGTGGATAACTTTCTGTTTCCCCGCGTGATGGATAGCGATTCCAGCCGCCATGAAACTTCAGGTGTGGCTTTCGTTTATAATCCTAGGCCGCTTAATTCTATTAACCTTGCCGGAGAGGCATGTGTGATTTTATCTAGTGACGAACCTTCAGGTTCATATAGCGAGGGGGCCGTACTGATTCTTCGTACGCGTCACACAGGTCCAGAACTGAAGGTCAAAGGGTCCGTTGTGGATCCATCAGTGGGTGTAAGCAGCGGCGGAGGTGGTTTCAAGGTCCAATCCTACTTTATTAAAATAACTGAAATTGAAACAGAAACATGGTGGTAATATTTACACCGGGATGTCATATTGACTTTTTAAAATGATTGATGATTTGATTGTTTTTACTTCTGTTTATTAGATCATTTTGACTGTTAACTTTTTACTATATTCTCTATACTTGAAATTTATATTTTACTGAATTTGGATAATGTCAACATTTCAAGGTCCAATCCTACCCATTTGGATAAACAATTCTCTCTTTGTTGTTAATTTTGGACTCTTGACAAAGTGTTCAAACTATCAAACTCTTGACAAAGTGTTCGAACTATTAAATTTTTCACTGCTTTCAGTAAGTAGTATTGCAAATCATGGATTCTGTCAATACATTACTATGTTATTACATTTAGACTTCTGTTAATTTTGACTATTTTGACTATTCTTGAAACTGTTAATTTTCACTATTAGGGCAACTAACAGGAACAATTTGTAAATGGGTTTAAAGCTTTCTTTTAGCATAGTCATTTTGTTTCACTTTAAGGGCAACTAACAGGAACATGTTCAAAGTTTAAGCCGGGACGTCATATTGACTTTTACACTACTTTTAATTTGATTGCTTTTACTTATGTTTAGTAGATAATTTTGACTTCTGCTTAGTAGATCATAATTTTTTGACTATTCTTTTAAATATTTTCACTCTTAATTTCCTACTATTTTACTATACTTGAAATTTATTATTTTTATTTCCATGTACTGAATTATGATTTTGATGTATGGATCTATTAAGTCAACCAATCTGTGTTTATGGGTCTGCAATTGCTTCATGAATTTTCAGTTTCTGTTGTATGACAAATATGTTAATGTTGACTCATATAGACTATTCTTTAAAATGTAAATTTTGACTAATTCATGGATTTTGTCTTCTGTTTGGTTTGAGGGCGTCTAACAGGAACTGTACTTCACAACTGGTGTACAACACTGAATAGAACAACCTGTTTTTTTGTTCTTTATTTGGTTTGGTTTGCTTTATCCTAAACTATAGCTTCAGCACAGTTTAATCCAATAACAACACTTGAACACCTGTTTTCACAATACCAAATATATAGTCCTTAATTTATGAGATATCCTATTTTTTAATTTGCACATACCTGTTTTATGTTGCACTGCTATCCACATTCTTATCGCTGCAATTATCATTAATTTTTGTCTTCTGTTTGGTTTGACTGTTAATTTGATTGTTTTGACTTCTGTTTAATACATAATTTTGACTATTTTGACTTTTCTGTTTAGTAGATCATAATTTTTTACTGTTTTTTTTTTAAATATTTCGACTGCTAAATTTTTACTATTTTGACTATCTTTAAAATTTATTTTCTACTGAATTTGGATAATGTCAAGACTCCAAGGTCAAATTCTACCCATTTGAATAATCAATTCTCTATTTGTTCATTTTTTACTATTATGACTATTCTTCAAACTGTTAAAGTTTATTGACCTGCTTTTGTACAATTAATAGAATAAACTCTAATTTTATATAAAATCTTCCCAATTAATTTTGACTAATACCTTTTTCATGTTTTAGATAATTAGATGTTCATGTTCTGTTTGAGTCATCTTTTCATCCCTATTGTTTGAAAGTTCAATTTTAAATCATTTTAAGTTTATGTTGGCTTCATTTAAGCCATGTCAAGAATGAGGTCACTACATTTTCACTTCTGTTTAGTAGAACATAATTAGTTTTCAAACTTCTGTTTACATTGACTTACTTCACTCTTAATTTTTAACTGTTTTGACAAATCTTGAAACTGTGTTTTTGGCACGGCACATGAGACCATTTAAACTGTATTGACCCGCTTTTGTACTGTTAATAGAATACACTCTTAATTTTTGTGTGTGTATATATATATATTTTAATAAGTGGTATTCTAGATAATGGCTTCTGTCATTACATTTTGACTTCTGATAATTTTGACTAATACTATTTACATAATGATTATCTTTCGAATTGATTTTTTAACTGCTAAGTTTGTTATTTAAATAAACTCAATTGCTTAAAGGAAAACTTCTAAGCTTGTTAATATTTTAATGTTTCTCGTTTCTTTCTTATCAATAACAGTTTAATGAAGTCCAAAAAGATCACGTTCGTTAAGGACCTTGATATATCCAAAGATAACTACACCATGAAATTGCGAATAATTCCATTAATATGGTTTTAAACGTACATTAATGTAGTCAAAATGTATCAATAATCTCATATTTTATTATGAAACTAAACTTATTTCCTTTATTTTTTAAGGGGAGGATCTAAGCTAATGTTCAAAAAAGATGGATTCAAAAATTTGATAAATTGCTTAAAGAAAATGGCGATTTCTACATTGAAAAACCCAGTCTTGGTATAAATGTTGCAACTTATAAGTTTGTTGATAATACCAACAAACTTTTTTTGTATTTCACTACCAAAGTTACCAAATGCAATGATTTTACTAGGCCGGTGTATGGTTTTTCTTTTACGTCCTTTAAGTCAATTATTGAGGACGCGCTTCCGGAAAATATAACCATCACTATCAAATGTGGGTTTGTTTTTGAGACGACCTGTTTTCACACATGGCCAATTGTATGTTGCATTATTTAGAGTTAAGAGTAGAAAATGACTAAAACTATTAATATCAGATAAAGATGATAAAGTTACGAGTAAAACGTTAAATGTTGTATACAAAGAAGTGTTTGAAAATTTATGAATAATAAATATGTTTTTTAAATTATCAGTCATGATAAGTACTTAAAAATTTGCTATTTGTTCGTTCATTATTGTTCAACCCGTGTAGTACACGGGTTTTTAACCTAGTATAATAATGAAAAGTTAAAGTTATGACTGAAATCTTTATACTACTTTCTCATACTTAATAGTTCTTGATGGAACCAATACATTTCAAAATAACAAATCACACCAAACGCATTCAAGTGCCTATGAAATTCACCATGACAAAGATAACCAAAGACAATGGTGAACAAACCAAACATCCTTGATATAACTATCCTTATAAACTATGTATTAAAAAAAACACTTTCTAATATGTGTCGTCGTTTTACGAAACGCATGCAACTCAATCGAGTTTACTCGTTTTCTAAAATCTAATTAACTAGATACTATCAGTAATCGATATCAATAACAATGAAGGCCTTTGATTCTGAGTTTTTAAATATTCAAAGAATAACTATTTAATCAAAATAAGACATTAAAAGTTTCTTTTGAGTTTGATAAATTGTTTTAATACCTAATTACTATAATTAAATGTTAAAATGTAAATTTTAAATGATATTTTATTAAAAAGAAATTAATTCTTTCGATGCCATTGACATACCTAATTCTAAAGCTCTCAACTAGTGAATCAAATGGAAACTCCAATAAGAAATCGATGTATAAGGTATAACAATACGTGCCCATAAATTTTAGAGTAAATTTCATTTTGAGTGTGGTTTCTTCAAAAAATTGCTTTGAGTCTAATAGTTTTAATTGGACTTTTTGAGTCCTTGTGGTTCATTTTTATTGCAATTAAACCATCAACACTAACACCGTTAGTTTCTTCTGTTAAATTGAGGGGTATTTTAGTCTTTTTACAAGTTTTTTTAAATAGTTTCATACAAAAAAATAATAAAACCACACCTACTATCCTCCTTTTTCTCCCTCGTTTCTCCCTCACTCCCAATCTCCACTTTCTCAAAACATCCAGCCAACCACCACAATTTCCGACTAGGCCTCTTCGCCCATTGCTGGCTCAATTCACCGATTCCGCCTTGCTTGAAGACAGTCCCGTCGAGCTCCCATACTCTCTCCCCTCCTTCCGCTCTCCAAATCGCCACAAGTGTCCTCACCGGTGCCATTTCCGTCTTCCTCCAAATTTGTCACCCGTTTTTTTCACGAGCGATTTCAATCGTAACTGGTCGTTCCTCATCAGATTCGCTATCACCGGAACCATCATCACCAAGTTCTCCCTCGGCCTTACTGGTTCGCTATCACTAGAATTGAAGATTTAGATCCGTGTGTTTAATCTGATCCTTAATTTGCAAGATGATGATAATTCAAGTGTTAACTCGTGACAATTAGATTATATTTTATTCAACCCGTGTAATACACGAGTTTTTAAAGAAAATAATTTTTTTATTACCAACTATATAACATTACATTTATTCAATCTGTGTAATACACGAGATTCTAACCTAGTATATAATGTGTAAATGTTTATTACTAAATATATAACATTTCATTTATTCAACCCGTGTAATACATTAAATTTAAGTTTCAGTATTTTAAAAAGAAAAAAAAATGATTTTTAAATGGAAACTCTGATAGAAATTGATGTAACAGTACGTACTAATAAATTTTAAATTTAAGTTATAATATTTTGAAAAGGGAAAAAGATAATTTTTTTACTTGATGTTTCTAAGGAGACGAATTACACATCCCTTGACTGATTTCTTATTTTCTTTTTAGGGTTACCTTTAATTTCATGCTTGGCTAGAACTTTTTGCTCATCTTTAATCAAAATCGAGGCTAACTATTATATATACTTAACTAAACCTATAAGGTTATTAAATTAAGGACATGAAGATAAAAGATTCAGAAGAAAGGTTATTTCACTACATACATAAAGACTTGGTCGGGGCCGTGGAAGAAAATTGTGGATATTCAGGAAGTACTACTAAACCTAAATATTTATATTAAATCTCTTATGTTGGGGTCACTGGGGAATGGTAATTCTATTTTGTTTTGGCAGGATGCATGGCTTATGGATGAACCGCTAAAAGAGATGTATCCATCTTTATGCATTGGAAGGAAATAAAATGTGTCGAGTATCAGAGAGGCTACCTAATATGTCGCATTCTCACCTGCAAAAGATCATACATTGGGACTGGATATCGTCGCCTCGCGAAATCCAGCAGGTAACCGAATTACAAACATGTATTTATTTACTTATAGGCTACCTATTTTGTTTTGGTAGTTTACAATACTAGTTCACATGTGAAACATTACGTTTATTCTTGATTACAAAGACTTAAGTTAACTGTGATCGATTCATGGATTACACGTAGATTTAATTGATCATTATGACACATTAAATACACATGAACCACCCCATACATTTCAAACCAGTTCTTATAACTCAATCAAAGTGATTTGATCCCTAAAAGTACTAGTTAGTACTTTCGTGCGATCGTTCGCCTTTTAAACCGCCGTTAACTGCGTACCGTCCACAACCGACAAATTCGTCTAACATGACATTAATTTATGTTTTAAATGATTAAGATATTCATTTCTTTATTTAAAACAACTTTTATTTACAAAACTTTCCTAATTAAACTCCGAATTGCGAAAAATCGAACGTTTTGTGCACAGATGCACCACTTGTATACTTGAGGGACCTAGTTGTCCATTCATAAACCATAATTTCGAAATTTTGGCTGGTAAGGGGTGGTTGGAGGTTGCATTAGCGTTAGAAACCCTTGGCTTCTACTCCAAGTTCTTTCGTAATATACAACTCTTCAATCTCTAGTATAAATAGGAGGTCTAAGGTGCATTATTCTTTGCTATTTACTCTCAAACCACCTCCAATACCCTCATTCCCTCGTTAGTTTCAAAATCCCTGCCCTAATCCTTGAAGAATTCGTGAACCACAAGAGCAAGAAGATAAAAGGTTTGAGGACCATTCCAAGGAAGCGTACTCTCCTAATCTCAATAATCTTTCTTCCTTTATTTTTCTTCATCCCCTCAATCTTTTTCTATTTTCTATCCATGATCATTTGATCATGTGAACCCTCAGCCTTAAAAACTCTCTAATAATCTTAATCAAACTAACAAATCAATCTAACATCACCAACTAACAAACAAAGGAACCCGTTTGAAAAGATGGCTATGTCGTCGCATTCTGTGAATCCTCAAGACAACTACTGCAAAAGTGGTTATGTCGATGCTTTAGTATGTTCTTGCTAACTTAAAACATGTTAATTATTCTGTATTATCACTTATATGAACTAACGCTAACATTTCATAACCGAAAACTCACTTAAAAACCCTAAATAGTGCACGTTTGTAATTTTCTGGAATTTGGACAGATTGTAACCCGACTTCAACAGGCCATATCTTGGTCATAAAAACTCTAATTTGAACAAACTCAGACTCCACGATTAAGTTCGTTGAGTTGTTGTTTCAAAGACTTATAAAACGCGCTCTAATTCAGTCAGATTACTTCACAACCGCCTCTACAAGATAAGTGCGCATTTCAAAACGAAAGTTGTTCGAGAGACTTTGAATTAGTCTCCTGTTCGTTTTCATAATTTTTAGAAATCGTTTGATATTTTTAAAACCTATTTGAAACTAATACAAACATGCTATCCAAAATCCTAAACTTGTGCACTAGACTTTTAATAACCTAGTTTTAAGCCTATGTTTTACCTCCTCGCCGCGATTCCTTATAACAACTTCCAAACCTCTAATTTGAAGACTTTTAAATCTTTAGGGTCTCTTCCTTGAACTTGGACTTTCAATCCTTTCTACAAACTCATTCCATATCTCTATATCAAGGTGAGATCATAGTCCATTTTTTTATTCTTTGGGGTGGAACATGTAACAAGCAATAACAAAAATACATTTTTAGTACAATTCAAACAATTAGAAAATGTTTTCATACTCGACGTTAAAACATTATTTAACTATGGACAACATGACTGCATAAACACGTTAAGGCCCTCTTTTTCAAACACATACACAATCATCAACTTGTTACAAGCCGACAGTAGTACAATTATAGCGCTATAGGGTGACAAACCCACCCATCTTCTCGGTTAGGGGTTTGGGTGATTGAAATCCGACACATATGCTTAGGTTAACCCGTGGGGGGTTGAACCGGAGAGGGCATGTCATTAGGTTTGGTTGTGGCTTCATGTTGTGACGTTTATACTAATGTGAGTTATGTGAATTATTGCCATGAATAGTATACATTTTTTTTACTATGCTCATTGAAAATCCTATGCATCTCAACAACTATGTTTAATTGACCCGTTTTATTACATATTTCAGGAAATACCGCGTATTATCTTTGGACTTGTTTACATAGGATGGCCTAGATATCAATTGAAGAAATTTTATTTGATTTTAAGTTGTTTTGTCTTTTGAAACATGTTATTTGTTTGGTTTGATTTGAGACTTATGTAATGAGATTTTAACTCTATGAAATTTAATAGTAATTTTCTTTATTACCTTAGTTTCTTGATTCAATTAGTCACGCACCGTGTTTGACGTGCACGGTGAGGGTGTGACAGTAATATATTCAATACATTGGAGGATGGTCCTTTTGGGACAATGTAGCTTTGCTTATTAATGATAGATAGATAGTCATGTAACGTCGGATTGTTCATGTTTTGTTTCCTAGGGGTATTTCGTTTCTGTATATGCTTTCGGGCGTTCTAGCGGTTTTGCTAGAGTTGGTGTTTTTATAAAATTATTTTCGTAGCCGTTAAAAAAAAGATAAATATAACCTATATAATTTTATAAAATAATTCATAATTATTATTATAAATCGGTAAATCCTTTTAAAACACCAAGGTTTGAGCAGGTCATAGGTTCAAATCTCACTCCCACGTAATTAAAAAAAATTACCTTAAAAAAAACAAATCGGTAAATAGATTTAAAACTATAGTTTTGAATATTAGATTTTCTTTTAACATCTATATTTATACTACCTAATAAACAAAAATCCTTGGTGACACATGGCAAGATTGTAGGCCTCCACAACTTGTGCTTCCCGTCTCCTCTCTCCTATTAATTATATATATTTTTTTAATTGTTTTTATAATTTTTGTTTTCTTGCATCTCTCTCATATTAAATAATAATGATTTTTATAATTCTTTCTATAAAACTTTTTTTATTTTAAAAAAAGTTAGGTTTGTTCATAATTTTTTTTTATAAATTGAACATTTCTTTCATTCTTTTTATAAAACATTTTAAAAAATAACTATATAACGTTTATAGAATTTATATTAAAAATATATGTAATATTTCATAAATCTATATCTATACTATCTAATAAACAAAAATCCTTGGAGACACATAGCAAGATTGTAGGCCTCCATAACTTATGTTTTCCCGTCTTTCTCTAATATTAATTATATATATTTCTTTAATTGTTTTTATAATTTTTTGTTTCCCGCATACATCTTTTATTAAATAATAATGATTTCTATAAATTTTTTTATTTTAAAAATAGTTATGCTTGTTCATAAAATATTTTTATAAATTGAACATTTCTTTTATTCTTTTTATGATACATTTTTTAAAATAACTATATAACGTTTCTATAATTTATATTAAAAAAATATGTAATATGTCATAAATATGCAATATGCAAATACTTATCTATATACTACCTAATAAACAATTAAACTAAGATGACACTTGTCATATTTCTAGGCCTCCTTATTCTCATTATCTCGCATATCTCTCCTATTAATAATCAAATGCATAATTTTAAGCAACAAAATTAATTATTTGTTTTAATTTTTATCTAAATTTTTTTCAATTTAAAATTGTGTTTACTATCAATTAAATTGTTCAATCATATTTTTATGAATTTTATAAACTGAAAACAATTTTATAGACAGGTAGGATCCAAATAAAACCTTTAATCTTATATTTACATATTCATATTGTTCTATTTTGACGAGTGTATGTGTTAACAGATTACATTATACTTTATTCAACCCGTGTAATATACGTGTTTTTAAAGACATATTTTTTTTATTACTAAGCATATAACATTACATTTATTTAACACGTGTAATACACGAGATTCTAACATAGTGATGCAAATATGATTTTTTTTAACTAGTTTTTAAAGACATATATAATATTTTAAGTTAACTTTAACCGAACAAATGAACGAACACGAACACTTAAACAAACGGATTTTCTTGTTTGTGTTCGTTTATGTCCGTTCATTAATATTCTAGATGAACGGTTCACGAACATAAACGAACACCAATTAAAAGTAAACGTGAATATCTAAATTAAAGTTTAAAATATCATCCTTACATCCAACATTTCAAAACTAAATAAAGATATCAAATTGATTTTATATTAGTCTTAAGGGTTTTAAATTATGAAAAATCAAATTGATTTTAAATTAATATTAGTACTAAATAAATTTCAATGAATATTTAAACTAACGAGCATAAGTGAACGAATATAAACAAACATAAATGAACGAACATAAACGAACGTTCACGAACGTAAATGAACAAATGAGACATGTGTTCATGTTCGTTGGTTTAATTAAATGAACAAAAAATTGTGTTCATGTTCGTTCGTTTATTAAATGAACGAACATAAACGAACTTCCCGCCGAACGTTTCACGTAGGGCTGTAAACGAGCCGAGCCGAGCCAGGCTTGGCTCGAGCTCGAAATTAAACGAGCCAGCTCGGCTCGGCTCGATTTTTTTTCCGAGCTGAAAAATTGAGCTCGAGCTCGGCTCGTAAAAAGCTCGAGCCAGCTCGTGGCTCGTCGAGCTAGCTCGTTTTTTTTTTTTTTTTTTTACATATTAATATATATATAAACAACAAAAAAATATTTTATTCTCGGTTTGAAGTTGATTGCCTTCAAAAAACTAAATAGATGGAAGGGATAATATATAAAATACAAAAAAAAACATAGATAACCCAAAACTTACAAAGTAGAGAGTAAATACAATTGTAGATAAAGTAAAATTTTAGTCCAAAACTCAGAGTTCTTGAAAACAAATTAACTTAAAAAATCAAAACATCATATTTCAAATATAACACATATATAACATATATATATATATATTTATATATATTAGTTATTTAGACGAGCCGAGCCACGAGCCGAGCCCGAGCCGAGCCAACCCTAGCTCGAGCTCGGCTCGTTTAGAATTCGAGCCAGCTCGGCTCGGCTCGTTTAAAACCGAGCTTTTCCCGAGCTTTTTTCGAGCGAACTTCGAGCGAGCCACGAGCCGCGGGCTTTTTGAACAGCCCTAGTTTCATGAACTTTTCACTGAACGTTCGGTTCGTTTACATGCCTACTTGTGCAATGAGAAAGGTAAAGATAGAGTTCTTAGATTACAGCACAAAGATTACTTGGCTATGAAGTAGTCAAAGAAGAGTCATTGTCGTATTAACCGTGGTCTAACAATTGATTGGGATTTGCGTCAACATTGGCGCCATCTTGTGGTCGAGTGAGCTAGATTTATCCATCTTTTCCGGTGATTTATGGCAAATAATCCTTCCCATCTTCTCCCTATCTCTTTCAATCCAAATTGCATAGTTCTACCTCTGGTAAGGACCTCTGTCCATCATAGGTTGTCAACTCCTCAAAATAATGCACACATGCCTTCAATAGGAGAGGACTCTAGTGAAGATGAGTCGGATTCCCCTAATTTACATTAAAGTTCACAGCAACAACCTACGACCACTACTGTTGGTCCCTTGAGTAGGAGGGTCCGTCCACTGGCCTCCTAACCTCGGGTTACATTCCCCGTGTCGGTAATTCTAGCCTCATATACTACACAGTCTATACAACGGCCACGTTTGGTCCGGTTGTGGCTCATCCTTTGGGGATATTCATATCGACACAACCTATATTTCTATCCCAACCACTAGTAACATCCTCAGCTGCCATCCTATCACAAATTTTTAACCCAATCCATCTCCATTTCAATACCCGCCTTATCGTTGCCCGCCTATGCTACCCATGATGGGGGGGGGGGGTTCTAACATTAGTTCCCATACAACAATATCCATTCCCACAAATAACCACCTTCTCGCCCGGCGACCTGTGGGCGGTACAACAAGGCAGATAAAAACGTATGGTAAGGGAATCCTAGTTAATGAGTCTTCGCACTCAATTTACATTCAGCGAGGGCATACTTTTGGACCCACCTTCTACTATTTCCCCAAACTTGGGCCCAAAAATGTAATTGGGACATATCACATGGTTCTTCCTTATAATTAACTCTAATAAAAATATTAGGTCATTGAATTTGTTTTCTTGGGCCCGCAAAGGGTTTTCCAAATTAAAAAGAATAATAAAATGCAAAAATATTCAAATGTTATTGAGATTCGAACTCCAATCCCCTGAAAGACAACATGGTATAATTACCAATAAACTACTTCGGCTCTATTGGCAAAATGATCAAATTACATCATAATATCTACATTAGGTATATATGCCTTGGTTGAGGATACGTAAGCTACTCCTTGAGATTCATTGTCTTTTAATGTGCGCCACCAACTTGGTATAACATCAACGTATCATAAAAATTAAGATTGATATTCACCTTGTTTGGGAAAAAAGTGGTTATAGGTCAGCTTTGCATCAACCTCTCAATATGTTGTCATCTTTGACAAGATTTTGTCGTCATCTCTTTCTATCGACTTTCACACAAATTTGAATGGTGTAGCAAATATTCTATAATAATGATTAGGACCATCAGACTATGTGTAGTGGTTATGAGCGTGAGCCAAAAAGCGGTGTCACGCATGCTCCACGTAGGTAGTGGTGGTGGTCACACTCACACTCACTAAGGGTGTGTAGTGGTTAGTGATTGTAAACGATTTGATAAGCGTAGCATATTCAGAATACATACAATTGAAAATTTAATACATGTGTTTGTACTCCGTTACATTGGCATAAAACAAAGACCCGGGTGCAACTTCGTCTATGATGTTGTCAAAAATAGGCAGACTGATCTAAAACATTGATATCATTGTTTGATCTCGCAACACCAAAGAACGCATGCTAAATCCAAAGATCATGTGATGTCGCGGCTTCAAGTATTATGGTTGTGTGCGAACGGCCTCCTCGATGGTGTTGATCTCGACAAGCAGTGGGCAGTTTGCCCATTCCCAATGTGTGCAATCGATGCTACCAAGTATCCTAGGAAGGCCGTGTATGGCTTCATGCACCTCGTATATTTGTTGAATGCACTCCACGTCAATCTCCTCATATATTTCTCGTTGTAGAGATGAATCACACCTTTATAATAATAATAGTAAAACATGTTAATATTAATAGTAAATTAAGTAAATAATAGTTAATTGTAAACTTAATTAATCATACCTTCACAAATTTTGTAAAGACTATCCCGCGAGGTTTTTTCCGCCATCTTCAAATAATCATCTCATGAGTCACTGCTAATGTCTTACGCCAGTTGATGAATTAGAGACATACTGTCACACCCTGCCTCAGGCACCCCCTCGGCGTGTGCGAGCTCGATTGGTATCACCTGCTTTGATTTCAGAGTCTTTGTAAATACAACGGAAGTTTTTCTCAAAAGGATCGTTTCAACATTCTTTCAACCTCAAGGGTTGTATATGTAAATATAAAAACTCAGTTGGAAAGCAAAAATTTTATATTTACTTTATAAACATAGGGTCTTAAATACCCTCCTTGATTTGATTACAAAACATGGTTTGAAAGCAAATACATATAAGCCACTCGAAATAGTATAAATTAGGGTTGATAAATTCCCTGGTCCAATCTCCCTTTCGTCTTTTCAGGATTTTCCTTTACACGAGGCCTGAGAATCCTACGTGCATTACATCCTTTTCTTTTCATGGGTCAGATTTCATATCTGCCCGCCCTTATTCCTTTTTCCATCACATTTTATTGATTTTCTGAAAACATTTTGAAAATGAAACGTCAGCGCGAACGCCGGTGAATACAATTATCTTGACACTAAAAAGCATTTGGCACAAACAAGTATTAATTTGATAATCACAACTTCATTGTTCAATTTACACATTCAGCAGGCCCTCATGTCCTGACTATTGCACCACTGTATACACTGGTAGTATGTCTTTATAACAACGGGAACTCGTGTCTCCTCATTTGTTAAAAAGGGAAGTACCAGCCGCGATCCGAGACTTTCACCCGTGACTCGTGTATCCCTTGCAAGTTTTACGTATACCTATGGCCCGAATGCTTACACGTAGGTGAACGTTGAGCATTACTCCCTTAACCTTTATTTGGCCATTTTCGTAAATAAAATGTTGGACACAAGTTTTTAGAGAGAGAAAGTATTCACCTTGTTTAGTGGAATGAGCCTCTAAAGTTTAAAGCTTATAGTCTAGTTTCTAAACTTGATTTCTCTAGCGTAACAGCACTTCTACGAGCTTTTCTTCTTAGTCCGGGCACTACGAGGAGCGGGAGTTGGACCGGAATTGTTGGAACCGTATTAGGGATCACATGGAACGAGTTTTGAAAGTGGGAATCGTGTTTGGGATGAAGAAATCGACTGAGATCGTCCAACTATTTATAGGCTGAGTTCTGGGTCCATGTCGGACCGTTATCAAAGGGATTTTGGTCCGACGTCCAGCTATCCCCACGTCAGCCCTAAACGTCAACTCCTGATTGGACCGTACAGGTTTTTGGTGCATGTCGGACCGTTATGAGGACCATGTCGGTCCGACATCTAGACTCACGTCCCATCAATAGAGCTGAGTCATTGGACGCGTGGCAACACCAAAAATTGCAGCTGAGAGGAGGTTTACGGACCGTTATGGATTGATGTCGGTCCGATAACCGACCTATCCTTCTATTGCGGACCGCTATGAGAATGGATATCGGTCCGATATTTGACTGAGCTTCGCCACGGTCCGATATCAACGTCCTTATTCACTTCGGACCGATATGAAAGTGATATCGGTCCGATATCTAGCTATTTTCAAAAAATTTCATTTTCAACCCTGGACTTATGTACTTTAGATACAACAAGCTCTTAAGGTTCTAACCTTGGCATTTCTCGAACATTTTTGTGGCAAGTGTTACATCCTCCCCACCTTGTTTTGATCTCGTCCTTGAGATTATTCGAACAATTGAGAATATTTCTTTTTCATTTCTGACTCCAGTTCCCACGTGTACTCAGGTCCACGTCTGGAGTTCCATTTTACTTTCACAATCATCAATTTCTTTCTTTTCAATCTCTTTTCTTGCTTGTCCTCGATTTGCAGAGGTTGTTCCAAAAATTTCAACTTTTCATCTGCCTCTACATCGTGTAGGGGTATTACCAGAGATTTATCTGCTATACATTTGCGCAGATTTGATACGTGGAATACGGCGTGTACTCCATTCATTTCTTCTGGTAATTCGAGTTGATAGGCCACATGCCCAACTCTTTTCAAGATTTTGAATGGTCATATGAATCTAGGACTTAACTTTCCTTTCTTTCCAAATCTTACAACTCCTTTCCATGGTGAAACTTTTAACAGAACGTTATCACCGACGCTAAATTTTAACGGCTTTCGTCTCTTATCAGCATAACTCTTTTGACGATCACGAGCCGCTTTCAATCTATCTCTTATTTGAATAACTTTTTCGGTTGTCTCCAGGACTATTTCAGGTCCGGATAACTGATTTTCTCCTATTTCAGACCAACAGATTGGAGTTCGACATTTACGACCGTATAAGGCTTCAAAAGGAGCGGCCTGTATACTCGTATGATAACTATTGTTATAGGAGAATTACATTAGAGGTAAGTGATCATACCAACTTACTCCAAGATCAATGACACAAGCCCTTAACATATCTTCCAGAGTTTGGATAGTTCTTTCGCTCTGCCCATCCGTTTGAGGATGGTAGACAGTGCTAAGATTTAATTTCGTGCCTAGGGCTTTTTAAAAACTTTGCCAGAATTTAGAAGTAAATCTACTGTCTCTGTCTGACACGATAGATAGTGGCACTCCATGTGATGATACTATTTCATTAACGTATAATTGTGCTAACTTATCTGTACTGAATGTTTCTTTCATAGGAAGAAAATGAGCAGACTTGGTAAGTCTGTCAATGATAACCCAAATTGTATCATTCCCTCGACTGGTTCAGGGAAGTTTAGTAATGAAATCCATGGTTATCATTTCCCATTTCCAGACAGGAATTTCAAGTTGCTGTAACAAGCCAGATGACTTTTGGTGTTCAGCTTTAACTTGAGAACAAGTTAAGCATTTTGCAACATAGATAGCGATATGCTTTTTCATCCATATCCATCAATAATTGGCTTTTAGGTTTTTATATATCTTATCGCTTCCAGGATGCATGGTATACTTAGATTTACGAGCTTCTTCAAGAATCTCTTCTCGTACGTTTCCATAGATAGGAATCCAGATTCTCTTATTCATTCTTAGAATTCCATCATCATTTTTGACCAGTTGTTCGATCATACCTCCCAAACCTTCTTTCTCGAGGTTTGGTTCTTGTAAGGCAAACTTTTGAGATTCCTTAATACGAGTGATAAGATCGATTTGAAGATCGAGTCTTAAAGCACGAACTCGTTTAGGTTTCTCGTGTTCTTTTCTACTTAAAGCATCAGCTACAACATTGGCCTTTCCTTCATGATAACAAATTTCGCAATCATAATCATTTAGGATTTTCATCCAACGTCTTTGCCTCATATTCAGTTCTTTCTGGCTGAATATATACTTCAAGCTTTTATGATCAGTGAACACGGTGAATTTGATTCCATAAAGATAGTGCCTCCATAAATTCAAAGCAAAAATTATGGCGCCCAATTCTAGATCATGAGTCGTATAATTCTTTTCATGAGTTTTCAACTGACGGGAAGCATAAGCAATTACCTTGCTTCCTTGCATTAATACACAACCAAAGACAGTGTGTGAAGCATCACAGTAAACTAGAAAGCCTTCATTTCCATCTGGCAAAGCCAGTATGGGTGCTTGAGTTAGTTTCTGTTTCAGAGTTTTGAAAGCTTCGGATTGCTTAGGTCCCCTTTCATACTTAACTGATTTGCGAGTCAGAGAAGTTAATGGAACAGTAATTCGGGAAAATTTTTGAATAAATCTCCGATAATAACCGGTTAAATCGAGAAAACTTCGGATTTCAGTTGGTGATTTCGGGATTTCCCATTTGGATATTGCTTCAATCTTAACAGGATCGACTTGGATGCCATCATCGTTAATGATATGTCCAAGGAATTGAACTTCTGACAGCCAGAATTCACATTTCGAGAATTTAGCATACAATTTCTCGTTTCTCAGGATTTCAAGCAAAGTCATTAGATGAGTTGCATACTCTCCCTTACTTTTGGAGTAAATAAGTATATCGTCAATAAATACGATAACAAATTTATCCAAGTAAGGTTTACAGACTCGATTCATCATATCCATGAATGCAACTGGGACATTAGTAAGTCCAAATGGCATTACCGTTAACTCATAATGACCATATCGAGTTCTGAAAGCAGTCTCACGATCCCAGTTAATTTGAACTCTTCTTGTAAATGGACATGAAGTTTCGACATGATGAGTTATAAGTTGGACCGTGGCTTCAACCGCATTAATGAAAATCTCTTCGCCCTTGGATGAAGACGACGAAGATGAAAAATCCCTTTGCATATAAAATTAAAGATAAAGAATAGAAGTTGTTTTGTCTATTTGAGAGTAGGATGTGAGAGTTGTGAAAAAAAATAGAAACTGTTTAGTGTAATTAGGGGACATATAAATACTTACGTCCTAAGATCAATTTAAGCAAAAGCGGCATACCCACAATAAGACTATCCAGGGGCGGCCCAAAAGGGGGCCGGGGAGGGCGACCATCCCGGGCCCAGTCTTATCAGGGGTCCGAAGTTTTTAATTTTTTTATATATTATATATATATATATGTATAAAAAATTCCATATATTTAAAGTTTTAAACCCAATCTCATTAACATTAGTCCATTACTTATAAAAGACCCAACTTGTAATATAACCATTACCACACATAGAAATTAAAAAGGCTCAGTAGATTTTTAAACTTAATAAAACATAACAAAATAAGTAATAAGCTGGACTGGGGCCTTTGGAGTGGGAATCAGAAACGCCAGAAGAGTAGAGGCCGCAAGGCAGCGAGCCTCACGATTCACATAATTAAGTAAATTTGATAATTTTGGTACAATACTTTTGTTTTAGTAATTATTGTTATAACAATTATTGTCGTATTAAGGTTTTTTATATATGATTATTGAGTTTATATTATAGGGCCCGTTTTTTTTTACATGTCCCGGGTTCAAAACGTTTTGAGGATTCTCGGGACCGGTCTTGCTATCCGTAGTGGGAGGGTGGTGGTGGTGGCGTGGTGCCACCTCACCCACCACAGGCGTGAAACACCGCACCGGGTGGGGGTGAGCGTGGGCGTGGGAGAGGCAAGGTTGTGGTGTTCACGAGGGTGAGGGCAAAAAACGAACGTTGGGTGGTGCAATGTGCAGGCCAGGCATGCTGGATAATGGGTCACCCTCACTTTATCATTACGTATTGGGTGAGGGTGACCCTCACTTTACCATTACGTACCGGGTGAGGGTAAGGGAAGACAGTGTCTACGTGACACCTACATGGCTTAGAAAATCATCACCCTCACCCGGGTTTCGGATAGTCTTAAGTGACAATAATATAATTAACTCAAATATTAAATGAAACCAGATCGGTGATATGAACATCGTTTAAATTGAGAGAGAGAAGGTGCGTAGACCACTTCGCAGGCCCCCAAAAAGCCAGGTACGCACATATCCAATCCTCAATGTCGCCGCCAGACTTTCAATTTCGTTGCTCTCATTCGTTTAGGGTTTCTACATTTTATATTTACTCTGGATCGTTATATATGGATTAGATAAATTTTATTTATGCCGCCAATTGAGCTTGCAGTTCATTTACAATGTCTAAATTCATGGATGTTTTGTGTTTGCTTGAATTGCATTATGCAAGTGAAGTCATATTGATTTGTGGCTTTTTTCTTGGAATTCATGATTGAATTATTCACACACAAATTTTTTCTTTGTTGGCAGTAGATCTTATGGATATGTGTAGTGGAAATTTGTGCTATTGCAGTATTATTTTGTTCTTAATATTATCTGATGTTTTTAAATTAATGTTGTAAGGAAGTGGCAGGGAAATAAACGAATGACTGAATATGTTGCGGTCCGGCCATTTATGAAGTTTCCAATTTATGGAAATTCTATCACTGAGCTAAGATTAACACCAAATGGATTACGTGCTCAAAACCGCAGGTATACACTTCATTCAACAACTTTAGTTGTCATTCTGTTCATTAAGTAATGATCAACTGATAGACGACTAGATAAATTTGCATAGATTTAGAAGCTACCGCACTTCCAAAGCTTAGGAGCTTCACAACATTGATTGCCAGATTAACCGATTAAGTAACATGTGCCCATGCTACTTGGAAGCATATATGCCAGATTAAGAAATTAACACAAAATGTTATATTTTGTCATTTTGTTTTACTCTTCTGACTTTTGATTACTATTTCAACTGTTATTTGTCAAAGGGCATTTAGACCAATGGAATCTTGGTGTGTTAAATGGTTCCCCCTCCCCTAGAGGTCGAGGGTTCAAGTCCCGCTGAGGACTGTGAAGTAGAATTAGGAGTAGATTAGATGGGTGTGTGAGTTGCTGTTCTAAGAAAAGACCATTATTTGTCAGCAGGAAGTGTTATGCTGGCTGTGGTAGAGCTTCGCAGACCACCTTCAAGGCTGGTGGCTTCTGTTTCACAAACTTAAAAGTAAATAACTATCAGAAGGCAAATCACATGAAGTGTTATTGTTTGGGAACTGTAATAAGTACAGCTGGCGATTCTTCTGGGTGGATTCCAGTAACCGATCAAGTACTCTTAATGGCAAGTATTTTACTTACATATATGGCTGGAGTTGTACCTGCTGATGGGCCATTTTCAAATTCTGGAAGGAACAAATTGAATGATAATGTGGCTCCTGATGAGACTCCCAATTCTGGTAGGTAAGCAGGGTGCCAAAGGTGCATGATTTAATTTATTTCTGCTAGCGGTCTTTCTCATATACATTCTATCTTTTGTCTCTTTTCAAAAAAGGGCAGTGCCGTGAAGAATGATAAGGATAGTGAGGTCAAATTAGAGTCCTCATGGGATATTGTGCAGCAGAAACTTATTGGTTCCATAACTGCTATTGAAAATGGGGCCAAACTTGAAAAAGGAATTATGGAATCAGGACAAACTGCCAACCAACATTCAAGTTTATCTGCCATTGCAGTGGGTCCCAGGTTTCGGTTGATGCGGGCTTCCTTTCAGTGGCTTAAAAAAGAGGTAAACACTATGTCTTTACATTGGTTTGGTTTATAGTTCAGATTTAAGATTTAACTATCATAACTAAATAAGTTGAGAACTATCAATATTCTGTGTTTAAGATTTAAACCTTGATCATCTCTCTCCTTTCTTGAACATGGTTTCTAATGTTATTTTAGATTGTATAACTGTATAACAGTATAAGTGATATAGGTTAGTGAGACTTGAATAAAATGGCTATGCAAATGAACAAAGACCGGAGATCTTGTGACTAAAAGCTTAGTAGGCAATGTCCATTGACTAATAAAGTATTTACGCATAACTGCTTCATTATCTTGAATGTAGAAGATAATGATTCTAATTCAATTATATCTTGGAAGGAGGATTATGAGATGTTTTTTTCTGTCAGTTTTGGGTCGGATTCTTGATTTTTTGCAGACTCCTAATAATACGCCTGGTACTAAAATGACAAATGAAAATCTTGAAATATTTTGTGCGTCCATACTAGCTTTGTGAGTAATGTAGAGTGATTCTTTTTTACTTAATGGACCTAGAAGTTGGAATATTTGGGTAATTTATGCAAGTTTGTTGTATCCATGATGGTATTATTGACCAAGGGAAGTCCTTAGTTGATTACCTTATAAGTGATGCGGACGAGCTGGCCCAACCACCTGGCCCCTGAAGCAAGTTGCAGGCCCAAGAGCAGCCCAAAGCCACAAGAAGCTGCCGGCTCCTTTTGGGAGTAATTTGGAGTATTTTTTCTAGTTGATTTTCTTGCCTAAGTATTTTAATGACTTTATTTTTGGTTTGGGTTTGTTTCCTTGTTTGTTGGCTATCTTTTAGCTTTGGAACTCTTTATATTTGGTCTTCTTTTTGTGATGAACGGTGATTTGAGTTTTATAAAAGTTTATGCACATTGTGCTTTAATCCTTTGAACCTGTTTGTTTCCTCTTGATCCGACTTGAGTTGCTAAGAATTTGCATCAGTTGGTATCAGAGCCCAGCAGTGATTCGATGGGAGATCGTGGAGGTTTTCGTCGTCATCACCGTAGACACGCCGACCGAGGCAACGAGGATGAAGGAAGAGACCCACGTGATATCGCAGAGATTGTGAGGTTGCAACAACGGGTCCGGGACCTGGAATTGCAGCATGAAGATCGTTCTGAGGAAACCGAAACCGATAACGACATCTGGGATGACGAAGGAGGAATCGGTAACCCTTTTGGCAGGAGGGCTGGACGCCGCCGTCCTGTTGAATCTGATCCCCTTCGAAATATGGGGGTGAAGATTGAAGTTCCAGAATTTGATGGGAAAGCACAACCAGATGCGTTTATTGACTGGATCAGCACGGTCGAACGTATCTTTGATTTGAAAGACATCCCCGACAAGTACAAGGTAAAACTCGTTGCCATTAAGCTCCGTCATTATGCTTCATTGTGGTGGGATCATACAAAAAAGAAAAGGGCTCAAGAGGGGAGATCAAAAGTTGTTACTTGGGAGAAGATGAAAAAATTACTGTAGGAATTTTTTTTACCGGTTAATCATCGTCAAGACGCCTTTTTAGAATATCATAACTTATCCCAACGGAACTCCACCGTTGAGGACATGATTGTTGAATTTGACAGGCTTAGGATGCGGTGCGGGGCGAATGAAGAAGAAGAGCAAGTCATCGCTCGGTTTTTAGGGGCCTTACGTCCCGATATCTCGGATATGGTTCAACTCCAACCTTATTGGAATTTTAATGATGTTTGTCGATTAGCCATGCAGGTGGAAAAACAACTTAAGGCAAAGGTCAAGAACATGACTCCAAAAACCGTTCCAATCAGGAGCGAGAATACACGAGCTCCGTCCTCGTTTACTCCCGGGACTGCTCCGTCCACATATACACCGGGAAATCGGTTCAGTGCAAGCAAAACCGAAGCATTAGGGGTCCAAGCTAGCTCATCTTCTGCAACGTCCCGAATGGCTAAGTGTTTTAAATGTCACGGGCTGGGTCATTATGCTCGGGATTGCCCGAATAAACACCTCGTAACATTCACTGAAGATGCTCTTCCCATATACGATACCGAGGAAGAACCCGAAACAGAAACAGTTGACGAGATCGTTTATCCTGACAAGGGAGAGGCGTTAATCACTTAACGGGTTCTTAGCACGGTCCCAACTTCACCTGTTGATGAAACACGTTGGCTCCGTAATAACATTTTTCGAACAAAGTGCACATCGAAAGGGAAACTTTGTACTATAATCATTGATGGCGGAAGTTGCGAGAACATGGTGGCAACTAACATGGTAGAAAAGTTGGGTTTAAAAGCAGAACCCCATCCCGATCCGTATCAACTAACGTGGCTGAAAAAGGGGAATGTCGTCAAAGTTAACCAACGTTGTCTCGTTCAATTCTCGATTGGAAACCGGTATTCGGATGAGGTATGGTGTGAAGTTATCCCAATGGATGCTTGTCATGTATTATTGGGGCGACCGTGGCAATATGACAGGAAGACGACACATGATGGGTTCAAAAATACATATTCTTTCAGGAAGGATGGGTACAACGTTACTTTAGCACCACTCGACACCCTTGAAACGGAAACCGAAGCCTTTATCTTAACTGAATCAGCCTTCCTTGACTTCACAAAATATACCACACCACCTTTTATGTATACCCTAGTGATTGCCGAGCAAAACAACCCCTCCAGAGAAGCACCAACCGAAGTACAACCCTTCCTTCTCGAATTTGAGGATGTGTTTCCGGATGACATACCCATCCAGATTACCTCTCATTCGGGAAGTTCAACACTGTATCGATTTTGTGGCGGGTTCGGTTATCCCAAATAAGCCTGCATACCCTATGAACCCTAAGGAATTTGAAGAGTTACACCGACAAGTGACCGAACTCCTTGACAAAGGGCTTATCCGAGAGAGCATGAGCCCGTGCGTTGTTCCCGCGCTACTAGTACCAAAACCCGGGGGTGCCTATCGAATGTGTATTGACAGTCGGGCCGTCAATAAAATTACCATCAAGTACCGATTCTCTATACCGCGGTTCGAGGATTTACTTGATCAGTTACATGGGTCATTGGTTTTTTCTAAAATCGATTTACGTAGCGGGTATCATCAGATCCGAATGTGACCCGGGGATGAATGGAAAACGGCGTTTAAAACACGCGACGGACTCTACGAATGGATGGTCATGCCGTTTGGTCTTTCGAATGCTCCGAGCTGTTCATCCGGTTAATGAACCAAGTATTAAAAACCCTTATCGGTCGCTGTGTTTTCGTTTATTTCGATGACATTTTGGTGTTCAGTCAAGACATACAACATCTTCGTCACCTCCGACAGGTTTTTTATATCCTTAGAGCTCAAAAACTATATGCTAACCGCACCAAGTGCCATTTCTTGTCGCATGAAGTTCTTTTTTTTGGGTTATCTTATCTCGGCTAAGGGCATACGTATGGATGACTCCAAAATGGCAGCAATCACCACGTGGCCTACCCCCTTGTCGATTCATGAAATACGGAGTTTCCATGGCTTAGCTTCTTTCTATCAACAGTTTATTCAAAATTTCAGTTCGATTGTGGCCCCAATGACCGATTGTCTTAAGGGAAACACCTTTGTTTGGACTCCTTCCGCGAATAAAGCCTTTGAAGAACTAAAGAAACATGTTACCCAAGCACCTGTACTCGCATTACCCAACTTCCAGATTGCTTTTCAAATCGAATGTGATGCTTTTGGACTCGGAATTGGCGGAGTTCTTAGCCAATATGGCAGGCCCGTTGCTTTCTTTAGCGAAAAATTAAATGACGCGAAACAAAAATACAGTACATACGATAAGGAGTTCTATGCAATTATCCGGAGTGTCGAATATTGGCGTCACTATTTATTACCGGGCGAGTTTATTTTGTATTCGGATCATCAGGCTCTGCGTTTTATTAATGATCAACCTAAGTTGAACCCGCGCCATGCTAAATGGGTCGAGTATTTGCAAGATTTTTCGTTTGTAATCAAACATAAAGCAGGTTCAACTAATATCGTCAAGGATGCCTTGAGCCGACGACGTGCACTCCATACGTCCCTACAAATTCAAGTCGAGGCCTTTGATGCGTTTAGGGGCCTGTACCCTGATGATCCTGACTTCTCGGTGCTGTGGGAATGTTGCAATACAGCTCATACAAAGGAATATTCAATTCACGATGAGTTTTTGTTTAAAGGTAATAAAGTATGTGTCCCGAAGTGCTCGTTACGGGATGCTATTATTTTGGAAAGCCATCAAGGGGGATTAGCAGGTCATTTCGGGAGAGACAAAACACTTAAGCCGGTACAGGAACGTTTTTATTGGCCAAAAATGGCTGCTGATGTCGCACGCATTATTGACCGTTGCAGGATTTGTCATGTGTCCAAGACTCACCACTCAAATGCCGGTCTTTATACTCCTCTTCCTGTTCCGGATGGTCCTTGGGAGGACGTTAGCCTCGATTTTGTTGTGGGTCTTCCCCGAACTCAACGTCAAAAAAACTCAATAATGGTGGTGGTTGATCGTTTTTCGAAAATGGCACATTTTGTTCCGTGTGCAAAAACATATGACGCGAGTCAAGTTGCTCGCCTTTATTTCGCCGAAATTGTTAACTTACATGGGGTTCCCAAGTCTTTGACATCCGATCGGGATGTAAAATTTGTTGGTCACTTTTGGCGGACGTTGTGGAAAGTCTGGGTTCACGTCTTCATTTTAGTAGTGCACATCACCCTCTCAAACTGAAGTCACAAACAGGACCCTTGGAAACCTTCTTAGGAGTCTTGTGGGAACTAATCCGCGACAGTGGGATTTGGTGCTTCCGTAAGCCGAGTTTGCGTATAACCGGTCTTCACATCGGTCTACTGGTATGAGTTCTTTTTTGGTTGTTTATGGTCGTAATCCTTTCACGCCACTAGATCTTACACCGTTGCCTACAACTAAGCATTTTAGTACCGAAGGGGAGGAGAGGTCAGCTCAAATCAAGTTAATTCATAAACAGGTGCGTGAACAGATTGAGAACAATAATATCGTTTATCAACGACGTGCGAATATCCGAAGGAAGAAAGTGGTTTTTAATGAGGGGGATCTCGTGTGGATTTATTTGAGCAAAGATCGTTTTCCTACAGGGCGTGCTGGTAAATTACAACCCCGTGCTGATGGTCCGTTTCGGGTGCTGAAACACATCAATGACAATGCCTATAAAATTGATTTGCCGGGCCACTACAAAGTGTCCGCAACGTTCAATGTTGCAGATCTCTCACCTTTTGTTCCCGAAGACGATGACCCGTTTGACTCGAGGACGAGTCCTTTCGAAGAGGGAGAGAATGATGCGGACGAGCTGGCCCAACCACCTGGCCCATGAAGCAAGTTGCAGGCCCAAGAGCAGCCCAAAGCCACAAGAAGCTGCCGGCTCCTTTTGGGAGTAATTTGGAGTATTTTTTCTAGTTGATTTTCTTGCCTAAGTATTTTAATGACTTTATTTTTGGTTTGGGTTTGTTTCCTTGTTTGTTGGCTATCTTTTAGCTTTGGAACTCTTTATATTTGGTCTTCTTTTTGTGATGAACGGTGATTTGAGTTTTATAAAAGTTTATGCACATTGTGCTTTAATCCTTTGAACCTGTTTGTTTCCTCTTGATCCGACTTGAGTTGCTAAGAATTTGCATCAGTTGGTATCAGAGCCCAGCAGTGATTCGATGGGAGATCGTGGAGGTTTTCGTCGTCATCACCGTAGACACGCCGACCGAGGCAACGAGGATGAAGGAAGAGACCCACGTGATATCGCAGAGATTGTGAGGTTGCAACAACGGGTCCGGGACCTGGAATTGCAGCATGAAGATCGTTCTGAGGAAACCGAAACCGATAACGACATCTGGGATGACGAAGGAGGAATCGGTAACCCTTTTGGCAGGAGGGCTGGACGCCGCCGTCCTGTTGAATCTGATCCCCTTCGAAATATGGGGGTGAAGATTGAAGTTCCAGAATTTGATGGGAAAGCACAACCAGATGCGTTTATTGACTGGATCAGCACGGTCGAACGTATCTTTGATTTGAAAGACATCCCCGACAAGTACAAGGTAAAACTCGTTGCCATTAAGCTCCGTCATTATGCTTCATTGTGGTGGGATCATACAAAAAAGAAAAGGGCTCAAGAGGGGAGATCAAAAGTTGTTACTTGGGAGAAGATGAAAAAATTACTGTAGGAATTTTTTTTACCGGTTAATCATCGTCAAGACGCCTTTTTAGAATATCATAACTTATCCCAACGGAACTCCACCGTTGAGGACATGATTGTTGAATTTGACAGGCTTAGGATGCGGTGCGGGGCGAATGAAGAAGAAGAGCAAGTCATCGCTCGGTTTTTAGGGGCCTTACGTCCCGATATCTCGGATATGGTTCAACTCCAACCTTATTGGAATTTTAATGATGTTTGTCGATTAGCCATGCAGGTGGAAAAACAACTTAAGGCAAAGGTCAAGAACATGACTCCAAAAACCGTTCCAATCAGGAGCGAGAATACACGAGCTCCGTCCTCGTTTACTCCCGGGACTGCTCCGTCCACATATACACCGGGAAATCGGTTCAGTGCAAGCAAAACCGAAGCATTAGGGGTCCAAGCTAGCTCATCTTCTGCAACGTCCCGAATGGCTAAGTGTTTTAAATGTCACGGGCTGGGTCATTATGCTCGGGATTGCCCGAATAAACACCTCGTAACATTCACTGAAGATGCTCTTCCCATATACGATACCGAGGAAGAACCCGAAACAGAAACAGTTGACGAGATCGTTTATCCTGACAAGGGAGAGGCGTTAATCACTTAACGGGTTCTTAGCACGGTCCCAACTTCACCTGTTGATGAAACACGTTGGCTCCGTAATAACATTTTTCGAACAAAGTGCACATCGAAAGGGAAACTTTGTACTATAATCATTGATGGCGGAAGTTGCGAGAACATGGTGGCAACTAACATGGTAGAAAAGTTGGGTTTAAAAGCAGAACCCCATCCCGATCCGTATCAACTAACGTGGCTGAAAAAGGGGAATGTCGTCAAAGTTAACCAACGTTGTCTCGTTCAATTCTCGATTGGAAACCGGTATTCGGATGAGGTATGGTGTGAAGTTATCCCAATGGATGCTTGTCATGTATTATTGGGGCGACCGTGGCAATATGACAGGAAGACGACACATGATGGGTTCAAAAATACATATTCTTTCAGGAAGGATGGGTACAACGTTACTTTAGCACCACTCGACACCCTTGAAACGGAAACCGAAGCCTTTATCTTAACTGAATCAGCCTTCCTTGACTTCACAAAATATACCACACCACCTTTTATGTATACCCTAGTGATTGCCGAGCAAAACAACCCCTCCAGAGAAGCACCAACCGAAGTACAACCCTTCCTTCTCGAATTTGAGGATGTGTTTCCGGATGACATACCCATCCAGATTACCTCTCATTCGGGAAGTTCAACACTGTATCGATTTTGTGGCGGGTTCGGTTATCCCAAATAAGCCTGCATACCCTATGAACCCTAAGGAATTTGAAGAGTTACACCGACAAGTGACCGAACTCCTTGACAAAGGGCTTATCCGAGAGAGCATGAGCCCGTGCGTTGTTCCCGCGCTACTAGTACCAAAACCCGGGGGTGCCTATCGAATGTGTATTGACAGTCGGGCCGTCAATAAAATTACCATCAAGTACCGATTCTCTATACCGCGGTTCGAGGATTTACTTGATCAGTTACATGGGTCATTGGTTTTTTCTAAAATCGATTTACGTAGTGGGTATCATCAGATCCGAATGTGACCCGGGGATGAATGGAAAACGGCGTTTAAAACACGCGACGGACTCTACGAATGGATGGTCATGCCGTTTGGTCTTTCGAATGCTCCGAGCTGTTCATCCGGTTAATGAACCAAGTATTAAAAACCCTTATCGGTCGCTGTGTTTTCGTTTATTTCGATGACATTTTGGTGTTCAGTCAAGACATACAACATCTTCGTCACCTCCGACAGGTTTTTTATATCCTTAGAGCTCAAAAACTATATGCTAACCGCACCAAGTGCCATTTCTTGTCGCATGAAGTTCTTTTTTTTGGGTTATCTTATCTCGGCTAAGGGCATACGTATGGATGACTCCAAAATGGCAGCAATCACCACGTGGCCTACCCCCTTGTCGATTCATGAAATACGGAGTTTCCATGGCTTAGCTTCTTTCTATCAACAGTTTATTCAAAATTTCAGTTCGATTGTGGCCCCAATGACCGATTGTCTTAAGGGAAACACCTTTGTTTGGACTCCTTCCGCGAATAAAGCCTTTGAAGAACTAAAGAAACATGTTACCCAAGCACCTGTACTCGCATTACCCAACTTCCAGATTGCTTTTCAAATCGAATGTGATGCTTTTGGACTCGGAATTGGCGGAGTTCTTAGCCAATATGGCAGGCCCGTTGCTTTCTTTAGCGAAAAATTAAATGACGCGAAACAAAAATACAGTACATACGATAAGGAGTTCTATGCAATTATCCGGAGTGTCGAATATTGGCGTCACTATTTATTACCGGGCGAGTTTATTTTGTATTCGGATCATCAGGCTCTGCGTTTTATTAATGATCAACCTAAGTTGAACCCGCGCCATGCTAAATGGGTCGAGTATTTGCAAGATTTTTCGTTTGTAATCAAACATAAAGCAGGTTCAACTAATACCGTCAAGGATGCCTTGAGCCGACGACGTGCACTCCATACGTCCCTACAAATTCAAGTCGAGGCCTTTGATGCGTTTAGGGGCCTGTACCCTGATGATCCTGACTTCTCGGTGCTGTGGGAATGTTGCAATACAGCTCATACAAAGGAATATTCAATTCACGATGAGTTTTTGTTTAAAGGTAATAAAGTATGTGTCCCGAAGTGCTCGTTACGGGATGCTATTATTTTGGAAAGCCATCAAGGGGGATTAGCAGGTCATTTCGGGAGAGACAAAACACTTAAGCCGGTACAGGAACGTTTTTATTGGCCAAAAATGGCTGCTGATGTCGCACGCATTATTGACCGTTGCAGGATTTGTCATGTGTCCAAGACTCACCACTCAAATGCCGGTCTTTATACTCCTCTTCCTGTTCCGGATGGTCCTTGGGAGGACGTTAGCCTCGATTTTGTTGTGGGTCTTCCCCGAACTCAACGTCAAAAAAACTCAATAATGGTGGTGGTTGATCGTTTTTCGAAAATGGCACATTTTGTTCCGTGTGCAAAAACATATGACGCGAGTCAAGTTGCTCGCCTTTATTTCGCCGAAATTGTTAACTTACATGGGGTTCCCAAGTCTTTGACATCCGATCGGGATGTAAAATTTGTTGGTCACTTTTGGCGGACGTTGTGGAAAGTCTGGGTTCACGTCTTCATTTTAGTAGTGCACATCACCCTCTCAAACTGAAGTCACAAACAGGACCCTTGGAAACCTTCTTAGGAGTCTTGTGGGAACTAATCCGCGACAGTGGGATTTGGTGCTTCCGTAAGCCGAGTTTGCGTATAACCGGTCTTCACATCGGTCTACTGGTATGAGTTCTTTTTTGGTTGTTTATGGTCGTAATCCTTTCACGCCACTAGATCTTACACCGTTGCCTACAACTAAGCATTTTAGTACCGAAGGGGAGGAGAGGTCAGCTCAAATCAAGTTAATTCATAAACAGGTGCGTGAACAGATTGAGAACAATAATATCGTTTATCAACGACGTGCGAATATCCGAAGGAAGAAAGTGGTTTTTAATGAGGGGGATCTCGTGTGGATTTATTTGAGCAAAGATCGTTTTCCTACAGGGCGTGCTGGTAAATTACAACCCCGTGCTGATGGTCCGTTTCGGGTGCTGAAACACATCAATGACAATGCCTATAAAATTGATTTGCCGGGCCACTACAAAGTGTCCGCAACGTTCAATGTTGCAGATCTCTCACCTTTTGTTCCCGAAGACGATGACCCGTTTGACTCGAGGACGAGTCCTTTCGAAGAGGGAGAGAATGATGCGGACGAGCTGGCCCAACCACCTGGCCCATGAAGCAAGTTGCAGGCCCAAGAGCAGCCCAAAGCCACAAGAAGCTGCCGGCTCCTTTTGGGAGTAATTTGGAGTATTTTTTCTAGTTGATTTTCTTGCCTAAGTATTTTAATGACTTTATTTTTGGTTTGGGTTTGTTTCCTTGTTTGTTGGCTATCTTTTAGCTTTGGAACTCTTTATATTTGGTCTTCTTTTTGTGATGAACGGTGATTTGAGTTTTATAAAAGTTTATGCACATTGTGCTTTAATCCTTTGAACCTGTTTGTTTCCTCTTGATCCGACTTGAGTTGCTAAGAATTTGCATCAGTTGGTATCAGAGCCCAGCAGTGATTCGATGGGAGATCGTGGAGGTTTTCGTCGTCATCACCGTAGACACGCCGACCGAGGCAACGAGGATGAAGGAAGAGACCCACGTGATATCGCAGAGATTGTGAGGTTGCAACAACGGGTCCGGGACCTGGAATTGCAGCATGAAGATCGTTCTGAGGAAACCGAAACCGATAACGACATCTGGGATGACGAAGGAGGAATCGGTAACCCTTTTGGCAGGAGGGCTGGACGCCGCCGTCCTGTTGAATCTGATCCCCTTCGAAATATGGGGGTGAAGATTGAAGTTCCAGAATTTGATGGGAAAGCACAACCAGATGCGTTTATTGACTGGATCAGCACGGTCGAACGTATCTTTGATTTGAAAGACATCCCCGACAAGTACAAGGTAAAACTCGTTGCCATTAAGCTCCGTCATTATGCTTCATTGTGGTGGGATCATACAAAAAAGAAAAGGGCTCAAGAGGGGAGATCAAAAGTTGTTACTTGGGAGAAGATGAAAAAATTACTGTAGGAATTTTTTTTACCGGTTAATCATCGTCAAGACGCCTTTTTAGAATATCATAACTTATCCCAACGGAACTCCACCGTTGAGGACATGATTGTTGAATTTGACAGGCTTAGGATGCGGTGCGGGGCGAATGAAGAAGAAGAGCAAGTCATCGCTCGGTTTTTAGGGGCCTTACGTCCCGATATCTCGGATATGGTTCAACTCCAACCTTATTGGAATTTTAATGATGTTTGTCGATTAGCCATGCAGGTGGAAAAACAACTTAAGGCAAAGGTCAAGAACATGACTCCAAAAACCGTTCCAATCAGGAGCGAGAATACACGAGCTCCGTCCTCGTTTACTCCCGGGACTGCTCCGTCCACATATACACCGGGAAATCGGTTCAGTGCAAGCAAAACCGAAGCATTAGGGGTCCAAGCTAGCTCATCTTCTGCAACGTCCCGAATGGCTAAGTGTTTTAAATGTCACGGGCTGGGTCATTATGCTCGGGATTGCCCGAATAAACACCTCGTAACATTCACTGAAGATGCTCTTCCCATATACGATACCGAGGAAGAACCCGAAACAGAAACAGTTGACGAGATCGTTTATCCTGACAAGGGAGAGGCGTTAATCACTTAACGGGTTCTTAGCACGGTCCCAACTTCACCTGTTGATGAAACACGTTGGCTCCGTAATAACATTTTTCGAACAAAGTGCACATCGAAAGGGAAACTTTGTACTATAATCATTGATGGCGGAAGTTGCGAGAACATGGTGGCAACTAACATGGTAGAAAAGTTGGGTTTAAAAGCAGAACCCCATCCCGATCCGTATCAACTAACGTGGCTGAAAAAGGGGAATGTCGTCAAAGTTAACCAACGTTGTCTCGTTCAATTCTCGATTGGAAACCGGTATTCGGATGAGGTATGGTGTGAAGTTATCCCAATGGATGCTTGTCATGTATTATTGGGGCGACCGTGGCAATATGACAGGAAGACGACACATGATGGGTTCAAAAATACATATTCTTTCAGGAAGGATGGGTACAACGTTACTTTAGCACCACTCGACACCCTTGAAACGGAAACCGAAGCCTTTATCTTAACTGAATCAGCCTTCCTTGACTTCACAAAATATACCACACCACCTTTTATGTATACCCTAGTGATTGCCGAGCAAAACAACCCCTCCAGAGAAGCACCAACCGAAGTACAACCCTTCCTTCTCGAATTTGAGGATGTGTTTCCGGATGACATACCCATCCAGATTACCTCTCATTCGGGAAGTTCAACACTGTATCGATTTTGTGGCGGGTTCGGTTATCCCAAATAAGCCTGCATACCCTATGAACCCTAAGGAATTTGAAGAGTTACACCGACAAGTGACCGAACTCCTTGACAAAGGGCTTATCCGAGAGAGCATGAGCCCGTGCGTTGTTCCCGCGCTACTAGTACCAAAACCCGGGGGTGCCTATCGAATGTGTATTGACAGTCGGGCCGTCAATAAAATTACCATCAAGTACCGATTCTCTATACCGCGGTTCGAGGATTTACTTGATCAGTTACATGGGTCATTGGTTTTTTCTAAAATCGATTTACGTAGCGGGTATCATCAGATCCGAATGTGACCCGGGGATGAATGGAAAACGGCGTTTAAAACACGCGACGGACTCTACGAATGGATGGTCATGCCGTTTGGTCTTTCGAATGCTCCGAGCTGTTCATCCGGTTAATGAACCAAGTATTAAAAACCCTTATCGGTCGCTGTGTTTTCGTTTATTTCGATGACATTTTGGTGTTCAGTCAAGACATACAACATCTTCGTCACCTCCGACAGGTTTTTTATATCCTTAGAGCTCAAAAACTATATGCTAACCGCACCAAGTGCCATTTCTTGTCGCATGAAGTTCTTTTTTTTGGGTTATCTTATCTCGGCTAAGGGCATACGTATGGATGACTCCAAAATGGCAGCAATCACCACGTGGCCTACCCCCTTGTCGATTCATGAAATACGGAGTTTCCATGGCTTAGCTTCTTTCTATCAACAGTTTATTCAAAATTTCAGTTCGATTGTGGCCCCAATGACCGATTGTCTTAAGGGAAACACCTTTGTTTGGACTCCTTCCGCGAATAAAGCCTTTGAAGAACTAAAGAAACATGTTACCCAAGCACCTGTACTCGCATTACCCAACTTCCAGATTGCTTTTCAAATCGAATGTGATGCTTTTGGACTCGGAATTGGCGGAGTTCTTAGCCAATATGGCAGGCCCGTTGCTTTCTTTAGCGAAAAATTAAATGACGCGAAACAAAAATACAGTACATACGATAAGGAGTTCTATGCAATTATCTGGAGTGTCGAATATTGGCGTCACTATTTATTACCGGGCGAGTTTATTTTGTATTCGGATCATCAGGCTCTGCGTTTTATTAATGATCAACCTAAGTTGAACCCGCGCCATGCTAAATGGGTCGAGTATTTGCAAGATTTTTCGTTTGTAATCAAACATAAAGCAGGTTCAACTAATACCGTCAAGGATGCCTTGAGCCGACGACGTGCACTCCATACGTCCCTACAAATTCAAGTCGAGGCCTTTGATGCGTTTAGGGGCCTGTACCCTGATGATCCTGACTTCTCGGTGCTGTGGGAATGTTGCAATACAGCTCATACAAAGGAATATTCAATTCACGATGAGTTTTTGTTTAAAGGTAATAAAGTATGTGTCCCGAAGTGCTCGTTACGGGATGCTATTATTTTGGAAAGCCATCAAGGGGGATTAGCAGGTCATTTCGGGAGAGACAAAACACTTAAGCCGGTACAGGAACGTTTTTATTGGCCAAAAATGGCTGCTGATGTCGCACGCATTATTGACCGTTGCAGGATTTGTCATGTGTCCAAGACTCACCACTCAAATGCCGGTCTTTATACTCCTCTTCCTGTTCCGGATGGTCCTTGGGAGGACGTTAGCCTCGATTTTGTTGTGGGTCTTCCCCGAACTCAACGTCAAAAAAACTCAATAATGGTGGTGGTTGATCGTTTTTCGAAAATGGCACATTTTGTTCCGTGTGCAAAAACATATGACGCGAGTCAAGTTGCTCGCCTTTATTTCGCCGAAATTGTTAACTTACATGGGGTTCCCAAGTCTTTGACATCCGATCGGGATGTAAAATTTGTTGGTCACTTTTGGCGGACGTTGTGGAAAGTCTGGGTTCACGTCTTCATTTTAGTAGTGCACATCACCCTCTCAAACTGAAGTCACAAACAGGACCCTTGGAAACCTTCTTAGGAGTCTTGTGGGAACTAATCCGCGACAGTGGGATTTGGTGCTTCCGTAAGCCGAGTTTGCGTATAACCGGTCTTCACATCGGTCTACTGGTATGAGTTCTTTTTTGGTTGTTTATGGTCGTAATCCTTTCACGCCACTAGATCTTACACCGTTGCCTACAACTAAGCATTTTAGTACCGAAGGGGAGGAGAGGTCAGCTCAAATCAAGTTAATTCATAAACAGGTGCGTGAACAGATTGAGAACAATAATATCGTTTATCAACGACGTGCGAATATCCGAAGGAAGAAAGTGGTTTTTAATGAGGGGGATCTCGTGTGGATTTATTTGAGCAAAGATCGTTTTCCTACAGGGCGTGCTGGTAAATTACAACCCCGTGCTGATGGTCCGTTTCGGGTGCTGAAACACATCAATGACAATGCCTATAAAATTGATTTGCCGGGCCACTACAAAGTGTCCGCAACGTTCAATGTTGCAGATCTCTCACCTTTTGTTCCCGAAGACGATGACCCGTTTGACTCGAGGACGAGTCCTTTCGAAGAGGGAGAGAATGATGCGGACGAGCTGGCCCAACCACCTGGCCCATGAAGCAAGTTGCAGGCCCAAGAGCAGCCCAAAGCCACAAGAAGCTGCCGGCTCCTTTTGGGAGTAATTTGGAGTATTTTTTCTAGTTGATTTTCTTGCCTAAGTATTTTAATGACTTTATTTTTGGTTTGGGTTTGTTTCCTTGTTTGTTGGCTATCTTTTAGCTTTGGAACTCTTTATATTTGGTCTTCTTTTTGTGATGAACGGTGATTTGAGTTTTATAAAAGTTTATGCACATTGTGCTTTAATCCTTTGAACCTGTTTGTTTCCTCTTGATCCGACTTGAGTTGCTAAGAATTTGCATCAGTTGGTATCAGAGCCCAGTAGTGATTCGATGGGAGATCGTGGAGGTTTTCGTCGTCATCACCGTAGACACGCCGACCGAGGCAACGAGGATGAAGGAAGAGACCCACGTGATATCGCAGAGATTGTGAGGTTGCAACAACGGGTCCGGGACCTGGAATTGCAGCATGAAGATCGTTCTGAGGAAACCGAAACCGATAACGACATCTGGGATGACGAAGGAGGAATCGGTAACCCTTTTGGCAGGAGGGCTGGACGCCGCCGTCCTGTTGAATCTGATCCCCTTCGAAATATGGGGGTGAAGATTGAAGTTCCAGAATTTGATGGGAAAGCACAACCAGATGCGTTTATTGACTGGATCAGCACGGTCGAACGTATCTTTGATTTGAAAGACATCCCCGACAAGTACAAGGTAAAACTCGTTGCCATTAAGCTCCGTCATTATGCTTCATTGTGGTGGGATCATACAAAAAAGAAAAGGGCTCAAGAGGGGAGATCAAAAGTTGTTACTTGGGAGAAGATGAAAAAATTACTGTAGGAATTTTTTTTACCGGTTAATCATCGTCAAGACGCCTTTTTAGAATATCATAACTTATCCCAACGGAACTCCACCGTTGAGGACATGATTGTTGAATTTGACAGGCTTAGGATGCGGTGCGGGGCGAATGAAGAAGAAGAGCAAGTCATCGCTCGGTTTTTAGGGGCCTTACGTCCCGATATCTCGGATATGGTTCAACTCCAACCTTATTGGAATTTTAATGATGTTTGTCGATTAGCCATGCAGGTGGAAAAACAACTTAAGGCAAAGGTCAAGAACATGACTCCAAAAACCGTTCCAATCAGGAGCGAGAATACACGAGCTCCGTCCTCGTTTACTCCCGGGACTGCTCCGTCCACATATACACCGGGAAATCGGTTCAGTGCAAGCAAAACCGAAGCATTAGGGGTCCAAGCTAGCTCATCTTCTGCAACGTCCCGAATGGCTAAGTGTTTTAAATGTCACGGGCTGGGTCATTATGCTCGGGATTGCCCGAATAAACACCTCGTAACATTCACTGAAGATGCTCTTCCCATATACGATACCGAGGAAGAACCCGAAACAGAAACAGTTGACGAGATCGTTTATCCTGACAAGGGAGAGGCGTTAATCACTTAACGGGTTCTTAGCACGGTCCCAACTTCACCTGTTGATGAAACACGTTGGCTCCGTAATAACATTTTTCGAACAAAGTGCACATCGAAAGGGAAACTTTGTACTATAATCATTGATGGCGGAAGTTGCGAGAACATGGTGGCAACTAACATGGTAGAAAAGTTGGGTTTAAAAGCAGAACCCCATCCCGATCCGTATCAACTAACGTGGCTGAAAAAGGGGAATGTCGTCAAAGTTAACCAACGTTGTCTCGTTCAATTCTCGATTGGAAACCGGTATTCGGATGAGGTATGGTGTGAAGTTATCCCAATGGATGCTTGTCATGTATTATTGGGGCGACCGTGGCAATATGACAGGAAGACGACACATGATGGGTTCAAAAATACATATTCTTTCAGGAAGGATGGGTACAACGTTACTTTAGCACCACTCGACACCCTTGAAACGGAAACCGAAGCCTTTATCTTAACTGAATCAGCCTTCCTTGACTTCACAAAATATACCACACCACCTTTTATGTATACCCTAGTGATTGCCGAGCAAAACAACCCCTCCAGAGAAGCACCAACCGAAGTACAACCCTTCCTTCTCGAATTTGAGGATGTGTTTCCGGATGACATACCCATCCAGATTACCTCTCATTCGGGAAGTTCAACACTGTATCGATTTTGTGGCGGGTTCGGTTATCCCAAATAAGCCTGCATACCCTATGAACCCTAAGGAATTTGAAGAGTTACACCGACAAGTGACCGAACTCCTTGACAAAGGGCTTATCCGAGAGAGCATGAGCCCGTGCGTTGTTCCCGCGCTACTAGTACCAAAACCCGGGGGTGCCTATCGAATGTGTATTGACAGTCGGGCCGTCAATAAAATTACCATCAAGTACCGATTCTCTATACCGCGGTTCGAGGATTTACTTGATCAGTTACATGGGTCATTGGTTTTTTCTAAAATCGATTTACGTAGCGGGTATCATCAGATCCGAATGTGACCCGGGGATGAATGGAAAACGGCGTTTAAAACACGCGACGGACTCTACGAATGGATGGTCATGCCGTTTGGTCTTTCGAATGCTCCGAGCTGTTCATCCGGTTAATGAACCAAGTATTAAAAACCCTTATCGGTCGCTGTGTTTTCGTTTATTTCGATGACATTTTGGTGTTCAGTCAAGACATACAACATCTTCGTCACCTCCGACAGGTTTTTTATATCCTTAGAGCTCAAAAACTATATGCTAACCGCACCAAGTGCCATTTCTTGTCGCATGAAGTTCTTTTTTTTGGGTTATCTTATCTCGGCTAAGGGCATACGTATGGATGACTCCAAAATGGCAGCAATCACCACGTGGCCTACCCCCTTGTCGATTCATGAAATATGGAGTTTCCATGGCTTAGCTTCTTTCTATCAACAGTTTATTCAAAATTTCAGTTCGATTGTGGCCCCAATGACCGATTGTCTTAAGGGAAACACCTTTGTTTGGACTCCTTCCGCGAATAAAGCCTTTGAAGAACTAAAGAAACATGTTACCCAAGCACCTGTACTCGCATTACCCAACTTCCAGATTGCTTTTCAAATCGAATGTGATGCTTTTGGACTCGGAATTGGCGGAGTTCTTAGCCAATATGGCAGGCCCGTTGCTTTCTTTAGCGAAAAATTAAATGACGCGAAACAAAAATACAGTACATACGATAAGGAGTTCTATGCAATTATCCGGAGTGTCGAATATTGGCGTCACTATTTATTACCGGGCGAGTTTATTTTGTATTCGGATCATCAGGCTCTGCGTTTTATTAATGATCAACCTAAGTTGAACCCGCGCCATGCTAAATGGGTCGAGTATTTGCAAGATTTTTCGTTTGTAATCAAACATAAAGCAGGTTCAACTAATACCGTCAAGGATGCCTTGAGCCGACGACGTGCACTCCATACGTCCCTACAAATTCAAGTCGAGGCCTTTGATGCGTTTAGGGGCCTGTACCCTGATGATCCTGACTTCTCGGTGCTGTGGGAATGTTGCAATACAGCTCATACAAAGGAATATTCAATTCACGATGAGTTTTTGTTTAAAGGTAATAAAGTATGTGTCCCGAAGTGCTCGTTACGGGATGCTATTATTTTGGAAAGCCATCAAGGGGGATTAGCAGGTCATTTCGGGAGAGACAAAACACTTAAGCCGGTACAGGAACGTTTTTATTGGCCAAAAATGGCTGCTGATGTCGCACGCATTATTGACCGTTGCAGGATTTGTCATGTGTCCAAGACTCACCACTCAAATGCCGGTCTTTATACTCCTCTTCCTGTTCCGGATGGTCCTTGGGAGGACGTTAGCCTCGATTTTGTTGTGGGTCTTCCCCGAACTCAACGTCAAAAAAACTCAATAATGGTGGTGGTTGATCGTTTTTCGAAAATGGCACATTTTGTTCCGTGTGCAAAAACATATGACGCGAGTCAAGTTGCTCGCCTTTATTTCGCCGAAATTGTTAACTTACATGGGGTTCCCAAGTCTTTGACATCCGATCGGGATGTAAAATTTGTTGGTCACTTTTGGCGGACGTTGTGGAAAGTCTGGGTTCACGTCTTCATTTTAGTAGTGCACATCACCCTCTCAAACTGAAGTCACAAACAGGACCCTTGGAAACCTTCTTAGGAGTCTTGTGGGAACTAATCCGCGACAGTGGGATTTGGTGCTTCCGTAAGCCGAGTTTGCGTATAACCGGTCTTCACATCGGTCTACTGGTATGAGTTCTTTTTTGGTTGTTTATGGTCGTAATCCTTTCACGCCACTAGATCTTACACCGTTGCCTACAACTAAGCATTTTAGTACCGAAGGGGAGGAGAGGTCAGCTCAAATCAAGTTAATTCATAAACAGGTGCGTGAACAGATTGAGAACAATAATATCGTTTATCAACGACGTGCGAATATCCGAAGGAAGAAAGTGGTTTTTAATGAGGGGGATCTCGTGTGGATTTATTTGAGCAAAGATCGTTTTCCTACAGGGCGTGCTGGTAAATTACAACCCCGTGCTGATGGTCCGTTTCGGGTGCTGAAACACATCAATGACAATGCCTATAAAATTGATTTGCCGGGCCACTACAAAGTGTCCGCAACGTTCAATGTTGCAGATCTCTCACCTTTTGTTCCCGAAGACGATGACCCGTTTGACTCGAGGACGAGTCCTTTCGAAGAGGGAGAGAATGATGCGGACGAGCTGGCCCAACCACCTGGCCCATGAAGCAAGTTGCAGGCCCAAGAGCAGCCCAAAGCCACAAGAAGCTGCCGGCTCCTTTTGGGAGTAATTTGGAGTATTTTTTCTAGTTGATTTTCTTGCCTAAGTATTTTAATGACTTTATTTTTGGTTTGGGTTTGTTTCCTTGTTTGTTGGCTATCTTTTAGCTTTGGAACTCTTTATATTTGGTCTTCTTTTTGTGATGAACGGTGATTTGAGTTTTATAAAAGTTTATGCACATTGTGCTTTAATCCTTTGAACCTGTTTGTTTCCTCTTGATCCGACTTGAGTTGCTAAGAATTTGCATCAATAAGGCTATCTAATATAAAAAGCTGAAGAACTTGATTACAGGTGGACGATATCTCTAGAAGCACTTCTACTACGGACTTGAAAAATTTGCAGAAGGTTTTCTCTGAGATCCTACAGAGATCTTCACTGTCTATATGCACCGAGTGGCTGAAAGAAGAGCTTTTGTTGAGAAACAGGAAGTTTGCCAAGGTACCTCAGAAAACTAAGATGTCACTGTACGTTTTGTTTATAAAATCGTTTTTGTATTATATATTATTCTCTATTTTTCTTTTTTCTTCCATCAGGAATTCCCCCCTCCTCTATTTGAAAAATTAAAAGGAGACAACTCTGTTTTACAAAACATTAAAAAGTCAGGAAAAGAGGATCTCTATACCGAACTAGTTTACATTCTTAGATTTCGTTCTCTCAGGTATGTTAGATGCCAATTGGCACATTGCATCATTGCCATATTATAATTTATGAATATTTGAAGTTAATTTTTTTTGTGGTTCGCCAAACCTTTTTCCTAATGCATGTCCATAAGTATTGACAGCCAGGAATGTTGTTATGATAATGACTTCTTTGCTTCTTGGGGGGTTTCTGTGTTGGAAGATTTGGTGATCATGTTGGCTGATGGGATTGCAAGTATTTATTTGGAGCTACTTTCTGTAGACAGTGACATGTCAAATGAAATGAACAATCTAGGTTTGAATTTGTGTGACTTGTCCACCCGAGCACTTCAGAGATTACGCAATGAGGTACAATTGCAAAATTTGATGTTTTAACAATTCAATTCACGAGAGGCTAGATCATTTTGATGATGATGTTTACATGTTTACAGGTGTCACTGAACCAGTGGTTTGTTCAGAACATGGAAACAGTTGCATCTATGTATGAGGATAGATTTGACCTTCGTATACTCCAAAGTCAACCCATTCCAGACACTAGCGAGGAGAAAACCAAAAAGTTTGGTTGGTTAAAGAATCTTAGTGTAAGGAAATCTAGACCGTTGGTGTCTCCTTTAGGTGCTGCTGTAATCAGCTATGTTTGTGTACCTGTCAAGCGAACCAAAGAATTAAGGGCCCTCGTGGGCTGGTATGCTCTAATTCTTTTATACAAACTGTTATTTCACTTTGAGTTACATATACAACATAGATGATAGGTATGGTATTTGATAATGTTTAGTATTAATAACATCTTTTTTGCTGCAGGAGGTACTACTATAGTCTATACCTTGAAATGACTGATATTACAATGCCGTTTGTGAGGACACTTGTTGCCAAAATCAGTGATGCTGTCTCTTTCTTTTTGGTTTGTCTAATTGGGCGATCCTTAGGACTCATCTACACTGGTATAAGGCAGTCATTGAGGTGGAAGTAAGATCTCATTTATGATTCTTTTTTGGCAGTTTTAATGATTTAGTTGAAAGATAATGTATGCATGCTGAAATAGAATACTTCATTTTTTCCACAAAATTAGATTCCATATTAAGTAGAATAATAATGCATGTTATTTTCGAGAAAGATGATTTATTTTATTAAACAGACATAGGAGTATTGTTTAAGGAAAATAATTAACCATCCTCCCCCCCCCCCACCCACAAGGGGGGTAGAACTATGGCTGCTAAACGGGTCAAACCCGAACACGGCCCATTTAACCCGAAAAAGAAATTTTGATTTTTTTAACCTATTAATGCTAAATTTGCATATTATTTTTATTTTCTTTTGAAGCATATATGTTTAAACTATGCCAATTTATTTTTAAACCTAAAACTTTGGTAAAAAAAACCCCAAATAGTTTAAGTTATTACATAAAGCACATTTAAAAAAAAATAAAAATAAATGGGTTAAATGGGTCAACCCACGAATCCGCCGAGTTGACACGAACATGACCCTTTTAGCCAAACGTGTTCACGATTCGACCCGAAACTGACCCGACCCGTTTAGATTAAACTCAAACCCGTGAGTTTTGTGTTAGGTCCGTGTCATGTTTTTTTGTAGTGTTAGAAATTCACACCCCTGGGTAGAACAGTAGGTGGCTTCTGCTTTTGAATTTTAATAAGAAATATAAAAAGGAAAAGTAGACATGATCCTCTTTTGCCCTTCCATTCTTCAGAAGAATTCTTCTCACCATTACTTTAGTCAATATGAGCAATTTACCTCTGTATAAAGAAAAGCTTAGTAGACATTTTTCTAGTGCTTAGTTGGTTGCTAAAGCACTAGTTACTAAAGCATGATTGCCTAGGCTTAGGACTTGCGGCAAAAGTAGATACATTTCTGAAGGGTATCAAGTTTTACTAAGATCATGTGGTATACTTCCGTGAAGACCACCCGTGAGCATGGCTCACGCCGTGAACCACAATGGCACACTGCCCCCTCGTTTTCGTGAGGGGGGTGGTGAGTGTTACCCGTGAAGATCTTCACGTGGAGGAGAGGTTGGTTTCAAAGTCCAAGCGGTCATTTTTGGAATGTGGCCGTTGGCCAATGGTCAAACTAAAAAAAAATCTTTTTTTTTATTAAATAACCCACTATAAATATACCTCATTTACCTAATAAATTTCACAAATAATCACACCATTCTCATACAACTTTATACATTTTTTTTATAAAAATGTCTTCATCTTCAAGTGACGAAGCCCGGAATATGATGTTTCGTGCTTTCTCAACGACGGCGCTTCAGTGGTGGGAAGAAGTTGAATCCTCACAACCTTTAAAAGGAAGGGCTCGTCTTAATCGTGATCGGACGGCTGCTAACACACTTCTATACAAAGACTATTGTGACGAAGGGTGTACTTACAACGAGGTGCAATTTAGTACCCGGTTTAGAATGAGCCGGAATTTATTTTTAAGAATTAAAAATGATATGGAGAGAGAGGTGTCTTGGTTCCGCCAACGGGTTGATGCAAGAGGTACGATTGGTTTTACGTCCGTGCAAAAGTGTACCGCCGCGATTCGTCAAATAGCGTATGTCATCGCTAGTGATTCGTTCGATGATTACTTGAAGATGTCCCCCCGAACTATCAGGTCTTGTATTTACAAATTTTCTAAAGCTATAATTAAATTGTACCAAAGTAGATATTTGAGTTAATTGCAAAAATGGCCTCTGTGGTTTGATCAAATTGCATGTTTGGCCCCTGGGTTTTAAAATTTGCAAATTTAGCCCAAACATTAAACCTGTTGCGCCTTTAGCCCCTGATGTTAACAACAGTTAGTTTTTTAACAGAAAGTTAACCCATGTGTCATTCACGTGACTTATGATTGAAAACTTAACTCTAAAAATTAGTTAAAATCACTAAAAACTATTGAAAAATAATTAAAAAAATTCATAAAAATTAGTAAAAATTTATAAAAAATAGTAAAAATCACTATTTTTTTTTTACTAATATTTACTGATATTAATCATTTTTAAGATTAAATTTTCAATCGTAAGTCACGTGAATGGCACGTGGGTTAGTTTTCTGTTAAAAAACTAACTGTTGTTAACATCAGGGGCTAAGGCGCAACAGGTTTCAAATGTTTGGGCTAAATTTACAATTTTTAAAACCCAGGGGCCAAACATGCAATTTGATCAAACCCAGGGGCATGTTTGTTCTGACGATCTGCTCTTCCCCCGGCCGGAGCTCCCCGTCTAACAGATCTGGTACGCTTTGTCTTAGCCATCGGTACCTGCACAAGATAGAACGTTGGAGTGATTACTATGGGCGTCAAATTCATAATATGAGAGTAATCATAAACTGTCAAATCACGGTGATCAAATGCAATTTGGTGGTCCACATTACTGCATGGATTCTAAACCTTCCCCATCGTATTCACACTAGCTTTCTATCTTTCACCCACCCCGGATGCACATGTATCCCACACAATAATCTAGCAAGTCATCATCCCTATTACAATATCACACCATCCAATGTTACACACAAAATTACTAAATCATATCGACACACCAAACTATCTCACATAGTTACAATTAATGCTACCCCGCATTACTCAACTCACATCATAGTCTCATTCAATCACACCACAAAACTTCAAGTAGTTCTACATAATACTACAACACATAGAACACATCATAATCCCACACGGAACCATAAGTCACTTACTTACACCAACCCTTTACCTAGTGTAACACTACACAAACGGTAAATAATAATTAGTGCTCAACTCGAAATACGTACCTCTTGGCTCGCGGTTACTCGTGGTGGCATTCGTTTCATCCTCGTCCCATTTTCAGTTTAAGTTAAGGCATTTTATTTGTTTAAAAAAACCAGTTTTCTCTTAAACCTGGCTCTGATACCAACTTGTAAGGCCCCAAACTGGGCACCCTACAGTTGGTTCTCATAACGGGTTCTCTTGAAAACACTCATTTTAGATATATTAAACTACAGCGGAAGTCTTTCTAAAAAAACATTAATTACTATTTAATGTCATTAAGTTACCTCACGAATGCTTGCACACCAATCCGAGTAGCACCGCTCCCAGGCCAAGATACGCCAACACAACGCTTACATGCAAAACAATCTATCGTACACACAAAGTCAGCTACGCTGAGTGAGTTCTAATAGTTTAGTTTAATTAAAAGCCAACTCGTCTCAAAAGTTATTTGAACTTTGTTCAGGACCCACGGTCCTTATAAAATAGTTTTATAGATTTTCATCATATAGATAACCCCTATTATCTTGTAATATCCCAAAAGGATTCACCACCCTAGACTCAACCCACAATTATAACCTAGTAAGTCTCTCCAACAGGGATCGAGCTTACCACTCATATTAACCGAATACTAGTTATCTCAACCAACCCCTAGACACCGACTTACCAGTCCTAACTAAGACTCTCACAAACCAACTGACACAATAGTTGTAACACAATGTCCTTATCCCGACATAACGGTCAATCTGACTCTACGTACACATCACATTAATAGCATCTACTCACTACATCAATATCATCTCATACACAGTATATATAACTCAACACTTGTATGCAATTTAACACACATATATATATGCACACAAACACATACCTCATCACTGCACCCTCGTCAGGGCGTTCGACACACCCCGAGCTCATCATTAACCTGCTCAGAATTTGCCACCTTTGGTGACCTCCCGAAGGACTCAGTCCTCCACAATCCTGTTTGTCGTGCCATAAAGACAACCATGCAAACACAATTCCCCCCGTGTTACAAGGACAACGACACAATACACACAACACATGTATAAACACATAACATTACACTCTATGTACATGACTCATTAACTGCACCTGCACTTCACACACAACATTAGGTTAAGATATCCTACAGCTTATATCCCGATTCACCCCGACTAACTCATAACACAATACACTGCTAATATAGCAACACACATACACATACTATGTCTCGTTATCTAAGCACATACCACGTACGTGCACACCCTGTAACACCTCCTAGTCGTACCCGCACGACCTGTAAATACAATCCCGACTCACCCCTATTAGATCACTACACGACCCACGACCATATACCCACCTTTAACCTACACATCTTAAGGGTAACACGTAGTCCCTTAGCCCATATTTAAATACTTAAATTCGTAAACTTATCGGGTTAGACCCCAAAGCTCGATACACAACTAATGTAATAAAACCCATCTTGAAAGTATGTACGATAGCCCCAAAACATTAAAATCATTTAAAGAGGGGATTAGAAACTCACCGGTTATACCAAGTCAAAATCCTAGCTCTTCACCGCGTGCACTCGCTCAACCCCGAACCTATCAAAGGTGTGATCACACGATCAGGATATGCTCAAAACATACGTTGAATAACGTATAACAATATAATAAGACCTCGACGCTTGTCCTACCTGCTTGTTAATCCATCTCCATTAAACCCTAGTTTCACGTTACCTCCCTACCGGATCGCTCGTGACCCGTTTAGAACTCGTATATCCGAACTGGGTTCCCATGCATGCACGTCTAAGACAATGCAAACCCTAGTTCTTCACACACGCACGTGCACGAGCCGGTTTTCCCGCTCGCATGCAACCCATGCACGAGAGGAAAACCCTAGCCGGCCTATCGCCATCGTCTACCTCCATCTCGGGCACCCCCACCGTGTAATGCCACTCCCCGCATCACCACCACGTACGACCATTGTCATCGTTACCCTTACTGAGTAACACCCTCCTGCCGTTCTCCGCCCTGCGCCACTGCCGCACCACCTTCGCTGCAGCCACTACCTTCTTCTCCGATCCACCACCTCCGCGGGCCAACCGTGGTCCCCCTTGCTCAGCCGTATCATCGCCGCCGTCTCCATGCTGCCGTGAAGTATCACCGAGCACCGTCACCCCTCACGTCTTCTCCGGCCACTCTCGAGGCCGCCATCAAGCCGGTCACCCATGTCGTCGTCCTCCCTCTCACTCTGTCGCTACTCATCACCGTGAAACCCTCAACCCTAAATGGTATTCCATGTGCAAACCGGAAGCAATACGAAAAGGAAAAATAGGTTAGAATGGGGTTTACCTTACCGTGTAACGAAGTTCCTCCGATCGACACCGTCGTAGCCGTCGTAGTAGCCATCCCCGTCGTCGGATTCTCCCCTTCCCTTCTTGCCTCTGCCGTTTGCGAACTCCCCTAGGCCGAATGGCCTAGGGTTTTCTTCAAAATCTCATTTAAACCTCTAAGGTTGACATCCGGATCCCTCTAGTTCCATCTCGCGCTTTTCGGTCTCGAATTGTTCAATACTCGGCTAATTGGGTCCTCTAACTCTCGTTGATCCAAACTTTAATCAACGACCCAAGCTAACCGTGTCATTATTAGAACTTCGGGTTACCCATTAACCCGACCCATTAGCTATTTGGATTTAGGGATGTTACACCGATTAAGGAAGAAGATATATGCAACTATACTTCCAACATATCGTGGTATGGTGCCACTGGTTGGCCAGTTTCCTAGTTTATCCTAGCAATTAACAACCATGAAGTATGTATTCCTTCTATCATGTCATGCTAGAAGGGTAATATAGACGTTTGATTTTTAGTCAAATAGATACACGTGTGCGACTGGCTGTAATTCTCACTTGACAAAGAAATTATAAGAAACGATTCAACTGTAAATGGGAATCCTTGTTTTGATGGAAGAAAGTGTTTGAGATCCTTTTTACTAGCAAATTTTCTAGCCATTCTTTTAATAAGTAATGAATGCCTTATTTATGCTCACAAATACTATATTGTTACCATAAAACGATTAATAGGTTATATCATTTAAAAGTACACTCTCCTCCACGGACGGTCTGTATGGATTGGCTTTTGCATTGGAAAACCACAAAGTCCTTGGCAATTGGCATATCTCCTCCACGTCGACCGCCCTTCACTTCCACCTCAGCCCATGGAAGTTTGTGGGCTCTCCGTCGCACACGCTCTAACTCATTATTCCGCTTTAGATCACATCAACAATGGTTTGGTTAGAAACTATGCTTTACGTGTATTCACTCTAAGCTTACAAACCAAATTTTATGCCTTTATTAGTTGGTAATAATTTTTTGAAATAAGTACACCGATCGTTCTTGTGGTATGTTTATATTACGGTTTTGGTCCCAATTTTTTTTTAAATTGTACCTTTGGTCCAAAGTCCAAACTGTTTGCTTGCGGGTAACGTTTTTAGTCCTTTTCACTAACTCATGTTAATTTTTATGTTATATTTAAAAATGGAAGATAAAAAAATTGAAATTACCAAAACCCCCCTTGGGTGGTCATATTTGTGCCCTTCTGATGGTTACCTATAACCGTTGGTTCCAATCCGTCTCTCGTTATATTTGAACAAATCGTCCAGACCTAGATCTAGAAACTGGTCGTGGACATTGAGTCCTTTGAACAGCCCTAAACAAAATGTAACGGGTGAATACCGAAGCAGTCTAGCAGGCTGCTGAACCAAGCAGACAACCTGATGATTTTTTTTTTCAAACTAAACAAAAGGTAACGGGTGAATAGTGAAGCAGCCTAGCAGGCACCCTGTTAATTTTTTTTTCAAACCTTATACTATATATAATTTACGCTTTTAACCCGTTTAATTATGTATTTAATTTCGTTTTTCTATAACTACTTTCGTTCGGTAACTAAAAAAAACGGATTGCATGGCTGCTTTTATTTTATTTTTCAACATTCTGGTATAATTTTTTTTAAAACGGAGTTGTATTCAAAATCAATTATATTTTTTTTTATCGTAGCTTATAGCGATTGTCGTTACCGTTATGATACCGTGACGACCCGAACCTATTATGGGCGAACATTATCGGTATTCGCTTTTATCGTTTTCGACGACCCGGACCAATAACGACCAAACTCATGCCATAGGGTTTTGGCGAAAAACGACCAGACTTCCGCGCCGAGGCGCGAGTGTTCGTTTATACAAGCTTATTCAACTATTTTTTTCGTTCTACGTGGATACGTCCCGCCGCGAAGCGCGGGGGAACCAACTAGTTCAATATATAAAACAACTTGGGAACTAAATAGGCAATACAGGGACACCATGAATAATGTGACTTAAGAAAAACCTAAGGACTTGTAACAAATGAAGTATGTATCGACTGAAACTCGACAGTGGTAACGATTGAAACTTGAGTACAATGGCTGGATCTAAACCGATAGAAGTCCTTGAAATGAGTCGACGATAGTGGTGGCTGGATTTTTGGAATAGGAAACGATGATGGTGGTTGGAGATACTCAGAATGGGAGAGGGATGAGATACCTACTCAGACGGGTTTGGGTAATGGGGACAGAGAAGATCTGAGGTGACGACGGCATGTGGTGGCGTCGAGGGATGTCACCGGCCACGAGGGAGGGGGAAGAGAGGCAAAAGAGGAGAACCAATAGGAGAAGAAAGGTTTAGGAGGAGCCAAGGAGGGTGTGTGGGATTTTTATAATTTTTTAATAGTAAGTGTTTATTGGTGGTTTTACAAAAAAATTAATTAAAAAATTAGTGCCGATCAGTGAAAAGGATCAAAAGTGTTATATGTGATCGAACATTTGAGACTAAAGGTGTAATTTTTAAAAGTTAAGACCAAAACCGTAATATGAACATAATACAAGGACCATCCGTGTAATTATTTCTGTAGGGAAATTATGAAAAGGACTCGAAATGAGTCATAATTACGATTTTTTTAGTGAAAACGAGGCATACGTCGAAATATTCATGCCTTATGATGCAACATTTTGTGAGCGTAACAAAGTTGATTTTTAATCCCTTACAAATCACGTGTTTGTGTGTGTGTTTTCATGTTAAAGCGTTTATGTAGATATATTTTTTTAGCTATTTTTATGATGTGTTCTGAAAGTAATTTTAAATTAAACCTTTTGAAATCAATTTGTTTGCTTGACGAATTAGCGAACATGCTCACGAAAACAAAGGGCTTTTGCACACCTATGAAATGTGCGTAACACACATGTAATTATTTCATCATAAACCTTATTTTAAAATACCAAATCACACAATCTTTTTCATAATTTTCCATTCTTATACTAAAGCCTAGACTACGTTCAATGCTTGCTGTCACACCTCAAAAATGGTAAATGGATTTGACAAGGGAGGTGGACCATGAGGAAGAAAAAGAATTGATTTATGTTTCATAGCAAATGTAGACCTTGTTTTGGTTGATTATTTGTGCAACCTTCTTGCTTAATGTGTTGATTGTGGTCCTTTAAGTCACATCTATTCGCAAAAGTTAGCCACTTCTATTGGGATTTTGATTTATAAGCAAGTTTGAAAATGAAATATGAACAGCAATATAAAGGTGTAATCATGAGGTTTGTTCTTTTAGGAAATCTATATAGGGCCAATATAGTTTTTTGGTAAATCCTTTTCCTTTCAAAGTTGATTTTTTTTTAATTTAAGGTAATAATGTTACAATAATTTATATCTTTTACATGAAAATCATGAAAATGTTTTTTATGCTATTTGATATAAGGAGGTGAATACGTTTATTGGCATATTTTATGGGTGTGCGCCGGTTCAAGATCAAATTGGACCGAAAGTGAATAGGAATTGAGAACCAGGCCAGATCGATATTGAATAAATACTGGTCTTAATTGGTTGGCTCTATCTTTGAACTGAGTTTGATCAGACCATTGTTTTAAATTGTTGATTTCAATGGAATTTTTTGCCAAAAAATAGTTGCAAAGTTCAAGATCGGACCATATTCTAGTGGTCAGTTCAACCAGTTTTTGTCGACAGTATTCATAACCACATATCTTTATTCATCAATGGACATGAGACAGACCACATATAACCGTCGGTCCGGATTTTATCCATTTGTTATGGAAAACTAGTTTTCTTCAAAATCCAATCAATGACCTTATGTGCTCATTCGGGTTACTTCTAGCTCAAACTGGGTTCGGACCGCTCTTTCATCCCTAATATATTCTTTAATAACTCACTTTAACATATTAAACATGAAATTTGAACTAGTGGGATTTAAATTGTTGTGAGAAAAGGCAGACAAGAGGCATTTGTAATGGCTTTTGCTTCTTTTTTATTGCTAAACAAAGATGTCTTTAACTATTTAGACACAGTGCTTTAAATAATTTGCTGCTTCATCTCTCTATTGATATTTGAGCCTTTGAGGTGGTTATAACTTATAACATTTTTTTACCGTTATTAATAAAATACATCTAATATGAACCGTATATAACACGTGAACCGTATTTATATCCATGATTAGAGGTTCACCTTACATCAATCTATATATCTAATGACCTTTTTTGAGTTTGAAAGCTTCTTCTTTCATCACATTCTTTTATGAACTTCTCCCCCTCCTCTTAGGGCCATTAGTTTATTTATTGTTACATTCTTTATGCATGGCTAACCTCACCAAAGTGCTTGCTTCTTGTTTTCTCTGTATCTCCTTGGTGATTTTTAACTTCTTGATTTCTTCTTTCATGGCTGCTTCACTTCCCACCGTCGCATCCACCTTGGATTTTCATCCCGCAATGACCACAACCCATCATTTTCAACCCAAAACGACCACAACCCATCATTCAGGATCATCATCTTTAAACCATATGAAACCCTCTACGGAATTTACAGTTGGCGAGCACGAAGTTCCAAGCGGAGCAAACCCTATTTCAAATAGGTAGCTTAGAGACAAATGGTTGATCTGCTCAAATGGTTAGTATCGATCATTCAGGAATATATATACATAGTTCTTGTGTAAATGTAAAAAATCACATATTTATTTTTAAATAAACTAACAAGAGTGCATTAATATAGATTGATGTAAAAAATTGAAGATTTTTTGTATGGTTTCTATGGTATTTTGAAGAAATATATATTTCTTATATGTATCTATAGTTTCCTATCAAAATTTCTACGATATTAGTTTTACTTGACAAACAAGAAACAAAAGAAACTCGTAATCTGAATAACATACATTAAAAAGAAACTAAGTCCGGATCTATCGTCTCATTTTCTGCATTGAAGATTTGTATTGTACAACATACGTAGCAATATGTCGTAGAATACATATGAAAAAGTAGGGACAAAAAATGAGACCACGAAACCGACAAGAATTTCCACTTAAATAAACTATATATGTTTAATATCAAGTATACTAAAGAGTAAATCACATTGTACAGCATCTTGTTTTTGTCCAACAATTATTTATTTACAAGTATATAGTCCGAAGTTATGTATCTTTTGAGATAATAAGCAAAAATGGTCATGTCCAGTTAAAGTTGTTGGTGGAACGACCGGTGGTGAAGCTTGAAAAAAAACGCATAGGGCCCGGGATTTTTGTTTTTCCTATCATGTGGGGCCGGAACTATAAAATTTTCGCCGAATACGAATAAATTAACACTATTGAGCGAAAAATCGGCAGAATACGTATAAATTAACACTAGTGAGCGAAAAATCAGGGGGGGGCGGGCCCTAAGAAAGCTTCGCCCATGGAAACGACAATAACGTTAAGACTTAAACCCATAATACAATTATAGTACCATGTCCGGTAACAGTAATGGTTTTTAGATTTTTACAATCTAAATTCAAATACATGTACAAATAAAAGTATACATGTTTTGACCATGATAATTCATACATAAAACAAAATTATTGTAGCAAAATAATCTATTTTACATAGTTAAACGAATTGTGAGGCTCTCATAGCTTTTTCAGAAGTAAAATTTTTTTTATCAACTCTTCATAATTTATACTCTCTAAATAATCGTTATCAATAGCAATCATTGCCAATTCATTAAGTCTTTCTTGAGACATTGTGGATCGTAAGTAGAATTCAATAACTTCAATTTTGAAAAACTTCTTTCTGCAGATGTTACCGTTACTTGAAATCCCGAACATGACAAAAAATCACGTGAGAATTCTGTAAGAAGCAATTGTAGAACAACTGTATTCAAAATAATTAGAGACTCTTTATGTATATAACATACATGATATACACAAATATTCCAATACTAAATTTACATAAACAGGAATCATGGGTTAGCTTTCTCAATCCTTTGAAGTAACTTTAATATCAATGTAAAATGAACATAATCATTGCAAGTGGATCTTTATATAAAGTTTATATGCTTCTAATACATTTAAATGGTTTACAAGTAGGGGAAGGTTCCACTAAGAAGTGGTTTTTCGCTAAGAAACGCTAAGAAGTGGGTCAAACGAACTCCGATTGAGCTCATTCCAGCGGTGTTGGAACCGTCTCATCGAACTCTAATCCGGACACAAAAACCTAAACCCCCCTCCACCCGCACCCCCAAAAACCTAAACCCCCCCTCCAACCCACCCCAAAAAGCCTAAAACCACCACTTCCACCCCCCAAAAAAAAACCTAAACCCACCCCACCCACCCCCAAAAACCTAAACCCCCCACCCCACCCCCACCCACCCCCAAAAACCTAAACCCCCCACCCTCCAAAAAAAACCTAAACCATAAAATCTAAACCCTAAAAGCTAAACCCTAAGGCTAAACCATAAGGCTAAAACTCTAAAATTCAAACGTAAAATCTAAACCCTAAAAGCTAAGATGATAGAGTTCGACGAGACGGTTCCAACGCCGCTGAAATGAGCTCAATCGGAGTTCGTTTGATATCGTTTTAAGCGTTTTGGTCATTTCTTAGAGTTCTTAGCAAAAACATACTTCTTATTTGATCATCCCCCTACATAAGTAACAACTAAAATGTACAACATTATTTCATATATACAACATGATTAAGATTGAATCTAAGAACCATTCAAACCACAAGATTTATCCCATTAATCTTGTTTTTTTTTTTTCATTTATACAAAATGGCCTTCTTATCACTAATTTTCATATTTAAATTCCAAGATGTTTCCTTTTAATTTTGTTTTAAGATTTAGGGTAATTATTTAATCTTTTTGCCAAAATTTAAACCTTCATTAAAATTTTAAATCATTCTCATGCAAACAACCATTAGCCGACAGACATGGATTGCCAACAGCCCACCACACTCTAAATCCTCAATTGATTTATGTATATGGGTAAATGATATATTGGATAGTAAGTAAAAGAATAACATGTGGGGTGGTGGCGCAGTTGGCTAGCGCGTAGGTCTCATAGCTAAAGAGTGATCCTGAGGTCGAGAGTTCGAGCCTCTCTCACCCCATACTTTTTTTTCCTTCATTGTTTCTTTTTAAAAATTATCCGGCTACCCAAATTTCCTAAATTCTAAAATCCTTGCTTCTTGTTTCCTCTTTATTTCTTCATGAATTTTAACTTCTTGATCACTTCTTCAATGGCTGCTTCACTTGCCATCATCATATCCACCATGGATCTTCATCCCAAAACGACCACAACCCATCAATGAGAATCATCTTCAACCCTTGTGAAATCCATAGGGAACTTAAAGTTGGTGAGCACGAGGTTCCAAGCGGAGCAAACACTATTTCAAACAGGTAGCCTAGCAACAAATGGTTGATATGCAACAAAAATTCAAATACATATCACCTGACTATGGTGTGAGAGTAAGTATAGTGTTTAAAATAATCAAGACAAAAAGCAATGAAATGAGTAAATGCAAGCGGGTTGAGGAGCATTGAATGAATGTACATGCCGAGAGGGCTTTTCTTATTTATAGTATTGGTTAAAGCCTTTATGACGAGGCATGCAGCAAGTATGCGCATCATTTGACTTAGATGGTTGTGTCGGATAATAACTAAAGAATATTTAGTAGTGAGTACAAATTCTGACGATTCTTCCTTTATGCAGGGCCTATATGTGTCAAGTTTTGTTTTTTTGCCCGACGCAATATCTTGTTGTCTCTAATTTGAATCATCATAGAATGTGGATAGTAGAATGATCATCGAATGGTAGAATACTTTTGCTTGGGCTAAAGTTTGTTTGTATGATATAGTAATTTTGTACAAAAGAATATTGATTCGGATGTTAGTTCCGACCTATTCAAAGATACAACATCAATAATTAAAAGAGGATTAATCCAAGAAGGTTACACGATTTTCAAATTGATATCGTTTACTTTAAAATGTAAATCCCTAGGTGAATAAGTAATTCAAAACTGAGCATGTATACGAAATCTAAAAACTTGGGCTAGATTAAGGTGTTAAAAACAAAATTTAAAGATCATGCAACAGATGTGTGGTATAACACTACAAAATGAATAACTTTCATCGACGACCATTTTTGTCATAAATTCGTTAGTGAAAGTGGTCACCGATAGAATCCATCGGTGATGCTTCATCGAAAATATGGTTGTAGGTAATCTGATTTCAGATATTTAAGCATGAATCTTTTTTTGAAAATCATGGGCGTGAGAATTATTAACTTTAATTTGCCGACTGATTACCAACTGCATTTCAATCTGTATGTAGTTACCGACAGAGTCCACCAACGAAAATTATCCGTCTTAATATTCCATCAGTGATAGTTAGAGGTGCACAAATTGGATTTTTTTTTTTGGAATCGGATCCGGTTTTGGGGTGTGAGGTTTGGAACCTTTTATCCGATTTTGTCCGGATTTTTTGTGTCTGATTTTTGTCCGGTTCCAAATTTGTCCGATTTTGTCCGGTCCCTTGGAAAACCATATAACCGGTTCCAGATCCGGTGGTTCCAAAAATATCCGATCTGGTTCCAAAAAATCCGGTTAAAAAAAAAACAATTTCGGATAATCCATCGGATCGAATCCAGATCCGGTTATAATGCCCATCTCTAGTGATAGTCATTATTCTAGTAGTCTATAAGTTGTAGTAATCAATTTATTTTATTTATAACTCTTTTATAATTTATAAAAAAAAATTCTAAAAATTATGGTATATATCATTTGTAAATTAACTAGTGGGTTTTGACCGTGCTTGTGGCGGCTCGGTTATGAATATAATTTATATCGAAACGTTGGTAGAAATAAGCACATAGCAACGATATATTCAAATATAAAAAAAACATTACGCTATGCGGTGGCAAGGGTGTTGAAATTTGTAAGGCTCGGTTTCAATGACTTGTACATTGGTACTTAACCCGCGGTTTTGAATAAAATTTACATTGACAACTCGATTTCGAAAAAAATTCATGTCGAAACGTTGATAAAAATAAAAAAAATCATTGAAAAAGGTTGCAGGGTTGCATGAAAATCGACCGAATGAATGTAGAGGAGAAGAGGGGGTTGTTGGTATTTGTTTTCTTTTAATTTTTGTTATTTTGTTTTAAATGAAATTGTAAAAAAGTAACTTTGTACCCATATAATAAAATTTTCTAACAAAATCTATCTTAAGGATGAAAATCGTCATGGTTGAGTAAACAATAAACATCGTATCACTAATTTTTGAAGTTAGAAACGAAAAGTGAAATATTGGTCAAGCAAATGGTAAGACAATTCTAATCATTGTTTAGTTTTTTGAACGGCAAATGTTACTCAAACTCTACTTTACACAAATAATTCTAAACTATTCTATTTTTTTAACAACAAAGGCCCCGACACCCGGATCACCCTTCCGCCCGAAGAACAAAAGCGTGATACCGGGCCCCATACCACCCAGGAAGAAACCCACAACTAGGAAAATCATCTGCCTCAATCTGGAACATTTTATCTCAAGCGAGACTCGAACCCATGACCTTCCATTTGGAAAGTCATGGGACTACCACTCAACCAGAAGACTTGGTGGTTTGTAAACTATTTTATTACCCATGTTTAAACCTGGGACCTCCTATGTAAGACATGTGGCTCTACCAAGTGGGCTAGCCCTACATTGACAATCATTGTTTAGTAGAGGGGTTAATCTGTAACTTGGCGCTTACCTTTCACATTTTCCGGGCTCGAACCTTGCTTTTAGGGTTTAGGAGGAAATGGGGTTTATAGTAGAAACAAGGGCACGATTCGAATAGATATTTCCCAGATCTGTTTATAACTACTTCTCTGCATCTTTCTCGTTATGAACACCTTTGATTTTGGCACCATTTTTGCACCTGCACGGATGCATACGATATAGCTGCGATTCAATTCGAAAGCGGCTTCAATTAGCAATCAAGTTCGATTTCAGTTCCAAAATTTCAAGGTCGCTTTCGATTTGGCAAAGGAAAATTTGTTCACAGAGTTCAACTATGGTGATACGATTACGAGCAGCAGGTAACATTTTCTATTGAACTTATTACGCGATTGGTTTATGAATTTCTGATACCTTCGTTTAATATGTTTTCAGGTAGATGTTATCAGATATTAAGAAACTATCAAACATCCAGATGGACTGTGAATTCAGTTGCTAGATATTCAGGCCTAAAAATCAATAATGGTGTTTTGAGATATAAACAACATACTCATAGGTAAATCTGTTTTCTTCCCATTGAGTGCCACTAATACGGAGTTGCTTTACTTTCCTAATTCACCAATGACAGTTACTATCAGGTTTTCAACTGTACTGGAATCATGTAAACCGCCTCTTTCAGATATTGATTCACTGTCTGCCTTAATTAGATCCAGTCTTAATGAGATTGAAGGTATAATGCATCATTCATATTTAGATGTGCAATTGTTGGTCTTCTGTGACATTTATCATCATGCATTGTTATTTGTTTGAGATCATACGACTTGAAAATAAAATTATTCAATGATAAAATGATATTTTGGTTACAAGGTTAAAAATGAGAAATGTCTGAATACGTGTGTATCTGTATGTGTATCCAACTGGTGTCATCAGATATATGTCTTGCATACCCGTCATCTGTGGATTTTGTTCCCACTTATGTGTTATCCAAATTCAGCAAATGTACTTTATAAAATGATCAAAGTGTCAATCCATATATTTCAAATATACTAAAGTCTCAATAGAAAAACTTAAGTTGCAAAACAAAATGCAAATCTTCAGATCCATGTCAATTATAATCTAAGAGGATTTTATCTTACAATATTTATTTCCGTGTAAGTTATGTGTTAGGTATCAAAGTCGGTATCGCAGCGGAATCGCACACACGCACAATATCAATAAACAGAAAGTAAAAGACACGAGAGAATTTATAGTGGTTCAGCCCCGATTGGCCTACGTCCACTTTGCAACTAGGGTTCTTTATTATTAGGTGCTCAAAGAATACTATTACATCATAGGTTCTATTTATAATACTAGGATTAGGGTTAATAACTTAATTAACAAAAACTAATAACCGGGCTCAAGCCCATTAGGGTCGGCTCCCTACTAATTTCTGCGCAAGTCTTCACAACCCAACAATCTCCCACTTGAAGGCCTTGCGAATACTCCAGTCCGCCATCAAGCACACAATAACGCAGATTCAGTAACTCCAGTGTCCTCCATATCCAAAGTCTCTCGAGCCTTCAGTCCCCATAAACAAGCTCAGACTTCATCAAAATTCCCCTAGTTGCAATCCCTCTCTCATCATGTACATGAAGGGACAGTTGAAGCTCCCTCGAGCTTCAACCCACCAGTCTTAACAGACCCATCCCTTTGTCTTAACCGGCTTGCACACTCCACCGGATCCAGAGATACACCAAGGACCATTGCCACTCTCCAAACCCTACAAACTATCTCCAGGAGAGAATTTTCTAGTCGGAACCTTTGTCTTCAAAACCCACCGGCTCTTTGAGACTGTATCCGGAACACGTCTCGTGCTCTCACTGTCACCAAGTCCCCTGACTAGTTTAAACTTCCGAACACATTCGGCTGACATCTCTTTAGCTCCAAGCTTCACGTTTGCAAAGTGAACCTTCTTAGCTCTAGATTCAGCGAACCAGACTTTGTCTTGCTTGACCGGGACGGTTACTCCCTCAGCAGGTACTTCCACCATGTATAACGACCCACGCTTCTTCCCACGAATTACCGTTAACTACCTTCCATTTGCAATTGCCAAACCTTACTTCCCGTCCCTGTTTATCCAATTGACCGACCGAAATGAGTTTCGTCTTCAACTCTGGAATTACCCGGACATTCTTCAGGTTCCAAGTTGTTCCCAAAGGCGTTACCAAATTTACATCTCCCATGCCCGTAACATCAAGAATGTGACCATTTGCTAACCGTACCTTTCCAAAGTCACCGAATTTCAGATTCACCATCGTCTCCCCACTGTGCGTGGCGTGAAACGAAGAACCAGAATCCATAACCCAAGAGTCCATACTACTCTCCACACCACAGACCAGTGCATCATCATAACAGACGACCTCAGCAATGTTCACTCCAGCAGCATTTTCCTTTTTCTTATTTGGACATTGACTCTTAACATGTCCAACTTCATTGCAACTCCAGCACCTCACATTCTTCCGAGCTCTAGACGAGCTCCTCCCCCTACTCCCACTGCTCTTGTTATTTTCCCTTCCTCTGCCCACATTGAATATATCAGAAGAAGATCCTCCACTAGTGTTCCTCCTGCGAAGGTCTTCACCCAGAATACTATCCCGGATCACGTTAAACTTCAAATTCCCAGCTCCACCAGGATTAGTGATCGCTGTCACATAACCTGACCAGCTGTCAGGCAAAGAGGATAACAGTATCGCCGCTTGAGTATCATCATCAAACTTCGTCCCAACGGTCGATAACCTAGACAAAATTGAATTTATGTTATTTATGTGATCAGGTACTGAGCTTCCCTCGTTCATCCTCATCATGAACAACTCTCTCAACAAGAACACCCTATTACCAATAGACGGCTTTTCATACATGTTTGACAGAGCCGTCATCATACCAAGAGCCGTGGTTTCCTTCATGATATTAAACGCTACACTCCTCGTCAAGGCCAGTACAATCTTACCTCTCTCCCTTTTGTCCTTAGATTTCCATATCACTTCGTCGGCATGACTCAAACCACTTGGTTTCTCTTTTAATGTCATCTCCAAATCGTTTTCACCGAGTAACGCCTCATTTGCATCTTCCATCGTGCAAAATCAGTCCCGTTAAACTTCTCGATTCGAACTCTCCCGTCTTCAACCATTGCAAACGAGAATCAGAAAAAACCAAAATTAAGAAATCAACCAACCGAAGCCAAGCTACCTCCAAAGAAAACCCTAAAACCCGAAACACCGAACTCGATGCTTCTCCTGCAAACCCGAGTGAAACCAGCAACTCCAAGAGATCCAAAACCCGGAACTCTAATTGCAAAAAACACCCGAAACAGTCCTGAAAAAACAGCCCCCTGCCTTCTCCCCTTTTGCGCAACCTAGGGTTTGAAAAAACCCTAACTTTCGACAGCCAAACAGTCACCAAAATCGGGCTGCGATCGGCCCCACCAGCAGCAAAACTTGGAACAGCAGCAGCAACAAATCAGATCTAAAAACTTCCAGCAGTAATGTTCACGCGCAAAAAAGTACTGTTCACGCCGGAAAGTACTGTTCACGGCGAAAGTATTGTCCGCGCCGGAAGTACTGTTCACGGCGGCGGTACTGTAGCAGCATATCCGAACAGCAGCAGCAAAACAGAACCGAACCAGCCCCTCTCGAACCGCCCTTAACCCCCTTCCCGCGATCGAACCAGTAGCGAAGAACCGTGTGTAAAAAACGAGCCAAAGCTCTGATACCAGTTGTTAGGTATCAAAGTCGGTATCGCAGCGGAATCACACACATGCATAATATCAATAAACATAAAGTAAAAGACACGAGAGAATTTATAGTGGTTCAGCCCCGATTGGCCTACGTCCACTTTGCAACTAGGGTTCTTTATTATTAGGTGCTCAAAGAATACTATTACATCAGGTTCTATTTATAATATTAGGATTAGGGTTAATAACTTAATTAACAAGAAACTAATAACCGGGCTCAAGCCCATTAGGGTCGGCTCCCTACTAATTTCTGCGCAAGTCTTCACAACCCAACATTATGTACATGTGGTATTTTTTATATATGATACTCGAGACATACTTATAAAGTTATAATTCTTAGGCACATATAGTCACCTATAGAAATTTGGCCATATATGTTATTTACTTTTGAGTAGACACAAATACAGATGATGTTAGCTTTGACTAGATGTTAGATGATGTCCACTTTGACCACACATGAGGATTGAATTAGTGGGATTCCTGAATTTTTCAGTTTCTGTTTACGAATCCTATACTTCCTCCAAAATATTTGGGCATGTTGAGATCGCCTTTAGTACTTTCATCGTGGTACATGCTTTATTCTGTTACATGATGTAGCGGAAATTTGTATATCATGGATGACTATAAGTAGTAGGATATGTAGTTTATCTGATGTCATTATAAAAACAAACACTTTTTTACTTTTAACTATCGGCTGTTATATAGTTTGACTTAATATATAGGCCCCTCTCATTGCTGGTTAAATAGAAGTGCTATTACAATGGATTTAAGTGAGAAAGATGGAGTCTTCTTAGTTGTTGCTAGTGCATTCGTTGAGGACTCTACCTTTATGTTTGAAAAAGTCAAATCACTTCAACAAAGGTATAAAAGTATATAATTACCAGTAGATTCTTTGTTTCAGTTGATATATTTTCGTATAATTTTGTGTGTATTTTGTAAATTTACACCGCTTTAGGTATTCTTCACTCAATGTTATGGGATTTCAGCTCTGCACAACATTTAGTTGTGATGTCGTTCGTTCTCGTCTAGCAAAGATAATCACGAGGGAATACATCACATTTCCTATTTTAGTGTCGAACAAGTCTCTTTCTGAGGTAAATTTTATATTATCAGATGGGCCTTTAACGTTTGTGAATTTAGTAGTTAAGTGCTTTTTCTATTTTAGTATGGCAAACTGATGCAGATGCAGGGAATAAGAAGAAAAGATTTACTTATTTAATATTTGCTATCTTTTAAATGTTTATGTTTATCTTGTTTCCATGTTTATCCTTTAATTCCTTTAGTATAAGTAGGGTTATGATTGTTTAGTTAGACAGTTTTTGGAGTTTGAATAGAAAAAGAACTTTGTTCTTGAACTTTTTGGTTCCTTTTGAGACGTGCGATTATCGATTGCTTATTTGAGCCATTTGATTGCTTCCGTAACTGCATCATTTGGTATCAGAGCTTTTGGTTCTCAAATGGCTCGGCGTGGAGGAGAATACTTGCTTGCTCGTAGAATCGCCGACAGAGGCAGCGACATGAGTGTCTTCTATTCGCGTGCTCGTGGAGAAGATCGACGCCTTACTCGCAGAGCCGCCGACCGAGGCAGCGATGGGTTCTATCCCGATCCACGAGATCTTAAGATCAAACGACTCCGACAGCGAGTCCTAGATCTAGAAACGCAACAAGAGATCAAACGGCTCCGACAACGAGTCCGAGATTTTGAGTTGCAACGGGAGATGCGCAAGGCGGAAACCGAGTCGAGCACCGTCGTCAGGGACGAAGGTGGCGACGAAGAGCAGCATTCGCTCGGCTGTCACCCACCCCGGTTCTTTGAACCAATCTATCCGAAGGGTGTGTTAGAAGATGAACCCATGTTTGATGAGGATGGGATACAACCCGATGAAGAAGAATGTTTATTTGTATTCAAAGTTCTTAGCGGTATTCCGGTAACCGAAGACGATGGTTTCTGGTCTGGTTCTGATCGTTGGGGATCGATGGATACAATAGGGCTGAATGGAAAACTGTTAGAACGAGAGATGACAGAATATGTGAAAATGTCTGCCGTTATCTTTGATGGAATTTTGAAAGATGTTGCGGTTGCTGAATCTAATGCTACGACGGCCGGTGGTGGTGATGCGGAGGCTACGGTAGCAAGTGGTAGTGATACAGTGGTTAAGGATGGTCAAACGATTTCATTTGATGAACCAAAAATGTCTCCATATGTATGGAATCTTTGATTATTACCGATCACATTACCGAATCTCCTACAAATTTGCAATTCAAAATTATGGAAAATATTGGAATTTCCAATGATAAGGATATGCTTTCTGTGAAAAAAGATGGCAAACCACGTGTGAAGGCTAAGGAGCTATTAATCTCAGAAAATCAAAAGGTGGCTTTAAATCAAATGGCAATGCACATCAACGGAAAACAATTAAATATGGAGTCCAAAGTTGTTGAAATGGCAATGCGCATCAATGGAAAAGAATTAAATATAGAGTCCAAAATTGTTGGGCCACATGGACAAGCTAACACCAATTTAGTGCATAGCCCACCAAATGTGATATCGGACAATCTGTGTGTTCCTTTCGACCCAGGTGGGTTTTGGTCCGGAGGCAAAACTCGAGGACGAGTTTTTTCGAAGAGGGAGAGTATGATGCAGATGCAGGGAATAAGAAGAAAAGATTTACTTATTTAATATTTGCTATCTTTTAAATGTTTATGTTTATCTTGTTTCCATGTTTATCCTTTAATTCCTTTAGTATAAGTTGGGTTATGATTGTTTAGTTAGACCGTTTTTGGAGTTTGAAACCTTTTGGTCCTTTTTGAGACGTGCGATTATCGATTGCTTATTTGAGCCATTTGATTGCTTCCGTAACTGCATCATAAACATTTGAGTTTAAGCCCTCTGTAGCTTGTTATGTCAATTATCTAATATATTTTATATTGAATATTCTAATTGATACTTGGTGCTTCTTCATTTGAAACACAGCTTTATAGGTGTCAAAAAGAGGTGCTTGTGTAACAGGTCTAGTTGAGTTTGATCTGCCAATACGTCTTTCGTTTAAAATTTTGATCTCATAAATAATCAATGTATTAAAAGATTACAAAGTTATTATTAAAATAATGATCAATTTTTTTTAATAAGATAGTTTAGGATGCTGTAAACACATGATTATACTTTGGGTGGCTTTTAAACTATTCAACCTGCTTTATTTTCAACTAATATATAAAATTCTAACTATTTGACCAATCATCAATCAAATATGACCCAAACTGACCCATTTTGACGTAAATGAGTTAAAATTACCACCTCTGCTTGACATAATTAGCAGTTGCAAGATTTGTTTTTGTTTACATCAATGCATGTTTTGTAGATATCAGATAGAGTGGGCTACATCTTATTTAAAGGCATGGAGGGTCCTGTACTCTTGCATGAAAAGGATGTGGAATTTGAAATTCTTGAGGCAGGCAAGCCTACTCCTCTACCCTTCCATGTTTGTTGTCACTATTTTCCCTTATAGTTGTTTATATTTTTGTTAATATCATATTATCTATTGTATTACTACGTGTACGCCAATCCAAATGCACATAAACTTGGAAGCACATGATGCCATCATCCTGATAGATGCCCTCTTTTCCGAGTATATAATACATTGCCAAGTTAGTAGGAAATTATTATAAGAGCAAAATGTTAGGAAGAAAGAAGTTGCAACTCAAAAAATATAACATCACTGAATTAATCTCATGGATCCTGTTTGTCATTTTTGTTATTTATTTTTTTATTTTGTTGTGACGCAACACATGCAGCCATCAAGGATTTAATTGTGCAGCCGAAAGAAAAACCAGGATTGTTGCATAATCTCAGAGGCACTTGGGTAAAGCCACTTGATGCTTTCAAGGAACCATATCTCTGCTCTCCATTGCAGAATTTGCTGCTTTATTTCCCAGGTACAGTAGTGGAAGTGTAATATTCATCTACAAATAGTTTTGCATTTTATCACAATTTTGTATGCCGAAGACTATATAACACGTTAAGTTCCTTAAACATTCCTCATGCTTATTAGATTTAAAGTCATAGTAAACTGTTTAAAGAATTGTTAGCTTATGTTATAGTAATACAATTTGCAGGGTGCATCGAAGTTGATGAAGTTGATGAACGGTTGTTCCTCTCTGACATAAATCACCATCGTATAATTGTGTTTGATGGCAATGGAAATATCTTAGATTCTGTATGTAAGGAATTCCATGTGCAACTCACATGACAATTTGATAGGGGCTGTTGAAAGCTTTTATTAATAATACCTCTTATTTTTAGATTGGATCTTCTCCTGGATTTGAGGATGGAGAATTTGAATCTTCTAAGATAATGCGCCCTGCTGCGTTGTTCTATCATGATTCTGAGGATTGCCTGTATTTTGTTGACTCTGAGGTATGTGTTAAGATAGGATGTTAAAGAGTACTTTTAAGTTTTTACTGTATTTTTACATTTCCTGATACTCCCATTTATGTTTGAGGTCTCAAAATGGCAGGTCAAAATGGGTAATTTTTAACATGTGTCAAAATGGGTTGGGCTGACCCACAAACATTTTTTTATCTATTATCTTTAGTTTTATAAATGATTATGCATTAAATGATTACAAAAACATTATTATTGATAATAATAATCGAACTTGTTTCTTAATAAACCAATTTAGGATGGTTTATTCATTTCAGATGACTCAATCATTTGACCGTTTTGACCCGTAGATAAGATTTATAACTTATACCATTTGACCCGTTAAAGATGAAACACAACCAGTTTGCTTGATGAAACAAAAGTTAAGAAATGAATAATTACAAGTATATTTACGGGCTTATTATACTTGTTTTCTTATGTCCTCACCCATTTCATGTCATTAAAGAATCATGCTATAAGGCGAGCTGATATGGAGAGCAGGACCGTTGAGACATTCTATCCCAAACCTAATGGTCATCATACAAAACGTGGTCTGCTGAGCTGGATCATCGATAAACTCTGGAGTACAAAAGCTGTTTCTTCAAATTCTGAGGAAGTTGATTCTAATTTACTTTTTTATCCCTGGCATCTTCTTAAATCATTGGAAAGTGACCTCTTTATCCTCAACCGCAGGTAAAGCACACGTCACTTTCTTAAACTTTACGATCCTCCCATCTCTGAAATTAGTTTTGGATCTTTATTGAAATTTCAAGTTCCATATGTAATTTTTTTTTGGCTGTAAATTTGTTATAAACATAAAAAATTACATCGAAATAGAAGGCAAACGGGCAACAAGCTGCGCCGCAAGCCCTTTTTGGATAACATATGTAAAAATGTTAAAATTTTCATTTCAACTTTCCATGTTTTCATGCAGTTTTGAAACCTTATGGATCATGGATCTGTCATCTGGTCTTATTAAAGAAGTTGTCAAAGGTTCACCTTTCATCTTTATAATGATCTTTTTTCCAAATCTTCCCAATTAATTATCAGCTTTTGTAGCGATTAATTCTTTGCACCATGAAGGTTCTGCGAAGATTTTAGAGATCTGTGGACCGTTAATCTTGGAGAAATCTTCCCTTCTGAAGGAAATACCGTCTAATAGCCTTCCGCAAAACATTGCCAGTAATTTCTCAATAGAGGGAAATTCACATGCTGGTCTGGTTTCTTCAGTGGCAACTTTTCAGGATAATATAGTCATTTGTGACTCTGGTAAGTTATATGGTAGATGACTGGGATATATACTAGAGGTGGCATTTTTCTAGGTAAAAAACCCGTTAAAGTTTCCAATTTTTTGGTTTGGAGTAACCAACTTTTAAGTTTCAAGTTATGTTAACTTGTCCTGTAACCGGTCAAAATGATTACGTGGCAGCTTATGTCGGTAACTTTTGACCATGTTGCCTTTTTTTGTTTAAACACCGGTGGTAATTACCTTAAATCAAATTGTTTAATTGATGGTTTTTTCTTAAAATAAGTTGGTTATCTTAAACAGTAATTAGATCCATAGTAGTCAAAGTCACAAGGCGCTCTCAAGGGGATTACACATCACCTAGGCACAAGGCACAAAGTGCAAAAAAAGCGCACGCCCGGGAAAAAGGAGCGCATTAATATATAAAATATATATAATAGACATAAAACTGTATAAGTTATTTAAAAATTAAAAAAGCGCTTGTGCCCGACCAGAGGTGCGCATGTGTTGTGCCTAGAGTAAGGTCCTTGCCTTGTGTCTGCATGAGGCACAGTCTCTTCGCATGAGTGCCTAAGCATGTGCCTTGTGCACTTTAGACTACTATGATTAGATCAAAGCAGGTTACCTTTTTATCCAATTAGCTCTTTTGTAATCATACTTAACCCATTAATTACTTATAAATTCCAAAAAAAAATGGACAGAAAGTGTTGGCAGGCCAGTCCGATAAGTCATCCAACAAATACATTATGCCACCTCTAGAATATACTTTAAAGAATAAATATTGTCTTTCCTTTTATTGAAGAACTACACCTTGATAATTTTCTAAACAACGGGAATGCTTAGATGGTCAGGTGGTACTGAAATACAACAAAAAATCCAAGTCAATGAGTAGCTTTGACTTCTCAAGCTTTGGAGTACTTGGATTACCGTACTGGTTGGTTTCCCCTATGGAATCAACTTATGCTGCGTGAGTAGTCTTTTTTTTTATCTCCCATTGCATTCCCATTTCTGTAAATATGAGGTTTTCACAAGGGCACTCATAAATTTGCATCTGATGTCACAGTGGTTTTGGTGTCTCGAGAGTTCACGTTGATCACATTCAACATTTCACTTTGTTACCAGGTAATTGGCTCTCTACGTCCACCCATGAATTTATGAACTATGTGTAATTATTTAGTATAGTAACTTAACCAATAAATAAGTTATGATAACACTGATTTGACTATATGAAACAGGTAGGATAGATATAAAGATTAATGTAGAAATTCCTGAATGTACTGAGCTTGTGGAACCATTAGATGAGGGTTGTATATGGCGACAGACAAGAGGCACTGCTACTGAAACTTTAGTAGCAAAGAATAAAGCTGAATCTACAGAGAAGGTTGGATTTTGGACCTCTTTTTTTTATCTTTTTTTTCTTCTTTCCCTTTCACCAGAAACCATTTTACTAAAGCCCACTGATATGTGTTGTTCAGTGACTAATTAGAGAATGGTAAATATTTGACCATCTCTAGAGGTGGCAGTTTTGGCCCATTATGTATGGGTCGATTTGGATCTAAAGTTTTGACCAGTTATGTTTCACCTCTTAACAGGTCAAACGGGTAAAATTTAAAAATAGCTAAAGGGAAATGTGTCTAAAGTCGTCTAAAGTGTATTTTTAATACATAAACCTCCAAAATCATATTATTCAACAAAATAAAAATCAGTGAAAATTTTCTTGGTCATATTTTGACACACTAATTATCACTAAAAAAAGTTTTGGTCAACAAGTGTTTCGAGTCGAACGGGTTGAAAGTTGCTGAATGTGTTTTTTGATGCGTAATAAATAATGGTATTCAAAAAGTAAGGTTATTATTAAATTGATGTAATTGTTTGAGACCTGATTATTTATAACAAAGTGTCTGAGTGACCCTGCCCTGACCTGTTAGACCCGTTACCCAAGCACACTGTTCAAGGACACAAAGTTCAACTAACTTAATCTACCTCAAATGTATGCAGATTGGTGTTGCCCAACAGTGGTATGATGAGTTGGATGACCTTGCCTCTTTAACTCAAAAAGAACTCAATACCGAAGAGGATAAGACTTCTGACACAAACGTGCAAGATGGAAAAATAAGCATAGATTGTGCTGTCAATACTAGCCCGGGAACAAGTGAGGTATGCTTCTCTAAGTGCATGTTCATCTCATAGTTGACCATAGCGACCGCTATAGCGCGCTATGTAGCGAATCGGCCTATGGTCGCTATATGGTGTTTAGCGAATGAATAGCGAGCATATAACGAATATTCCTTCTTTTTTTTTTAAATTATTTTTTAATTTTTTACTTGATTAATATAAATAAGGTTGCTAATAACCCTAATATATGAAGATTTAGATGATTATTGATTATAATTGCTACAAATCCTACAATAGTTGAATATAAAAAATTTCTAAAATTTTCTACTAGTGTATCGCTAAACGTGAAATAGCGCCCGCTATTTCATCGCTATCGCTAGTAATATAATTTTTTTTTTACTTGATTAATATAAATAGCGTTTTGCGCTGTTGCGTTTGATTCAGCGCATCGCTGCACTTGATGCGTGGATATTGCGCCGTTTTGCGCATAATGCGGTCATCGCAAGATGCGCTATATTGCGTGCAATATGGAAAATTTTGTATTTTTCTATTAGGGTCATTTGAAAATGGGTTTCTGTTTGAATTAGAGTATTAGACCTGTTGTTTTATGTTTAATAATATGTGTTTTAAGTTTGATAATATGTGTTTTCTGTTTCATTGATGTTTTTTGTTTGATGATATGATAACATAATATATTTTTTGTTTGATAGTTAGAGTATTACATTGATGTTTTTGTTGATAATATGATTACATAATATTTTTTACAACTTTTTATGTATAATTAATATTTTAGTATTTTTTTAATAAAGATGCGCTCGCATCGCGCATCGGATTTTGTGACCAAACGCATCGGAGCGCATCGCGCAATTTAAAACCAAGATCACTACGTAGCGTATAGGTGGCTTGTCGCTATTTACCGCTATTCGCTATTAACAACTATGGTTCATCTTAACGATTTCTGGTTTACCTAAATATTTTGAAATCAGAAAGGACAGCAAAATGAGCGGGTTGGAGAACGGGTCAATTTTATACAAATTGGGTTGACTCCAAGTACTTGCTTGTTAACCTAATTTGCAAATAAGTTAATACTATTAACACGGGTCAACAAGATTCCTTTCTCTTGTTTAGGTGTTTTATATATTTAACAAAATGGAACATTCAGAACGTCAAAAATTGCTATATTATGTGAGTTGAAAGGTTCTCTTTTCTCTCAGGTTATTATCAATGCTGCATTATACTTAAGAATTCAAAACGAAACCAATGATTCTAAGAAGCAACAGTTGGCTAGATTGGTCCACGTTTCAAACCCGAGCGGGAAAGATAGTTCCCAAACAGAGGCGTGCGTTCAGATCCTATCAACATCAAACAAACCCCCTGAAGAGTTTGTCTTTTTGAGGCCTTTACATGTGAGGTTGAAGATTAATTCCCTTGATCACCCAAAAGCAGAGAATTCCAAAGACATAATTTTGACCGAATCTTTTATAGAAGTTAATGTTTCTCTCAAGTAAACTACTCTTGATTGAGCTGTATAAATGCTGTCTGTTTGTCCCAACGTTAGATTGCACCGGTTTTTTGGATTTGGAGTTAACATATAACTGTTTGGATTTTAGTGGTGTCATGGATTTGGCAAGTTGATGATCAAAAGGAGATTAGGTGAGTATGTGCTTTCAGGCTGCTGGGATGGTACCGGAGGTGGTTGGTGCCATTGAAAGGTCACATAAGTGACTTTCGCAAGAATGTTTGTTTTGAATCAGCAGTCAAGCTTTTGAGTCGTTTTGAAGTTTAAAAGTTATTACTTGAAATAGTAATATTAACTACATTTGTTACTCTGTTTTGTTTTTGTTGAGAATATATGATTACTAGTCAAACCTTCTTACTGAGTTACAGGTTAACTGTATCATCATCTCACAAGAACAAAACAAATACAGATTTAACATTAATTAAAATGCTGTTATTTTCATGAAATTGTAGTTGCAATGATTCCAAAACAACACATAAAACCTGGTTTTAGGTGGGATTCAAGGGGTCATACTTTTGCATGACGTTCTTGATTGCAAGTGTTGCAGCCTAGCTCGGGCCCAACGTTCCCTCGGCCCTGATTGCAGCGAACTCCTTGGCGATCTCATCTTGCACCACGCTTCTAGCATTTCCAAGAGGATCAACCACCGGTTGCAGTGTCTTTGACTCGGAGGGTTGACTTTTGCTGCTTGATCCGGTTGGTGCTAGGAACTGAAGAGCTTCTGGGACTTCACCTTTCCTCAATGTACCCTCCAGATTATGTATCAGTGGCACTGCAAACACATGAATTTGGTGTTTTTCTATCAGTTTGAACCACTTTAAAATCCTATAGGTTGTATCTAATTTAATTGGTTCAGTTTAAAGGATCCAATCGAACCAACACACTTGCATAAACCAGACCAAAGACGTACAAAAACTTCGTGTTTTTATACTAAGCTAAACGAAGAATAAGCAGACTCATATTTGGATCAACTAGACAGAGGCAAATGGTGTATAAAATGGCCTAGCTTAAAGATGATATAAGTTGGGCTACGTTTGGAGTTATGGGCCCATAAGTAATGTAGGGAAACGTCTCAATGGACCAAATCATGTGGCATATTGTCGCATCCAAATTCCATCATCTAGAGCTCCAATTTTACGAGTTTTAACTTATTTCCTTGTCCCTGTAAAAACACATGAATCTTTGATTTTGGTAAATTACACGTTTATTTTAGAAGTCAGTTTCATAACTATACACTCAATTTTAATTTTCAAAATTTGACCAAATATAGTCTATACACTCAATATTAAATCAATTTCTTTTAAACTTCTCTCTTTATATTTATGCTTCCGCTCTGCGATTTAAAAAGGAAAGAGAATTATCTATAACTTACTCATAAGAGGGGCGAGTGGGCTGCCTTGGACTTCATTAGGGAGGTTGAGAATGTACTCCGGGATGGAGGTTCCCACCAGAAACTGCGCGACTTCATTGCTAAAGGTATTGCAGTTATGAGTCATTATATTATATGTTTCTTGCGTATAGTGTGGACTTATCTCCTTTAAATATGATTCGAACGCGTCCTTTTGAACCTTGGTGACACCAAGATCAATCATTTGAAGTGGTCGCCCATACGGCGCTGTTCCAACAGGAGTTAGTTGTATGCCGCCGCCAAAATAATATTCATTACCATATACAACTACTCCATTGTGCCTGTATTTTCCAACATATCATGTCAGGTTAAAAACATGTATCAGATTTAAAACAATATGCATAGGTGTTTATACTGTTCTTACATTTCTCTATTTAAAATTGATTCTAAATTGAAAATTTTGTAAGAAGGGAATGATGTGTGTACCATATTCCTTCAATAGGCTTCCCCATAAAGGAACCCGAGATCTGCCGAGCTAGCCCGTGGCTTAAATCATATACATGCAAGCTCACCTTTTCGCCTTCCTACGAATTGTACAAACAAAATTTGTGTTAGTGGGTGTTTAAAGAGAGATATCAGGCATTTTGAGTAACAGGTTAAAACAGATTGTATTGGATTGGCAAAGAACACTTTTGGTCCATTTTTATAATTACTTAGCATGTTAAATATGATTACAAAAATACATTTGTATGTGGTATTTTTAGTCACTACACTTTGGCAACTTTCAGCCGGTCCGACTCATTTGACCCGTTTCTTTTTTACCCATCAGACGCGTTGAAGATAAGGAGTTTGATAACAGTTAGAACCTCGTACCTTGGCCATCTTTCAACAATCAAATATAAACAAAAGTTCGAGGTGCTAAGATGCCTTGTCTATGATGTCTCTACCGATCCTAACAACGATAAATTCTGTTGAAACAAAACCGAATAACACGAAAAAGAAAACATAATTAGTATCAAAACAATCCGGCTTATACATATGGATCATCATAGCAACATCTCCGGTATATTTGGAAATTGGAACATCATATGTAACACAAATACCATGAATCTTTGCATTGGCATAAAAAGACAAATAAATCGCATCCAGATTATGGAAACATTTAAATACCGATCACAAACAACCAAAACATACGTATTGCTTACACATGTTATGCAATTATAACTAGAGTCTCACATTTCAAGGACAAATTGATGATAACTCGACCATATCGATTGATAAAACGACATGAGAACAGATGATTAGGAAACAAAACGACAACGTACAGTCTTACACATTCCGCATTAAAGATAATTGAATGATAGAGAGAAAACAAAACTTTTGGGTAGGGATTCGTCATATAGAGAGAAGATCTGGAAGTATTTATGATCGAGTGGATGAGTGGATCTCTTTGCTTGTCAATGATATTCTAAAATCTATCGACGTATAGAAAGCATGGTTTAAATAAATGGAGGGGGTAAACGAGCACAACTACTCGTGAGCTACTCGGGATCGACTAGTAAAAAATCTAATTTAATCAAGTTTAAACGAGCTCGAGCCGAGCTACACATACGACTCGCGTCCCTAAATAAGCCTATTATTTATATAATTATAATAAATTTTATTTTATATAACAAATATATAATTACATAATAAATATCTTCATACATAAATTATATATACTAATAAAAAGAAAAGTCTGTGTAAGAGAGAAAGGTTACTGTTCATTTGTTATTCCCATTGAAGCACATGATACATGCTCTTAAAGCACAGTTTGCTTATATACATACAACTACGTTAAAATCCCATGTATTACACGGGTTGAATAAATATAATATTATATATTAAGTAATAAAAAATTTATTTTTTAAAAACTCGTGTTTTACACGGGTTAAATAAACCCGTAGAATACAATATAATCTAATAACACATACACTCGTCAAAATATATCAAGGGATTTATTTATTAATATAAAGATTAATATTTTATTTAAAAATATATTATTATTAAAAGATAGAGATGCATTTAATAAGAGAGAAAGATAGGAAAAATAATAAGATATAATATGGAGGCGACACGTGTCATGTAAATCTTTATTTATTATATAGTATAGATTTGCTTATGAGACTAAACCAAATGGGCGCTAGCCCAGTTTGTGTGTGCGTCGCAACGAGCCACAACATGTAAATGGGTTTTCTTTTCTTTATATAACGTCTCTCTAGACGTTAATTTTTTTCACGGTTTAACGCGCCGCAACGAGCGAGTTTTAATGCTAGTTTATAATAAAAACGACTAAATAATGCTTATCTTGGACAAAGACATGCGCGGAGGTAGTGCAAAGCAATCGGGGTCAACCGATCCCACTCGATTTTAAATTTTAAGCAGCGGTATATTACCCGAATGCCGAGCGACCCCAGTCTTTTTTCAAGGTTGACCCCATTGATTTAAAAAAAAATATATATTTGTCCCCGAATCTGTAAAAAAATAAACTTTTTTTATTTAATTAATTCTATTAATTAAGTCCACAAGTTAGATTTAATTAATCACATAAGTTAATTAACTTTAAGACCATAAACCTATTTAAACAATTAAACCTAACTATAAAAAAAAATCCAAACTAGCCCATAAGTTTGATTTAATTAATCCCATAAGTTAATTAACTCTAAGCCTATAAACCTATTTAAACCTAACTATAAAAAAAAAACCCAAACTAGCTCATAAGTTATCCATAATCCATCAAGGGATTAACCCAGCAGCCCAACTAGCCTATTTATTTAGTACTAACCTACTTAAAAAAAAACTCACGCATATAGTCAGCGATGATTACAATTCTGTTCCAACCCTACTGGCCTCCTTCGAACAACAAGCTACGATAAAAAAAAGTTTGTGTACGCAAAGACGATTTCAGTCCAAGCTAAATACAAAATTAAACACCCGAAGTCTTCAACAACGATTATGAAGCAAAAATAATGTTAGTTTTCAATTTTTTTAATTACAAACTTGAAATTTTTTATTATTGAATGTTTAATCTTCATTATTGATTCTTGTTTTGATTCTTGTCAAGTCCTTTTTTGTTTAATGAATTACTTATTATTGATTATTGTCAAAACTCGTAGTGAACAAATATTTGATCTAATGTTTTTTTATTTATTTTTAACAACACTATATTTTTACCATTTATTTTCTAATGACGATTTATTTTCATTATCGTATTGTATCTTATTATGTGACCGACCGACCCGATCACCCGAACCGAACCAGCCCAAAAAAGTCGTAGTCGGGAACTTAGAAATTTGAGCATTGAAAAAAAAGCGACCCTACTGGAAAATTTTTTTGACTCCGCCACTAGACAAAAAGCTCGAAACGAGCTAGACTTGAGCTCGAGCTCTATTGAATTAAACAAACTAAGAGTGAGCTTAGTTGAGGTCGAGCTCTACTAGGCTTGTTTATTAGGATTAGCATGAAACCAAAATAACTGACCAAAAACCTAATTAACTGAAATAACCAAACGAACCAAAAACCGATAGTTCGGTTTTGTGCTGTTCTAAAAACTGATTTTTCGGTACGGTTTCGGCTTTACTTGTACCCATAACCGAAAAACCGATCCAAACATAAAACCCGATACATTATTTAAACACATGTGTATGTATGACATGTTTAGGATTTTATTGAACTTATAAATAAGTATGTATTACATGTTTATGAATTTATATGTACATCGTTTTGGTTGAATGTTTGTTATTAAATTTATGAATTATAATTTCTATTTTTAAATGTTAAGTAATTTATAAGAAATTAATAAATGTTATAGCCCAAAAAAATTTAGCTGAAATATATAGTAATCAGTTAATCATTAATTAACAAAAAAAACTCAAATTCATTATTTTGGACCAAAAATTTCAAGCCCAAATGGCAAAATTAAAAAAACCTAAACTGAACCCATCATGAAAACCAAAAAAATCAAAACCAAACAGTTTTCAAAAACCGAAAAACCAAAATTTTGATTCGGTTTGTGTAAAATTCGTAAAATTTTCTTGCCAAATATTATAAAAATAAAAGTTAAGAGACTAGAAGTATAATTATATAAAAGAACAAGGACCAAAAGTGAAAAATTTTAAAATCCGGGCGGTAACGGATCGTCACAGCTCGTAACGGTCCGTTACGGGTTGGCCACGCGTTTAATGAGGGTGAGTCACGTGTCCGGTGACTAACGGCTGTAATTTGACGCGTGTAAACCCTATGACGGACCGTCACGGTTCCGTAACGGTCTGTTACGCCGCAATTCAACCGGAGGCTGACGCGTGTCAGCTGACTTCGCAACCCTAGAGCAGTGACGGACCGTTACCATTGGTAACGGTCCATTACGATCCCAGCGGTGACGGACCGTCACCACCCATAACGGCCTGCCACAGCCTCAATCTCACACGATAAATAGCAAGTCTGGTTTTGAATATTTTCTCACATCAAATTCGTAATCCAGAGCCAAAAACACTAATTCCACTCTCTCAAAATCATTCCCACTCGTACGTTTAAGTTTCAGAAGTACCGGTTCGCTTAGGAGAAAGCCGAGAAGCTAGGAAACGCTCATTTGGAGAAACCAAGCTAGACGATCTAAGCAGAGACGCTGCCCACTATAACACTCACTCTAGAAGTCTTCTAAGCCGAGACTCTGAAAAGGTGAATACTTGTATTTTTATAAAATGATTTCAAAACTGAAAATAGTTTTGATTATGCTCTGACTTAAATGAATTTATACAACCATTCGTTGCATAAAGTGATTCACTATATAGCAGTCAGCCCATAGAGTCACGTATATATACACGTGTTACAGATGAGACGTTGTAACAGGGCTAGGGGTGAACCCTTGGTTGTTATAAATCCCATCGCTGAAAGCGTAAGGCAGATAGACCTAAAAATATATCCAATGTCTCTGATGTGGGTGGTGGTTAGTCCGTTGACTGTGTAAATTGACCAGAAGCTATGGGCAAATTATTCTATTTATTCACGCTTGTCAGATTATGATTCCAAATATACTTGTATTCACCAGTTTATACTGATAAAATATTTTCAAACGTTTTTACAGGTAACCAAGGATGAAATGATTGTGATATAGCCATGTGATGACAAAGAAAATGATGTCATGAAAAGGGGAACGTCCACCCTAGACATCAGTTGGAAGAAATGACTCATGTAAAACCTTGGTTTTGTAAATTAAACGTTTGTGTACAATTTAAGGGTTTATCCCTGTTATAATGAAATGAAACGGGAGATTCCCCGTCTTTTGAAAAGATCCTGAGTTATAAAAATATTCCGCTATGTTTATAAATCTCTGATGAGATAAAATAAGAAACAGTTACCAATCGTTGGTCGCACTCCCGAGTGGGCTAAACCCGAGGTGTGATAGTTTGACTACCTCTTACTCGTTTATAACCTAGTTAAATGTGGCCTCTTGTCTCTTTTAGTTGGTTGAGTATGAGTTAGTTACAATTAGTCCCTTGATTAACTATTAACCAGCAACCCGCAAATGACTAAACGAAGGCTATTGATAATTTTTCTTTCGTTGCTAATAAATCAAAGATGGATCTTGATCTGAGTTTGACTGATGATTCCAACTTTTATTGAGCTTGAGGACTCAAATTTCAACTCATAAAAATTTTACTCAAGTTCTTATGGAGTTCTCGGCTTGTTATGAAATTATGGTCAAGTTTTTTATGGTCAAGTTTTTGTTGGAAATCCGACACCATAACACGAAATAAACACAAAGATAGTCAAGGAAACATAAATAAAAAAGCAAAAGCACTCAAGCGTAATCCATAAAAAAATATTGGTGATTCTAATGTCATAAAGCTATTTTGTGTATTTGGATTTACCTGGTGACCAAATGAGAAGTCATATTGAAACAACCCTACAAGTTGGAAAGTGTGAAGTGCATTCTTATTTGACGATCTTATGATTACTAGTACTAAAGACACCTTGTTGTTTCAAGGGGGCACAATGGGGTCCGGAGGCAGCGCCCTTGGTTAACAACGTCCTAGGGGCGGAAGCCCCTAGTGGTGTCCAAGGGGCAATGCCCCTGACTGTGGTTAAGCTGAGTTTGGAAGTGAAAATTACTGAAAGTTGGTCCTCCGGACCAGATTACTCATGCTGAGTAATTTTACTCATCCGGGGGAAGTTTGCCTCTCCGGAGTAACTTTGCTTCTTCAGAGTAACTTTGGCTCCCTGGAGTAGAATACCTTAGCAGTTAATAATTGACGGTTGTGCCGGTTTTCAACCAATAACCGTCATGACGCCCCCTTGACTCTGATTACCCCTTATATACATGTGAATTTGGTCATTGTAGAATACACACGAAAGTTTCCTAATAGATTATAATTTTCCTTAGTTTGAATCTATGGTTCTTATCCAATTGAATACTCGTATACACGGGAAATTATTCAATCTGAAATTGAACATCCACGATTATCAGAGTATTCAAGATATCTTCTGTATATACGAACCCAGTTTTCTAACAACAAACTCAATATAAACTTAGAGATGAAAAGAGGCGACCACTATTACAATCCGGAAAAACAATCGGGTTATATTTGTTAAGTGTAACATGAAATTACATTCGGACTATATTCATGGGACAGTGAGACACCTAATTAAAAGTAAACGGAGTCTGGTTATTGAACTTGCTTCTGTAACTAATAAACTCGGTTGTTATGCAAAATATATTTATAATGTTAAATAATTAAACTTGAAATAACTTTATGAAATATATTTATATTAAAAATAAATCTCTTATTTTTAGAAATGATAAACCTAAAATTTGTTCTTTAAAAAGCATGTTCTCTTTTAACTCTCTACTATTTTTGTAATTTAAAATTAAAATGATATTATAAAAATTACATTTTATGTAAAATTTAAAATAAAAAATTGTATATCTTACAAGTTTTAACTAAATGAAAACGTGTATCACCGTTATTTTTTCATGAGAACCATGCAACAATATCAAATGTTATCTTTATTGTATACTAGGTTAAAATCTCGTGTATTACACGAGTTGAATAAACATACTATTATATATTAAGTAATAAAAAATTTATTTTTAAAAACTCATGTTTTACACGGGTTTAAAAAACACGTGGAATATAATATAATTTGTTAACACATACACTCGTCAAAATATGTCAGTAGATTTATTAATATAAATATTAGTATTTTCTTTAAAAATATATTATTATTAAAAGATAAATGTGCATTTAATAAGAGAGATGCGGGAAAAAAATGATGAGAATGAATATGGAGACGATACATGGCATGAAAAACCTTTATTTATTATATAGTATAGATAGATATAGATTATCTGTTTTCATTTTTTCTTAACATGTTTCATATGTTTACGTTTAAATGCTTTGTTTCTAAATTATTTATCTAAAACGATAAATAATTTTTAACTCTCGTGTAACATGTAAAAGTTCTCGTTCTAAATTCTAATTATTTAATAAGTGGGACGTCACCAAATAGTTAACGAATTTCTTCATTATTCTAATAAAGTCACTTGAACCTTTTTTCAATTATAAAACCATCAATGTTCAACATTGTTCTATTATTATAAATTTTTAATAAACATTAAATTTAAGTGATATAAATGAAACACATATGTAACTTCATTTCTATTTAAGGATTATTCATTTAATTTAATGTTAAACAGTTGGTAAATGTGGAAAAATCACTAAATAGTAAATACTAAGTGTCATATTTGTTTTATTTAGATCATTTAATTTAAATAATTATAAGAATTTATAATAGTAAACCAATATTAAAACTAGATTATAGACCCGTGTATTACACGGGTTGAATAATAAAAAAGGTATAACTCATATTTCTCTAAATACTTCTAATGAGTGATATTACATGACATATAATAATGAAAAAAAAAGTAATTTTACGTGCATGTCAAAACAGTTTGGATTGAGTTTTCCAACATCTTTTTGTATTATGTAAAAAATAAATGTATCAAATACGAATAAAAAAACTATATAATTAAAATGAATTGAACAATGTGATTTGAAACATTGTAAGCATTTGAATACATGACTTTTAAGAAGTAAATTAATATTAAAAACAGGTGACTTTATATGAAAAAAGATACTTGTGACTTTATCAAAAAGAATTAAAATTTTGTTATTATTTTATGATTTTGGTTCAAATAACTTAAAAAGGTTTTTTTTATTTTTTATTTTTTATACGTAAATAAAAAAAGGACCTATATTGTGAGAGAGTGTTTTTAGCGGGAAAATGTTTGTAAAAGATTCGCTTCCTAAATTACGCATCGGTTTTAAGGATATGCTCCTACCAATGAAACCTTGGCGGCAGCGCCGAGTACTGCTCTCGTTATTTTACCTTTTTGGCCTTTATGTGTACATATTTCTCTTTCTTTTTTAATTTTCAATATATTAATTTCACATGCAAAATATATAAAAACTAGTGGGCACACCCATGCTCCGCGACGGGACGGGCCTATTTTGAAAAATACTTAAACGAAAACGTAAACGAAACTTTAAAAAACATTAACAAAAAACAAACATAAAACTAAAATATAAAAAAAAGAAGAAAAAATTAAGTATTAAGACCCGTACGTTGCGGCGCGAAAAACGATGGAAAAAATAAAGTATCGAAAACTAAATTTAAACAGAAAGGCAGAGGCTTGTGGTGTGTTAAACCACGGAAGAAATTAACATTATCGAAAGCTTATAAAATAGTTATCTTTAAACGAAATAAATAAACTTACTCGAAACTTCATATAAAAAAAAATTTGTAACAAAGACACTAAAAAAAAGTTAACAGAAAAAATTAGTAAAAGAAAGCAAAACCGTTCAAAAAAAGTAAAGACTTAAAAAAGAATTCATAACGACGTTGTACGCAAGTGCGTAGATAACTTATACACTATCACGCGTAACTCCGTTATAATTTTGCGTATTCCACTTCTTTTAAATCGGTTGGTAAAAAAAGAGAGGAAAAAACGTTTAATGTGTAAACGATAGCTTTATTAAATTCAGGAGTCGTAATATAAATTTGTTAAAAGAAAAAAGATATATTTTTTAAATTCATAGGTTTAAAAGTAAATCTGTTATAAATTAAGGGTGTAAAATGTAAAATTAAAAAAAAACAAAATTACTGACATATTGATGATGTCAGTATACGCATCAATGACTTGTACTATATGCATCTACACTTCTCAATTTATCTTTTGTCATTATTTGAATAACATCAAAAGAACTGGGGAACGTAATTTATCAACTTAATTTAATACTTTTATAATATTCTTGTAGTTCTTGGGTTAAAATCAAGTAAACTAAACATAAATATATTTATTCTTCTAAATTTGAGGTAAGATTTTCTTTACTCACTAAGGCCAAGGGAGAGTGGTTTCATATTTTCACACCCCTCTATATTAGTAACATATAAGATTTTATAGCTTTTTTACATTCTTCACGTTAGAGGGAAATGGTTTCACATTTCCACACTGTCACGTCATTTTCTTTTTCTAATTTAATTAATTTTATATAACAATTTAAATAAAAATAAAAAAATAACATAAAAATTAAAAAACATTACATTTAAAAAACTAAAAAACATTACATTTAAAATAATAAAAAACATAACAATTTAAAAAACTAAAAAACTAACATAAAAACTAATTAATCATTGTCTCCTAAGTCGTGCACGGATCTTGGCTTGCAAAGATAGGACGTCTTCGAGATGTTCACCCGAAAGGTATTGGGTATTCAACGTCAACACCTTTAGATCCTCTCGTTCGTTCGCTTACACCCGAAGTTTGATTTTTTTTATTTTCAACGGCGTCGTTTATGCCGGTAAAGCTCTCTATCTTCGCCAACACTTTATCCAATTTTTCGTCCGTAGCCGAGGATAGCGTAGCTTTCTCATTTTCTTTTTGTTTTGCTTTTTCCCTCCCGATTGGACGTGGTGGTTCATCCTCCTCATTTTCTTTGGAAGCTTCATTGAGATTGATGAAACAACGTGTTTCCGATCCGCTAGTCGGTGTCCCTTCCTGATCGGACGACTTTCTTTTTGACCTGGTCGATTGGGGTCGAAGCATCTTCGACACTTTATGTCATTGTTTGGTTGGTTGGGATTGTTGGGATCCATATATTTTCAAAAAAAATGATGGTTTGGATGATTTAGATAGAATAGTAGGTTGGTTTTATCAACACCTTTAATCATTGCCTCCTAAGTCGTGCACGGATCTTGACTTGCAAAGCTAAGACGTCTTCGAGATGTTCACCCGGAAGGTGTTGGGTATTCAACGTCAACACCTTTAGATCCTCTCGTTCGTTCGCTTACTCCCGAAGTTTGATTTTTTTTTATTTTCAACGACGTCGTTTATGCCGGTAAAGATCTCTATCTTCGCCAACACTTTATCCAATTTTTCGTCCGTAGCCGAGGATGGCGTAGCTTTCTCCTTTCCTTTTTGTTTTGCTTTTTCCCTCCCGATTGGACGTGATGGTTCATCCTCCTCATTTTCTTCGGAAGCTTCATTGAGATTGATGAAACAACGTGTTTTCGATCCGCTAGTCGGTGTCCCTTCCCGATCGGACGACTTTCTTTTTGACCTGGTCGATTGGGGTCGAAGCATCTCTGACATTTTATGCCATTGTTTGGTTGGTTGGGATTGTTGGGATCCATATCTTTTCAAAAGAAATGATGGTTTGGATGATTTAGAGAGAATAGTATGTTGGTTTTTATAAATTTTATTGTTTGTAAAATTGGTATATATAGAATTGATTAAATTTGAAAGAAAAAAAATTAATCAAAAGTATCTGTTGGTTAACGGATTAAAATTTTCAAACGGCTAAAACTTTTCTCTCCACGCCGTGGAGATTCATAAGGAGGCTACCCACGAGCGTGGTCCACGCCAGGCGAGCGTGGTCCACGCCAGGCGGGCGTGGTGTTCCACGCCAGGCGGGCGTGGTGTTCCACGCCACCCACGGCGCCAACTCAGCTCCACGGAGCTCTTCCACGGGGGTACCCCCCTCGGCCTAAAAAAAATGAAGTGTAAATCATTTTTTAATTGGATTTATGCCGTAACCAGATGTCTTAGGTTCAAATAATATTTCTATTATTTCGTGTCATAACTTCATAAATATCATTTGTTCAGCGCAAACTATAATTTACATGTTCTCGTTGATTACTAAGGTATTGACGAGTCTTATGAGTTTTCTGCTAACGAATTCTTACGGGTACTTTCGTGACTATGCATGATTATTGTGGGAACTAGAATATGTAAAAGTAATAATATTTATGTTCAAATAATGTTTTTTTAAGTGATATTTGGGTAAACACATATCGAGTTTAATACCATCGTTGTTTGTGCACATAAGGCCAAATGGAATAATCATGTACGGAAAAAGCCGGAAATGACGGAATAAAGAAAATGAATTAAAGCCAAAAATATATGATTTAACCTACAACGTTAGATCAATAGACTACCTTAACTAAACATGGTATTCAAGTATTTTATGTAGTCTACCATTGTCTAGATTTTAGGAGAATTCTAACTAGACATATAATATTTCTATTTGCATAATCCGTAACCCTATACACTATGTATACGACAATACACAACATATAGGGTTTAAGTCTCCTGACATTGAATGTCACGTGTCATTTCTTGTCTGGCGGCTAGGATCCATAGGTGGCGTATTACTCTATACGTAGTGTATGAGTCACGGGGTAATATTTTTGCCTCAAAACTTGGCAGATTTTGAGGTATAAAGACACTATACGTAGCGTATAGAATTTTTTTTTTTAATTTATATTATATTTATCTTTTTTAATTTATATAACTTTGTTAATTTATATAAATTTTATCTCTTTTTAATTTATATAATTTTTATCTTTTTTTAACATTTTTTATATTTTTACATTTATAATTTATCATTTCAACCAAACAACCAAATTAAACATTACAACCAAACATTACATATATTTACATCAAAATATTAAATATATTACATCATAACTGTCACACCCCAACCGACGGCGGAAACGTCGGGGCGGGACATGTAGACTGTTCATGAGCTCAAGGTTGACTAAATTGTAATATGTTAAATCCATTTACATCCAGACAATCATGAATCAAGTTCAAAATACATAATGAAATACAATTTGTTTTTGAATTAAGATTAACTAGGTCCAAAACCTATGTGTAGCATGTCTTGATCTACTCATATGAAAACACCTGAAACATGAATAAAATAAGGTCAATTAAAAAGTTGGTGAGTATAACACATGTTTGTATATAGATAGCACATAGTTTGTAAAACAAATCCTTACATAACATGATAAATAAGGCATTTATGGGGCGCAGCTATTGTGTAACCAAGTACAATCAAACCTTTGTAACTAGCATGCAAAATTGTGTTGTCGGTATCAATCACCCCAATCTGGGTGGGTTTGTCAGACTCAATAGACCTATCATTGAAAACCGTCGGCTTGAATAGTTAATAATTGCACATAATCGCATACAAAAGTTAGCACACATAGCACTCGGGCATAAAGCTCAAATTTGTACACATGAATGTAAATAGGATTTGTACTTGTGTTGTTTGTGTAAATGTAAACATGTAATTTGATAGAGTTCATGTTTCACCCAAAAAGTGTAAAAGAGTAAAAGGGGCTATGTATACTCACTTGATTCGAAGGCGTAGCTAACACGAGATACTAGATAGTAATGTGATCCTTGTATTGCACAATGTTAACCTAGAGTGTAATGTATATTGCATTAATAATGCACAATAGTCTAAGTCTATATCTAAAGTTAAATTGGATAAAGTTAGTGATTGGTACTTGAAAGTATTGTAAAAAATGGAAGATTTGAAATGAATATTTTTAGAATATTTTTGAATAAAGTTTGAGTTTGTAATAATTAAATATGTAAATTAAATAATTATTGTTTATGAAAATAATGTAAGTGTTAGATGTAATTAAGTATAACTAAATAAATGTTTTTGTTTAATTATAAATCAAATAAATAATTATTACCTTATTCATTTATTTATATAATGTAATTTAGACATTAAAATATTATTTAAGTGTAGGGTTTATAAATTAAATGTTGATATTTAAATAATTTCCATTTATTTTAAGATTAAATATTTGATCTTTTTCTAAATAAAAATAATACAGATTTTTATAAATTCAATTATTATTATTTTAGAAATTAATATGAATTACTAATTGTTTAGAAATATAAAAATTATAAACATTCTGCCAACACACACGACCGTGTCTAGGATAGGGCACGATCGTGCTAGGGCGGACGCGACCGTTCTAGACAGGGCGCGACCGTGTTGGTCAAACAGAGGACAACTAGCCAAACCCACTAGGCACGACCGTGCCTTCGATAGGCACGACCGTGTCTATGCTTCTGGGGTACGATCAAGTCTAGCCAATGATCATGACTGGGTCTGAGCAGGAGGCACGACCGCGCTAGAAGTCGACACGACCGCGTCTCCCGAGGCACGACCGCGCTAGATGTTTAGCGCGACCGTGTCTCTTTCAAAACAGGAACGAATTGAGTGATTCTTATATTGATAGTGCTGGAATGTATAGGGCTTTCATTCACAAGGTTCGTACGAGTCTGTTGGTGTAGATTAATTGTGCTTAAAACATGTTTAAAGTTGGATTCGATTAAACCATTTTTAAATGAAACTAGGATCGGGTTCGAGTAAATTTCGATATTGAGAGTCTAAATTGGATTAGGGCTTTTGATCTATAGAATAAATAGATAGTTTTGAAAGTTTCAATTACCCTGTGAGACGATGAATTTATGGCCTACGGTGGGGACGAGTTCCGGCTATGACGGGTGTGGTCTCCGGTGCTTTCTGCTACAACTCCGGCCCAGTTGATGTGTTCTGGAGCTTTAGGGGGAATCGACTAAGGTGTTGGTTTGTTTGGTTGAGAGAATTTACAACGAAACGATGAAATCGATGGTCACAATGGAGGGTTTTGGTAATTAGGAGAGGGATCGACTAAAAACGGGTTTATTTGATATAATTGAGATGGTTAAACTTATAATGGGTTTGTTAATGCAAGAATTGGTTACGAAATCGAATGGTCTCGCAATTAAAGGCTGTATTTACGTTTCAACTGACGCGAGGCGCGACCGTGCCAAAACAAGGCGCGACCGTGCCAAGGCGAGGCGCGACCGTGCCAGACGAGGCACGACCGTGCCAAATCGTGGCGCGACCGTGCCTACTAGGGTTTCTGGTTATTTACAAAATCAGCCCTTGCAACTTTAGCTTTGACAGAATTAGCCTGGTTAGGATTTAACATAACACCTAACGAGATTACTAACTGGATTAACTCTAGGAGTGTTACCACATGATTATGAGTTCTAAATCTTTGAATTGAATACGATCGGCTAACGATTAATGAAGTGTAGGTTTGAACAAGTATATGTTTTAGTGTCGTGTTGTTATTTTAGTAGTTAAAATAATTTTAAAATAGGGTCGGAAAAATCAGAAATGTTACAGTTTCCCCATGTTAATGGAATTTCGTCCCGAAATTTAACTAATGGAGACTGCTAAATCAGGAAAAAGGCGGAAGTTTTTGGTTCTCGGTGAGTTTTGATTGTTGGATTATGGGGAGTGTAACCGTTGTCTTGGCTTAGGCCTAATACTCCAAGTTGAATATAAAGAGTGATAATGAATTTTGTTTTGAAATGAATTTAAGGAGGAGATTATCGAATAAAAATCCTGAATTCTAAATGTGAGATGTATTATTTGGAATGAATTTGATGGGACCTTGATCGTTAGGGTTTGTGCATGATGTAGTCTAATATGTTTAAAAATGTCAGTGGGTAAGAGATTTCGTATACATTGGTCTAGGTCAAAACTTCACGTGACAGGAACAACGCTACTTCTGATAATATGATAGGACACTTATATATAGGAAGTACCATCGGCGTATCCACCATGTTCTTGTCATAACACATCAGTTTCGTTGTTACACATCATGATAAGTTTTAGGTCACAACACACGACAAAATTTCACTATGTTTCCATGCGCTGATTTTTATAATTCCGTGTGCACCCGTAATTATTCAAATCATCGTATGGTCCGTATAGATCGTTTCGTTGTGCGCGGGTAAGGGGGCGCAATTTCACTCCGTCCATGTCCATTGTTTTCACATAAAAGTCGCTAACAAGTAACTATGTCCTTAAGCAGGTAAGTTCACGACTAGAGAGTAGTAAAGTAGAATAACTTAAAGTTTATTAGTTTGCTCGTGTTTGAACAAGAATACGTCAAACCCCGAGTCGTTTCCATGTATTATGGTCTTCAACTTTGGTGAACAAAGTGCATGACCATATCTTGTGTATAATGTAATCAATCAGTTGTAATAATTGTAAGCAATTTCGTTTCATGTATAAAGTAAACACACAAGTCTCTTGTGTAGCATGAACAACTAGCATTATGTATTTTGTAAATCAACGAGCTCTCACGTGTAATGTAAACAATATAGTATCATGTGTAATATAAACAGTTTAGTATCATGTATATTGCATAATGTGCACAGTTTAGTATGATGCCCCTTCTAACCAAATGAGTTTCATGTTAATGTGGTCACTCTAGGGTTATGTATTAAACAAACAACGGTTATGTGTCATGTATATTGCAACCAACTAAGTTTCGTGTATTAGGTGCTCAATTAGTAGCATGTGTATTGCAATTAAGCATGTTTCGTGTGTAATGTGATCAATCCAGTAAATTGTGATTTGTAGGCAAACTAGTTTCATGTATTATGTAATTTAGGTAGCATTGGGTATATTGATAATAATTGGGTTTCATGCACCATGTGGTTGCGTGGGTATATTGTGAACGTGCATGTGTAAGTTATTGAACTTCGAGTGTGTTGTATACTAACGGGTTTTGTATATGGTTGAGCGTTGCGGACGAGCGGGTTGTTTGGCGTTCTTGTATAATGTGGTAGTTAGGTTCTAGCTCTTAATTCTCATTGAGGTTGATGGATAGGGTTAACGTCTACGCGGTATGGATCGTCTCTTGAAGCGACAAGTGAAAGGTAATGAGAAAGTTCTGAAAACGCTCGGGGAAATGTGTTTACAAATACGGATCTTTGTTTGAAATTTGAAAGTGGTAAGTCGTCCTTGATTGTAGATATATGACGTAGTGAATCCATTGAGTCACATAATTCAAATAAATAGACAATTTATGAGAAAAATCTTTTAATTTATATTTTCAGCTATTTAATAAGAGAATATTTTTAAGCGAAATTATTGGCTAAACAATTAGTCGTACATTAATTTAGCCAGTGTTTAGAAATATTTACTTAAACGAGGAAAACCATAATTATTTATCATTTTGAAATAATATATATATATATATTTTATTTTTTAATTTTTTTTTAAAATCGGTTGTATTAACTTTTCTTATCAGTTGGAAAGTTTTATGGAAAATTTATGTTTTTGATACTATCTAAAAGTTTGATAAACATTTTGTTTGAAAAAGATAACGAGGTTTTGTTTAAATCGAACAATAGGATAATTTGTTTATGAAGGAGATTGTTGGTAGTGTACTAAATCGTATCGAATGAAAAAGGTGATACTTGAGAAATTTTGATGAAAATATGATGGGTGTAATTCACACTCAACGTATTGAATTTATGAATAATAACTTTGGAAAATATAAAATTTAGAAATGCTGAAACGTATTCAAAACACAGGGAAATGGTTCTCAAACTGAAATAAATAAGAAAAATAATCCTGTTAACGCCTCCTGTAGCTTTCCACTAGAAGGAGAATAATTCCCAAGGCGAGCACCGCTTCGAGGATGGAGATTAATTCCTTTTGGTACCCTAATTGGTTTGCTAGGCTATTCATTCCTTGTCCTTGCAAGTCGTGCATTAACCCTTGCTCCATTCTTTGCCTCTCAAATTCTGAGGTCCTTACATATTGGTGTGTGTCATTGATTGGAAATTCGATAGTACTAGTGAGTGCCATGATATGCCCTACTCAAGGATTAGAGTAATACGGGTCGGGCATTAGATATGGGTCTCTTAGTGGGAGTGGTAGTTGATTGTGGGGGTGGGGTGTCTGATACGGGTTTCTGGGCGCGGCTGATCCAGGTGTTCGAAGTCTTGGGCCGGTGTTCCTAATCCAATCTACCCTTACATCAAACCTTGATCTAGCAGCTGCGGGTGTTGGTGATCGATGTACGGGTGATCCGATGTCTTCTTCCCAATCAGACTCTTCTTCGGGACGGCATACCGGGGAGGTAGGAGAGTAGGAGTCCATGCTTAGCAGGAAAACAATAGAAAGGTTGTAAGCGATAAATAAATACTGAGTGTCAAACATAGGAGTTCTCATAGGTTTAGAGTTTGACTAGTCATAACGCTGAGTCTTCACAGTAGTATTTTTGGAGTACACTTAACCTATAAGTAGTGTATCCCTGAGGAGAATTCCAAGGAAAGAGGGGTGGGTCACTAGGACACACTTAAGTACCCTATCTCTCCTTAGCCAGAATCCCTCATGGGCCTACACACTCTTCCTGCCATCATGTATTAATAACACTATTGTTGGGCTCATGGTCATGATGAGAATTGTTGTGAACTGGGCCTTGTGGCCCGAAAGTAAGGTTTATGCATTTCAGTAGGCTTTTGCTTCTTGGAGGATAGATGGACTTCTTAGTTTATTATTGACGGACATTAGGCCCAATAGTTTAAAATTTGTTGTTCACAAGAGGTGTGGTATTATGTATGTGAGTTTAGGGGTGCATGAAAAACTAAGTGTGTATGAGTGTGTGTGGAACTTAGGATAGCACTTTTAGATAAATTAAATAGGTAGCAATGAATAAGAGAAAAAGTTGACAGGTAATGTGACACATAGATTATTAAGTATTGTATCATATGATGTTATTATATAGTATAACATGTAAGAATATTCACAAAAAAATAATCATATAGCATGTAGATGGTAATGAGTGTAAGCACAAAAGTTATCAAGTAGTGTGACACATAAGTTATTATGTATCGTATCACATAGTGTAAATACTTATGATAGCATGTAAAAATATTTACACAAGAACTAATAATGTAACATGTAGTAGCATGGCATTGTATGGGTGTCCTAAAGTTATAGTCTAGGTCAAGGGTGTCTAATAACCTAGTTCCCTATAACCAAGGCTCTGATACCAATCTGTCACACCCCAACCGACGGCGGAAACGTCGGGGCGGGACATGTAGACTGTTCATGAGCTCAAGGTTGACTAAATTGTAATATGTTAAATCCATTTACATCCAGACAATCATGAATCAAGTTCAAAATACATAATGAAATATAATTTGTTTTTGAATTAAGATTAACTAGGTCCAAAGCCTATGTGTAGGATGTCTTGATCTACTCATATGAAAACACCTGAAACATGAATAAAATAAGGTCAACTAAAAAGTTGGTGAGTATAACACAGGTTTGTATATAGATAGCATATAGTTTGTAAAACAAATCCTTATATAACATGATAAATAAGGCATTTATGGTGAGCAGCTATTGTGTAACCAAGTACAATCAAACCTTTGTAACTAGCATGCAAAATTGTGTTGTCGGTATCAATCACCCCAATCTGGGTGGGTTTGTCAGACTTAATAGATCTATCATTGGAAACCGTCGGCTTGAATAGTTAATAATTGCACATAATCGCATACAAAAGTTAGCACACATAGCACTCGGGCATAAAGCTCAAATTTGTACACATGAATGTAAATAGGATTTGTACTTGTGTTATTTGTGTAAATGTAAACATGTAATTTGATAGAGTTTATGTTTCACCCAAAAAGTGTAAAAGAGTAAAAGGGGCTATGTATACTCACTTGATTCGAAGGCGTAGCTAACACGAGATACTAGATAGTAATGTGATCCTTGTATTGCACAATGTTAACCTAGAGTGTAATGTATATTGCATTAATAATGCACAATAGTCTAAGTCTATATCTAAAGTTAAATTGGATAAAGTTAGTGATTGGTACTTGAAAGTATTGTAAAAAATGGAAGATTTGAAATGAATATTTTTAGAATATTTTTGAATAAAGTTTGAGTTTGTAATAATTAAATATGTAAATTAAATAATTATTGTTTATGAAAATAATGTAAGTGTTAGATGTAATTAAGTATAACTAAATAAATGTTTTTGTTTAATTATAAATCAAATAAATAATTATTACCTTATTCATTTATTTATATAATGTAATTTAGACATTAAAATATTATTTAAGTGTAGGGTTTATAAATTAAATGTTGAACTTTAAATAATTTCCATTTATTTTAAGATTAAATATTTGATCTTTTTCTAAATAAAAATAATACAGATTTTTATAAATTCAATTATTATTATTTTAGAAATTAATATGAATTACTAATTGTTTAGAAATATAAAAATTATAAACATTCTGCCAACACACACGACCGTGTCTAGGATAGGGCACGATCGTGCTAGGGCGGACGCGACCGTTCTAGACAGGGCGCGACCGTGTTGGTCAAACAGAGGACAACTAGCCAAACCCACTAGGCACGACCGTGCCTTCGATAGGCACGACCGTGTCTATGCTTCTGGGGTACGATCAAGTCTAGCCAATGATCATGACTGGGTCTGAGCAGGAGGCACGACCGCGCTAGAAGTCGACACGACCGCGTCTCCCGAGGCACGACCGCGCTAGATGTTTAGCGCGACCGTGTCTCTTTCAAAACAGGAACGAATTGAGTGATTCTTATATTGATAGTGCTGGAATGTATAGGGCTTTCATTCACAAGGTTCGTACGAGTCTGTTGGTGTAGATTAATTGTGCTTAAAACATGTTTAAAGTTGGATTCGATTAAACCATTTTTAAATGAAACTAGGATCGGGTTCGAGTAAATTTCGATATTGAGAGTCTAAATTGGATTAGGGCTTTTGATCTATAGAATAAATAGATAGTTTTGAAAGTTTCAATTACCCTGTGAGACGATGAATTTATGGCCTACGGTGGGGACGAGTTCCGGCTATGACGGGTGTGGTCTCCGGTGCTTTCTGGTACAACTCCGGCCCAGTTGATGTGTTCTGGAGCTTTAGGGGGAATCGACTAAGGTGTTGGTTTGTTTGGTTGAGAGAATTTACAACGAAACGATGAAATCGATGGTCACAATGGAGGGTTTTGGTAATTAGGAGAGGGATCGACTAAAAACGGGTTTATTTGATATAATTGAGATGGTTAAACTTATAATGGGTTTGTTAATGCAAGAATTGGTTACGAAATCGAATGGTCTCGCAATTAAAGGCTGTATTTACGTTTCAACTGACGCGAGGCGCGACCGTGCCAAAACAAGGCGCGACCGTGCCAAGGCGAGGCGCGACCGTGCCAGACGAGGCACGACCGTGCCAAATCGTGGCGCGACCGTGCCTACTAGGGTTTCTGGTTATTTACAAAATCAGCCCTTGCAACTTCAGCTTTGACAGAATTAGCCTGGTTAGGATTTAACATAACACCTAACGAGATTACTAACTGGATTAACTCTAGGAGTGTTACCACATGATTATGAGTTCTAAATCTTTGAATTGAATACGATCGGCTAACGATTAATGAAGTGTAGGTTTGAACAAGTATATGTTTTAGTGTCGTGTTTTTATTTTAGTAGTTAAAATAATTTTAAAATAGGGTCGGAAAAATCAGAAATGTTACAGTCTCCCCATGTTAATGGAATTTCGTCCCGAAATTTAACTAATGGAGACTGCTAAATCAGGAAAAAGGCGGAAGTTTTGGGTTCTTGGTGAGTTTTGATTGTTGGATTATGGGGAGTGTAACCGTTGTCTTGGCTTAGGCCTAATACTCCAAGTTGAATATAAAGAGTGATAATGAATTTTGTTTTGAAATGAATTTAAGGAGGAGATTATCGAATAAAAATCCTGAATTCTAAATGTGAGATGTATTATTTGGAATGAATTTGATGGGACCTTGATCGTTAGGGTTTGTGCATGATGTAGTCTAATATGTTTAAAAATGTCAGTGGGTAAGAAATTTCGTATACATTGGTCTAGGTCAAAACTTCACGTGACAGGAACAACGCTACTTCTGATAATATGATAGGACACTTATATATAGGAAGTACCATCGGCGTATCCACCATGTTCTTGTCATAACACATCAGTTTCGTTGTTACACATCATGATAAGTTTTAGGTCACAGCACACGACAAAATTTCACTATGTTTCCATGCGCTGATTTTTATAATTCCGTGTGCACCCGTAATTATTCAAATCATCGTATGGTCCGTATAGATCGTTTCGTTGTGCGCGGGTAAGGGGGCGCAATTTCACTCCGTCCATGTCCATTGTTTTCACATAAAAGTCGCTAACAAGTAACTATGTCCTTAAGCAGGTAAGTTCACGACTAGAGAGTAGTAAAGTATAATAACTTAAAGTTTCTTAGTTTGCTCGTGTTTGAACAAGAATACGTAGGCTACCCTTAAAATAAGTCTCATATATATGTGATGTATATATAAAATAAGTCTCATATATGTGTATATATATATATATTTGTAAGCTTCAAGTGTTTTTATTTAAATAACTAATATTTATTATTTAAGGAAAATAATAATTAGTATTTATTATTAAATTAATGTTTCAAGTTTTTTGATTTAATAAATTTCAACAACACGTGCAAAGGTTATGGAAATGATACGTTCGTTGGATTTGAAATAGATAGGTTACAAAGGATTAAAAGAATTACAATACGATACATGGAAAACGATACATCGGAAAAATCCTGTATATTACACGTCTCGGGCTCGTGATAGAATCCCGTCACGACTGCCCAATCGCGGAGCGTCATACTGTGAAGCTGGTCGAACATACGAAAGGAGATCTGCTCCGGCTCCTCTGGAAGCTCCTGCTTGTCGATCTGGGCATCATTCTCAGGTGCCGCCGGCTCTATGAAGGTGAACGTCAAAAGAAACTCGACGACCACCTCTCTGAACGTCTCGGTGAAGTTAATATTAAACAAACGATCCAACGACGTGTCGTCGCCTATAATGGCCCTGGCCCGCACGTCCTCGCCAACCTCCTGTAGAAGCTGCCAATCCACCGCCGTCCCTGGGCCCATCGTCACCTGTCGTAACTTCTGTCACCGACTAAACGGTCTGAGGCGGGCGGGAAGTGTAGAAAAGGGTAGTGAGCAAGATCGTCCACATCCACCTCTTCCATATAAATATCGTCCTCGTGATCCGAATCCGACATACCTAGAAAAAATTGATGTAGATATGTACAATAAATTTTTTTTTAATAAATTGTTTTTTTAATTTTAAATAATTATAAATAAGAATAAAATGTTTTTTTAAATTAAATAATATTAAATAATAATAAACTGTTTTTTTATTTTAAATAATAATAATAAAAATTTATTTTAAATAATAATAAAATGTTTTTTTTAAAACACCTATACGCCACGTATAGCACTATAGTGGCGTATAGGTTGTTACCGGGTAAAAGAGACCGTACGCAGCCAATTGAGCCATATGCAGCCTCATTACCGGGTAAAGGAGATCATACGTGACCAAAGGAGACCATACACGGCATAGGTTGCCGAGAACAAGAGCCATACGCTACGTATAGCACTATACGTGGCGTATAGTTCATACGTTTCTGTCAAATATCTACCTTTTCTACGCACTTTTAACGGCTAATAATCAAAAGAGAGCACATATTATTGAACGGAAGTCTAAAATATGTACGTTTACGAGTAAATGTGAAGATTTTGGACCCAACAATCTCAATCAACGAGGCTTCGTTTGTGTTTGTGTGTAAAAGTTTGGGTTACGTTTGGGTCTGTACGAGGGGCCTCCTGTGTATATCATGTTGCAATACGTGGCGTATAGCCCAATACGTAGCGTATAGCCTGTCACATCCCGCCAGCGGCGGAAACACGGGAGTGCGGCGAAATTGAATAAGAGAACACAAGGCAATAAAGAAAATTACTATTAAGATTTCATAAACATTAAACTGATTACACGTGTCTCAAAATAACTAAAGATAACAATCTTGATCAAACAAAACAACTTTAAAATAAATCATAAGTCTTCAATTGATAACTAGGCCATCCTATGTGAGCAAATCCAAAGTCTATCCTTATGCGGTATTTCCTGAAACATGTAATAAAACGGGTCAACTAAACATAGTTGGTGAGATGCATAGGTTTAGATAAAAGCATAATAAAAGATTTTATACAATTCATTAACAAGATTCAAATAAACACATTATCAAGCAAGCACGTATGTAGATAATAAAATCAATCAAAGAATACCAAAAGAATAACAATGTGGCACAACCCCATTGCTGTCCTAGATAGATGGCATAATCCTCAAGATTACACATAAAGTTTATAGCACTCTCGTGTTTGAACAAGAATACGTCAAACCCCGAGTTGTTCAAAGTTTATAGCTTACTCGTGTTTGAACAAAAATACGTCAAAACCCCGAGTAGTTCAATGTTTGTGAAAGATTATGATTATCATGTTGAACTTGTTAATAATAAGTTTAGTTGAACGTCTTGCTATGTTTGAATTGTATTTGATAGAAAACGTGTTTTTGATATATTTACATGTGTCACCCCAAAAGATTAGAAGAAAAAAGGCTATGAATCTCACTTTGATGATTAGAGAGGAGACGAGTGTATCAACCTTAGTGAACGTGCCCAATAGAATTTAAGAATTGAATAAGTTTAAGAAATTATCGTTACGCGAAGAGAAAGTTTGAATGAGAACGATGAAGGAGGATATGTGGTTGCATAATAGAACATGATAATCCACCTAGAGTAGTACATCCAATGAAAAGATTCCCAGGAAAGAGGGGTCGGTCGCAAAGGACTCGTTTAGATTACCGTGTATTTCCTAGCCAGAACCGTTCATTTGTCATATACGAACATCATAGGATTGGATGTCACACCCCGACCAGCGGCGGATTATACGCCGGGGCTGACACGGTTGTTCATAAGCACATGATCATCTATTATTAAATGACAATATTTATTCATCAACTTAAAATCATCCGTTACATAGGAAATGGAAAACGAAACGTTCAAAACATAACATAATTTGAATTTAATCTTTACTAAAGCTAGGTCCAAAGTCCTAAGTGATCAAGTAGTGTCCTCAAACTGGTGCACCTGAAACATGTGAGTAAATGTCAACTACAAGTAGTTGGTGAGTAACATAGGTTTTGACACCAAAAGTGTTAGTATAGATTACAATTCAATATGTTCAAAGCATGTCTAAAGCATATATGAGAACACATAAGGCTCCAAGCGTACAATTCAATCCTGGTAAATGAAATCTAGCTGCCACAATCCCACGGATTGCCGTTTTGATAAAAGGGTTAGATAACACCCGAGTTTTATAGTTCACATCCAACAAGGGGAGATGACACCCAAGTTAATAGTTCACATACAACATGGGGAGATACACCCATGATAATAGTTCACACCAACAACAACCCCGCCAAGGTTATGTGGTAAGTTTAGTTTAGTTTCGGATTCCCCTATAAATGATCATGTTAGGTACTACCTTAGGCTTGGGCTGCAAGTTAATGAATGTACTGGCATGAAACACATGCAATGGTCACCAAGTAGTTCAAATATAAGGCATAAAGATCAAGCACAAGAACATAGATATTGAATTGTTTAAATAGATAAAGTTGATAACATGTTTCACCCCAAAGCAAAAACAGTAAAAAGGGGCTATGTAAACTCACCTGTAACGAGACTAGTAGTGGTATGAATTGTAACTAATAGATAGACTTTGTGAGAATTCCTCACAGCCAACCTACACGGATACATTGTATTCTAGACTCAGAGAGGAATAAATAAATTCTGATTCTATTTGAGTTCCTAGGGATTTTGGAGCTTGGGGTCGGATGTGGGATTTGTACAAGTTTTGTAGGAAAATATATTTTATAATGATAGGTTATTACTAGTTAGAATTAATTAGAAACTCTATTTAATTATGTAGTATTCAACGTAACAATATGTTGGAAGGTAATTTAAACAACTTAGGAAGAAAGTTTATATAGTAAAACGTTTGGATTTATTTATATAATTATTTCAGGAATAATTAATAAGTAATTTACGGATTAGAAAAGGGTTTATTTCACGTAAGTAAAACAATTGATTAAACTATTTAAATTATCTCTTTTATTTAAATAAATTATGAAATAGGCATATTCAAACACAAAAGTTAAATGAAATTGATTGTATTTTGTGTAACCATTTATCTGAAAATATGTAGAATTTGTAAATAATTATTCTTACTAAAATAATTACTTAGTTGTTTAAGTATATGGATTAATAATGCTTAAACAAATAATCAAAATAGGTTTTAATAAGCATTATTATTTTATAACTAAAACCACATAATTAAAGTTGTTGGTTTAACTCATTTCCATTTTGTTTATTTAAAATTTATGATATTCACAATATGCTTTTAATAATTTAAAACTAAAAATTTTAAAACGAGTAAAAACTTATTTTACGTTTTTGGATTAAAGAAAATTTCTACACATTTCTATTGGATTTATAAGAAAAGTTCTGAAAATTTTAAATTGTTAATTCATGTACTAAGAAATCACAGGATCATTTAGAGCAAAGGAAATAATAAAAAGAAGAGAGGCCCCGGGACTCGAACGCGCGACCTCGTTTCTGTGGTAAAGGAGCTTAACCAGTGAATCAGGGCTACTGCCATGTTAAGAAATAGAAATGAAAAGGCTATAAACAATATAACTCGTTTCACCTCCTTCCCTACACAAACGATTTAAACCCTAGCCCCCCAATTCCAAGCAAATCGATCGATTGAAGTAGTGATTGATCAAAAAAATCTTAGGGCTTTTGTTTTAGGGGTTATTGCGAGTATATAGGCACGCGAATTACCTCAAACGATTGTGAGTCGAAGGAGAGCGGCTGAGACCTGGGTTCCGAGTTCCTTCGTGATCGATCGGTTTCCAGAGACTGATTGGAATTGCCTTTGAGGTCTTAGGGAGATCAAATGAGGATTTACGAGTGTGGTAGGCCTATTCTATTGCTTTAATTTCAATTGGATTGTACGATTTGAATGTGAATCGGCTTAGAAACGGCTTTGGGTTTAATCTTGTAGTTAAAACATTGAATTGCCATAATTGGGTCGTTAACCATCTTTAAAACGACTGTTGTAACGCTTAGGCATGATTCAAACGAGTTGTTTTGTATACGGTCATTTGATTAGGGGTGGTTTCGTGTATTTGTTGACTTCGGGGAGTCAACATTGGCAAAGGAGTCTAATTGGTTGATTTGAACCCAATTGGCTCATCACGAGTATTCGTTTTCAACCGCATGCTGTTTCTGAATGTTCAATAGGTAGTAATCTCCCAGAACCGATTGTTTTGTAAGCGGATTTCACCGACTTTGACTTTTAGAAAGTCAAATTTATGACCTTTAGAAAGTCAAAATTTCGACTTTGACCTTTTAGGGTTCATGGTGGTGCAAGGTCCAAATCGTGTGCTTAGGGGGGGGGTTTCAAAACTCTTTAATTGCTTAAAATTCATTTGTGGATGTAAAACTAAATAGATTTTATAAAATTTATAAAAACTAAACTTATTAGGTTTAAATCAAACAAATTCATAAGGTTTTATTTTAACATGTTCAAATATGTGACTTTGTTTTAAAAACCAAACAACTAATTTTAATAGGATATGGTTAATAATTGTAAGTATATAAGTATGTCTATATTCATGATTATATATATATATATATAAGTGAAGTTATATGAATTGAAATCCATGGTTTGCATTTATGTATATTTATAGTAATAAAATGTTTACTGATATACATAAGTAAATATACCTATACATTTTATACATAAAATAAAGAAATAACATGTAATACAAGGTTAAAAGATTTCAAATTGATATATGTAAATTAATAAAATAATAGTTAATATGGCATAATATATATATATATATATATATATATATATATATATATATGGACAAGTATAGGGTTTATGTGTGGTGTTATTATTGCATGAGGCGATAAATAAAAAAAATACGGCCGGAAAATCATAGATGTTACATTGGATAGGGTTCTAATGCATGCAACACCTTAGATTATGAATAAAATATTTTTAAGAAAAGAAAATCAAAGAATTAAGGATGCTCAGATGTTAAAAGATTAGGGTTAGTTTTGTAAAATCCAGTTTTTGACAGATTGTGTTGGTGAACTTTCGACAAGTTTTAAAAATAATAAAAAATTTCCAAAAATTCTAAGATTCTCCAGATCTTTAATTTAGGTATAATAAGCAACTTTTGTTAAGAAATATTTTTAATTTTGGCAACTTAAATATCCCAAAATTGTGACACAATATCAGAGGTCCAGAATAGGCCTTTCTGTCTTGATTTGTCATTTTAGGAAGTATTACAAAGCGTTAGGATGTCAATTATACATGGTTTTAAACAATATTCAATAAACTTTGATTTGCAAAAAGATTGAACATGATTGGAATTGTATATTGAGAGATATGGTCCCGGAAATTAATGATAAATATTCTGTCAAAAAGTTAGAATTGACCTTTACCTCTAAAAAAATACGTTTGAAAACTTTAAACTTGTCGAACAATTACGATGTTAGATTTTCAGGAAAGAAGACTCTTTAAAATTGCGTTTTGACTCAAGAATCAACCTTTTTGGTTAAGGAATGGCCAAGATATGACCATTAAAAGTCGACACAAGCATTCTGTCGAGACAAGGATGAAAGAACGAAAGACGAACTAGCTTACCTTGTTGTTGAGATTTCTTCTTGGATGAAGGAGGGTGGCTCACGAATTTTGTAGGGGATTAGGGCAGAGATTTGGCTAGTAAAATTTGTAGGAAAGTGTGAAGAGAATGAGGGAATTAAGCCTTGTATTTATAGTTGTAGGTTAAGGGGTTTAAGTAAAGAAAGACTTTAAGAACAAGTTTTAGGGTTTCAAGGGGTGCAAAAGGGAAAGGAGGCCGAAATTTTCATGTGGGCTGGGGCTTGGGTTTCGCAAATGGTCAAGTGGGTAAGGGTCTTGGGTCGTCTTGACCCATGGATGGTCTAAATGGTTCGTTTACGCGCAGTTTGATCGTTTTTCGAATTTCGGTGTTTATTTAAGGAAATTTTTGTAAATGAAAGTTGTTTTATTTAATGAAATGGATGTGTTAGAAATTTTAAAACATAATTTAGTGTCATAAAGGATGCATTTGTTGGTTGTGGATGGTACAGATCAAACTGCGGTTTAGAAAGCGAACGGATACGTATAGGCACTAACTAACGTACTAGGGCATGGGGCATGAACTTGAATTATGTGACAAATTGAATGAGTTAAATAACTATGTTAGGTACATATGGTTGATACATTGCCTTTGAATTAGTAGTGGGTGAGTTTTCGTGTTGGTAAACGAGTTTTTAAACGGTTTAACGGTCCAAGTTGCAATTTAAGGCAATTCCAAGCATTGCAGTCAACATGTGACCATGTAATAAGTATAATGTGCATGAAATACGTATGTTTCAAGTATGATGTGAACACGAACTATGATGAGGGTTTCAAGCTTCATTGATTCACGAATATGGTAAGCATTACAAGTACGCAAAAAGCAGAAATGTTACATAGCCCCTGACCTTTCGTATTCTATACGTCACGTATAGTACAATACGCGTATAGGCATTAAATATCTTAAATTTGGAAATTTCAAATTTAACCACCATTTTAAAGGTCCATACGCCACGTACAGTGTTATACGTGGCGTATAGCCCCTGACCTTTGGTATTCTCCACTTCTATACGCCACGTATTGCCATATACATGGCGTATAGAAATAATTTAAATTTTATTTACTTTATTTTATTAAATGTATTTTTATTAACTTAACAAAATGTATTTTATTCTATAAAGGTAAACATATTTGTGTGACATGCCGAGCTTGATAGACTCCCCACTATGTCAGCTCTAATTAGAAGACAAGTTTGCCTTAATTCGGATCTTTGTCCACTTTGCCTTCAATGCCCGGTAACTGCTAAGCATCTCTTTACTTCATGTTCGTATGCTTCTATGTTATGGGCATTTATTAGTTCATGGTGTTAAATACCCCCTATTTATGCCTTTCTGATCCGGGATCTCTTGGACTTGTTCAAAAGTGCTTCGGTCATTCCAAAAAGAAGCAAAGCTATTCATGTCGTTGTTTACACGGCCATGTGGAGACTTTGGAAATTGAGAAATGGAGTTGTGTTTGGTAATAGGCGGGCTTCAATTAAGTGGCTTTTTGAAGATCTCAAGAGTACAAACTTTCTTTGGGTGAAGAGTAGATCGGTTATTGGGCCGGTTGATTGGGTAAACTAGTACGAATTCAAATTTTAACTTCCTTCCTTTCAAGTTCGTTTTTCTCTTTGTTGTAATCTCCTAGCTTCTTGCTAGTGTGGTTTTGCCTTTTAATATAATTATGCCTTAAAAAAGTTCGTTAAAAAAATAATCTCTTAACAAATTCCAAAAAAATAATAATAACCCTAATTATAGAATTTAGGAAACTTCTTTTACATAATTCATAATTAGTTCCTCATCCCATTTTTAAGCTAACAGGTGTGATTTCACATTCCACACCCCGCTACAATGTCACATCAGTTTTCACAATTTTTCTACACTTCTCTACATTTGAGGGGCGTGATTCCACATCTCCACACTGTCACGTCATATTTATTTTTTAATTACAACTTAATAATTTTTTTTAACATTTTTTTATAAAAATGAAAAACAAAGAATTTTTAAATAAATAAAATGTAAAATTAAAAACATCAATTTCATTAATAATTAAAAATATTACATAAAATTTTAAAACATTACATAAAATTTTAAAACAAATAACTTTCATTTCCTCCTAAGACGTGCCTGGATTTTCGCTTGTAGCGTTAGGACATCTTCAAGCTTGTCACACCCCAACCGACGGCGGATTATACGTCGGGGCGGACGCGATTGTTCAATAGCACAAGGTTGACTATTAAAGTTTCAATATTTCATTAATGAATAATTTAAGATTCAATACAAGGAAGAATAATACGAATACAACATTTAATTTAAGTAGTCTAGGTCCAAAGCATCCTATGTGATCACGAATAAAGTCTCATGTTGTAGAACCTGAAACATGTGAAAGAATCTGTCAACTACAAAATAGTTGGTGAGATACAAAGGTTTTGACACAGTTTAACAAGTATTTGGAAAGAATTACAATTCACTATGATTCATGCATTCTATAATGTAAGTATGAGAAAACAAGCATGTTAGACATTGTGCACATCAACCCTCCAACCAACTTTAGGCATAACCCGCAGGTTACCCTTATAAGTCTCAAGTTTAAAGTTTAATGTAGTAACAAACACCAAGGGCTCCCCCCCGAAGGGGTCAATCAATCAAGGTGGATTGGTCAAATGCAATAGATCTATCATTGTTACTATCGGCTTGATCAAAGCTAATGAATGTGCTAGTTTTAAGTTTAATCTAAGCATACAAGTCTCAAGTTTAACATAAGAATAAACATGTAGTCATAGTTGTATAAGAATTGTATAAGTTTAAGAATTGTGAACATGTTTCACCCCAAAAGCATAAAAGGAAAAAGGGGCTAAGTATACTCACATGGATGATGAATAGTATCCGACACGGATAAGTATTTGCAAGACTTGGAGGGAGAATATCCTCACGATAAGCCTAAGTATGCAAGTTTAAATATTTAAGTATGATCCTATATGTCTATGGGAATGTTTGGGTTTGCAAAGTTTAGATTGAAGTTTCAACTACAAGGCTTGGATATCAAGTGTTAATAAGTTTATAATTTAAAATAATTAATTAAGACAAGAATTAACGATAATAATTATTTCAAGAGTAAAATAATTATTAAATACAAAGTATTTAAAGACTAAATAGTGATTTAGGATTTAAAGTGTATATAATAACGATAAATAATTATTTATAAGGATAAACCATATAAATCATTAAAGTTTCAAGTATTAAATATTTTTTTTTTCCAATTAATATGTGAATAAATATTGAGTACCTATAAGATTGAAAAATATAATTTCTTATAAAGTTTATATTTTAAATATAACTTTATAGGGTTTATAAGTTTATAAATGTCTTAAATAAGGTTTCTTAAAATAAAGTTTACATGTTAATAAATATTTAAAGTTTCCATTTAGTCTTATAAAGTTTATAGGTTTATAACTTTATAAATTTCTAATCTTGAATAAAATACGTATAATTATCTTGTTTTATTTAAATAAATAAATAAGTCTTGAATTAAATTTTCATAAAGAAAATGTCCAAGTTCATAGGTTTTCTAAATAATACACAAGCTTTATAAATTTTTTATAAAATTTATATAAGTTTTTGTTAAACTAAAGTTTATAAATCAATTTAATGCCCAAAAAAATAGATAATATGTCTATTTCAAAAGAAATATAAAACAATTTTTATAGTTTTTGGTTTATTAAAATAATTCTTGTTTAGGATATAATTTTTATAAGGTTTTATAGTTTTAAAAGTTTAAAAACTATATATATATATATATATATATTTTTTCGTTAAAATTTAATTAAGTTTCATATGATTGGAAGTATAAAGAGTGTAAATAAAATCGTATTTGAGTTTAATAAAGCTTAACCGATTTTATAAAAATAAATAAAAGATCACAAACTTGTTTAGAAGGTTAAAAGAATTAAAGGAAAAAAAATCCAGTTACCCGGATTCGAACTCGGGTCCTTGCCCGGGTCGCACACTCACACAAGAATCAACCAGCCCGACTACAGGTTTGTTAGTTTACAACACAGGAAATAAAATCTTTAAACAGAATCCCAAATCACCCCCAATTCCTCATGAACCCTAGAATTGAAACCTCCCAAATTTGATCCGATAATCCCTCTGTCTTTAACATTTGACAGAGGGCAAATGGTTCTAGGACGAAAACGGAGAGCTTGGCTTTCGATTTACCTGAAATGGTGTTGATTTGAAGGAGAACGAGTCCACGCTTGACTTCGGCGGTAGTGATTTCCAATTGGCAATTGCAGATGTACAACGATGGAATTGAGGTTTCAGAGAGTTCGAGTGATGAGTTGTTGAGGTTTAACCGCCGATATTTATAGCGGATTCAAGCGTTAAATGCCCGATTAGGTGGGAAGTTCGCGGATGTAGAGGCCGAGTTAAATCGCTAGCCACGCGGGTGCTCGGCTCGAAATCGAGCATTGAATGTCGTCGAACGTTGGTCGCACGCCTTAGGTGAGTTCGAGGTTCACTTGAATCTGGACAATTTCGCGTTTTGGCTAAATCGGAGGAAAAACGGGACTGGGGAGGTTTCGAACTCGGGACCGGTTTGGGTCTCGGGTGTTTGGTGAAATTACAGAACGGCCCCTGATGTTTGAGCCTTCCACCATTTTATGTTAACATGTAAACTTCAGTTTTAGAACAAGTCTCGGGCTTTGACAGTTTTAGTCCCTGAAATTAATATGTTTAAATAAGTTTTCCCAAACATTTTTATAACTTTATAAAAATGATTTATTTGTCTATAAGTCTAAAAAGATGATTTTATATGGTTTGCTTGTTTAGAAATTTAAATGATTAAAATGAGTTTACAAACTTATTAAAATTTCAAGAGTTTGTATTTATATATATATATATTTTTATAAAATTCTCATATATATACATATATATATATATATATATATCGGTTTCAAGTATAAAAGCTTTATATTTATTAATTAACTATCTATTAACGGGTCGGGAAATCCTAGATATTACAAAGCTCATCACCAAAAAGGTGATCGATTTTCAACGTAAACACTTTTAGATCCTCCCGTTCGTTCGCTACTTCCCTAAGCTTGATTTTTTTTCCCGATCTCGTCGTATTTATTGCTAAAGTTCTCTAACTTTGCCAACATTTTATCCAACTTCTCGTCCGTGGCTGAGGATGTCATAGCTTTTACCTTTCCTTTCTCCTTTGCCTTGTTCCTCCCGATTGGCCGTTGTGGTTCCTCCGATAAGTCATCGAGAACTTCGTTGAGATCCACGGAACACCGTCCATCCAAACCACTAGTTGGTGTCCCTTCCCTATCGGACGACTTTATTTTCGACCTGCCTATTTTGTTGAAGCATCTCGGACACCTTGTCCACTTTGAACAACGCCTAAGAACGTCCCAAGAGGCTAGAAGTTTGAAAGGTTGTTTTTCCAACTCCCAATATTTTTCAAATAAAGCATTCAAGATATCGACATCACTTTCACCACTTTTGCAGTTGTTCATCTTATTCATGGGTTTCAGTTTAGTCTAAATGTATTCAGTTTAGTTTTGAGTTGGACCCGTATACATAAAATTTGACATTTTGGATATAAATTTTTCTTTTTAATATTTTAATCAAAAGTATTTTAATAGAATACCTAGATTTTCTAAGATAAAATACACCATATCTATACCTTACAGAATTTAAACTTCTAACATTTTGGTGAGCATTCACATCAGCTCTCCCATCTCTAAATTATAAAGGAAACATGACAAATAATGTAATTTTACGCTCACATAAGCCCACCATCCCCATCTCAATCCTCTATATTTTTTAGAGTAAACTATAATCACCCTTTATATTTAGGGGGTTATCATTCTCATCATCTCAATCATCTATACATTATTTTATAGTTTTTGTAAGTATGTGTGAGTGGAAGAAAGAGAAAAAATAATAATAAATAAATAAAAAAGTATTATTTAATTGAAACTAGGTTAGAAACCCTGTGTATTACATGGGTTGAATAAATGTAATGTTATATACTTATTAATAAAGATTTACATATTACATATTACTTATTTACGACATATTATAAAGTTTTTTAATATAAATTTTAAAAATGTTATATAGTTATTTTATAAAAAGAATGAAAGAAATATTCAATTTATAAAAATGCTTATGAACAAACCTATTTTTTTAAATAAAAAACGTTTTATAATTTTTTTTATAGAAATCATTATTATTTAATATGAGATAGAGACGAGAAACAAAAAACTATAAAAAAACAATTAAAGAAAAATTATATAATTAATAGGAAAGAGAGGCGGAAAAAAATGATGAAGATACATAAGAGAGTGACAAATGTCCCATGAAAACCTTTATTTATTATAGAGAGTATAGATAATGGATAGATATGAGGAGTCTTATGTGAAAGCTTTTTAAAAAGTGAGATATAAATATAAGAAATGATAATTTTAGTTAAATTGTATGGATGGAGATGAGAGAGCTGATGTGAATTCTCATTCACATAAGCTCCCCCATCCTTACCCTAATCTCTAAATTATAAAGAAAACATGAAAAATCATGTAATTTTACGTTCATATTAGCTCCCCCATCCTCATCTTCATCCTCTATATTTTTAGAGGAAACTATAACCACCCTTTATATCTAGGAGGTTTTCATTCACCCCTTATTCATTATTTTATATTTTTTTGTAAGTGTGTGAGTGAAAAAATAATAATAATAAATAAATAAAGAAGTATTATTTAATTGAAATAAGTGATAGATATGAAGAGTCTGATATGAAAACTTTTTCAAAAGTGAGATATAAGTTTAAGAAATAATAATTTTTAGTTAAATTATAGGGATGAGTATTAGGGAGCCGATGTGAATGCTAAGAAACACTATTTAACCTTTAAGGTAACCTTTTTAATCAATTAAAGAAGGGCATTTTAGACACTTAAAAAAAAGTAGCGATACAAATACACCCAAAACTGCCCTTATTTCCTCGCACTAACCCTAGTTTCATACGACTCATATTTCCCCCTCTTTTTTCCAACTAAACCACCGTCTTCGTTTTCATCACCCTCTCCAAAATTTTATCAACAATTTATGAAACCTAATTTTCTGTAACCCTCATCATCAAATTAGGATTATGGCGAATTACTTAAGAAAATCAAAATTGACCGGCGACGTTGTGGCCGTTATGGACGTCTCACAGCCCACTCTCGGCGTCCGAACGCGAGCCAAAACCCTAGCCTTACAGAAACTTCAAGCGTCGAGAACCACCGACACACCGCCACCTGAACAACAACGTGAGTCCTCATATCTCCAGCTTCGAAGCCGCAAGCTGGAAAAGCCACCGCTGCAACAATCATCATGCTACAGGCAACAAAACCCTAACCCTCGCTTGGTAACGTCAAATTTGGTAATCCGTTCCGGTGGTTCGGGTTCAGTTGGATCCGGTTCGAGTTATGCAAACGTTATAGCGGAAGAAGAGATAGAGGCTAATTGTGATTTTGGTTCTGAAGAAACTTCTTTTGGGGAAAATAATGTCGATTTTGATGGCAGAGAGAGGTATAATTTATTTTTCCCTGATTTATATAATTTACTTAACAATTTCTGCACATAAATGCACTGTTTCTTTCTATTGTGTTTAATCAGCTTCTTAATATTTGATAAAATGAAGTAAGCTGATTTTGATTTTATATTCTTGTCTTTTGCGGTGCCAGTATATTATTTTCATGTTGGTTGATAATGCTCTTTGGAGAGGGACTTTCTTGTTCTCATCTGTAAAAAGTGTTTTCATTTCTTTTTCAATGGAGTTTTAAACTTTCAAAATTGACCATTTTTTGTTGCAAACAGACTTGTCAAAATGCAAAATTGCAAAAATAAAATGTCTCTTTGTAAAAGAATGAACACATTTGGACAATTAACAAAGACATTTGTTATGCAAAATGTATACATTCTTACAGTGTAGTATCATCTTGTTGAGGTCCATGTGGCTCACCAAATAAGTGGTCACACACTTGTACAATTTCTGTTGACATGGCACAGATTGGTATGCTATTCAAGATGAAACTGCAGTGATTTGATTTAAAATTGAAAAAAGACATTGACCATTAATATGGCCAGTTGTTCTGTTTGAACTTTGTTACTTTCTTTTTCCCTTTCTTACCACAACTTATAAGACATGGGTTGTGATATGTTGCTGTGTTTGAAACCAACATTGTTACTATTGGCCACATGGCCACATTTATTATCAGTTGGCATCTTTTCTATATAAAGACAACTTCTTTAAATGGGTAAATTGTTGTGGGTTAAAATTGTGTAGCACCTATAATTTTGAATTTGATTGATGAACTTTGTTGATAGAAAAGAGATCTAAAACTAAATCTGTTTCCATCACATGTTGACCATTGTCATTTCATAGTTTAGATTTCAGTCAACAGTGTTAAGAGCATGGCAGAGGATGAAAGGGGTCCACATAAGTTGTTTTTACCTTATGAGTTATGTCAGTGAACAGTTCACAAACAATTGGAGCAGGGAAAAAGTGAAAAGTTTCACTTGCACCATCGTTATTTTATAAAATAAATCCAGTTTTGGGTCTGATATTGTTTGTTTTTATCCTGCAAACTGTATATACCACCCATTGATGCATCTTTTTAGTGGGGCCTGGTCTAGATAACTTGTGTTTTTTGGTCCTATAGCAAAAGGAAGAATCTTGTTTTGAAGATTAGGTAAAGATCCATTTTCTAAATTGTATTTAACCACCAAGTGTTAGATGGATTCGTACTTCTTGATGCATTTCTTGGGATTTTAGAAAAAAAAAAGAATCTTGTTTTAAAGATTAGGTAAAGATTCATTTTCTAAATTGTATTTAATCGTCAAGTGGTAGATGGATTCGTATATCTTGGTGCAATTTGTTACTGTAATAGTCTTTTGGTTTTTTCTTCTAAATTTTGTTATGCGAATTGTCATTTATTATAAAGGGGTGCTAGGGAAAGCACGCCCTGTAGCTTTATAAGGGACTCAAATGACAGTATCACCCCGGGTTCTAGCACAAGGCCTACAGACCGACATGCTTCTAATCGAATTATGCAGAGGATCATGCCTTCTGCGCAAGAAATTGAAGGATTCTTCGCCCTTCATGCACAGGAACAGCAACGGCTTTTTTCTGAGAAGTACGCTAAATTAACCTTCAATCGCATATGCATGTTTGACTTTGTTGACCAACGTCGGATATTGATTTGTGATGATGAATGCAGGTACAACTTTGATATCGTGAATGAAAAGCCGCTTAAAGGGCGTTATGAATGGGTGAGAATGCAGCCGTAGATGGAGGTGGATATGTAATAATATTGCAGGATAGCATCAACATCATAATTTATGAAGATAAGAAACTAGGATTAATTAATGATCTCTAGTGTTATGTAAAGTGCAGACAAAATAGTTGTGTAATCTAATGATCTCTCTCTAAGATAACAGAGCTGATGAAATTACACACTTGACATATTTAGGAAAGGAAAAAATGCTTTTTTTACCTTTATATTGCAAGTCATAAATAATTGCAAGGGTTCATGTTCATTTAAGCTTATATTTATAAAATTACTTTTAAATAATTTTTTTTAGTGATGGTCTTCATTTAAGGATGGCACAATTCGTTCTTCAGGAAGTCATATCTATAAGCAACTTGTGATCTTATACCTAACCTTAATAGTTTTATGGAAACCGTTCAATTACTTTGATTTGGTTCAGTTAGTTCTTCAACTAATTAATGGTTTAACTTATGATTCAACCTAAAAATGTTAAAACCAGAAAACACAGATTATTAATTATGAAAGTCTGCAAAGGTGATAAGATGGTCCACATGTGATTCAATTGTTGTCAGTACTCTTGTGTACCCTTTGGAGTTGAAAGTTTTTACCTAGATTATATTTAGATTCCTTCATAAGTTGTATAGTAATAGTATTGTGTAGAGTAAAAAAGCCTAGCCAGTCATAGAGGTGCTCAAAAGAATCGGAACCGAATCCGATCCGATGGATTATCCGAAACCGGATCCGTCTAGAACCGGTTTTTTGGGACCGGACCAGATTTTGTGAGAACCGGCATATCCAGAACCGGTTCTGGTTTTTTTGACGGACCGGATAAAAATCGGACAAAATGGAACCGGTTTTTTTCGGACAATTCGGAACCGGTTATAGCCGTTGGAAGAAAAAAAAACGGCTATATAGCCGTTTTTTTGTTTATAAGGCGTGAAACTTAGTATAAATAGGTATTGGGTGAATGGTTAGGTCGCCACAACATTCTAGCTCTCAAAACGCAAAAAAAAGCGCTCACTTTATGCAAAAAAAAAACGCTCTCATGGCTTCCGATTCCGCAAGCACTCAAAATTCGGTTGGTGGTTCTACTAGCGATGTCACGGTGGTGTCAATACTTCCTTGCTCCCGAAACTAAGAGATATGGGTGCGGCGGGAAATAGCACTTTGAGGAAACATATTGCTAGTCACGCAAAACACACTCAAGGTGAAGATCAAACTCAAATTGGTATGGATGGAGGAGTTTGGCAATACAATGTCGAGAGGGTTTGTGAGAGAATGACACATTTCGTCATTCAAGAAGGATTGCCTTTTGATCACTTTGATAATCCGCGCTTGACGAGGATGATACAAGAGACGCTTCAACCGAGTTACACAAATGTAAGTCGTTCTACTTTGAGAAGAGATTGTTTAAAAATATGGAAAAGAGCTAAAAAAGAATTAATTTTAGGTTTTGAAAATTTAAATACCGGCATTAACTTAACAACGGACGTTTGGTCCGCTCCACATGGTTTACCCGAATCGTACATTTGCGTTACCGCACATTGGGTTCAACCGGAGTCGTGGCAAATGATGAAGCGTACGATTGAGTTTGATTATTTTGGATATCCACATACCGGTGAAAACTTATTTTATATTTTAGACTCGGTCATTCAAAGTTATAAAATTCAACCAAAAATATTTTCAATATCTTTTGATAATGCTTCAAATAACACAAACGCGGTGGAAAAATTAAAAATAAAATATGAACCGCCTTGTAACGGTGTTTTCTTTCATAGTCGATGTGTTGCACCCATCATTAACTTGGTTGTGCAAGACGGTCTAAACGTCCAAGAAATAAGAGACGTAAAAGAAAATTTTAAAGTGATGTTACGTGAAGTTTTTAGCACAAGCAAAAAAATATATATAAACTATAGAAACTTGTGCCAACAAACGGATTCCATCTTTTTAGGTCCGAATTGGGACGTACCTACTAGATGGAACTCGACATGGAAAATGTTTGAATCGGCCTTAAGGCAAAGAGTTACTTTAAAACATTTCCATGATGAACTTGTATAAAAGAAACGTTGTTCACAAAAAATTGATAATATAAGTTGGGATATGATCGAGAAACTAACTAATTTGCTTGAGGTTTTTAAAAATGCAACTACATGTTTATCGGGAGTTTATTATCCCACATCTTCGCTAATACTTCAACAATTATACTTAATATGTAATAAATTAAAAGAGTTTGAATATCACGGCCCTATTTTTGAAAAAAATGGTAAAACCTATGAAAGCTAAATTTAAAAAATATTTTTCGGAAATGCCGGCGGTTGTTACATGTTCGGCCGCCTTAAACCCAACGATTAATGTAACCGGTGTTGAAACATTAATTGGATCAATATCGGATGATTTAAATATGTTCGAGGAAGACCCAAATTTTGAATCAAAGGCAATAAAGGATTTCAATTCGGCTTTTAATAATATGTTTGATTATTATTTACGCAAATATGGTGGAAGTGGTGATCCATCAAACATACGTGAATCAATGGGTTCGGGTTCAAGTTCTAGTAGTTCAAGGAACCCGATGCTAAATTTATTTAACACTTTAAGAAACAAAAATATTAAACGAGCTCGTGGAACCACACCAAGTAGCGAGCTTGGGAGATATCAAGCAACCGACTTTATTTCAACTCTAAGATCCGAAGAGTTTGAAAACTTTGATATCTTGAGTTGGTGGCAAGGAAGGGAATCCCAATATCCCATTCTAGCCGCAATGGTCCGTGACCTACTAACCGTCCAAGCTTCAACGGTAGCTTCGGAATCTGCTTTTTCTCTTAGTGGCAGCGTTTTATCTATTCGAAGAACGAGGCTTACACCGGAATCTATGGAGATGTGTATTTGCTTGAAGGACCATTTGGATGCCGCCGAACGTGTACAACATGTTGCAAAACTAGAAGGCGAGCTTGACATTGACAAAGAAATACATGAATTCGAAGTAGAATAAGGGGCGGCGAATCCACTTTCGGACGAAGAACAAGCTTATGATGAAGTCCAACGTATCTCAAGCGAAAAAGAATAAAAACCGATGTTACGAAGACTACGACGAAGAAGATTGAAAACATAATAAATAATATATATTTTGTGATTCAATTATGTTTTTTGTATTTTTTTTACGAACTATTGTTAAATCACTTAAAAAAAGCTACAAAATAAATAAAACATGTATTTTATAGTGTATCTTTGTTAATTTAAAAAAAAAAATCCGGTGGAACCGGTTTTTTTTTGTCCGGTCCGGTCCCAATAGGTTCCAAGTCTCCACTCTCTTAACCGGATCCGATCCGGAACCGGTTCCATTGGAGCCGGTTGTTGACCATCGTTGACGGAACCGGTCCGGATCCGGTTCCGGAGAAAAACCGGTTTGTGCACCTCTAGCCAGTCACAATAGGTTCAGTACTATCTAGATCATGTAACTCCACCCTGTAACAAATACTCACCTTACCACCATGAAGATTAGCAAAACCATAAACCTTTAATTCATTTTTTTTTTCTTTTTTCCAGTATCATAGGTTTTAGGGTTGGTTTTATAAATATATAATTCTTTTTTTCAAAATAAAGTGTTTCGCTTTTCACAGGTCATCCTTTGTTATGATGGTGTGATAGAATCTTTTTCAAGAAGCATATCTGATTGTGATATGTCATATATATGGTGCTAAGCTATTGCGACTCCCAAGAGTTATTGATTGTGATATGTCATGTATAGGTTCGTTTGGTTTGTAGAATGTTTATGAAAGAATTGGAATTCGACAAAAAAAATGGATTTAAAATTGTAATTTGTTTACAAGATTTGAAATGTAAAGGAATTGAATCTATTAAAAGAATTTGGCGGGTTGTGACAGTGACGGTGGTCGGGGGTGGTGGCGACGATCGGCGGGTGGTGACGGTGGCGGTGGCCGGGGACAGGGGTGGCGGCGGAGGCGTTTGGCGAGGGCGGGGGGGGGGGGGGGCAAATGCCGGCGGTTGGCGGAGGTGAGGGTCGGGGTTGGCAGTTGTCGATGGCGGGGTTGGAGGTGTGCGGATGACACAACGATGAGTGGTCGGATTCCGTTTCTTTTTGGTGAATTCCTTCACGGTTTGGAAAGAATTTAAAATTTTTTGTTTGAAGAAATTTGTGGGAATTAATTCTAATTGCAATTCTTATCTCAACCAAACACAATAACACATTTAAAAAGGAATTTAGATTCCCGTTCGAACAAATTCTGCAAACCAAACGTATTAACAAATGGAATTCAGATTCTAATTTCATTGAATTCCATCAAACCAAATGCTCCATTTACATTATTATATTGGAATGTCGAATCTGATTGGGCTTTTTTTAATGTTCTGATACAGAAGTAGATGTCTATATGGGCTTATCCATATCTAACGCCTGGGCCATCTGTATACATAACAAAAATGTATAGTTATAAAAACTAAAGGACAAACTATATAAGGTTGCTAAAATTTATCCAATCTTATTTTTGTTTGGAGCACATCGCTAACGATATGCCAATGTAGTGGGTCTTAAAACTTTGAGTTGGTTTACTATAGGTGCACAAATTGATTATATTTTCCAAACTAGTTCATGTTGGAACCGGTTTGGTTTGGGTCAAAATAGTCAAAACCAGTTTTTAGATGAAACCGGTTCAGTTCGAAACATGTTTGAGATGTGAAAAACTATAACCCCTAGGAATCGGTCCAGATAAGTTCGAAATCAGTTCGGTTTGGAACCGGTTTAGGTTTAATTTTTAATTTAAATTTTAAAAAAGTTTCAATACATCCAAAATCAATGCCAAACTGATGCATATATCTTCAAAAATACGATAAGTTCAAATATAGATCATAATCAATGTCTGATTGAGGTTAGTAGTTGTAACTTGTATTTGAACTTAAGCCGATTTGAAAATCCGTATGTGCCCATTTTGCGCACCGCTACCTACCTGATTGATGTGTATCTCTTCAAATTCACAATACGTTCATAAATAGGTCATAATCAATGCTCAATTGTTGTTAGGAGTTGTGACACGTATTGAACTTAAACCGGTTTGAAAATCGACAAGTTAGCACGTTTCAGATTTAAGAGAATAGAGAGCGTCTTTTAGTGTTGTGATTAAACAAACGCATCCAATACCTATTTAGTATTTATACTAACATGAGAGGGTAAAATGATAAATAAAAAAAAACATGAAATAACAGTAAAAAAGGCTATATAGCCCTTAACCAACGTTTAATAAAAATAAAAAAACTTTGGTCGTTCAAAAATAAAAAAAACTTTCAATAATTAGAAACGGTTACTCAAAGTGGTTCCTACAACCTGGTTCATAACCCAGAAACCCCGAACCGGTGCCAAACCTATGGTTCCTATCGGTTCCTATGAGGCCAACTCCGGCTTACCGGTTTTCATTTTGAACCTCTATGATTGACTATTATGTTTATTTATTATAATAATAATTATTAATATTATTATTATATTTATTATTATTATTTCACCACTTTAAATACTTTATTATTTACTTGTAAATAAATCATTAAACCTAAGGTTATCAATTATCTATCATTATAATGAACAAAAAGGATGAAAATTTTCATCATAACATCTATTCTATACTATCTAATAAATAAAGATTTTTCATGCCACGTGTCGGCTCCATATTTATTCTTATCATTTTTTCCCGTCTCTCTCTTATTAAATACACCTCTATCTTTTAATAATAATAATATATTTTTAAAGAAAATACTAATTATACTAATAAAACACATTTATTTTAAATTATCTCTTAAAGAAAATACTAATTATATTAATAAAACACATTTATTTTAAATTATCTCTTATTATAAAAAACTTTGAAATCTAATTATGTAACTTTATTTTCAATCAAATAGTAAATGAAAGTCAAATTACATTAAATATTAATTAACATATTTTCGAAACCCAATTATATATTAATTTTTACATTTTTGAATTTTATTTTCTATCCTTAACATATGTAATACATTTTTACACCTGTAAAATATATACATAACTATATAACTTTTCTAGAATTTGTATTAAAAAACTATGTAATAAGTCATAAATATATAATATGTAAATCTTTATTACTAAGTATATAACATTGTATTTATTAAACTGTTAGTTGCATATTTAGGCATGTTTTATCCTAATTTCTGCACTCATTTTTACTACATATCATGCATTTATCACTTGTATATTCTTTTATTTTGTGTAACACTGGAGTTGGTGGAGCGGAGTCTACTTTGGATTGTTTTTATGTCTTTGTAGGTGCGGAGAGGTCGCGAAGAATGACAATGGACTTTGGAAGGATCAAGAATAATAAATAATGAGCTAATATTAGAGAAAGTGGGCTTGCAAATTCACGTGGACATCAAGTTAATGAAAGTGGGCTAGTGTTTAATTATGAACTAAAGTTTGGGCTGCAAGAATTTAAATGAATATTAGAGAACCAGATGGACTTTAATTGGGCTTAAAGAAATTGGTTTTCGGGGAGGTTTAGACGGAATTTTGGGAGGATCAGGAATGGATTTAAAATAGGAATTGAAATATCTTTTGGGGTATCTATCTCTGGACGTGGCCATATGAACGGTTTTCACGAAGGAAAAAACGGCAATCAAGTGCAAAGGCAACAGATGGAAGATATTTTTTGCTTGTTTTGAAAACAATTCTTTCCATCGCAAGTTCGTAAGTTTATTTTATTTTTAGTTAGATTTTGTTTATTTGGTTCGATTGATTTAGCCACTATGTTCGGCTAAATCAAATTTAATTCCGACACTAGGGTTTATTCTAATGGTTTGATTCGAATCTTATGTGAAACGATTATGTAATCCGTTTATTTGAATGGTTTGTTTGTGTGATTCTTAATCTTAAATCCGGTATATTTTAGATTATTAATAAACCTGATCAATTTGTTAATATTTCTATTAAAGTTCTTCAAGTTTAAAACTCTAATCAGATTTTTATTCTTGATCAAGGAACAAATAATGTTTTGTGTTTGTCTATAAACCCAAAATCATTATAGAATCATTCAATCTAATGGAACATTCCGAACGGCGTGAGTGTTTGATTATAATCGATACTTCTGTCATTGCAACCCGCACATTAAGGTCCGAACGGCGTGAACTTAGAGTAGCGGGTTGGCTCTAATCAACGAACTGCGCTTGGTTAGACATTAGACGGAGTGGATATCCGAACGACGTGATGTCTAGTATCGATACAAACCGTTTAAATTAAAGGATCATTGCACCATAATTGTTAATGATCGTAAGCCGAGTCAAATCAAAGAAATTACCTTTGTGTTGGAATTGTTTTTAAAATATTTGAATTCAACCTACAATTTAATTAACGCTTTTAGTGTCAATCTTTTTCATAATCAAAACCCCCCTTTCAAATCATTTGAGTTTAACAACCGGATCTGTGTTCAAACGTTTTTGGTATAATTAAGTTAATCCATATCCCTGAGGACACGAACCTTACTTCCATTCATACTATTCTTAGTGTGTTAAGTAGGTTTACTACACAATTTATTTGGTGGATTCGACACCCATCAAATTGGCGCCGTTGCCGGGGATACGGTAATTTTAACAGTTTTATGCCAAGATCTTTTCGTACAGGTTCACCACTTGAGATTGACTCGGAGATAGAGAAAACTGCAAGGAGATTAAGGAAGCAAGCAAAACTCCGAAAGAAGTTAGCAAGCTCATCCAGCTCTACATCTTCACCTCCAGTCATAAACATTTGGCAAGACATACCCTTGTCAAGTGAATCCGAAACCGAATCACCATCACCCTCACAAACACCCATCTCTCAAGAAGTAACTCCACCACACTCACCTACTCAACCCATCCAAGAACCAAACTCACCAGAATCCACAATGGCAGTTGAACAAACCCTTAGACAGTGGGCGACTCATGATGTCACCCAACAACCACTCTGCATCAACTACCCCGCCATGGAGAACTTCGAGCTCAAGTCCGGGCTCATTCACCTGTTGCCCACCTTCCGAGGCCTTGAGAATGAAGACCCCCACAAGTTTCTGAAGGAGTTCCATGTTGTGTGTTCCGGCATGAAGCCACACAACATAACTGAAGATCAAATCAAGCTAAGAGCATTCCCCTTCTCTCTCCAAGACTCAGCCAAGGAGTGGCTCTATTACCTACCACCGGGGTCGGTAACCACTTGGAATGAGCTAGCCAGACTATTCCTAGACAAATACTTCCCAGAAGTAAAGGCCTCAATCCTTCGTAAAGAGATTATCGATATCAAGCAAACAAAAAGGGAAGCGTTACACACATACTGGGAAAGATTCAAGAAGTTGTGTGCTCGATGCCCACAACATGGCATATCCGAGCATCAACTCCTTCAATACTTTTGTGAAGGGCTTGCACCGTTGGAGAGGCGTTTAATAAATGCCTCTAGTGGAGGAGCTCTACTAGACAAAACTCCAACTCAAATCAGGGCATTAATCACATCCATAGCCGAAGACACTAAACACTCGGCACAAGAAGAAGAGTGGTATACGGATACCCCACGAGGAGTCAAGGAAGTAAGTACCCCTCAAATTGAAAATCAGCTTGCTGAATTGACGAAAGCGGTCATGCAACTTACTAAAGACAAAGCTGTGGAACCAAAAGCTCGAGCTTGTGGGATATGTCTACAATTTGGGCATCCCACAGATGCATGCCCCATGTTGCAAGAGGATGTGGAACAAGCACAAGTAGTAGGAGGCTACTCCGGACAAAATTCGAAACAATATGAACATCCCCGAGGTAATCAGAATTGGGGACATTCTTCCAACATGAACTACCAACAAAGACCTCCTCCACATTATCAGTCACGAGCCCCGTTCCAACCAAACAATCAACAGCAGAATTTCCAGCCTCGCCAACAACAATCACCCGCACAACAACCATCGGGTAGTTCAGGAATGTCCTTGGAAGACATTGTGAAAAGTCTAGCCACCAGCACTCAATCATTCCAACAAGAGACCAAGGCTAGCATAAAGAATTTGGAGCAACAAATGGCTCAACTTGCTAGTTCGGTGAGCAAGATAGAATCTCAAGGTAAACTACCCGCGCAAACCGAAACGAACCCAAAGCATAATGCGTGTGCCATCACTTTGAGAAACGGGAAGAGCTATGAAGGACCGGGTATACAAGATGAGGAAGAAGAAGTCATTGTTGAAGAGAAGAATGAGGAGAAGAAGAAGGAAGCACCTAAACAGGTTGAAAGTGAGGTGAAAATCACTACCCCTCCCCCGTTCCCTTCGAGACTACGAAGTACAAAGAAGGAAAGGGAAGATCAAGAGATAATGGAGACATTCCGTAAGGTAGAGGTAAACATTCCCCTTCTTGATGCCATTAAGCAAGTTCCACGGTATGCAAAGTTCCTAAAAGAGCTTTGTACTTCAAAGAAGAAGCTAAAAGGTAATGAAACGGTAAAGGTTGGTGAGAACATTTCTGCGGTTTTACAAAAGAGATTACCCCCAAAGTGCAAGGATCCGGGTGTCTTCACCGTTCCTTGCAAATTGGGGAATATTTCAGTTCCGAGAGCCATGCTTGACCTTGGAGCCTCTATTAACGTCCTACCATACTCTATTTTCAAAACGCTCAATGTAGGACCGTTAAAAAGGACCGGGGTAATCATTCAATTGGCCGATCGTTCCATAGTACACCCAAAAGGTGTCCTAGAGGATGTGTTGGTCCAAGTGAATGAACTTGTTTTTCCAGCTGATTTCTATGTGTTAGATATGGAGGATGATGATGCCCCAAATTCCAGTTCGATTTTACTAGGGAGGCCATTCTTAAAAACTGCTAAAACTAAAATCGATGTTTATAGTGGCACACTCTCTATGGAGTTTGATGGTGAGGTAATAAATTTCAACATATATGATGCTATGCGTTACCCAAGTGATGTTTCATCCTTGAATTTTCTGGAAATAATTGAACCATTAACGGATGAATATCTTGAGTTATCTAACCATGACATTCTAGCTTTAGTGTTAAACAGGAGTATTGATGAAGTTGCCGCCAAAGAACTTATTGAGAAGTTCAAGCTTGGGGAGGAGTTAATGGAGGTCGTAACCTTCATGGATGCACAAAAGAAAACAAGGTATGAAGCATCAAAAATTGCACTGCCAAATACTAACCAAAAACTTCTCCCATCCATTTTGCAGGCACCCGAGCTAGAGTTGAAGACTCTCCCTAATCATCTGAAGTATGTATATCTTGGGGAGAAGGAAACCTTACCGGTAATCATTTCTAACAAGTTGACAAGTGAGCAAGAAGTCGAGTTGGTCAACACTCTCAAGCGTTATAAGGAAGCAATTGGATGGACCATAGCCGACATAAAAGGGTTGAGCCCATCACTTTGTATGCACAAAATCCTCATGGAGGAAGATTACAAGCCCACACGGGAAGCTCAAAGAAGGTTGAATCCTCCTATGATGGAAGTTGTGAAGAAGGAGATCTTGAAATTATTGAATGCAGGTATGATCTACCCCATATCCGACAGCAAATGGGTAAGTCCCGTGCAGGTAGTTCCAAAGAAAACAGGTATCACAGTAACCGAGAATGCACAAGGCGAGTTGGTCCCCACCCGTGTGCAAAACGGGTGGAGAGTTTGCATCGATTACAGAAGACTCAACACAGCGACTCGCAAAGACCATTTCCCGCTGCCCTTCATTGACCAAATGTTGGAAAGGTTGGCGGGAAAGACTCATTACTGTTGCCTAGACGGATACTCCGGTTTTCACCAAATTCCCGTCGCACCGGAAGACCAAGAGAAAACCACTTTTACATGCCCTTTTGGTACATTTGCATACCGGCGGATGCCTTTTGGACTTTGCAATGCCCCCGCCACATTCCAACGGTGCATGGTAAGCATTTTTTCAGATTATGTTGAAGAGATAATTGAAGTTTTCATGGATGACTTCACGGTATATGGAAATTCCTTTAAAGAGTGTTTGGAAAATTTGACAAAAATTTTGGAAAGATGTATCGAGACCAACCTTGTTTTAAATTATGAAAAATGTCATTTTATGGTTGATCAAGGTCTCATTTTAGGTCATGTTGTCTCTTCAAAGGGTTTAGAGGTAGATAAGGCAAAAATAGATGTTATTAAATCTCTGCCCTACCCTAATTGTGTCCGCGAGGTACGTTCTTTTCTTGGCCATGCAGGATTTTATCGCAGATTTATCAAGGACTTTTCAAAGATAACTCGGCCGATGTGTGAACTCCTACAGAAAGACGTTGAATTTGAATTCTCTGAAGCATGCAAGCAAGCCTTTGACACATTGAAGGACTTGTTAGTAACTGCGCCCATAATTCAACCGCCGGATTGGAACCTACCGTTCGAGATCATGTGTGATGCGAGCAATCATGCGGTAGGAGCGGTGTTGGGTCAAAGGAAGGACCGAGTGCCACATGTGATATACTATGCTTCAAGGACTTTGGACCATGCTCAAAGCAATTACTCGACCACGGAAAAAGAGCTTTTAGCTATTGTTTTTGCTTTAGAGAAATTTAGACAATATTTATTGGGTACTAAAGTAATTGTTTATTCTGATCATGCAGCTTTGAGATATCTCATGACTAAAAAGGACGCCAAGCCAAGACTCATTCGATGGGTGCTTTTGCTTCAAGAATTCGACTTGGAAATTAGAGATAAAAGTGGCAAGCAAAATCTTGTGGCGGATCACCTAAGCAGGATTATAAACAATGATGAGCCGATGCCTTTAAACGACTCGTTTCCTGATGAGCACCTCTTTGTCGTTCAAGTGAGCACCCCATGGTATGCCGATATCGTCAACTACATGGTAGCGAATACTTTTCCTTCAGAACTCTCTCGTGCTCAAAAGGATAAGATCAAGAAGGAAGCTGGACGGTACGTTTGGGATGAACCATACCTTTGGAAATATTGTGCCGATCAAGTTATAAGGCGATGCGTTGACAAAAGTGAGGTACCTTCAATTCTAGACTTTTGCCATTCACAAGCTTGTGGAGGGCACTTCGGTCCAAAACGGACAGCACATAAGGTACTTGATTCCGGTTTTTATTGGCCAAGTATATTTCTTGATTCATACATGTTTTGCAAATCTTGTGAGCGATGCCAGAAAACCGGTAATTTGAAAGCTAAGGATCAAATGCCCCTCACTCCCATTCACGTGTGTGAGATCTTTGATGTATGGGGCATTGATTTCATGGGTCCATTCCCATCATCGTTTGGTAATGTTTATATACTTTTGGCAGTGGACTATGTCTCTAAGTGGGTAGAAGCAAAAGCCACAAGAACTAATGATGCTAAAGTTGTTTCAGGTTTTGTGAAAGCTAATATTTTTAGTAGGTTCGGCACCCCCAAAGCTTTCATAAGCGATAGAGGATCGCATTTTTGCAATAGGACGATCGAAGCGCTCTTCAAGAAGTATGGTGTTGCACATCGAGTCTCGACAGCATACCATCCTCAAACAAACGGTCAAGCTGAGATTTCAAACCGAGAAATAAAGTCGATCCTAGAAAAGATGGTTAATCCGAACCGTAAAGACTGGAGTTTGCGTTTAGAAGACGCATTGTGGGCATACCGCACCGCCTACAAAACACCAATAGGCATGTCGCCCTTCCGCCTTGTCTTTGGGAAAGCTTGTCATCTTCCTGTGGAGATGGAACACAAGGCTTTTTGGGCCATCAAGCAATTCAACTTGAGGATTGATGAAGCTGGAGTTCATCGTAAGTTACAACTTCAAGAGTTAGAGGAAATTCGTAACGATGCTTACGAGAACTCCCGAATCTACAAAGACAAGACCAAAGCCTTCCACGATAAGGTGAGTACACGAAAGAGTTTTAGTGTGGGACAAAAGGTGTTATTATACTCATCTCGACTTCACTTATTTCCCGGAAAATTACGGTCCCGTTGGGTTGGGCCGTTTGTTGTTACTAACGTTTTTCCTTATGGCGCAGTAGAAATTTCGAGTGAAACAACAGGAAAAACGTTTAAGGTGAACGGGCACAGGTTAAAGTTATTCTATGAAGGATTTCAAATGGAGAATGAAGGTGTAATGGAATTGGAATGCGCAAAGTATGAGGGTTGAACGAGGTCTACGTCTAGCCAAAGACGATAAAGAAAGGCGCTACACGGGAGGCAACCCGTGTCTCGATTTTTATTTGTTCATTTTTTTTGTTGAAAAAAAAAAAAAAAAAAATTTTAGAGTTCTAATAGTTTTTCACAGAACCTCCAAACAGCCGCGTCAAACTCACTTTGAAAATTCGAAACGGCCGTTTCTGCTCTCTTGAGAATTTTTTTTTGTTCACAGAACCCTGAAACGGCCGCGTTAAGCTGCTCTTGTAAATACCAAACGGCCGTTTTGACCTTCTGATATGGCCGCGTTAACCCACATCCAAGGTGAGCTTAATGATCAGCGAGTTATGCTCCGCTTTATTTATGCTCATCAGCGGGAAATGGGTCGATCCATAGCATCTCTTCGTGACCACCTTTTGGCACGACCTGGATTCCCTCCGACTCCTCCACCCCCGTAGTTCCATGTGTACCTTACTCTTCACGCCTCGAGGACGAAGCTGGATTTTAAGCTTGGGGAGATAGGTATATTCTTTACTTGTTCATTGCATTAGTTTAGTTTGCATGCATTTTAGGTTATTCAAAAAAAAAAAAAAAAAAAAAAAAACATCTTGATTGTCTTAGGGAAACTTGTGAGAGCAACATGAAAAATGATAGTAAGTTACTATGCTTGTGATAGATTGCATGCTAGAAAAGAATGATAGTAATAAAAGACACATGTGCCCCGTTACGTTAATGCCCTCTTTTCTTAGATTCACAAGGATAAAATACTTAATACCCCTTCGTGCCTAATACTAATCCAACCACATAAGAATTCCGATACCTAGCAAAAATAGGTTGAGAGCCTTGTTTGTTTATCAATCGTATCCACTCCTTAGCCCATTCTGAAAGCCTACAAAAAAAAAAAAAAAAAAAAAAAAATTTGAAAAAAAAATATATATGAAAAAGAATGAAAAAAAAAAAAAAAAGTGCAAAAGCATTTGTGTGGTGAAAAAAAAAAAAATTGACCACCTGTTTATTATTTTGAGTATATCCTTCTCATGTGTTATATATTCTATCCCACTTCCTATTTCTATCTTCAATTCTTCCCATTTGTTCTATCTTTTGTAACCTTGTGTGGTGCAAAATTGACCACTTGCTCTCTATAGTCCTTGAGGTTAGGAAGGTTTTCACCGTGGGAGGAAAAGTGTTGGCACGTTTAATCAATCAACTTTGCACTAATTCATATGAAACGATAAATCTAGTAATTGAGGGTTAGAGGACCATAACTAGCAAATTGGGTACATGTTGTTAATAAACATCTTGAAAACAGCTCTATGCATGTCAATTGAAATTGGTATAGTAATATGATTTCATGCTCACAGTTTTTACCCGGGACGAGAATGCGTATAGGCTAATGTTTAAGCATGTTAGGTGTTCTTTTGTTTTACTTATTTTTACTTCTTAGTTTACTCTTATTCTTGACTTCCTTGAGGACAAGGAAAGGTTTAAGCTTGTGGAGATTTGTTAGTTGCATATTTAGGCATGTTTTATCCTAATTTCTGCACTCATTTTTACTACATATCATGCATTTATCACTTGTATATTCTTTTATTTTGTGTAACACTGGAGTTGGTGGAGCGGAGTCTACTTTGGATTGTTTTTATGTCTTTGTAGGTGCGGAGAGGTCGCAAAGAATGACAATGGACTTTGGAAGGATCAAGAATAATAAATAATGAGCTAATATTAGAGAAAGTGGGCTTGCAAATTCACGTGGACATCAAGTTAATGAAAGTGGGCTAGTGTTTAATTATGAACTAAAGTTTGGGCTGCAAGAATTTAAATGAATATTAGAGAACCAGATGGACTTTAATTGGGCTTAAAGAAATTGGTTTTCGGGGAGGTTTAGACGGAATTTTGGGAGGATCAGGAATGGATTTAAAATAGGAATTGAAATATCTTTTGGGGTATCTATCTCTGGACGTGGCCATATGAACGGTTTTCACGAAGGAAAAAACGGCAATCAAGTGCAAAGGCAACGGATGGAAGATATTTTTTGCTTGTTTTGAAAACAATTCTTTCCATCGCAAGTTCGTAAGTTTATTTTATTTTTAGTTAGATTTTGTTTATTTGGTTCGATTGATTTAGCCACTATGTTCGGCTAAATCAAATTTAATTCCGACACTAGGGTTTATTCTAATGGTTTGATTCGAATCTTATGTGAAACGATTATGTAATCCGTTTATTTGAATGGTTTGTTTGTGTGATTCTTAATCTTAAATCCGGTATATTTTAGATTATTAATAAACCTGATCAATTTGTTAATATTTCTATTAAAGTTCTTCAAGTTTAAAACTCTAATCAGATTTTTATTCTTGATCAAGGAACAAATAATGTTTTGTGTTTGTCTATAAACCCAAAATCATTATAGAATCATTCAATCTAATGGAACATTCCGAACGGCGTGAGTGTTTGATTATAATCGATACTTCTGTCATTGCAACCCGCACATTAAGGTCCGAACGGCGTGAACTTAGAGTAGCGGGTTGGCTCTAATCAACGAACTGCGCTTGGTTAGACATTAGACGGAGTGGATATCCGAACGGCGTGATGTCTAGTATCGATACAAACCGTTTAAATTAAATGATCATTGCACCATAATTGTTAATGATCGTAAGCCGAGTCAAATCAAAGAAATTACCTTTGTGTTGGAATTGTTTTTAAAATATTTGAATTCAACCTACAATTTAATTAACGCTTTTAGTGTCAATCTTTTTCATAATCAAAACCCCCCTTTCAAATCATTTGAGTTTAACAACCGGATCTGTGTTCAAACGTTTTTGGTATAATTAAGTTAATCCATATCCCTGAGGACACGAACCTTACTTCCATTCATACTATTCTTAGTGTGTTAAGTAGGTTTACTACACAATTTATTTGGTGGATTCGACACCCATCATAAACTCATGTAATACACCAGGTTTCTAACATACAAATCTTCATAGGTTGATTTACAACAAGTTATCTTTATTCAACTCATGTAATACATGTGTTTTAACCTAGTGTATTATATATGACATATTTAGTCAATAACATTAAGTTTAATGACCCCATACATTAGTAAAATATCAAAACATGAAATATAAATAAAATTAAAATACTATACACGTCAATTAACTATTTTTATTATACATTAATATATATTTTTTCTGAATTTCTTTACAGTTAATAAGTGAATACAAACTAGAAAATGAACCCCGCGCTCCGCAGCGGTAGGCGTCCGAGCCACGCGGTGGGAGGCGGTGACATTAACGTGGCTAAACACAAAAAGAAACGTGGTTAAGTACATAGAAGAAACGTATAAAGTTACGGCGAATCGGTTATGGAGATCGAAAGATCGATAAAAAACAGTTATATAACGTAATCGATGTTTTTCAGTAGATGTCGGTCTCGTTCTTCCCGGTACCAGTACGATACCGTCAGTCGATATAACCCACGACACCTAAAAAATATCCTACATTTAATATGACTCCGTTTTTTAACGAAATTTATACCGGGACGTCAAAAAAAAACTAATTAACGAACGAATGTTATTTTATATATTACAACGTTCGTTCGTTTACGTTCGTTCATTAAAGATTTCTTGTATATTTTAACTTTTTATATTTTTATATATTTCACTTGAGGGTGTCAAAGTAACATTTTATAAAATCAGGGTGAGTTATGCTATTTCAAATAGTCAAGGGATGAGAATTGCATTTCCCAAAACTTGACCGACACTTAGGATTAAGAAGTAGCATAATTTTGTAAATATCATACCCTTTGTTATAAAATCTTGGTAACTTTTAACCAATTTATAACTTTTTACTCACGGTTTTATACTTTCACCTCTACGCTTTTTCGGGTCCTAGAAGTCTAGCCCGACCCCTTTGCCTCGACCTCCTCTGAGGCTTTGACATATCACCATCGATATGTTTGGTATAAGAAAGAGTATAGATATGTGAAAATTCTCATTACTTATTTAAAGTTTTTAATTATGTTTTTTATTTGAAACAACTTTATATCAATTTGAGTTAATATAATAAGACAATTAAATCCTACAAATTAAACACGGAGTACCATAGCCATTGGGGTGGTGGCCTAATGGTAAGAGCAAAGTATTTTAATACCAAGGTCTCGGGTTCAAGTCCCGTAAAACTTAAGAAAATTTGTCTTTAAAAAAAAAACACAGAGTACCATATGATGCTTTAATATTATTGCATCCCTAAAAAAGCATTGGCGTGCAAATGCTCTAAAATCATTTTCTTTTCCTAAAAAGTTATATGGCCATCAAAAGGTCCCCTTTGAGGACGACATCTTTGAAAGAAAAAATAAATAGTCAAACACCCATGATTTCTACTTCAATCCTCTTACTAGTAAATTCTCACCATCTAAGTGGATCTGGGTTTAAATGCAGGCATGAGATAAATTATTTGGTGTAATTTAGGAGTAGGAATATGCTAGATTTGTCGTTAAAAAAAAGTAAATTCTCACCGTCAAATAAATAAATTATACTCATGATCTGGTGGTCTATTGGTATAGTGTTTTCCCTCTATAAAGATAGTGTAAGTTTAAATCCTTTTAAGTGTAAGGTTAGGTGGTATTTATATATGAAAATTTGTTATTAAAAAAAGATAAATAAAATATAAAAAGTTTTGAATATTTTTAAACATTTTATTTAAAATATATATACTTATTATTTTAATTATAATATTTTAAGCACATTTACTATATTAAGTATTCTCAATAATATAAACCATAACGTAGATTCGTTAATTCAACCTAGCTTGTTTTCACTCTTATTAAAAATCATGCGGAGTAAACATCGATTCTTTCACACGCAATTGAATTTGTGACATCTTTTTAAGAATCTTCAAGTATCTCCAATGGGAAGCATAAAAACGTCAGTCACGTCACCACCTATTCGGGTTGCCCCTCTCACACCTACAAACATCAATAAAAAAACGTCTCTCCTCGCCGTCTCACATAAATTACATAATCCATCCGACATCATCCTTATACACAAATGGACCACCTAAAAACGCCGCATGAGCTCAAAAACGTCCTAAAAACACCCATTATATATACTCCAAGTGTTCTCCTCTCGGTCACCTCTTTTACTTTATTTATTATGTTCTATAAATAACATAATAACGATATATTATGTGTGAAGTGATGATGACTTTTGTTTTCTATCTAAATGATGGTATAACATAATCAAATTGCTACCACTGTAAGCTTTCATAATATAGCCTATAGGTAGGTGTTACTTTATGGGTAAGGGTGGGCAATCATGTAAATTTAGCCGACATGTATTCACCTTATACGAAAATGTCACAGAGGTTGTGGTGTAGTGGTTGAGTTGAGGTCTGAAGTCTCAAAGGACCCAGGTTCAATCCCTGCCATCATCATTAATTTCTGCGGCATCGCAAATGAGGCCTTTTAGGCTGATGCACCAGGGTTTTACCCACGCCGATCCAGGGTTCGAGCCTCGGCTCTCCCTCAAGCCCGGAAGGGGCCGTATTAGGTGGGGTTTTTCCTTGAAAGCTCTCAAACTCTGACACCAAGTGGGCCCGGTTAAGACAACATATTGGCTAGAGTTGGATGAGGCTCTCCCATATGACGGGAGGTGCGACGTCACAACATTCAATGTTCGTCTTTCAAAAAAAAACTTTATACGAAAATAAGTTCTTTTATATATTAAAAAAAGTCCATATACTATATTCCAACTTTTAGTTATGACGATAAATAACTAAAACTAAAGAAAATGAGAAGAAACTTGATGTTCATAAAAGTAACATGTTACCTAAAAAGTGTGAAAGTAACGAGTTAACGACATGCTATATTCTTTTCAACTTGTCAACAACCACTTGATAGCTTTTATATTTTTTAACATATTAAGTTTTAATAAGTATCAATAATATTAGTATAACTACATACATACATAAATATATACATCTTATATAGGGTAAGCAAGATGTTGTGTCCATGGAAAATGTATTGTCAGCTAGAGGTGCACAAAAGAACCGGAACCGATCCGATAGATTATCCGAAACCGGATCCGGTGAGAACCGGTTTTTTTAGAACCGGTCCGGATATTATGAGAACCGCCGGTTCCGGGACCGGTTCTGGGTTTTTTGACGGACCGGTTAAAAATCGGATAAAAATCGGATTTTTTGGAACCGGTTTTTTTCGGACATTTTGGAACCGGTTCTAGCCGTTGGGGTTAAAAAAAACGGCTATATAGCCGTTTTATGGCCGTTTTTTTGTTTTTTTTTTGTTTTTAAGGATTGAAATTTAGTATAAATAGGTATTGGGTGTTTGTGTTAGTTCACCACAACATTCTAGCTCTCAAAACTCAAAAACGCTCTCAAAACGCAAAAAAAACGCTCACGTTAAGCAAAAAAAAAAACGCTCTCATGGCTTCCGCTTCCGCAAGCACTCAAAATTCGGTTGGTGGTTCTACTAGCGATGTTACGGTTGTGTCAATACTTCCTTGCTCCCGAAACCAAGAAATATGGGCTTATTTCGATTTATGCGAAATGTCGTACGGCTCGCAAAAGGCTCGTTGCAAACGTTGTGGTAAACTTTTAGCTGCGGCGGGAAATAGCAGTTTAAGGAAACATATTGCTAGTCACGCAAGACACACTCAAGAAGGTGAAAATCAAACTCAAATTGGTAGGGATGGAGGAGTTTGGCAATACAATGTCGAAAGTGTTCGTGAGAGAATGGCACATTTCGTCATTCAAGAAGGCTTGCCTTTTGATCATTTTGATAATCCGCGCTTGACGAGGATGATACAAGAGACGCTTCAACCGAATTACACAAATGTAAGTCGTTCTACTTTGAGAAGAGATTGTTTAAAAATGTGGAAAAGAGCCAAAAAAGAATTAATTTTAGGTTTTGAAAAATTAAATACCGGCATTAACTTAACAACGGACGTTTGGTCCGCTCCACATGGTTTACCCGAATCGTACCTTTGCGTTACCGCACATTGGGTTCAACCGGAGTCGTGGCAAATGATGAAGCGTACGATTGCGTTTGATTATTTTGGATATCCACATACCGGTGAAAACTTATTTTATATTTTAGACTCGGTAATTCAAACTTATAAAATTCAACCGAAAATATTTTCAATATCTTTTGATAACGCTTCAAATAACACAAACGCGGTCGAAAAATTAAAAATAAAATATGAACCGCCTTGTAACGGTGTTTTTTTTCATAGTCGATGTGTTGCACACATCATTAACTTGGTTGTGCAAGACGGTCTAAACGTCCAAGAAATAAGAGACGTAAAAGAAAATTTTAAAGTGATGTTACGTGAAGTTTTTAGCACAAGCAAAAAAAGATATATAAACTATAGAAACTTGTGCCAACAAACGGATTCCATCTTTTTAGGTCCGAATTGGGACGTACCTACTAGATGGAACTCGACTTGGAAAATGTTTGAATCGGCCTTAAGGCAAAGAATTACTTTAAAACATTTCCATGATGAACTTGTGCAAAAGAAACGTTGTTTACAAAAATTTGATAATATAAGTTGGGATATGATCGAGAAACTAACTAATTTGCTTGAGGTTTTTAAAAATGCAACTACATGTTTATCGGGAGTTTATTATCCCACGTCTTCGCTAATACTTCAACAATTATACTTAATATGTAATAAATTAAAAGAGTTTGAATATCACGGCACTATTTTTGAAAAAATGGTAAAACCTATGAAAGCTAAATTTAAAAAATATTTTTCAGAAATGTCGGCCGTTGTTACATGTTCGGCCGCCTTAAACCCAACGATTAATGTAACCGGTGTTGAAACATTAATTGGATCAATATCGGATGATTTAAATATGTTCGAGGAAGACCCAAATTTTGAATCAAATGCAATAAGGGATTTCAATTCGGCTTTTAATAATATGTTTGATTATTATTTACGCAAATATGGTGGAAGTGGTGATCCATCAAACATACGTGAATCAATGGGTTCGGGTTCAACTTTTAGTAGTTCAAGGAACCCGATGCTAAATTTATTTAACACTTTAAGAAACGAAAATACTAAACGAGCTCGTGGAACCACACCAAGTAGCGAGCTTGGGAGATATCAAGCAACCGACTTTATTTCTACTCTAAGATCCGAAGAGTTTGAAAACTTTGATATCTTGAGTTGGTGGCAAGGAAGGGAATCCCAATATCCCGTTCTAGCCGCAATGGCCCGTGACCTACTAACCGTCCAAGCTTCCACGGTAGCTTCGGAATCCGCTTTTTCTCTTAGTGGCAGGGTTTTATCTATTCGAAGAACGAGGCTTACACCGGAATCTATGGAGATGTGTATTTGCTTGAAGGACCATTTGGATGCCGCCGAACGTGTACAACATGTTGCAAAACTAGAAGGCGAGCTTGACGTTGAACAAGAAATACATGAATTCGAAGTAGAACATGGGGCGGCGACTCCACTTTCGGACGAAGAACAAGCTTACGATGAAGCCCAACGTATCTCAAGCGAAGAAGAATGAAAACCGATGTTACAAAGACTACGACGAAGAATATTGAAAACATAATAAATAATTAATGCTTTGTGATTCAATTATGTTTTTTGTATTTTTTTTGTACGAACTATTGTTAAATAACTTAAAAAAATCTACAAAATAAATAAAACATGTATTTTATAGTGTATCTTTGTTAATTTTTAATTTTTTTTTTCGGAACCGGTGGAACCGGTTTTTTTTAACCGGTCCGGTTCTAAATATCCGAACCGGTCCCAATAGGTTCCAAGTCTCCACACCCGGAACCGGATCCGAACCGGAACCGGTTCTAATGGATCCGGTTATTGACCAACTTTGACGGAACCGGTCCGGATCCGAACCGGATCCGGTTAAAAAAAAAACCGATTTGTGCACCTCTATTGTCAGCTAATAATTATCATTGATTGTAAAAATAAATTTGATTTGTTTGAAATTAGTTTTAAAAAGCCGACAAGACTAAATAGTCCAAATCCTAGTCGTAGTTTTAATCCAGGATGATTAGTTGGTCATCACGCTCATGGTGATGACCACATAAGCAAGTTTGAAGTAGAACTGCATCCAAGATGGTGCAAGATGATTCCTCTCCAAAAACTCCACAACTTGTGCAAAGACCATCGTATGTAATGTTTTCAAAACTGGATCGAATCGATCGGTCGGACTGAAACGACTACATAACCGGTCCTGTTGACTCATTTGAACCGCCTCCATTTGAACCGATTGGACCGGTATAACCATTGAACCGAACGGGTGGTTGGACCATATTTCAAAACTTTATTTTGTTTGTTGTTTCTGTTCAAAATCTCATGTGCTAATTAATTTATTACATCAAGCTTTGTATTTGTTTTAACATTACAAATTCACACCCAAAGATGAAAGTAGTTCCATATTTTGTTTTAAATTAGATATATTAGTATATATATATATACTAGGTTAGTACCCGTGTACTACACGTTTGATGAAAAGGAACATATATCATTCACAATTGTCTAAGACAATCTAATAAATAAAATGAAAAATTAATTTACATAGGGAAAAAATCAAATTATAATAACGTTCACAAAAATAAATATTTTTTCATAAATCTCTAAATATTTTCTTGTACACAACATTTGTTGTTTGATCAGTAACTTTACCATCTCTGTCCAATATTAGTAATTTTATTCCGTCTCTACTCTTTACTCTTGATAGCGTCACATACAACTGTCAATGGGTGAAAACCGGTTCTTTTAAATACAAACCAACTCTGGATAATGACTGACCTTAACTTTTATTAATGGTTATTGCAAAACATACAGTGGAAATTGTCTTCTCTGAAACTTGAAAAGAATCTTTTTATCTGACGGTATCAGATTAATTCTTGAAATAAATGTTCGAGTACCACTATTACTTACAGTGATTATCTCGGCTTGTATAACACGTTCACCAAAGGCACGGTACCGGTAGCAATTTCATATTTGATATAGAGGAGGGTTCCCCAACAAAGTCTAGATTGCCTAAAAAGCCCTGTAAATCATCTCATGCGTTTATTTTTGCAATTAAAGGCTCATTTTAATAGTTTGATGTTGATTTGCATTAATTATTAAGGGCAATCTAGTCTTTTCTATTTTCTTAAAACAATGAAACCCCAAGTTATCCCACAATTTTCGCAAATCAAAATATGGTTTCTTTATTCTCTCTCATGTTCTATGTTATCATATTCAAAATAGGATACTGATTTCAAATAATTCTGGAAGTAACGATAGTAAGTTAATCTTCTCCATAAATGGTGATTTTTTTCTTTATTGTTGTTTACGTAGATTTTTTATTCAATGCTTTGATATTTCATTTGTTGATTTTTATACTGATATTGATTTGATGTACTGCATGTGTTTATTTTAATTTTCTTAAATGGTGGTATGCATAGATCAGTTTGTTTTCGAAGTGTTGTTTTGATTATGGGAACAATGTGTTGTTTACCAGTACAGTATGTAAATTTAATAAACTGTTTTATAACATAAAAATATATTTGTTACATAACCAGTACAAGGAGTGATTTCTATGTACCAGTACATACAGTAATGAAAATAAACAACAAAATTGTAAGAAGTGTTTACAGAAATATATAATGTGAATAAACAAAAACAACACAAGCTAATTTGTAAAAAAGACAGTATCGGCTAGACAAAAAACGCACAAAGAAAAAAAAATATATGAATTGAAACCAGCACAGTCTAATTTGTAAAACAATATATTATTAACTAAAAACAGCACCGGTAATTATGTAGTCTAAAACGACGGATTAATTTGAAATAACATCATTCAAAATAATTTAACGTCACATAACAATCAAACACTCTGAAATTTTCATATATATACACTCATATACATATGAAAATTTCAATGCCGCATAACAATCACACACTTTTTATTACGATATAAACAATATATATTTGGTTACAACAAATAGATGGATTATATCGCATAAACTAAATCAGCACATTATATTTGTAACAACACATCCGAACAACACATAAGATATATTAAAACATCACATTAAACAAAATAATAAAAATTCTGTATCAATACATATTGCAACAGCAGGTATCATGTTTAAAACAGCACTGTCTATATCAGTACATTAAAAATTGTAATGTACTGTTAGTTTTCGATAGAATGCCGTACATCAACATTCTTTGCATACATGGTCTCTAAAATGAAGTATTTACTGTTATTTGGTTATAAATGCAATACATCAACATTCTTTCAACATCAGTTAAATTATAAATGAACGTAAATAAGAAATACGTTCAATTTGCCAAAACCAATTAAATTAATATGCAATTCAATTTACCATGATTGTAGGATTTACCATAACTAAATTATGAGGAAAATACCAATGTACCCTTTATGAATAATTCCATCAAATGTCACATTTCACTCCCACATTATTTCCTACATTTTTAGACAAAAGAGACTTTGTAGTTGAACTCTCCTCTCTCTCTCTCTATATATATATATATATATATACACACACACACACACACTAGTGTTAGAACCCGTGTATTACACGGAGGCTGAATAAACGATACAATGTGAAACGATGAATATAATTCATAAATTTGTAAATATTACAATTCTTTGTATACAATGTTAGATGTGTTTTTTATAATTTTCTCCCTATCTAAGATTAAAAGTTTTAACCCGTCTCTGCTTTTAACTCTGGAAAGTGCCACATACAGTCACTCACTCGCTCATGTATGAAAGTCGGTTGCCTCAAGATCAAACCAACCATTGATAATTATGACTAACTCTGACTCTTATTTATTGTCATGACGAAATAAACAGGGAGTGTAAATTGTCTTCTTTGTAGTTTGAAAAGAATTCGTTTGGCTGAAGATGTCAAATGAATTCTTGGAATAAAGGTGTGAGAAAAATATTACTCGTATATTACACAGTTGAATAAATGAAATATTAAATAGTTAGTAATAAGCGGAAAAAAATAAAGAAAATAGTTGAGAAATGAGTTATTAAATAAATGAAATATTAATAAAGTAAATATTAATAAAGAAAAAACTAAATAGTTGAGAAAAAATGTAATGTCAAACGAATCAGAAAGAACTAGGTGGATACGTTTGAAGTATATAACAAACCCATTATATAAAACAACTTTAAAACCGTGTTTAAACCACATATGCATTCTATAATAATACAAAGAAAAGAAAACAACACAATGATCATACTGCATTAGAAAATTTAATTCAACACCTTTGAATAACATCAACAATTTGAAGCAATTAAATGGTACATGCTAATGTCTTTACACTTTAAATCGTTTAGGCTTTTGCAAATTCTTCATCGGCCTCGACTGTCGCCTTATCCATGTTGTTGACCCCTGGCATGGGCCACAACTGACAGGGAGGGTGTAACCGTATCAGTACCATTTACCTCTAACATAGTGTGGGCGGAATCTCCCTCCTGATCATTATCAACAACCACCTAAATTTGTAGCAAAACAATGTTAAAGAGAATCAAAATATGTAAGGCCCCTTTCCCAGGTAACCTCACTTGTTAGATTTACTCATAAACATTGTAAGGCCCCAAACCCGAGAGGCCTCACTCGTTGGATTTACTCATTCACAAACAGTTCTTAAACATGAATATCAAATAACGCAGCTGAAAATTTCATTCAAACATAACGTCATCATTGTTCATACATGCGGAAGCGTAAACATTGTTTAAAACATAAATACATCATAACTAAAACATAACGGGATGCCAGTCTTCATAGTCAGCCGGGTAACTCCTCTCGCTTGCCAAGCATCACCGTCCATCGTCCATACCTACCTTAACCTGAATGTGCATACTAAAAAGTCAGCTACGCTGGTGAGTTCTAGCATTTCATAAAAACTTTAACATCAACATTTGCCAAAAACATATCATTCATTCATTTAGTAAAACCTTTCACAAAAGCATGTAATAATCTAACATCTTTAAAAAGGTTTCGTACCCATATCATCATCAACATCATAAATCATAAACACCGTTTAAACGGATCGTTCATTAAAACTTTTAACATTCATTTAAGTCATACATTATTATCTAAATCTGTGTCTTACTTTACGCGTCACAGTGTCCCCGAAGGAACCTTTGGTGTTGTGGGCAACCGTTACGTATCGCCGTCATTGCCACAACCATACACTACGTGGGGTCAACCGTTACGTATCGCCGTCATTGCCCAACCATTCATTGCGTGGGGTCAACCGTTACGTATCGTCGTCATTGCCCAACACGCATCTTTCCTTTGGAAATCAACCGTTACGTATCGCCGTAATTGATTTCCTTTACCCTTTTCACTTAGGATGATCGTTATCACCCGAGTAACCGTCGTTACTCCCTTACCAGTTGTACAACATCAAAACCATAGACAGGCCACCAAGACACTGCCCTGTTGTTCTTATGGTAACTATGGCTCGCTGTCCATAATCTACCACAAGGCTGGGAATCACATTCCCAGACTTCGTTCGTCAATTCCATTCATTCGACATATTAGATTTGTAATGACTTCTTTAAACATTTACCTCTTTCCCTTTTCATTAAACCTTTCCTCATTTAGACCGTTCATAAACATTCGTAAACCTTTTTGGAAAAAACACTTCATAACCTTTCCTTTCGTAAACATCGTTTCGTTAAAACATCATTTCGTTAAAACATCGTTTTGTTAAAACATCGTTTCGTTAAAACATCGTTTCGTAAGTATGCACACCAGCCCAAAACATTTAACAAAACATTTAAAAGAGGGCTCTAGAACTCACCTGATACGCTAATATGGGTTGTCCTAAACGAAGGTCCAACAACGTCACTTCCGATCTGAATTGATTAGTTAAATACACATCAGACCAATCCCGACTCTAACGGTTTAACCATTCTAACATACTGACTTCACTTAATCAGTTCTGATGTCTGCGCACTTGCCAAGTGCGCAGACCCTGCTGCCTGCGCACTTGCATGCTTCCTGCGCACTTAGCAAGTGCACAGGTCCCTCCTTCTGCGCACTTAGCAAGTGCGCAGGACCTGCTCCGTGCGCACTTAGCAAGTGCGCACGACCTGTTCTTCGCGAAAAACCCTAACTTTCGCATTCGGGTCTGATCATGTCAAGATCCCGAACCTGTTGCATTCAAAACGTTCGTTTTCCATTAAGGAACTCAAATCCATGATATTCTTTCAGTTTCATCCGTTCAAACCTTACCTTTTCACCCAAAACCCGAAAAAACTCAAAAACGAACTAAAACTCAGATTTAGGTCGGATCGTTACCTGAATCGAGTTTCTGATCCGGAGGTTCTTCTCACGAGTTATGGAGTAACGCTTTGTTGAAGTCTCGGGTCGATCCGCCAACTTTCTCTCTCTACGGTTTCTCTCTCTAAAAGTTGCAAATGAGAGAAAGAGGGGTGGCATAGGCTATTTATAGCCCGCTGACCCATCTGACCCGACCCGTCATGCCTCGTTCGTTTATTCCGTTATTATAACTGTCGTTTTATTTTTGGGATGTTACAAACATAGTCATAAATACTGAGCTTAAATTTAAAACATTCAGAAGTAGCGAAAGCAAACATCATTCATATTACATGACATAACAGCGGAAGTCTTAACAATTCAATACATAACATTGTCTTAACATAAAATAAATGTGGGATGTTAGTCTTGTGCCGGGTAACCTTCACGCCATCTTACGACCCTTTCTTCCTTTACCTAAAATGTATACTAAAAGTCAGCTAACGCTGGTGAGTTCTAGTTTAAAGACAAACATACATAATATTTATCTTATCGTGAATATTTTATATATGTATACATAACATACGTATTATTCGTGCTTTTACATATTCTTTACTTTACTGTTCTCACATAACATTCATATTAAGTATATTCATATGTACATACATACTTACTTTTGGGGGGAGAACAGTTATTGGCTATAATCTTAAGGGAGATCAACCCATCACACTTGTCGCGAGTGTCACAAAGACATCGCAGTGAGAACTACCGTCGTAGCCCATTTCATTAACCGTCCGGCTCTAGAAAACCGTCCGTTCTTTCATTAAATCCGTCCGGCAACCTTTGTCCGTCCGCTCTTAAACCATCCTACCATCGTAGTCCGTTCTTTTGTCCGTTTGCCCTAGGATATCCGTTTCCCACGCGACCATTATGTATGCAACCGTTCTACTTTAGTTAAGGCAGTTGCTTCGACCGTCCATTAGTTCCTTAATATACGTCCTAGCTTGCGAAGGAACGTTTTTGTCCCGGTTGCAAAATAGTCACGTGGTCGTCCGTCTACCGAAGTAGTCGTTGTCATAGAAGGGTTCATAACATTTACATACATTCATAACACGCAATATATATAATATAAAGCAAGATTTCATTCATTTATGTTATGTCCTTCTTTCATTCATTCTTTGTAATCATACGTTTCATTCTTTGTTCATAATTCATTTTCATATATAAGTATATATATACATATTTGTATACCACGCATGATCACATTGACATTTATAGCATTTATTCATTTAGTGTATACACTTCACCCCAAAACATTTAAAATGATTTGCACATAACATAGAAGGGGGCACATAGAACTCACCTGAAAAGCTAGTCTTGGTTGTCCTAAAAAAAGGTCCAACAACGTCACGTACGATCTGAATTAGGTAGTTTAAATACACATCAGATCCAACCCCGACTCTAACCGTTCAATCATTCTAAACATACTGACTTTACTTACTGGTCTGCTGCCTGCGCACTTAGTAAGTGCGCAGGGCCTTGCTCATGCGCACTTGACAAGTACGCATGATCTTTCTCCTGTGTACTTGGTAAGTACGCATGATCTTTCTCCTGCGTACTTGGTAAGTACGCAGGACGTCCTTCCTGCGTACTTGATAAGTACGCAGCACCTGTTTCCTGGACAAGTCCGAAATCCTTGCATGTTAATCTGATCATGCTAATCTTACAATTTTCTTTGATCAAAAGGTGCGGTTTTCACTCTAGATGCTAGTTCTAAGCTTATTTTCAAGTTTCATCCATAAAATCGTTTCCTATTTAGCTAAAACCCGAGAAACCCCAAAACGAAGAAAAACTCAGTTTAAGATCGATTCGTTACCTGGATTGTGATTCTGATTCGGAGGTTTTGCTCACGAGCTCAGTAGTAACGTGCTCCTTCAATCTTGTGTCGATCCGTTGACTTTCTCTCTCTAGACCCGACTCTCCTTTCTCTCTCTAGCTTGCAAGTGTTGGTGAAAAATGAGAGCTTCAAGGCTGTCTTGACCCTTATATACCTGGGCTTCCCTCGACCCGTTGGAGCCGAGCCCAAGCCCATCCGTTTTTCTTTTGTTTTATGACGATTAAGTCTCTTTCGCGTTATTATTTACTAAATTACTATTTTTGGGATGTTACAAGTCTACCCTCCTTAAAGAGGTTTCATCCTCGAAACCGCTTATACGTTAAACAATTTAGGGTATAGTCCCCTCATTTCGTCTTCTTTTTCCCATGTAGCTTCTGACCCTTTTCTGTGCTTCCATTGTACTTTGACTAAAGGAATCGACTTATTGCGTAGTCGTTTCTCAGCTCGGTCAAGGATGGCTATCGGTTCCTCTACATAATTTAGACTGTTATCCACTTCGATCTCGTCGTAAGGTATGTGAGTTGTGTCGTCAGCTAGGCACTTGCGTAAGTGTGACACGTGGAACGTAGGGTGTATTCCACTAAGCTCAACGGGTTGGTCGAGTCTGTAAGCAACTTGACCCACTCTCGCTAAAATCTTGAAAGGTCCGACAAACCTTGGGCTTAGTTTGCCACGTTTTCTGAATCGAATGATTCCTTTCCATAGTGATACCTTTAACAGTACCATGTCCCCTACTTGAAACTCTAAATTCCTTCTTCTCTTATCCGCATATGATTTTTGTCTGTCTTTTGCGGCTTTCATTCGAGCCTTGATTTGATCAAACTTCTCGGAAGTAGCTTTGACCACTTCGAGACTTGCAAAATCCTTTTGTCCAATTTCCCCCCAACAAACCGGGGTCCTACATTTCCTCCCATACAACATTTCAAATGGCGGCATGCCAATAGTCGAGTGATAGCTGTTGTTATATGAAAATTCTGCCAATGGTAGATGGCTGTCCCAGCTCCCACCGAAGTCAATGATACAGGCCCGGAGCATGTCCTCCAAGGTCTGAATGGTCCTTTCCAATTGACCATCGGTTTGGGGGTGGTAAGCGGTGCTGATGTTCAGTCTAGTGCCCATTGCTTCGTTGAATTTCTTCCAAAACCTTGACGTGAATCTAGTATCCATGTCGGACACAATCGACAGCGGCATACCATGTCTGCTCACAACTTCCTTGATAAATATTTCTGCTAGTCTTTCTAACGAAGAAGTCTCACGTATTGGCAAGAAGTGAGCACTTTTCGTCAAGCGGTCGACGATCACCCAAATGGTATCATTGCCTTTAGCTGTTCGCGGTAGCTTGGTAATGAAGTCCATCGTAATCTCTTCCCACTTCCATTCCGGTATTAGTAAAGGCTGCATTTTACCGCATGGTTTCTGGTGCTCGGCCTTAACTAGTGAGCACGTTAGGCACTTGTTCACGTACTAGGTCACATCATTCTTCATGCCAGGCCACCAATACTCTTTCTTCAAATCTTGATACATTTTGTTTGTCCCGGGGTGGATAGAATAGCGAGACTTATGGGCCTCATCGAGTATCTTGGCTCTAAGTTCGCCAATCTTAGGTATCCATATCCGGCCAAACCTAGTTCGTACACCATGTGCATTTGCATCTAAATTCCCTTATTGTCCTACTATTCTTTCTTGTTTAATATTTCTTTCTAATAGTGCTTCATCTTGTGCCTTTGATATTTCACCCATCAAATCTGGCGTTATAATTAGCCGGCACGCTTTGATTCGGATAGGTGCCGATTCTTCCTTTCTACTTAAAGCGTCAGCCACTACGTTTGCCTTGCCTGGATGGTACAATATCTCACAATCATAGTCTTTCAGTAGCTCTAACCATCTCCTTTGTCTCATGTTTAATTCCTTTTGTTCGAAAAAGTACTTCAGGCTTTTGTGATCGGAGTAAATGGTGCATTTAACTCCATACAGATAGTGCCTCCATATTTTCAACGTGAAAACTACTACTGCTAACTCTAGATCGTGTGTTGGGTGGTTAACCTCATGAATCTTTAGTTGTCGCGAGGCGTAAGCAATTACCTTTCCTCGTTGCATAAGTACGCATTCTAAACCCTGACCCGAAGCGTCAGAGTAGACTACTAAGTCTTCATTTCCCTCAGGTAGCGCCAAGACTGGAGCTTGGGTTAATCGTGCCTTAAGTTCCTCAAACGCGTTGTTTTGGGTTGGACCCCATTCATATTTCACTTCCTTCCGTGTCAACTTAGTTAGTGGCGAGGCTATTCTTGAAAAATCTTGGATGAACCTTCGATAGTAGCCTGCCAATCCCAGAAAACTTCTTATCTCTGTTGATGTCTTTGGGATGTTCCATTCCTTTACTGTCTTGATCTTTGCAGGATCCACCATAATGCCGTTTGGGTTTATTACATGACCTAGGAATTAGACTTCCCTAAGCCAGAATGCGCATTTTGAGAATTTTGCGTACAACCTTTCCTGCTTTAGCACCTCCAGAACCTCTCTTAGGTGACAGTGGTGATCACCCTCGCTTTTCGAATATACCAGTATGTCGTCTATAAAAACTATTACTGATCGATCCAACATGGGTCGACATACTCTATTCATCAAATCCATGAACGCTGCTGGTGCGTTGGTCAATCCGAAGGACATCACGAGAAACTCATAATGCCCATAACGCGTGCGAAACGCGATCTTTGGTAAGTCTTCTTCTCTTACTTTCAACTGATGGTAACCCGACCTAAGATCGATCTTTGAGAACCAACTCGCACCTTGCAGTTGATCGAAAAGGTCGTCTATTCTAGGCAGTGGGTATTTGTTCTTTACCGTCCTCTTGTTCAATTCGCGGTAGTCAATGCACATGCGCATGCTGCCGTCATTCTTCTTTACAAATAGTACCGGAGCGCCCCACGGTGAGATGCTCGGTCTAATAAATCCTTTTTCTATTAGTTCCTCTAGTTGAGACATCAATTCTTTCATTTCTGACGGAGCCAATCGGTAGGGGGCTTTGGCAACGGGTTCAGCTCCTAGTAATAAGTCAATCTGAAATTCTATTTTCCGATTGGGTCGTAACCCAGGTAGATCCTCAGGGAATACTTCTGGAAAGTTGCACACCACGGGTACATTCTTGAGTTCATTCGTTTTCATTCTATCATCAATAACATATGCCAAATAAGCTTCGCAACTGCGCCTCATGTAACTTTCGGCCTTGATCATCGAGATGATGTTCGGCATCGTGCAATTCCAATCCCCATAAACCGTAATTGGGCTGCCGCTAGGAGCTTTGAGGTGTATCCTCTTACGTTTACATATGATTTGAGCTTCGTTGGCAGCTAGCCAATCCATACCCAATATTATATCGAATCCTCCTAAGGTAAGAAGGAATAATCTAGAAGGGAACTTATGACCCTCTATTTCTATGATGCAATCCTCTGTTACTTGAAATACTGCCGAATTTTTACCAACGACAGTTTGTACGCTAAAGGCCTTTACTATGGTGTTGATAGTGCATCCTAGTTTACGACTAAATGCATTGGATATAAAACTTTTACTAGAACCAGAGTCAAATAAAATAGCAGCATGTTCGTTATTAACTAGGAACGTACCTGACACAACATCAGGGTTTCCCCTTGCTTCCTCCTCAGTCAGGGCGTAGGCTCGAGTCCTAGCCTGCGGTTGTTCCTTTTCAGCTTCCTTTTCCTTTCCCGAACCAGATTGTCTGGTTTTCCTGCAATCCCTAGTCTGGTGTCCATGTCTTCCACAACTTTAGCACTTGACGCCCTTCAAACAATCTCGGGAGTAGTGCCCCGGCCTCCCGCACTTATAACACATGGTGGTGCCGATTCAACACTCGCCAAGATGTTGCCTTCCACATTTCTTGCAGGTTTCATAATCCTCCGACCTTGGTTTCTTAATTTCAGTTGTCACATTCCCTTTCCCAGTGCCCCTAGACGGGTTCTCCCACTTTCTCTTTTGTGCTTCAGGTGCCGGGTCCTATTGGCATAATCATCGTAGACGATTCCAGACAGGTTGACTACCGACTCGAAGGTCGATGGTAGATTTGCTTTTACATGAACACGGACCCTTTGAGGTAGGCCCTTTACATAGTACTTAATAATTCGTTCTTCTCTCTCCACCAGGTGGGGTACGAGTTGGGCTAGCTCATTGAATCTTGAGGTATACTGGCGATGAGTCTTGTTGCCAGCTTTGAAGTTTAGGAACTCGTTCTCCACACGATCAATCTCATTCTGTGGGCAGAACTTTTGGATTATGAGCATCTTCAGGTCTTCCCATGTCATTCTGGCAAGAGCGTTTGGCGACTTTGTCCTCTGAATGTTCCTCCACCAACTTAGTGCCTCATTGGTGAAAGAATGGGCAACATACTTAACAGCCTGGTCTGGTCGACACTCGCTGATGTTGACTACAACATTCATCCTCTCAATCCATTCGAACGTAGCCACTGAATCCTTGTTGCCATCGAACTTGGGTGGTTCTCCGTCCTTGAACCCTTTGTAAGTACACCCACGGTTGCTTGATCCCACCTTCACTTCATCCCCGTCACTGTCATACACTTTCTCTTCATGATCTCCTTCATCCTCCTCTCTACTTTTCTTTAGTGCTTCGGATAGTAGATCGGGCAATACTTTCTTCAGAATGAGTACAACTTCACGGGCAATAGCATCCCTGACCTCGGGTTCTAACTGTAGAGGCCCTTGATCGTTGTTCCCAGTTGGGGTCACTTCTGTTTCGTGCACACTCTCTGTGTGTTCTGCGTGCACACTCTCTTCCTCTTCAAGTCTTTGATTCAACGGAGGTCTACCTACTCGGCCAGTGCGACCGCCTTGGCGTCCTGTTCGTCCTCCACCAGCCATAGTTCCTAGTTTCCTGATAGTTATAAAGGGAATACATCAATGCCATTCCTTCAGATCATAGTTTAGAATAGTACGAGCAAGGTAAATTTTTAATTACAGTGACCGGTTTGTGATTACTAATTTACATTGCTTTTCGGGTTCAAAACTCTTCAAATCGGTTGTGACATTGACATCTATTTGTTCTAAGTTAAGGTATATGTTCTTATCTAAGTGTATTAACTCTAATACTTACTTACCGTGTTGGCGTTGGTTACCCATACTGACATCCGTGCGTTGGTCCCATAATCAGCTTGAGTCCAGACATTTAGGGATGTCTGAATCTCTCAAACTATTGCTCTGATACCAACTTGTAAGGCCCCTTTCCCGGGTAACCTCACTTGTTGGATTTACTCATAAACATAGTCATAAATACTGAGCTTAAATTTAAAACATTCAGAAGTAGCGAAAGCAAACATCATTCATATTACATGACATAACAGCGGAAGTCTTAACAATTCAATACATAACATTGTCTTAACATAAAATAAATGTGGGATGTCAGTCTTGTGCCGGGTAACCTTCACGCCATCGCACGACCCTTTCTTCCTTTACCAGAAATGTATACTAAAAGTTAGCTAACGCTGGTGAGTTCTAGTTTAAAGACAAACATACATAATATTTATCTTATTGTGAATATTTTATATATGTATACATAACATACGTATTATTCGTGCTTTTACATATTCTTTACTTTACTGTTCTCACATAACATTCGTATTAAGTATATACATATGTACATACATACTTACTTTGGGGGGGGGAGAACAGTTATTGGCCATAATCTTAAGGGAGATCAACCCATCACACTTGTCGCGAGTGTCACAAAGACATCGCAGTGAGAACTACCGTCGTAGCCCATTTCATTAACCGTCCGGCTCTAGAAAACCGTCCGTTCTTTCATTAAATCCGTCCGGCAACCTTTGTCCATCCGCTCTTAAACCGTCCTACCGTCGTAGTCCGTTCTTTTGTCCGTTTTCCCTAGGGCATCCGTTTCCCACGCGACCATTATGTATGCAACCGTTCTACTTTAGTTAAGGCAATTGCTTCGACCGTCCATTATCGCCTTAATATACGTCCTAGCTTGCGAAGGAACGTTTTTATCCCGGTTGCAAAATAGTCACGTGGTCGTCCGTCTACCGAAGTAGCCGTTGTCATAGAAGGGTTCATAACATTTACATACATTCATAACATGCAATATATATAATATAAAGCAAGATTTCATTCATTTATGTTATGTCCTTCTTTCATTCATTCTTTGTAATCATATGTTTCATTCTTTGTTCATAATTCATTTTCATATATAAGTATATATATACATATTTGTATACCACGCATGATCACATTGACATTTATAGCATTTATTCATTTAGTGTATACACTTCAGCCCCAAAACATTTAAAATGATTTGCACATAACATAGAAGGGGGCACATAGAACTCACCTGAAAAGCTAGTCTTGGTTGTCCTAAAAAAAGGTCCAACAACGTCACGTACGATCTGAATTAGGTAGTTTAAATACACATCATATCCAACCCCGACTCTAACGGTTCAATCATTCTAAACATACTGACTTTACTTACTGGTCTGCTGCCTGCGCACTTAGTAAGTGCGCAGGGCCTTGCTCATGCGCACTTGACAAGGACGCATGATCTTTCTCCTGCGTACTTGGTAAGTACGCATGATCTTTCTCCTGCGTACTTGGTAAGTACGCATAATCTTTCTCCTGCGTACTTGGTAAGTACGCATGATCTTTCTCCTGCGTACTTGGTAAGTACGCAGGACGTCCTTCCTGCGTACTTGATAAGTACGCAGCACCTGTTTCCTGGACAAGTCCGAAATCCTTGCATGTTAATCCGATCATGCTAATCTTACAATTTTCTTTGATCAAAAGGTTCGGTTTTCACTCTAGATGCTAGTTCTAAGCTTATTTTCAAGTTTCATCCATAAAAACGTCTCCTATTTAGCTAAAACCCGAGAAACCCCAAAACGAAGAAAAACTCAGTTTAAGGTCGATTCGTTACCTGGATTGTGATTCTGATTCGGAGGTTTTGCTCACGAGCTCAGTAGTAACGTGCTCCTTCAATCTTGTGTCGATCCGTTGAATTTCTCTCTCTAGACCCGACTCTCCTTTCTCTCTCTAGCTTGCAAGTGTTGGTGAAAAATGAGAGCTTCAAGGCTGTCTTGGCCCTTATATACCTGGGCTTCCCTCGGCCCGTTGGAGCCGAGCCCAAGCCCATCCGTTTTTCTTTTGTTTTATGACGATTAAGTCACTTTCGCGTTATTATTTACTAAATTACTATTTTTAGGATGTTACAAAATATGAAATGTTTGATACTGACTTGTGATTAACACAAAAGCCAACCACAACTTTCAAATCCTATAATACTTACAGGTTAAGCAACTACACAAATATGGACTGACAGATGCGACCAATATCATAAGTTTTATGGCTTTGACAATAATTTTGTGTTACAATATTATGAAGTTAATGTTGGTAAAAATAATCAGGATTCATGGTAAAAGAAAGAACAGGAGAGAAACATAGTTATTAAGTTGTAGGATCTTCTTTTGTAGCTTGGACCACAGGCTATGATTCTTTTCCACATGAAGAAAGACACATAATTTAGAAAACTGAGTTATAAATAAATCTATAAAATATTAGTTTTTAACCGTCTTGAGTAAACGAAAGTGAACTTGTTAATTGTAATGAAAAGTAGAAAATCAAATTCAAAGTTTGTTTAATTAGTAAATCCGTAAAATGACAGTGTAGAGTTGAACATAGCATTCATAATCCCTTAAAAACATCAAAAAAAATTATGTGACCATATCATTCATGAACTGATGTTACAACATTTTTTGCATTTCATATATATTATCCTTGTAAACTGTAGAAATTCTTAAACAAAACCTAACTGTAAACCCAATTAAAAAGCCTAATCTGTTTAAAGATTCAGTAGGTGTTAGCAAGACAACCTGCCCGATCTTGTTTTTGGTTGTACTAAAACTTACACGTTTTGACCCGTTCCCTAACCCCGGGCATCTCGCTACCTGTAGTTGCTATCTATGTTGGCAGCTATATCTCTCCTAATGCAATTGGATTTTTAGCTAAAAGGGGAATGGGTCAAACGGGTTGAAAGTTAAACAATACATGTAACAATAAATGTGACACTTTTGATTTCTTAAATTGTGAAGACTACAATCATAGCCAATAAAAATAACTAATTGTAGTCTCTACTCTGAATGCCATTTATCAAAATTTAATTCTCCGCGACAATTAACCGAATGGAGCTCAAGTGGTGGTGACCACAATGCTGATAATTGAAAAGGAATTACCTGTTCTACCTCATGAGTCACTGAGATGTTGTGATAGAGATGGAAGGGCACGCGACCCACCTATAAACACAATCATTCAATGGTTAAATCATAGGAAAAAAAACACACAAACATACCCGAAAGCGAAGCCCAATCGTTATTAAAACTACTTTTGTTCTTCATCATAAATCCGTTAAGTCTTGGGCTCTCTGGAGGAATTGGATTTCAAGTTTGAGAGCAGTAACTAACACGTAAGGATAATGACATCCTTTTACATCTTCTTTTCCTTAGTCACCTGACATGATTGTATGATCTTATCTTAACTTTCTCGTAATTAATAGGTTGCATTTCACACTTATCATATGAGCTATCTTCTAATGCAGAAATTTTGTCGGATGTGGATATATTGGTAGCCTTCAATATTACATATCACAAATATAGGAAAGAGAAATTTTACCTGTAAATCATTTTACAAAAACTTTCAGTTTAAACTATCCAATTTTTTCAAAAGAAAATAGAACACTGTAAACCCTGCAAGTTAACAAAAAACGTTTAAACTTCAGTTATATAGCACTTCGAACGTGTTCTAGGAGCGATTGAGTTTCGAATACATGATTGAAAACATACAGTCTTGTTAAAGTGGAAACTATGCAGAGAAAACCTAGTCTCAAACAATCATATTTTCCTCAGGTAATCAAATATAGATTTACGTCTTTACCTACCTGAACCATAATTATAGGCTCTCCTTTGTTGTAAACCGTTGAGCAAGAAGCTTCATGTATCTCAACCATGCGTGCACATACAAAGAAACACAAATATCAATTAACATATTCCCACATTCAATAATCAGAAAGAAAAAACTTCTCTCCAGATAAGTGCCAAATCTACCTTTATTACACCAAGTAAGAAGATAAAGATGAACGGCTTTGTTGTTGGTATATCAAAAAGTGGTATGTGTAATTTTAAACAAAAACTGATGATAACACATGATTTGGGAAGAAATCAAAAGCCAAAAACATAAATAGAGTTCCATATCAGCTTTGATTAAGAAAATTGGTTCCAAAATTAACCTTACAGAGCTGATGAAGCGGGCAAAATAAGTGGAATTGTTGTCACCATGGAATCGCATGTTATCCAAAATCAAGTTCCACGAGCTACTACAAAAACCGTGGCACATAAAACATTCATAATGATATCAAAAACCTAGATGTTGAAGGAATGACATAGTTACCTTAGATCTGAGATAGAAACTACCAGAATTTTAGAACAAATTCTCTTTCTAACTATCACTTACGTATCAACACACGAAACCCATAACTTCCGATCTTCAAAAATCATAACCCATGAGTTTTGCAGCTTCTTCTCTTCCATTTTGACTTTCTAATAGTCTTCATCGATCTCAAACCTATAGGAAACTAAAGGCATAATCTCGCATACATAGAGCAAAATGTATCTTGATGTGAATGAATATTAGAAGAAATATATACCAGAAGAAGAAGAGCACCATCCGAACACAATCCACCACCGGCTTTGATAAAATCGTAGGTCCTACCAATTGATTGTTGATGAAATCCCAAAAAAACTCCGATGGATTGTTGATGAAATCGCACCACTCCAATGGATTGTAAGGTATGAATTGATTGAAAAAACACACAAAATATACCGTATATCACCAAAAAAGTAATCAGAAATTGAACGGAAATCAAACAAAATATATTTTGACAAAGAGAACTATGACAAAGAGAACACAAAATATATTTTGGCTAGTTTGATGATTGGTCCGGGAATTATGACAAAGGGAGCATCAAAGATGCAATCGATCTCTTTCTACATACTATCAACATCGTAATATATCACCGTTATTGAGCCCATGCCAAAATTGAACTAAAGATATTGACTTGTATATATTTCTCTTTACAAGTTTAGATTGGATGGATAACATCCAACGAAATCCTTCCATGGTCACTTAATTTTGCCCATAAGATTATATATATAACAATTTACAAACCATGAATATTAATTTAAGCAATTAAATTTTGACAAATGTCCATTATATATATCATATATAACCATTTATAAACCATGAATAGTGACCTAAGCAATTAGATTTTGACAAGTGTCTCACGTCTTATAATAGTTATGTATCTTTTTTAGTTTTAAAAACAAAAGTAAACCAGCAGAGCCGGTTGTTCGCATTTCCCTCAATGGTGGAGGAGGTCACAGGTTCGATATACAATTATTCATATTATTTAAACATAAATAAATTGATATTTTTATTAAATAAATCATATTTGGAAAGTTAATTAGTTAGAAAACAAATAACCAATTAAACTAATTAAGTGAGTTCATTATAAATGGTTTATAAAACTTAATTAACTGTCTATTTTATAATTAGTTATGTAGATTGTTATGTGATAATGTTATATTGTAGATTTGCTTCCAACTTTTTTGAAATTATATGAATAATCCTTAATATTCAATCAACCGTAACAATTTTGTTGTTTTACATTAACTAACGTTATAAAAGGCAAAATGGATGTCAATGTCATGTAGCATCCCGCAGGGAGAAATTACTAGTTTTATACTTAAGTTATGAGTTATAAAGTTTTATTGAATATTATACACTAAAAATATGAAATATAAGTATAAATGAAGAAAGAAAATAAGCCACAAATCATTGTTAAGCATATAATATTTATATTGTAAAATAACTTTTCAAATAATTTAGTCTTTTCTACAAGATTTTATTAGGATTTAACAAATAACTCGTAGATCACAATAAGTTCTCTGTATGAACTACAAATTTTATAGATTTAAATTATTAATTTAATTTTTTTTACTTATTCAAAATTATATTTTGACTTTTTCGTAAAAAGAACAAAGTGCTTGATTCTCCATCTATTTACGCCCATTTTCCTCCTTAAATTAAGCACTAATGACCCATTTCCCACATCAATCTTAGACATTCAAATACACAATGTCTAATTTTTAACTCGTATTAAAGTATTACTTATTTTAACATAAGAAAAGGTGGTAAAACATAACTTTTTTCAAAAGTGTATAAAACTTTTAAATAACGTATTTACAAAGCTTTCAATTTTTTATATATATGGCTATCAAAAAGTATTTTACTATAGGATTACCTTATGAATTGAGATCTTTTTTATGCTAAAGTATCTTATATATATTCATTTTAATTTCATTTAGATAACATTTGTATCATAAAGGAAAAACAATTATTATTAATTGTTTTGATGACCCTACTAGAGAAAGAGAGGCCCATTGCTTTGGACATTTGCAATCTTATGATTCTGCATAATTGACCAAAAATATGGCCGAAAAAGCTCATAAACATTTGTGTTTTTCTAGCACACCACCATTCTTTTTGCTCCTCCACCTTCCTTCATGGACAACCACCACTACCACCACCACCCTCCTCCTCAATCTCTCACCCCAGCCAAGAGTTCCCGCCAACGCTATAACGAATGGTTCGTCACTCGTTCATGTCTACTTCTTATTCCTTTTCTTGTCCTAATGGTATAGATGTGTCATACCTGAATATCAAAATGCTTGGATTTGGTCATTCATTAGAGAATAGGTGCATTTGCAAATATGAATGTGGGTCCCACTTCATTTGACGCGATTTAAAATGTAACTCGAGCTTATAAAATAAAAAGTTATCATCTTTCGTATGCAGGATATTTCGTGATGTTCCAAGTGATATAACGATAGAAGTCAATGGTGCCATTTTTGGATTGCATAAGGTAACTTCTTGATTTGTACGCGTTTTCTTGATTCAAAGCTCGGACATGTTGTCCTACTTTTTATTATAAGAGGAGTATGAGGTTGACCGTACGGTCAAACTTCCGTTGTGACAGCAATCTTCGAACCCAAACACCATTAATTCATACCCAATTGAAAAGATCTATGTTTTGAAGTTCATATGATCCCCCTTGTTGCATCTACTTAAATTCAAATTCAGAGAAAAAATGTCCCGTTTGGTTCGTGGAATTCTCCATAACTGAAATTAAAACTAATTCTGTTCAAGAACGTGTTTTACAAAGAATTAATACACAATTGCTTCATACCCATTTGGATTCTTTTGTAGTTACCTATATTATTTGGTATCAAACAGTTCTTAAGAATCTTGAAAGTAGGTGAGTTTGACCAAAAACTCTAACTTCCATCTTTAAGTGATCAGTAAATTCAAACAGAATTACTTCATACCAAATATAATTTTATTTTTTCAACTTCATCTCTTTCATATTATTGTATCTGACTATCTGCTAACCTTATTAAACCATCACTTTCCTAAGAAATTTGAAAAGAGTATAAGTTTGACCAAAAAGTCAAACTTCTATCCTAGTACTAATCAGTGAATTCATACACAATTCCATCATACCCAGTTAAAAAAAAACATTTTTTTCGCTGCAGTTCCCTCTTGTATCTCGATGCGGTCGAATCAGAAAACTGGTAGCAGATCACAGGGACAATGCTATATCAAAGGTAGAACTTGTTAGTCTACCAGGGGGAGCAGAAACATTTGAGCTAGCTGCTAAGTTCTGCTACGGTATCAATTTCGAAATAACTTCACTAAACGTTGCTCAACTGTGTTGTGTCTCTGATTACCTAGAAATGACTGAAAAATTCTCGACCCGCAACCTGGGATCGCGTGCCAACGAGTATCTCGACACTGTTGTCACCAAGAATCTTGAAATGTCAGTGGAAGTCTTGAAACAATCAGAAAATTTGCTCCCTTTAGCTGATGATTTGAAAATTGTTACTAGATGCATTGATGCTATAGCTTCTAAAGCTTGTGTTGAGCAAATCGCGTCGAGCTTCTCGAGACTTGAATACAGTAGTTCCGGTAGACTTCACATGAGTCGACAGGTGAAGGGCGAAAGTACTGATTGGTGGATTAAAGATTTATCGGTTCTTCGGGTTGATATGTATCAAAGAGTTATGAGTGCGATGAAATGTCGAGGTGTGCGGCCAGAAAGTATCGGGGAATCGCTCATGAGTTATGCGGAAAAGGAGTTAACAGGGTTATATAATCTCAACGGTAAAAAAGCCGATGCTCGTGGGGTTTCGGGACACGAACGAACCGTGGTCGAAACGATTGTCTGTTTACTTCCAGTTGAGAAGCCTGCAGTGCCGTTGAGTTTTCTTTTCGGACTTTTGCGGGCTGCGGTGATGCTTAACTGCACGGGGGCGTGTCGGATTGATCTGGAAAGGCGAATCGGGTCGCAGTTAGATTTAGCGACACTCGATGATCTTTTGATCCCGTCTTTACGGCATGCAGATGATACATTGTTTGATGTTGACGCGGTTCATAGGATTTTGGTCAACTTTTCGCAGCAAGATGATAGCGATAATGAAATGGAAGACGGTGATGGTGGTGATGGTTCAGGGTTTGAGTCGGACGGGCCTGATTCGCCTTCGCAAACAGCTTTAGTCAAAGTCTCGAGGCTGGTTGACAGTTATCTTGCTGAAATTGCCCCAGAAATAAACCTTAAACTTTCCAAATTCATCGCGGTGGCGGAAAGTTTACCTGCGCATGCTCGTACGGTTCATGACGGTCTGTATCGATCCATTGATGTTTATCTCAAAGTACGTATATTTCATGTTTATAGTTTATACTCCCTTAGCTCGAAAAACATATATTTTGACTTTTGTGGTCAAAGGTTTGACCCTATAAAGTCAAAGCTCAAGTTTTTCACTTTTCAGTAATTACAAAATAAGATTAAAAAAGTGCTATGAATAGTCCTTATTCCATTCAGTAATTGACATGTAATGTTTATTTTTTTTATATTCTTTTTTACATTTTCATTTTAAACCTTATACTATATATAATATACATTTTTAGTCCGTTTCATTTTCTATTAATTTCGTTTTTCTTTAATAACTTTCGTTCGTTAATTTTTTTTCAAAATACGGAGGGCGCGGTTGTTTTTAGTTTTCTTTGTCAACGTTCCGATATAATTTTTTTTAAAACGGAGTTGTATTCAAAATCGAGTTTTTTTTTCGTTGCCTATAGCGAGTGCCGTTACCGTTGTGGTACCGTGACGAGCCGAATCTATTATGAGCGAACAACATCATTGTCGGTATTGGTATTATCAGAACCCATATTGGTATTCGCTGTTTATGGTTTTCTACGACCCGAACCGGTAATTTTTTTACTTAGTTTTATGTTTTTTTTTATTAACAATATTTTACCGTCGCACCTACGTTTTCATTTAAATTTTATTAACGATGGGCCCAACACCCGTCGTGAAGCGCGGGTATAACATCAAGTTTTTGTAAAACTAAAGCTTTATCATAATTAGACATAAAGAAGCTTTAAAAATGCCAATGTTTTGACTTTCATGGTCAAAGGTTGACCAGTGACTTCTGTGGTCAAATGTTTGACCCTACAAAGTCAAAGCTCAAAATTTTCTGAGTCATTTTTCATTTTTGCAAAACTAGAGCTTTCAGACTCATAGCTATATAAGGCTTTATCATAATTAAACATAAAGAAGCTTTAAAAATGCCAATTTTTTTTACTTTCAAGGTTAAAGGTTGACCATTTGACTTCAAAAGTCAAACTATACACTTTTGAGTTTTGATACAGTTCTTACAACACTAAAACCTGCAGGCTCACCCGGGTCTATCAGAATGTGACAAAAAGAAGCTATGCAAACTGATCGATTTCAATAAACTATCACCTGAAGCCGGTGCACACGCTGCACAAAACGAACGCCTTCCGCTTCAATCAATCGTTCAAGTCCTTTACATCGAGCAACTAAGGCTCAGAAATGCCTTATGCTGCAACTACCCTGATGACAACCTGAAACCGCCACAGCACTACCAATCGTGGCGGATCAACAGTGGCGGTCTCAGTGCCGCCATGTCTCCGAAAGACAACTATGCATCACTGAGACGCGAAAACCGCGAGTTGAAACTTGAGTTGACTCGGTTAAGAATGAGACTGAATGACTTTGAGAAAGAACATGTGTGCATGAAGAGGAGTATGGAGAAATCAAGCTCACATAGTTTCATGAGAAATTTTTCAAAGAAAATTTCAAAATTGAATTTGTTTGGGCTTAGTTCTTCTTCAAGAGGATCAAGTTCTCCATCTAGGCATTCACAAAGAACTGATTCTAAGGTAACAGTGAGGACAGAATGAAGCAAGTTTTCAAGTATTATTTTTTTCTTTTTCTTTTTTACTATTATTTAATATTTATAATGCAGTTTTTCATACTCAGTCTTGTATAAAATTGTGTTGACTTTGCTCTATCTAGTATCGGTGTTGACTGTTGTTTGACCAAAGACGTTTTCTTGTGATTGAAAACAGTTGATTCGTGATGTGTTTGAAAGTGTATATATATTTTTACAAGGATTCTACACAATTAGTTTTAAAAAGGGTTTCACCAAAGACTAATCACACACACACCGGGCAGTGTACCTGTCAAATGGCAATATAGTAAAGGTAAGAACCGGATATCAATCCGTGGACACGGTGGAATGCGATAATAAACTGGGACTAAAATTCAATCAGGTATGGGTAAAAGATGTTTAAGTTGATTTTTAATTAAACTAATATGCAAGAATATAAAACTAAACTAAGAACACAAATCAAACAATCAAGGAAGGAATATCACTTCGGTCTCGAATCCATTTAGTAAACACCCAACAACTATGGATACATGGCAAATACACGAAACATATGTTGACTAAATTCTCGTCAAAGACATCTAATCAAATGACTATTCAGAAAGCTAGAATGAATTATACAAACTAACCACCTAAAATCATACAATGAAGCTCACGTGCTATGAATACGTTAATGTTTAATAAAGATTGAACTAGCTTCCTGTCAAGGTTGGCTAACTCCACAATTAGTTGGAAAGATTACACGAATCAACACATAACCCACCTCAAGTTGATTAAAGTAAACAATAACATGCACTTCCTCAACATACAATGTTCATATCAAGATTACATTAATTAGAAGATTGCGTCAGCAAGTCCTAGATAAACATAATACTAAATATGACACACCATAACAAGCACTTTGTCTTTCCAAACACAAGCACAAGGATGCACATTCAAGAGTTTTCAACCATAAACAAGACTTCATCCACCATTCCTAGTCAAAAGCCATAAACTAGCATACATACATACACTAATCAATGAATACATGCATAAACCATGGGTTTTCCAACATACATAGCCTACACATATACAAGTCTTGCAAACAATCTCGACTCCCAAATACACAATATCATTGAAGAATAATCATGCCATTGTTATAACATTAACATAAACTATGCCAAAAATCCATAAATGTTGTCAAACGTTACTAAACTTCATCTAAACCAAAGTGATATCAAGAGTTAGCTCATGGTGAGCATGAGAACAAGAACAAAGCAAGGAAAAGTTACAAGACTCATGAAGAAATGCAAGAATCAAACCAACTCTTCCAAGCTAGATAATGATGTATGGTGATCCTCTTGATGTTGTAGTCCTTCCTAGAAGCTTGAAATGTGGCTAGAAACAAGAAAATGCGGAGCACAAAACAGTGCTCAGGGCTCTAACTCTCCAGGTCTCCAGACTTCTGAATTGTGGAAAACTTCTGATATTTATAGAACAAGGAGGCACGACCGTGCCAGGGTGCTGGGCACGACCGTGCCTGAGCATGGGGCACGACCGTGCCACCTTTTGGCGTGGTCGTGTGACAGATGTGTTGACCGATCTGCTTCTTTCATTGGCTCTCTTTCTTCGAGGAAGTACGGCTTTCAGACTCACGAGTTTACACGCGACCGTGGGGAAGCAAGAGCACGGTTGTGCTCGGATTCTGATGTTGGAGCGGTCGTGCCAATTCTGGGCGGGACCGTGCCTAGGCTGGCGCGGTCGTGCCAATGCGGGGCGCGACCATGCCTAGGTGGGCGCGGTTGTGCCAGGTAGGGGCGCGACCGTGCCTCCAACTCAGAAAATCTAATTTTCCTTGAAAACTCCTGGAATCTCCTCCTTTATCCACTTAGCTCCACAAAAACGTATAAAACTGAAAATGAAGCAAATAAGTGTCTAAACTTTGGGAATAACCGGGAATTGATTATAAAACGGGCGAAGTTTTGTGCAATAAAGATGTGTAATTTCAAGCACATCAATTCGGGTTATGTTTTACCTCTTACTGGTGAAATGGATAAACTTAACATGGTTAAAAAAGGATCGGGCCAAATCACCTTATTAAAAAAAATATGTAAATATTTTTTTTAATAAGATAATTTTCGTAATCTTTGTTAATGTTAGGAATCAGAGTCATAAATGAAGCGGAAACAAACACACACGCGCACAAACGATTATAACAGAAGTAGTAAACGACACAAGAAGTAACGTGGTTCAGTCAAGATGACCTACATCTACGGGTGCGACTAGAGTTTCTCTTTATTATTAGGTGCTACAAAAGATTACAATACATAAACAGAGCATAAATAGATAGACTATTAGGGTTTCTAACTTAATCCCTAAGTTGGGCCCAAACACGTGTACATTAGGGCCGGCTACCCCCTAACGAGCCTCCACGTCCAATAGTTAATACATTAATTATTTACAAAATAAAAAAAAATGAACATAAGGGTGTTCCCGTGCTCGACTCTGCTCCCGCATTTGTGAAGGGGCCGGATCGCTACGCGATTTGATGTACGCAACCTTACCCTACACTTTGTGCGTGAGGCTGTTTCCCACGGCTTGAACTCATGACCTTAAGGTCACAAAGCAGCAACCTTACCAGTTGCTCCAAAAAAAAATGAACATAAAGATTGACAACAAAAAGTGTATTGGTGAAGCCAATAATAATATGACCCAAACCCGTTTCAACCAGTCACATCTACATAACAAACTCCATTCGCTCTAATAGCTCAAGAATATGCAGCGTAAAAAGCTCAAAAATATCTATATAGATCACAAAATACATTTGAAGAAAGTACTCATATTATCATCTTAAAGTCACCATAATCAACTATTATTTCATCTCTCAACTCAAACAGTTTCAAGAAACAAGAACACGAACTCAAACTCTTAAACAGAATTAAAAGACAGATTTGAAATATCCAGATCATGATCTTACAATGATTTTGTATAGAATCGGATCCCAACTGCAACACCCAATATCACCAATGGAACCAAGAATTGCAGAATCCTGATGATGAACTCAGGCGTTTTGTCTTGGTTGTAATGAGCCTGGTTTGGAGGCTTGTACTCAACTTTTGAGGGGATTGTTTCTGAATCTATATCACCAACATAAAATTCATCCATCATGGTTTTAGCAGTTGTGCTATGGCCCACGTCTTCAAAATCATCGGTTGCATCCTTTCCTGCAAAAGTTCATAATAAGCACACGTTCTTTCAATTCAAATTAATCGATAAAAGCTCTTGACTTATTTGTAGCCTGGTTTTATATGATATCAAAGCTTCATCCATAATATTTACTATGCAATCTCCAAACTAAATTTTAAAACAGCCATATTGTAGATGATAAAATCAGCCATTTAATTTACTGCCCAGTTAGTTCTCACATCAGATTTTCATTCATCATTCAAAAACATCAATTTTCTCTCCAACCCTACAAACGCCCTTACATATCCTTACATTTCCAATCATCACCACTTTTTACATTTGTTTTTCATAATCAAAATGTTTTCTATACTAATTAACTTATTATAATAAACAAATACCTTGTTAGTAAAATAATTTATATATAAATTAAAATATCGTATAAAAAATACAAATAACATAAAAAATTATATTTATTAATGTTTTTAAAATTAAAACATTACACATTTTTTGTTATTTTACCCAATTACTACATTTAAAATGATTTAAAATTAAAATAAATGGGTGTACAAATCATTAATGCACATGGTGAACAAGTCATTAATCCGCTCCAAATAAAACTGAAACAAAAAAAAATTAAAATTAAACCCCCCCCCCGGCCCCACTCCCTCTCGTCCGAACCTGCCCGTCTGCAAGGGCGGCCAGCTCCAGTGTTTTCCTTCCAAAGGGCTTGTCCAGCTCACCCCAATAGCGCCTCAAGGGCGTTGGGGTTGGAGATGGTCTAATAATCAAGTAGATTTGAGTAGTAAAAACTAACAAACGTAATGTACCTAATTTATCCTTGTTCTTTAGTTACAGTTACAACCATCTTGCCATCGTTTATATTTTCAGCTATACCCTTATACAAGTAAAATTTGAAATATAAATACAAAAATTGCCGTACCTGTAGCAGACAACAAAACATCATCGCCTCCAGGATGATCATCCAAGAACTTTGTGACATCATAGACCTGCCCGAACATAGTAAACCATAACTTAATTGACACAACTTCATGTGTGATGATATACAAAGGCTTTAACTTTAGGGGGACACGATAATTACATGGTCCAATAATTTGTATGCATCCAAGGTTATCATCAGAACACTAGTTTCTTTATTATATCAAGATAACCAAACAAAAAATGGAGAAAACTGAAAAACTCTCATCGTAATTGTCTAGATGTCATAATTGTTATCTTTTATAGGTTAAATTCATGACGTAATAGTTGAATTAAAGCAAAATGAGCCTCAGTAGCTAACATGGGGTTCATTTATATGGTTCTAAGGTGGTGTTTGTATGTGCGTTTAAGCTGATTATTGTAATTTGAAGTTACAATAATTATGTTTGAGTGTTTGGTTAAAATGGTTATTATTCTCAATGTAACAAAGTTGACTATAGAAGATTGATTATTAAAATAAATGTAAAGCTTGCCTACATATCCCTAGCTTCAATCAAGTAATCAACTAAATATCTCATTTGGATTCTCATGTCACCATAATCACTTACAAAAGTCAAAGTTGCACGGAGTAGAAAGGCCTCCTCAGACTTGACGATTCAATGTGTGCTTATATATATGCACACCCAATAAAAGAGCAAATTTACCTCATGTTTCATACTCCCTTCTTTCCAAGAAAGTACAATTTTTTTATATCTAGGATTGTTTCAAACCAGTATACAATCTTGGTTTTAAAAAGCGAGAAGAGCACAAAAGCGACGGGGTCTAAAACCAAAGCGCAAAAGCGGTGAGCTTTTCGTACGCGAGGCGCAAAATGATTATATAATTTTTTATATATATATCATAGGTTTTTAGCATCCCCTACCCAAAATTTAATTATAATAAGCTTTAAATATGTTTTAACATGTAAATTACCTACATGTACAACCTATAAAGCATGTTGTACAACATCCTGCTGCACAAAAAAGGCTCACATACATAAAGCGCGCGCCTCAGCTGCGCCTCAAGTCATTTTTTTGCCAAAAAAGTGCGCCTCAGCTACGCTTTATGTTTACACGTGCCTTAAGTCACCAAAAGCCCAGCCCCTTGCGCCTAGGCGCGCTTTTTAAAACCAAGCATACAATACAACCTTTACTTGTTTATGTGCAAAGACCGCTTTAAGAATTTACACCTATTTGATCCTTAAACACATTAGAAGATATTAGTTATCTTTATCCTATGGATAGAGGTAAGCTTGTCCTCATCTCACCCTCCCCAGATCTACTGTATGAGTGAGATTTTGCCAGGCCCGGTCCCAAGAATTTTCAAAACGTTTTGGGCCAAGGACTTGTAAAAAAAAATCCGGGCCTCTATATATTGAATTTTTTTTTTGCTTACAATATATATTGAATTTTTTTTTTTAAAACACATATATATATATATATAAAATTAACTTCGGGCCTCGGGGGTTATCGGACCTGGAGCCGTAACCCACTTTGTCGCCCCTTGGGGGCCGACCCTGGATTTTGCTGGGTATGTTTGTTTAGCGATCTTGATTATAGTCCAAGACTTTCTTAATATTGTGTTGTTAAGGAGTAATTTAGATACTTGATAATCAAATAAATTCATTAAGTTATTTGCCAGATCAAGCGCATTAGACGAATAACACAAACTTAAACCAAACTCTGAACCATGAAGTGAATCCTAAAGCAAACCCTTAACTAAACCAGTGGGTATAGCTGTAGCAAGTTTAATATCAAAATTATCATTCAAATCCATTTATTTTTTACTAAAAGCTCAAATAAAGCTACTTTATCTGGATGACGACAAATCCCCAAATTATTGATACAACTACCAATAATTAACTCAAAATTTTCAGCCAACAAAACCCCTCAAATTACCATCAAAACAATCAAATCCACATAAATTAGTCCCTAATATTGCATATATAATAAACAAATTAGCAAAATAATGATGTGAATCTTTAATCATGTTATCGATTTGAGCGTATTCGATCATATAAACAGAAATACGTACCTTGCCGTCGATAATGAGCCAGCAATCTTTAGGGTCGTTGTGCTCAGCAACCTCCTTCAAAGTATATACTTTACCCATTAGAGATATCCCAAGAATAGAGTAGATCTGTGAGATCTCTTAACAACCCTTTTAGAAGGATCTGGCGAGCAAAATTAAAGGTGGGTTGTCAGAGATTTAGGTGGGGAGCTTGAAGGGGTTGGTAAGGAGAGGGACAGAGTGGACTTATATCGCTGCTGGTATGTGTGGTTTTGGTGGGAGAAGTAAAAAAAAGGACGCCAGAGCTGAAGAAATGCGGTTGATTTTAAATAAGAACTACTAATTTTACCCGTCGCGTACTGTGACGGCGTGTAAACGCAGCCTAACTTAAATTCTCGTGTTTCGCGGCGTGAAGCGGATCTTAAATGATTGAGACGGTTACAAAAGAAATATAATTCGGTACGTAAAAAAAACACATGAGGTTAGGGTGGAGGGAGTGGTACCCATTGAACCCATAAACCCTCTCATTTTACCCAATTAAATTTTGTCATGCCATTTTTACCCTCTTGAACACTCTCCAACCCTAAAAGGAGGGTGTGAAACCAATAAGCCCTTAAATTTTTTTTATTAAAACAATATTTCATTTAAAAAAAAAAAACCACATCTCATTAAATAAAATAAAATTAAAATACAATTAATAAAAAAAATTACAATTAATAAAAAAAAATACTACTCGTATTCGTCGTCCGTAAGATGGATGTCCAAGTTTGTGGCAACATGTGTCGTAAGATTAAACTTCAAATGAAAATGAGTGGTTTCGTTCCGCAATTCCATTATGATATTATCAGAATTGAGATATATTTGATGTTTTGAGAAGAGGTTATTGTAGGTGGAAAATATTGAGATATATTTGAGATATATTTGTGAAACATCCTACTTATTCCTTATTTTATCAGAGTATTATATTGCGGAAAATGGTCCTAGTTTGACAAAAACTTTGCCATTAAATGGCTAAGGTAACTTTTTCATTTATAATATTATTGTTTTACAAAAGACAATGTAATTACATCATATTACATAGGGATCTCTAACTCCGACTGCTCCGTCCTCAGTAAGCCTCATTCCACGTGCTTCTTTCCTGCAGTGTTTAGAAAACGTTTTTGAATTAGCTTTCGCTAAGTAAGTACACTGCATCTTTTCACGTTTTCTCGGGCTCTCGGTGCCCCCGTGACCATCTTCGGACGTACCTCCGATCACGGTATTTATGTATTTTATGGGTGTGCTAACCCCCTCGCAGCCATCTTAGGTTGTACCTCCGGTCCGATTATTGGCAAGGTTCTTATACTCGTAAGTACAGACCCCTCGCATTTGTCACAAAGACTCATTCATTCCACAGCCCCGTAGGTTTGGAATCTTTTCTCCTTCAGCCCCGTAGGCCTGGAGTTCTCTTTTTAGTTCTCTTCTTTATTATTTATTGAGATCCACCTTACAGGCCGGGTATCTCATTTTATTTGGGACTTTGAGTATCTTAGACTCATAGTCTCCGAAATGTATCAAGCATTTGTTTTCATTTCATGTATATGTTTGATTTATATATATATATATATATATATATATATATAAAGTCTTAAACAAGAGTCAAATCTTATTTATATATATATATAGATATATACATGTTTTCAAATTAATTAAGCAAATGAGTTGAACCCCCACCCGTGAGATGGACCTTCATTACTCTAATTTTGACCATGCCCAAGTCAAAGGACCAGTTTGACTTTCAAAAGTCAAACAGTCCATTTCTTGCTTCTAATCGACACCCTAATAGACCCAAACCGGTTGCAATAGACAGACCATGGTGTTTGGATCATGTATCGACCATATCCCGGCCCAAATAATGTTCTAATTCGATCATTCAAGCGGCTAATTTCAAATTTTAAATAATTTGACTTCGCAAAGTCAAAACCGTGTTCAATCCGATCTCAAATCAAGGAATCAAGCACATCCAATCCCGCAAATCACGCGTAGGCTAGTCTCACAGGTATTCGACTCAAAATCACGACCCAATTCATCCTAAATCGATCGAATTAACGTGGAAATCATCCCTGCAGCTGTCACTTTCCTTTCACAATCAAATCGAGTGTTTGAGACGAAACCGATTTGCAAAAACCACTCTCTTACCTTCGCATAATCTCATATAAGCTCTTTGAACCTATTATCGCATTCCATTTCACGTCTAGTAGTCGATCGAGCACCAAGAACATCGTGTGGGAGCTTGTAGCCGTCTGCACTCGACACCCAACCATTTCAAGTAAGGGTTACGTCCATAGCTTCGTTTTATCTCAGTGATCGAAAGCCCTCTGTCAATTTCATGTGCCAGAGGGCATTGAATCCAATTTTCGTTTGAAATCCACGATCTATTCATACGGATTTGTAATTGGGATTCCTATTCAATTCGTTTTATGTATTTAAGTAAATGGGATCCCTACATAACCAGCGAACCCACTTGGTCCGACTGGTTAAGTCATTGCTCCATCGGATCATGTGGTGTGGGTTCGAAACCCACGTAGCCGGCCTTTTTGCGCGTTTCCCTTAACCAGACCTGGCCCTCTGTTGTGTACAAGTTAATACTTAACGGACCGTTTCAGTGTCACGGGTGAGTCCCTTGGCCAGCGGTTAACGCGTGATGCTTGCACCGGGCAGACCCGGGTTCGATTCCGGGCAAGTCCATTTGTTTCTAAAACCCGCTTTTAACACCAATTTTTATTGTATAAAAATTCTTCCATGACACCTAATACTATTTAGAATTGATTTATACATTAATAAGCATGTTTTCAATAAGAACTAATATTTTTACAAATTAAGTGATTTGGAAACCACATTTACAAAATAAATAAACCATGTTAGTTAATAACTTTTATGTTACCTATTTCTAGGATTTATAAAAATACACCATCAAATTTTATAAATTAAATTTCTAATACTTTAGGATTTTAACCCTATGCAAGTAAACATAATTTTTCCTAAATATATATTTATAATTACACTTCACATTTTTTTTGACATACTTTATTATTAAAATATATATATATATATATATATATATATATATAAAAGATTTAATATAAAGAATTATTTATTTAAATTAGTTATCTTCCTACATTGATAACTCATTTAGGGTTTAAATTATATTTGGTATAATCTCTTAAATATGTATATATACTAAAATATGTTTTACATTACATCTTGGCACATTTTCATAAATAAATAAATTAATTAAATTTAGTTATTTAAATTATATTTGAATAAATATAATTCACACTACTATTTCTAAATAAATAAATGAAAAAGAAATTAATTATTTAATTTATTTAGTTATTCAAATTAAACCCTAAAGCAATTCACTATTAACTTTGAAACTTACATTTTTCATTAAAATTGTTATACAAACACAAAACACATTTCTTACATAATATAACACATACCCTTTGTAAAAGTCCCTACACTCAATCCCGTTAAAACCCTAGACTCTAATTGTATACCAGCGAAACCACCTGGTCCGACCGGTAAGCCGTTGCACCGCCGAACCAGGTGGCGTGGGTTCGAAACCCACACAGCCGCCCCTTTTTGCGCGTTTCCTCTTACCAGACCCGGCCCCCTGTCGCATTCTTGTTAATACCCAAACAACCCGGATCCTTACGCGGACTAGTCCCTCTGGTCCAGTGGTTGCGCCTATTAACCTTCACAACAGCCACCCGGGTTCGAACCGGGTGGGCTGCCCTTTTTTTTAAAACAGTTTTAAAACCCACTTATTCGTATAAAAATTATTTTGTAAAACCCTTAGCCTCTAGTGATAAACTAAAATGATATTTTGCAATTTTAAACATAAAACCAATATTTTTTTTATAATTTAAATGATATTGAAACCCCATTTATAATATAAAATATGGAAAGATTTTTGAATCACGTTATCATTTTGATAATTATTAGGGTTTAAATCTTATTTAAACAAAATTAACTCTCCTAAATAAATATTAATACATATGCATTCATTTTTCCATGTTTAGAGACACTACTTTAAGAAAATTTAAATAAAAAGAAATTTTATTTAAATTATCACCTTTTACTCTTATTAATCCATCTAGGGTTAAACAATTTCATTTTTGCTTATGTATAAACTAGCGTGTATTTTGACACATTTACATAAATAAATAAATTATTTATTTAAATTATATTTGAATAAATATAATTTCCACATTACTTTTTCTAAATAAATAAATAGGAAGAAATTATTTATTTAATTTAATTTAGTCCTTCAAACCTAAATCCTAAGTCCATTAATATTTTATTTAATCCATATATACCTTAAAACTTACATTTCTATACTAAATTCTTATTCAAATACAATTTCAAATTCACATACTTTCCTTATACATAAAACGACACTCCCTTGTACAGGACCCTAAACTCACTCCCATTGAAAACCCTAGACTCTGCCTTAAAGTTTGTGCACATTATTAATACAAATTCATACTATTCAACTCTAGGTTAATCTTGTGTTTTGGAAATCCCTTGTGCCATCTATTGCCCGTACTTCCTGCAAACAACTTAAAAGTGAGTTTACATAGCCCCTTTTACACTATTTATATTTTTGAGGTGGAACATGAGTACAAATATACAATGTTTACAAATTACACAATACAATTCCACCCTACATTCATGTATGCAATTTGAGCCTTATGCTTGAGTACTAGGTGTGCAAACTACAATTTTGTGTGCAATTTACATGTGCAATCATTAACTACACAAGCCGACAGTTAACAATGATAGATCTATTGAGTCTGACAAACCCACCCAGGTAGGGTGATTGTTGCCGACAACACAATTTGATTATTTGCATGCTAGTCACAAAGGTTTGATTGTACAACTTGGTTTCACAATAGTAACTCTCCATGATTGCCTTATTAACCATGATATGTATGGATTGTATGCACACAACACAATGATACTATTTAGAGTCAAAATCTATGTATGCTCACCAATTTATCTAGTTGACATTGTTTTCATCATGTTTCAGGCATAAACATTTGAGTTGATCAAGTTTGCTTCACTTAGGTTGTAGACCTAGTTAATCAAATAAAGAACTTGCTATGTATTTCAATTTCTTGTATTGTGAATTTTGTTTGTTTGAGTTATGAATTGAAATATGATGATTTAATATATTACAACATTAGTCAACCATGTGCTCATGAACAGTCTACATGTCCCGCCCCGACGTTTCCGTCGTCGGTTGGGGTGTGACAACTGCTGCTCAAGTCTCTTCGGCTTCTGTGAACGCCTCTTCGAAACAAAAACATTTTACATCGACAATTTTAACAATTTTATTTGTTATTATTATTAATAATAAACAAAAGAAATTAATGGAGCGCAAGTCATTTATTTGGACGAACGCGTTTAGACACGCGGTGTTGACGCATACCGGCTTAGATAGCAGACTGAACGGAAATATTACGAAATAAATATTAAAATTATATTTATACCACACCTTAAAATTATAAAAATTATGAAATTAAGGAGAGTTCTCATTGTTATCGAGAGAAAAAATGTAAGTGATGCGAGAAAAAGGAAAATAGCGATTTAGATTGACTCTAATTTAGGGGTTGTCACATTTGGGTAGCCATAATTTATTCGGTTTAAACAACACAACATTTTAGAAAAAATCTAAACAAAAACATACCTTTATCAAATAATGATTTATAATCCACTAGTAGGGAACCCGCGCGATGCGACGGGAATCCCGTATTAGTTACATACATATGCGAGTTAAAAAGCAACCGTTTCAATATGGGAGTGAAAATTATCAAAACAGAATCATATCGAAACGGAGTTTTATGCGTATAAAAAGAATGTAAAGCTTATAAAATTTAAATAATGTTACGCCAGTTCAGATTCGATCACTTCTTGAAAGCTTAAATCTGTTTGTGATCCCGAGTAACCCTTGAAATATCACATCACTTCTTGCCTTTTTTTCTTAAAAAATGAAACTAATAACTTGTGGCAATTAATTTAAAATCTTTCTAAAATGATAATAAAATATTTTTATGTCACGCGAGTTTAACTAAGCACTAAAAAAATGATATCCATTAGGAAAAAAATGATATTTTTATGCTGTCTGCAAGTTCCATTAGTTAGCATGCCATCAATTATGTAATTTAGTTTGGTTTTAAACGGTTTCGGTTTCGATTCTGTTATCGGTTTAATCGGTTTGAAACCAAATATTTAACACCCCTATAAAATACCATATATTTTGGCTTGTTAGTAATGTTTTGAAAATTGGACGGTTTGATAGTGGGGATAGTGGGGTCACTTTTATAATACATCTAATCAGAGAGGGTTAAGGGAGAAAGGGAGGGAGCCGCCCACCACTCCCGGCGGCTCCTCCGGCGACCTCTAGCGACGGTGCACGACTGTAAAGGAGGTAGCGACGGCGGAAGATGGTTAGATGGGCCGTTAAGAGTGATGTCAAGGAGGAAGGCACCAACGGTGGTCCTTTTAGGCGCAGATACGGCAGACCATGACGACGGAGCTAGGGTTCCGCCTTAGCAAAGGCGACGACAGTCTGGTTCAACGTCGGCTTATGATGATGGCGGTGGTTGAAGTCGTGACAGGCGGCGGTAATGGTTGTATGTGGCGACGGAGGAGCTTTAAAACGAAGGCTTGATTTTCCGGCTAGAAGACCTAGCGTTCCGGCGAACCCTTTTTTTCCGGCAAACTCCAGAATGGTCTGATTCTTGGGTATATGTGTATCCTCCTGTCCCGATCTACATTGTTTGAGGTTAGTTCGGTTATGTACTGTAACACTCTAATTTCAAACACCGATTATTTAATCATTAAAACACGCGGAAGCATTCGTCCCAAGAAAAGATTTTTTTTTAAATACAAATTTCTGTCATGGTAGTGTTCAGATGAACAATATCATGTTCCCCTGAAGCCTGAACACAACTGTGTTCAGATGAACACAACCGTGTTCATATTCAACTCTAGAAAAGAAACAAAGTTGATGTCATGACTGTGTTCAGATGAACACAACCATGTTCCCCGACAGCACCTTCCATTTTCACAATTTTTACAATTTTCAACACTTAGCCAATTTTTCCAACATTAACCCTTTTGCCATAAAATTTTCCCAACACTTAGGTTTGGGTTCTATCATTCAAAAGACCACACTTATGCACAAAAGTTACAATTTCAAGCATCGATTTACAACTATTAGATAGACTTCTAATTTCACCCGAAATCACCAAAAAGTGCATACGAAAATCCAACATTTTCCATAGACTTGACATTGATCATACCGGAGCTTTTCTTACATGTCACCACATATTAATCACCATTAGTAATGAAGACAAATCATAACAAGAAAGTAAAATATTACCATTTTCACCCATTCACCCATTTGACCTGTTTCCACCCAATTGCCCCTTTAGACAACTTGTCACTTGCATAACACCATACAAGTTCTTATCTTTCCTTAAAATCATCCCATATTTTACAACATTTCATTTCCATTATGGCACAAGACCATAACTCCTTTACATTTCCATCATGGTACTTAGACGATAACTTCACCACATTTCTATTATGATACTTAGACCATAAATTCACAACGTTTCCATTATGATACTTAGACCATAAATTCCATTACATTTCCATCATGATACTTAGACCATAACTTCATTACATTTCCATCATGGTACTTAGACCATAACTTCATTACATTTCCATCATGGTACTTAGACCATAACTTCATTACATTTCCATCATGGTACTTAGACTATAACTTCACCACGTTTCCATTATAGTATTTTAACTATAACTACATTCATACACGTATTCATACCACATTCATACAACAATCATACCACATTATTTAAGGTTCTTAGACCATTCTAAAATTTTCTACCAATTTATGGTTCTTAGACCATATCCATAACTTTCCATCATTTTATGGTTCTTAGACCATATCCACAATTTTTTCACCCAATTTATGGTTCTTAGACCATATCCACAACTTTCCATCATTTTATGGTTCTTAGACCATATCCACAATTTTTCACTCAATTTATGGTTCTTAGACCATATCCACTTTTCAACATATCATTTATTCTTAAACATAATATCATTCACACATATACACATAATTTATCGACTTATTCAATATGCATATATTCAATTAACAGCCATTGCCTAACATTACCTAACATTACCAAGTAAACGCAACGCACTTACTTACTATCACCCTTATTATTATGCAAATAATATTTTCATAATTAGCTACGAACATCTTTGTAACCTATTGGTTACTTCCACATATTTGGGATTCAAGAATCCCAAATCCTATTTCCACCCTTTTCCACATATATGACATATGCTAATTAACTTTACCAACATACACGTATAATTACACATAAGATAAACTACCTATCCATATGCATAACTTACACATATAACTACCGTCATCTAATATTACTAAGTAAGTGCAACGCACTTACTTTTTAGCTAGAGAGCATCCCGCTTGATCCTCCAAGCTAGCCTCTTTTCCACTTTGATTACCTATACAACTCATTTAGAATTAGTAATCCGTTGATTACCAATTGACACCTAACATGCCTTTATGATTTTAAAGATCAACATTCTATCTTAGTTTGGTTGTTACACCCTTGGCCAAACCTCAAACACCCCATTTACCATTTTTTTATTCACTTAGGCATTTCATCGAACACCTTATTGGCACAATTAAATCTCACTACTATCATACCCATAAGAACTCTCCAATTTCACCATTTTCATCATTCATCAAAACAAATGAGTTTTCTTTCAATTATTTTGTCTTCTCTCATCTTTAGACACTTACAATTCTCCCATTTAACATTTAGACAACTTTAAAATAAAAACTCCTTAACATCCTCAAGAACACCAATTCTTGAATCGTTGAATTAAATGTTTAGATGATGTTATTTACCTCCCTTTACCTTTATTCAAGCTAGATTAACATTTAACTAGCCTCAATTTCATCAATTAAACTCTCATTTTTGTTTTCATCATAAAACCCACCAAGAACATAAAACCATGGAGTTTTAGAGATGAAGAACTACTTACTTGTTGCCTTGATGAAGATGGATGCTCCTAATCCCATTGATTTCACATGCAACTCATTAATCTATGATCTTGAGCTTGTTTAATCATCACCATCTTCTCCCTCTATTCTTTCTCTCATCCACGACACCACCACACACACTTAGTGTGTGTATGTTGATTTTTATTAACTAAAAATCTGATTTTTAATAGTTACTTTCAGCCCCCTGCACTTTGGTTTTTGACTCCTTAATCTCAAACTAGTAGTTAACTAGTTAAAACCATTGTTTACAACAAACTTCCATTTATCATTCTATTTATTTAAACCCCGTTATAATATGTTAAACATATTATATTGTGAACCCAAAAATGGTTCGTTACATGTACTACTAAATCTGTGTGAAATAATAGGGCTGGTGGGGAGTGGGATTAGTGGGGTAAACTGTAAATCAGTTTTAAAAGCATGATCGTGTGCTCCTGCATACTCTAGCAGTTATGCAATTCGATCCTTGTGCTTTTCATGGACAGCTTTTGCATTTTTTAATTTTAACTGCAAATCAGTTTAAAAAACCTGGATCCGTATGCGTAACACCCCAAAAATAGTAAATTAGTAAATAACAACGCGATAGAGACTTAATCATCGTAAAACAAAAGAAAAACGGACGGGCTTGGGCTCGGCTCCAACGGGCCGAGCGAAGCCCAGGTATATAAAGGCCAAGACAGCCTTGAAGCTCTCATTTTTCACCAACACTTGCAAGCTAGAGAGAGAAAGGAGAGTCGGGTCTAGAGAGAGAAAGTCGCCGGATCGACACGAAATTGAAGGAGCACGTTACTACTGAACTCGTGAGCAAAACCTCCGAATCAGAATCACCATCCAGGTAACGATTCGACCTTAAACTGAGTTTTTCTTCGTTTTGGGGTTTCTCGGGTTTTAGCTAAATAGGAGACGTTTTTATGGATGAAACTTGAAAATAAGCTTAGAACTAGCATATAGAGTGAAAACCGCACCTTTTGATCAAAGAAAATTGTAAGATTAGCATGATCGGATTAACATGCAAGAATTTCGGACTTGTCCAGGAAACAGGTGTTGCGTACATATCAAGTACGCAGGAAGGACGTCCTGCGTACTTACCAAGTACGCAGGAGAAAGATCATGCGTACTTACCAAGTACGCAAGAACAATGCTCTGCGCACTTGTCAAGTATGCATGAGCAAGGCCCTGCGCACTTACTAAGTGCGCAGGCAGTAGACCAGTATGTAAAGTCAGTATGTTTAGAATGATTAAACCGTTAGAGTCGGGGTTGGGTCTGATGTGTATTTAAACTACCTAATTCAGACCGTACGTGATGTTGTTGGACCATTGTTTAGGACAAACAAGACTAGCTTTTCAGGTGAGTTCTATGTGCCCCCTTCTATGTTATGTGCAAACCTTATTAAATGTTTTGGGGCTGAAATGTATACACTAAATGAATAAATGATATGAATGCTAATGTGATCATACGTGATGTACTAATATATATTTTATATATATATGAGAATGAATTATGAACAAAGAATGAAACGTATGTTTACAAAGAATGAAGGAAAGAATGGCATAACGTAAATAAATGAAATCTTGCTTTATAATTATTTATATTGCATGTTATGAATGTATGTATACGTTATGGACGGAAACGAAGCTAACGGCTACTTCTGTAGACGGACGACCACGTGACTATTTTGCAACCGGGAAAGATACGTTCCTTCGCAAGCTAGGACATACAAAAAGCATAAATGGGCGGTCGAAGTAAATGCTAAAATAGTTTAACGGTTTCATAAACAATAGTTCGCGTGGGAAACGGATGCCTTAGGGCAGACGGGCGAATATGACGGACTACGACGGTAGGACGGTTAAGACGGACGGCCGAAGGTTGGCCGGACGAAAGTTAAGGCGGACGGTTTCTAGGACCGGACGAGTAAAAGGGCTACGACGGTAGCTTAAGGGCGTATGTCTTTGTGATATACGCAGTAAAAGACGGGTTGATCACCCTTATGTGTATGACCAATGAAGGTTAAGGAAAGAAAAGGTGAATGCATATCTATGTAATCACATAAGAATGAAGAAATAAAAGTAAAAACTATGAATACGTATTTATAGAAATGTATGTATATAATTATGTATACTTATAAAGAAAAGAATGATCATACTTAATAGTTTTAAACTAGAACTCATCAGCGTTAGCTGACTTTTAGTATACATTTCAGGTACAGAAAGGAAGGGTCGTGCGAAGGCGTGAAGGTTACCCGGCACAAGACTGACATCCCACTTTTATATATGTTAAGACAAATGTTATGTACTTAATTTTAAAGACTTCCGCTGTTATGTCATGTCATGTTACGTTATGTAATGATTGAATTCGAACGTTTTAAATTTAAGCTCAGTTTTTATGACTATGTTTATGAGTAAATCCAACAAGTGAGGTCACCCGAGAAAGGGGCCTTGAGCCTAATGCCAAATCTTGCTTATGAATTTTAATTGTTTTGATTTTGCATCAGGGAACTGAGGGGAAGGGGTTCACTAATTTTGGATCAATTTGTGCTGTGTTTTATATAATTATATCAAATGGGTCAAAGCAAAAATTAGGTAAAAACAGAGTTGAAAGTCACACTAAGTCTATTTTTGGTGCACACAACCTCCTAATTGTTTTTGCCTGTGCTAAAAATGACCAGTTTCAACCCGAGCCCCATTTTGACCAGTTACACAAGCTGCCGGTGTGGTTCTAATTACTATTGTTATTCTGACAGCATGTACTGGAACATGGAAAGCCGCATGAACGTAAGTGTGTTATAGATCAGTTAATCGGGAAGATAGTTCAGATGAGTCAACAGAAATTTGCCTCAAATGTTGTTGAAAAATGCTTGACTTTTGGTACGCCAGACCCTTGTGACTGAAATGCTAGGCACCACTGATGAAAATGAACCATTTCAGGCCGGTCTTCTAATTGACTCGTGCTTCATAAGCTTAAAATAAAATAAAAAATCAACAACTTGAAATTCATGTTACATTATTTAATTATTTATAGTTTTACATCCTCATTGTGGTTCATTATGTTATTTCAGGCGATGATGAAAGATCAGTTTGCTAACTATGTTGTGCAGAAGGTTCTAGAAACATGTGATGACCAACACTTGAGACGATTCTTAATCGTTTTTAAGGTTCATTTAAACGCCCTCAAGAAATACACTTATGTGTTTGTTCATTTCATTTGCTCCTTTTTTCTGATTTATAGTATGGTTAGTTCTTTACAATAATTTCATTGTGATAGTTCAGATATTTTGAATGATTACATGATGTATCTTCTTGAGAATTAGGATGACAGGTTCATCCATTCTGGACTCTTAAACTTTATGTTGCGTATATGTTTATTTTTATGTGATGTTGCTTGTTATGTGTCAGTTTGCTTTAATGGTTCCCGTATAGGATATGGATAGTTTATGGTTAAACTGTCCCCATATGGTAGCCGCCTTTTTAAATTTGCTTTGTTCGTGCTTTGAGGTGCTTTTTCCATTGTAGGATAACGCCTAGGTATGGACATTCGGCGTCCAAATCGGAAATGAAAGGCTGCTCGCAGGTACCTCATCCTATGCAAGTAATGAAATTGGTCATCAAACTTCAGCTCAGTTCTTTAGACGTTTGTCCATGCTTCGATCCTGTTGTGTCGGCTGCTGAGACTGCAGGAACCTCATCCTGTGCAGGTAACGATACCGCCCGTCAAACTTTAACTCATACAAACAAATTCATTCATCCTTCTGAAGCTAAATTCTACTTTTGACTTTCAAAAGACAGACAAATCAAATTTTAGCTTCCAAATTTACAAGCTTTTCTTCAAATAACATCTTGATCTTGAATTCTACTTTTGACTTTTAAAAGTCAAAAAGTTAATATTTTAGCCCCCAAATTAACAAGCTTTCTTCGATAAAGATGTTGGTTTGCATTTAATATATTATTGAAACGAATTCGGTATATAGTATATGAATATGTTTCTAGATTATAATCCTAAGAAAGTTGATAATCAAGATATAATAAAGCTAAAAGTCAGATAAACATATAATTAAAAAACAATTCTTCTTTAGCATGAGATAAAAAGAATTTGAACACAAGTAAAAATTTACTTGGTATAACTTATAAACCGCTCTAATCGACACCCACAACTAAACCACTGCTTTCATCTTCTTGGAAAATTTACATACCAATCATCGATTTTTTGGCTTCCCTTTTAGCGTCAACTTATCATATAATATACAATCTATTTGAAAAACTCTGCAACCACCCTCACGTGCTTACAGTTTTCTTAGTTATTCATATAAAAAAGATTATATTATTATTGTGTTAAAGTTGAGTCTATTTTGAACACTTTATTTTTATACAAGATTTGCAATAACTAGACCAATATGAAAGGAATGTGTTGATTTGTGACCTAGAATTGCAAGTGCTGCTGCCAGTGCAATTGTTTAGGAACTGGTTTGTAGTTTTATGTTTTGGTTACTGGTGTAACTTTTGTTTTGGTTGTAAGTTGTTTCTCATGCCTTCTCTTTATTCAAAATGAAAAGTTACTATATGATTATCTTCTATGTACTTATTTATTTAACTTTATCCCACTATTACAGAGTTAAAAGTAGAGACAGGTTAAAACTTTTAATCTTAGATAGAAATGGAAATATTATAAATAAAACATCCAACGTTGTGTACAAATAAATATTTATAAATTTATTAATTATATTTAACATATTTTTTTCATGTTCATATTGAATCATTTATTTAGCCCACATGTAATACACAAGTTTTAACACTAGTATATATATATACTAATGGAATTAATGGTCGGGTAAAGAGCCTCGGGATAATTCAAATTAAATAGTATAAGTTCGATATGTTTATTTCTAACCCTATTCTAAAGAAGAATGGGATGTACAGTGGTCTAAAGCATTTTTCGTCATTATTTTAATAAAATAATAATTGTTTAATGTTGTGGCACATATTTTTTTAATTTCTTTTTTAAATGAAATCCCGTTCTCTCTCATCACAACTTCACCGTCTCTTCGTATATTCAGGACCTTCGTCGGATGAAAGATCTGAGCGGCGAAGACCAACATCCGATGGAGCAGATGCAGATCTGAGCGGTGGTAGCGTATGAATTTGTGATCTCCTTGACGGATCCGGTGGAGAGACCGTTGGCGGTGGTGGTTTGCGGGTGGATCGTGGTGATGACCAATTTCAGAAAAAGAGAGAGATGAAGAGAGATCGTGGGATGAAGAGAGAGAGAGAGAAGCCGACGAGGTGGGGGCGATGGTGGTGGTGCCGTCGTGGGGCGGTGGTGATGGTGCCGTAGTGGGGGCGGTGGTTGTGTACTTCTGTGAGCCACAAGAGAGAAGGGGGGAGGGTAGTTTTTCAAAAGTGAAGAAAGGCAAAGTTAGAGAAGCGAACTTATTTTTTTTTCGTAAGAAACTAATTAAGGAAGGTTAAAAAGTGGGCCCCTTTTATTTTACTATATATACAATATGGCCTCTCACATTAATTTAAATATTATATTATAACACTAACATAAGCTATATGACTATGAGAATATAAAATTTAAAATAGTTAAACGAGTGTACTAACTACAATTGATACCCGCACTTCGCGGCGGGACACGTATCGCATATTAAAACAAAATGTTAAAACGTACGTAAGAAAACAAATAAAAAAATTAAAAAAGAAAAAACCGAATAAAAAAAAATAATATGTCACACTTAGGGATAGAACCCGGGTGGTTGGCAAAAACAATAAACCCAACATGCACCGGTTATCACTAGACCAAGTGTCTTTCTTAATTTAATCTTTAACTAAAATATCTTTTAACACAATTACGTTTTAATAAATTAAAAAGATAGTTATATTTATAATTTATAATACCGCATTTTTTTTTGTTTGGTTTAAACACCTTAATTTTCAAAACTAAATGATTAATGAAATATGAAATTCAAGATCAAAGATAAAGGGAAAACATTTTTTTACAACCGCCTTAAAAGAAAAGAAAGAAAAAAAAACGTTTTAAAATTCAAGAATCAAAGATTAATGTTCATTCAGTTTCAAAATGTATAGGAAATAGAAGAGTAAATCATCGTTTGCGTCAATGTATTTTACATGATTTAATATAATGCGTCCCGAGCATTAATTTTTAACGCTTTGAGTACATGTGGTATACAATCTGTAACACTCTGAGCCTAACTTCGTTAAATTCTTTCCGTTAATTTTAGTTTCGACAAGGGTAAGATGGTAATTTACTTTTTTTATAACCCTAATTCTCACATTGAACCCCCAACCCTATTTTAACTCACTCCTCCCTATCGAAACTCGTCGTCCGACCTCTTCCTAGACAATGCCTCTTCGAGTGGATGCCATCATCGACAACCAGGCTGTCACAGGTACAATTTTTAACCAATTTTGTGCTTGATCGTTTTTGTGTTAATAATCGGACATTCGATCGGTCCAATTTTTTTGTTTGAAGCTGGAATGCGGGTGCATGATTATTTTTAAAACTTCAGAATATATCGTTATGCCATGATTATTTTCAACTACGTTTCAACTCGATGTTCACAACCGAATCATCGCGACGCGTCACCCGCTGCAACGCGTGGGTATCATTACTAGTTATCGCTTAAAATCAACATTTAGCTTAGATTTTAATAAATGTAAATCCTTAAAATTTCTTTTTTACGTATATGAATCTAACTTCTATTTTTTTAAAACTAGAAAATTAGCTCCCGCGCTGTGCGACGGGAAACGGACCTTAAAAGTTTGAGGTGGTGACATTAACGTGGTTAAGCATAAAAAAAAACGTATGAACTTACGGCGACTCGGTTAGCCAAAAAAAATGTAAAAAACAAAAGAAAAAAACTAAAAAAAAAAAACTAAGACGGACCGACAGGGAGGTGACATGTAGTGTGGCGGTGGAGAAAGAACCCGAGTTTTGACATTTTACAAAGTGGGGGGGGGGGGGCATTTGCGGTCGACACTATTAAATGATTTTAACAAAATTTACACCGGGACGCCAAGAAAAAAGATTAAACACAACAACAAATTTTTTTTAAAATTAACGAGCGAAAGTTATTGAGGAAAAATCAGATTATATATACTGCAGGGGGTAAACTCAAAACTTTATAAACTTGAAGATATCAAAATGAAACTTGAGGAGTAAGTTTTGCCAAGGCTGAGGGGAGGTTTTTTCGGTGGGAAAAGTCCACCGACACTTGTTTATGAGTGTATTGAAAATTAAAAAAAAATTGATGTAAAATTTTAAAACGTTAAAAAATTACTAAGCTAAATCTATATACTATATAATAAATAAAAGTTTTTTCATGCCACGTGTTGCCTCCATATTCGTTCTCATTATTTTTTTCCCGCCTCTCTTTTATTAAATACACCTCTATCTTTTAATAATAATATATTTAAAAAAAAATACTAATTATACTAATAAAACACATTTATTTCAAACTATCCCTTATTATATGAAAATTTGAAATCTTTTATTTTCAATCAAATACTAAATGAAAGTTAAATTACATTAAATAGTAATTAACTTATCTTCGAAACCCAATTCATGGCACGTGTCGCATCCATATTCATTCTCATTATTTTTTTTTCCGTTTCTCCCTCTTATTAAATACACCTCTATGTTTTAATAATAATATATTTTAAAAAAATACTAATTATACTAATAAAACATATTTTTTTAAAGAGATAATATCATATATACCCTTACAAACATGGGTAAATATCATATATACCCAACAAAACTAAAAATATCATATATACCCAAATTAAATAATTTGTTACTTTATGATCATTCTACCCTTATCCATTATATATTTTTGAGTAATTTACTGTTTGCATCCCTGTGGTTTACACGATTTAACACAATGCGTCTCTAACACGAATTTTTAACACTTTGAGTACCTGTGGTATACAATTTGTAACACTCCGAGCCCCTGGGCCTAACTTCGTTAAAAAATTCCATTAAATTTAGTTTCAATAGGGGGTAAGATGGTCAATGATATTCACCCGAAACTACTAAGTTCACCCGAAAATACTAAGTTTTGTTGCTGATCTAGTTAAGGCTATCCGCAGATACCCCTGCCGAAACTATATCAGCAGCAAAACTTAACTATCCGCAGCATGTCGAAATTAAACTTAACGGAAATAATTTAACGAAGTTAGGCTCAAGGGCTCAGAGTGTTACAGATTGTATACCACAGGTACTCAACATTAAAAATTCGTGTTAGGGACGCATTGTGTTAAATCATGACCCACAGGGACGCAAAAGGTAATTTACTCTATATTTTTATAACCTAGTTTTTTAGTTTTATCCAATACGAAAAATATCACTCGTTCTCCTATCTTGAAGGCGACTATCGCGATTCTCCAAACCCATTCAGAAGGCATCGATTCAGAAGGAATGATTGCGAGAAAGTTACAAAATGCTAATGTTATAAAAGAAAATTGGTAAAATTATAGAAATAAAATGAGAAAAAATCAAAATAGTATTTTGAGAAAACTGTTTTTTATGGTTAAATATAAAATTCTAAAGTTGAAAATGTGTAAATATGAAAGTTCAATGTTAAAAATTGGTAAATATGAAATATTAAAGTTTAGATAAATAAGGGTAAAATGATCATTTTTAAATGGTTTTTAATGAAATGGGTATATATGATATTATTACATGTTTGTAAGGGTATATATGATATTTTTAGTTTTTGTTGGATACATATGATATTTTTCAACTTTGTAGGGGTATATATGAAATTGCCCATTTTATTGAAATCTAATTATGTAACTTTTATTTTCAATCAAATAGTAAATGAAAGTCAAATTAAATTAAATAGTAATTAACTTATTTTCGAAAGCCAATTATATATTAATTTTTACGTATTTTGAATTTTGTTTTCTATCCTTATAATACATTTTTACACCTGTTAAATATATACATAAAAATTTAAAAGTTTTATGTATTGATATTTTTCACCCCGTGTGTAGACACGGGTTCTAAGCTACTATTAAAAAAAATTAATGTCTTACTTACATTGAACTGAAAAAAAAAACCAAGTTAAAGAACAATTAAATAAAAATGTTAAAAAAAACCAATAAGTTAAATAAGCATTAAAGATTTAAAGGCACTAAAAGCTAAAAAGGTTAAAGGTTAAATAACATTCCTGGAAATTCAAATAAGTGATTATTTGAAGTAAAATTAATTTTGAAAAAAAAAGAAAAAAGGGAAGGAATCAACTCAAGCGCCAACAAATAAAGAATAAAGAAAAGGCAGCAGTGGGAGTCGAAGTCGCGCAGGTTGAATAAGGGTGGAACATGTGAACGACCACACCAACACTCATTTCAGTTTAACACAATGTACAAGTACATCAAAGCCTAATCTTTTAAAGCTAAAGAAAATGTTTTTTTTTTACTTTTTAGTTTGTCCCACATTAGTGGTTTACCCAACCTAATTATAAAGCAAACCATTATAAATAGACAAGCCTCCTTACTTGAGGAAATTGAACCATGTGTTTCATGCCATTTTTGGCTAAATTGGATAGACAACAAGTATTTTTTTAGTGCTAAAATTTGATATTTAACCGATGTTCGAATCTTGATTGAAAAAATCTCGGCTAGAATCGTTCCGGTTGTAAACTTGTAGACTTGGATCGGCTTGGTTTGTAAACAAGCTGAGGCCGAGCTAGACTTGGTTCGACTCGTGAGCCAGGTTTGATAATAATAATAATACCCAAATATAATCAGTGTTTAAAGCATGTCGTGTTAGATTATGCTCTCAAAAAGAGTCTCGGTGGCACCCGCCGCTTTGCGCGAGCCAACCCACTATCTATACTACTATATAAAGCATATTGGGTGGACAAAAGGGTAATTTTATCCAATTTTAAGACACCATATTAAATACCACTTGTTAAACACAATGTACAAGTACATCAAAGCTTAATCATTTAAAGCTAAACAATTTTTTTTTACTTTTTAGCTTGTCCCACATTGGTGGTTTACCCAATATAATCATAAAGCAAAGCACTATAAATAGAGAAGCCTCATTACTTGAGAAAATTAAACCATGTGTTCCATGCCATTTTTGGCTAGATTGGGTAAACAACAAGTAATTTTTTAATGCTAAAATTGGATATTTAACCGAGTTTCGAATCTTGCTTGAAAAAAGCTCGGCTTGAAATCGTTCTGGTTGTAAACTTGCGGACTTGGATTGACTTGGTTTGTAAACAAGCTGAGCCCGAGCTAAACTTGGCTCGACTCGTGAGCTTGTGAGTCAGGTTTTGATTATAATAATAATAAGAAGAATACCCAAATATAATCAACGTTTAAGGCAGGTCGAGTTATATAACGCTCTCGAAAAGAGCCTCGGTGACACCCGCCACTTTATGCGGGCCAACCCACTCTTTATATACTAAACATATTGGAAGGACGGGATGGTAATTTACCCACATTTTAAGACACTTAACAGAGTTAACAACTACTTAACGAAGTAAAATGAGGGTGTTCCGTCCTTCAACTCTCTAAGCTCCTTTTAAACTTTGGGTTTACTGTCATCCCACATCGAACGAGAGAAACAAAAAACAAATGTTGAGGCTTGATAAATAGAGGTTTTGTTTTTTTATCTCCATCCCACATCGATAGCTAGAGAACTTTAGTGGGGGAACCTTCTATAAAGAGGGAGTACCATTTTGTTCTATCTAACGTTGCTAAAAATCTATTTGCGTAAAATTTGCTTGCTGGCTAGAGCGGTTCTTAAACAAAAATTTTGGTATTGGTTATGGTTGTGACTCAAAACCGAACCGTCATGTCCACACCCTTAAAATCACCAACTAAATACTTACATAGTTATAATAATAATACCTAAATATAATCAGTATTTAAGATAGATCGAGTTAGATTACGCTCTCCAAAAGAGACTCGGTGACACCGACGCTTTGCGCGGGCCAACCTTCTAGTAATAATGATTTAAAGAACATGAGCAAGTAACCGAATAACCTCACCATCTTCGAGTGATCAGCCCATGAGGTTTCTAACTGGGCTCAAAACAGGCCCACCAGGCCTAACCACCTCAGTACAAAACCCTAACTGGAACCCTAATTCCCTCAACCTCATCCTGCAGCGACCGTTGGCGAGGGAGGCGTAGAGAGTGAGAAAGAAAAAACAAGAGAGGTGAAAAATGGTGTCAGGATCTGGAATTTGCGCCAAGGAAGTGGTGGTGGACGCTCGCCACCACATGCTTGGTCGATTATCTTCGATTCTGGCGAAGGAGCTACTCAATGGCCAGAGAGTTACCGTCGTCCGATGCGAAGAGATCTGCCTCTCCGGCGGTCTTGTCCGTCAGAAAATGAAGTACCTTCGTTTTCTCCGGAAGCGCATGAACACCAAGCCGTCTCACGGTCCCATTCATTTCCGTGCTCCTTCTAAGATCCTTTGGCGTACAATCAGAGGGTAAACCGTTCAGTCTTCATTTAGAGATTTATGCTTCTCTTATTTGTATGCATTTATTTCTATCAATTTACGCATAACATTCAAAAAATCCGTATGCTTATATGTTAGTTCATAACCCTAGATACACAAAGTCTTTGAGTTTTATATCATTGTATACAATCATGATAGGTACATATAATGATTGGGGTTTTTTTTTAAATGATTTGATGTATTTAATTGCAAACCTCCAGCAACTCATTGTATACATTAATTGATGTGTTTAAATGCAACAATTAAGTTTTATTTTTATATAATGATTGGGGCTGTTTAGGATGATATGTTACTGTATAATATTGATGCTACAAATTATCTTAATCTATGAATGTGGTTTTGTTTAAAGGCATAAATGATTGTTACCAAAGTTGTATAATTTGATGTAGTGTATAATTGGACAGAATATTATCTTTAAGAAATGTTTTATATTTATTTTCTGAGATGTTATTTTTATGTCTAGGATGATTCCACACAAGACCAAGCGAGGAGCAGCTGCGCTTGCTAGGTTGAAGGTTTATGAAGGAGTTCCTACTCCTTACAACAGGAAGAAAAGGATGGTCATCCCTGATGCTCTCAAGTTAGTACCTTTATTTAAATTATGGATCATTGGTTGCTGTTTGTTGAATAGTAAAATTCTGGTAATTCGGATTGTATTTTATGCACGGTAAAAGTGATGTGTGATTGCATTTGTTTTTGTAATTAAAATGCAGGGTTTTGAGGCTTACTGCTGGACACAAGTACTGCTTGTTGGGCCGATTATCATCTGAAGTTGGATGGAATCATTATGAAACCATCAAGGTAAACATTCGTTTTTTTATTTGTAAGATGTACATATGGTTTATTTGTTGCTTTCTTTAACTGTTTAATGTGAATGTCAATGACATGTAAAATAAATTAGTATCATTTCTTTTACCATTTCTATAGAAATACTCTAGATTTTATAGTACCGTATGCTCCGTAGTTTAAGCATTTAAAGCTTTTAGATTATTGTGTATCAAAATTAGTTTAAGTGTTTAAAGCTTTTAGACGATTCTGTATCAAAATTAGTTTGGATATTTAAAGTTTTTAGATGATTGTGTATCAAAATACTCGGTTTTACTAGAAAGACTTGTACAACCTGGTAAATTTGACTATAAATTTTAGTTAATTGGTTTATTTTTGCTCTATTTAATGTTTTATTACAGTTTTTAAATTTTTTTGTATTATAATATTTAACAGTTCTAAAAACATTTTGATTTTAAAGGGTCAAACTACTATCATATAAAATGTCATTTTTGTCAAACCAATGAAATTTGCTGGCTGATTACAAATTAATGTCAACAAAAGGTAGTTGACTTATTGTTCTTGCTGGCTGTTTGTAAACACACAGGAACTTGAGAAGAAGAGGAAAGAGAAAGCTCAAGTTGTGTATGAGAGAAAGAAGCAGCTCAACAAACTGCGCGCAAAGGCAGAGAAGGCAGCAGAAGAGAAACTGGGCACACAACTGGAGATCCTTGCCCCTGTTACCTACTAAAGGTTTTAAATTTAGTTTCTTGCTAGGTTTTGTGTTTGGTATTGGTTTTTTAAATTTTATTTGCAATATGAGGATTTTTTGTTGGGTCGGATATAATGTTGTTGAATCAAATGGTTTCTTTTTTGTTCAAACTCATGATGAGTGACTGCACAAACATTTTACGACGTTCTTACATTACATGGTTGTGTTTTTATGCACCATAAAAACATTTTCTTACATGTCTAGTTGATTGTGTTGTTTGGGATGGGTCGGATAGCCGACAGGTTTTTGTAAAAAAAATTAAATTTACTTAGGTCAAGGTTACTTCAAGCAAGTGTTTATATAAAGTATTTTTCAATGTTATGTTTTAAAGAATTTTTTAATTAAAGTTGTGATTATTTATTTCGTCATGTTTATAATAATAGATGTATGGTTTTTAATCTATAATAATCGAGTGTTATACGTGCTAAATGGATCAACACTATTACCTGTTTGCCCTCATCTCACCATTCTCAGACCCTACCAATAGCTCTTGTGTTATTTGCGAGCTATATAAGGTCACCGATCACGCTTAATTATGGTATTTATAGACCAAGCACTTCTTTGCCATCTTCTTGAGGGTGGTATGAATCCTTTTGTGCATCTAGTGATCGAACATCCATAGGAGTGCTAAACAGATGAACTTTATATATATTGAAATATACAAACATCTTCTGAATTAGTCGAATGTGCCATTGCACAGATTCGAATGCAATTTTCTGGATGGCAAAATGAACTAAATGATAAAAAGGTTTGAAGATTCGACTGTAACTTCCGGAGAAGAGCCAAAAGCGCTAATAATGTAATAGAAAATATTATAAAACGGTTGAGGCGGTTACAAAAGAAATATAGTTAGGTACATAAAAAAAACCATATGAGCTTATGGCTACTCGATTAACCTTGAAAGAAAATGTGAAAAAAAAAACAAAAGAAAAAAATGTTTTGGCGTTGACACTAACGTACCTAAATATATAAAAGTAACGTACGAATTTGAGGCGGATCGGTTTAGAGATCGAACCATAGATATAAAAATGTATTATGGCTCTCACACTACGCCTAATAATTAAAAAAGAGTAATGAAAAAAATAAATAAAAAAGAACAAAGAAAAAAAAGCAAAAAAAAAGCTTGGTAGCCATAGATTTCGAACACATGACATGAACCGGACATAAAGCACATCGCCAAACCACTACACCAACATCAAAGTTTGTTTAAGTTTTGGGGAAAAGTAATATAAAAGCCATAAAAATGCCGTTGTACTGTAGCTAAGAAGTTGCATTTTAAATAGGTTAGATAATTTTTTTTAATATTAGGAAGGGATGTGTATATATAATTCAAAATAGTTTTAGAAATATGCTTTACTTATTAATTAAATTTGTTATTTTTTTAATATTAGGCAAACAAGTGTCTTCATCAATATGATTCAACTTGATTATGAGGTTAAAAAGTTACTTCCCTTCTATGTTACCTAACTTTATCATTGTTTTTTTTAGTAAACGGCTAATGCAAGTACATGTAACTATCCATTAAACAGTCAGAGAGTACATATTTTCATGTTATAGATACAATCATATGAAACTTGCTTTTCAATCTTACATGACCCTTTAAAAACTTGCAATGCATCCTCTACACTTTTAAGTATACTTACCATTTAATTTGTATACGTTTTCAAATATTTTTTTCTATTTTTTTGCCAACCACTCGTAAGCTTTTCATTTTTTTTTCCGTTTATATCTTTCAAAATATGATGTTTTTTATAATTTCGAATATACTGTTGCGACGTGCTTATTTTTATCTACGTTTCTTCGTAAGTTTCTTTCAAAACGGAGTTGCGCGTGATAACGTGCAAGTCATCTAATCATTATGAACATGCCATTAAAGTTGTATGCATATTCGACGCCAAGTTTTCCACAATTCACGCTCGCGCCTCAACGCGCGGGGTGGGTTTACGTAAAAGTTTTGATTTTATTTTATAAACTTTTAAGGACGTTCATTTTTTTGGCCGTTTAGCGTGCCGCAACTCGTACAGGTTTAATACTAGTTTTTTTAGTATTTTTCATTATTACCATAATTGTATTAAAACTAGTATATGTAAACTTGCGCGTTGCAGCGGGGTTAATTTGGCGGGAAATTTATAAGACTCGGTTTTGAATAAAATTTAATGTCAAAATGTAGATAAAACTAAGCCCATCACAACAGTTTGTTTGAAAAATTTTAAAATAAGAAGGGAAAACGGTGAACGAAAGTGAGGTGGGGCTTTGATGACTTACAACTCGGTTTTGAATAAAATTTACATTGAAATGTAGAAAAAAATAAGCGCGTCGCACGGTTTTGAATAAAATGTACATCGAAACGTAAATAAAAATAAGCACGTCTCATTCAAAATTTTATAAAAAAACATATTTTAAAAGTAAGAAAAATGAAACCTTGAATTAGCTTTGGTTTGTAGATTTGTTCTCCGATGATCTATACATCACTATTCGCAACTCGGTTTAAAAAAAAAAAACTAACCTCAAAACGTTTATAAAAATAAGTATGTCGCAACGACAAATCCGGGAAACATCACATTTTAAGAGTGGTAAGAGAAAAACAAAAAAAATGAAACCTTGAAGCAGTTTTGACGGCGTGTTTGCGAACCTAGCAACACGTGCTGTGACGGTGACATTGACATGGTTAAATACATAAAAGAAGCCTACGAAGTTGCCGCGGTACTGTATAAATAGAAAAGACTATAGTGTAAATAAGACGTAACATTGAAACGACAAAATCGCTTAAGAAAAAAAAGCTATTGGATAAAAAAAAGAGTAAAAAAAAGTTATTAGAAAAAAAAAAGAAAATAAAATAAAAATATGGAATTTGTGGATTCAAACCCAAGAAAACCAACTCATAGTGTATACAACTTACCACTCCAACCACACCAACTTTTGGTTATTAGTTTGAAAACAACATATTTAAATATTAGTGTATCGTTGAGTTGGTGGCCTCCCATTGGCCACCGACGTTATGTTTTAAGGGTTAGTAAATGTTCGAAGTAAACAAATACAAGAAAAATATAAAATATAATTTTTTTTACAAGAGTTTCAAAAATAGATATAAAAAATTCAAAAATATATTTAAATTATAAACAACTAAAATAATAAATTTCAATTCATAAAAAAAAGGAACATATTGATCATTCTCTTTAAAAAAAGGAAAAAAGAAGGGTAAGATAAATAGAAAAAAATAAAGAATTAAAGGTAACTTTAGCATCACTCTAGTTATTTAGATGCTCCCATGTTTTTCTGGGAGTGAGGCCTTGCTAATTTTATTTTTAGTCCATGAATTTTAACGGATACACTCAATGCACTTTTTTACATGATTGACAGCATTAACGTTAGGTTTCTCTGTATTTATGTGACTGGGTTTTTTATATTTTAGGGGTGGTTTAAAATGATTGTAAGTGTAGGAGAGAGAAAAATATAAATTTTCTGTATATTTGAAGGAAACACTGTTCATCCGCATAATTTTTTAAAAATGGTTGTGAGTGGAGGAGAGAAAAAAAGTAATGATAAATGTGTAAAAAAGTTTTATTTAATTAAAAAATAGAGAGAAAAGATAGTGATTTTAGTGTAATTATGAGGATGGATACATGGGACTACTACGAAAGGCAAGCGATTGAGATGATAACATCTGGTCATATGAGGTAAAAAAAAACACAATCATTGCCTGGACCAAGCAATTATGAGAATGCAACAAACAAAAAATAATGCACGTAAATAAAAGAGTAAATTACACAAATTGTCCTTTTATTATACTAGAAATTACACTATCTATCCTTTGACTTCAATAAGTACACCATAGGTTCTTTTCTTATATACTTTTATACACCCTATGTCCTTTACACTAACTGGTGTTAAGTTTTTCAGTTAAGTTTAGCATGTGCCTTGCACATGAGGGTATAATGGTCTTTTTACCCATTAAAGGACAATTTATGTAATTTCTAAAAACATCCCCCATCCCCTTCTTCATCCCCAAACCTTTCCCCATCCTTTAATCCCGGATTCAGATCTACACTTACGAAATGAAGGTGGTCAAAACAACAGAATAATTGTGAAATATTTCGATCAGAACTACAGTTAGTTAATCCCGGATTCAGATCTACAGTTACGATCTCATTCAGATCTACAGTTACGATCTCAAAACAGCAGAATAATCGTGGTCAGATCTACAGTTAATCCCGGATTCAGATCTACAGTTACGATCAAACAGCAGAATAATCGTGAAATATTTCGATCATGAACGGAAGCTTCTGATGATTCGGAACCAGATGCCGTTGAGCAAATGTCAGAGGCGGAGAAGGCAACCGATTCAACGGAAAAGGCGTCGAACCTGCAGCAGCCGTCGGTACTGGCGGTAGCGGCAGCGGAGGAGGATAGTTCTCCGAGCATTTCAAACTCAAACTCAAGCCTAAACCTAATCCGTCATCCTTCTCCGCCATTGATTTTTTGTGTTTCTCTCTCTAGAAATCGCGGAGGAGATTTGGCAGAGTGACAAAAGAGAGTGATTCCAATTGGCTTTTGGTTTTTTCACTGCCTTTTTATTTCTGTTTGATGGTTCAGACCTTAATTGACCGGGCACATCACAGACAGAATACCAACACTTATATGTCTACATATGTATGCATATAAAGATGTGTGTATCTATAGGATGAGAGAGATACATGGTGGTGATACGTGCAATCATTAAATGTGTCAGGGATTAAAGGATGAGGGAAGGTTTGGGGAAGAAGAAGGGGATGGGAGGATGTCTTTAGAAATTACATAAATTGTACTTTAATGGGTAAAAAGACCATTATACCCTCATGTGCAAGGCACATGTCAAAACTTAACTGAAAAACTTAACACCAGTTAGTGTAAAGGACATAGGGTGTATAAAAGTATGTAAGAAAAGGACCTGTGGTGTACTTAATGAAGTCAAAGGACAGAGAGTGTAACTTCTAGTATAATTAAAGGACAATCTGTGTAATTTACTCTAAATAAAAAAAGTAAAATAATTATTAGATTTTAAGAATTTCTAGTTCTAGATAAAGAGACTTGATGTAAGATGGTGATTAAGAAATTTGAGATTGTAATATGTTCTTATTTATTGTTGCAATCATATTAATCATATATGTTCACTGTTAGTAACTTATTGTAGTTGTGTTTAATATTATAATAACACAATATGTTTTTAGTTTTATAATACAAAACAAACAAAACATATCCAACAAAATCTCACTCAAATAGTAGTGTCTGAAGAGGGTGGGATAGAGGCAAACCTTACCTCTATCCCATATGATTGATTGAGAGGCTACACCCAAAGAGATCCCGGACTCAGAAAACATACTATAAAAAGCAGGTAAGAAATATTCAGTATCAAAAAACATATAAGAACAAGGCATAAAAGTTCGTATCATAAGCAGACGGAAAGAACAACATGCATAACAGTCCCTAAATTTGAATTGTGAAACATACAGAAAATATACAAGAACTATATGTAACAACAATCAAGTAGCTATAACAAATACAAGAACAATAAAGTATACAAAACCATGTCATAACCATATAGAAAGGCCACTATGACATAAGGGAAAACCAAGAACGAAGCTAGTATCAACACCTACGACTAAAGGTAGCCTAAGTAAACTACCAGTGAAGCTACAAATCCTCACCAAAGGCCAAGCCTATGCTCACCCCTAGAAATCCCTTACCTTTATCCCATGTCTCCACGAACTCCTATCACTAATCATGTCATTGAAAAGGTGCAAATCAATCAAATCCTGCTGAATCTTCTCATACCAAGTCAGTTTTGATATGCCTCTACTCCTCTTCCCCTCCACAGTGAGCGTCTCCACACTCCTTACTGGTGCCGTCATTTGTCTCCTCCGCACATGCCCGAACCATCTCAACCCCCTCCCTTATTTAATCCGAGATACATGATACCCCTAACCAAATTCCCTTTGACATAAATATTTGTTGATTTACTTAATTGGGCAATTAACTTTTGTAATTGAGGAACTTTAATCCAATAAAGCAACGGGGAAAAGCTAAACAACAATAAAATATAAAGAAATTTTGCTGGTGGTTTAAGCATCCCATCCCATGCATCATTAGTCGATCTTATCTCTATAGACCAATTTAAAAGATTACCCTCTAATCCAACTAAAAGTTAGTAATTAGAGTAATCACTTTATTAGTAATTATATTACAAAAACTTGAACATTTTGCCTACAATTTTACAATTTTTTTTTAAAATTATAGTAATAAAACTAAATTAAACGTCTATTTTTCTTTGAACATATGTTTCTTTTGATATTTTATAAAATCAAACCAAACAAATAGGCCAATAGGGGTAGTCATGGACTAAAACCAGACCAGATCAGGTGTAGACGAGTCCGAACTCAAATTCTGCAAAAATCACAACTATGACCAGCCGGTCAAGGGTCCATTCCGTTACCATCAGCACTAACATCTGCCAGCTAGAACTCATTCAACGGTAGCTTAGTTACTACTGATGATTTGTATATCAGCACAACTAAGTTACTTTTGATAACCCAAGTTACTCAGCAAAATCGATGCTGATCAAAGTAGGAACTAAACTGATGAACCAAGCAACCAGATATAAGCAATTTCTTAAGGTTTTTCAACATAGTAACTCAACTCACTGACAATAAATCATTGTGGTCTTTAAGTAAAATCCAATTAAACGAAAATGTTATTAGTTACACTAAGATCACCGACATTTTATGTTCAATCTCTTTTGGATCTATTATTTGTACCGTTGGTGAGTGAGATATCACAGCAGTAGCAGCAACATTTACATGGGTCTAACCAGCAACCTCAACTTATTCCTTTGATCAGAAATTTCGCTGGGTCGGGTTTCAGACTGTTATCTGGTTAGAGACCGAACTAGACTGGAAACCAAAAATAAAGAAACCTTAGAACCAACCGGACCGGACATAGTGCAATCGGTTCAGCCGGTTTTTATATGACCAATTACATCATTTATCTATTATTGTTTACTTTTTTATCAAAGATATCAGCATTACAAACGAGTTAATCTGGTTAAAGATAATTAACTGGAAACGAGAATTGTAAAAAACGAAAGTAGAGAGACGTTTTCTTGTAATCATAAAAGTGGCCATTTGATGATTGAAATACTAAAATTCCCAACACGCCTTCATTATCACTCCCCCTCCTTTACTCATCCAAAAAGTAAAAAAAAAAAAAAAAAAAAAATTAAAATATTTTTCCTTTAATTATCCAAAATAATGCAAAAATAATATGGTTATTCTATTTATTTTTATAATATATATACTCAATTAGTAACATCTAAAGCAAACCTTTGAATCTCATGGACCTCCATTGGTGTTTCTTCTATGTTTTCCTGTTTCTGAGCTACCTGAAACTCACTTCATGTGATCAAGATGGTATATTAATGCTCAATTCATTTCAATTATATCTTCTAATTCAGAATTATTGTATTTGTGCATAATCATGCAACTTCTTAACAGGTTTCTGGAGTTTATCATGTGGAGGAGCTACAAATTTCGTTGATTCATCCAACATTTCATGGGAACCCGACAACAGTTACATCACCAAAGGCAACACTACAACGGTTAATCTCAACAGCAGTGCCACCTCATCAACATCTCTTCGGTTTTTCCCTGACTCAGGAACCCGAAAGTGTTATAAGCTACCGATGAATTACAGATCATCATCATCTTTGATCCTTATTCGTGCCAATTTTGTGTATAAAAACTATGATGGGCTTCAACAACCGCCTTTGTTCTATGTTTCTTTAGGAACAGCCATTGCTGCTAACATTAACCTAGCGGTTAAAGATCCATGGGTTGAAGAGTTCATATGGCAACCCGACAACAGAGAGATTCTTTTGTTATGCCTAAATTCGGTCCCAAACGGTGGGTATCCAGTCATTTCTTCTATTGAAATCCGCCCAGTCCCACAAGGAGGTTACTACAGTGAGATGGAAGGTTTTGCAAATAAGTTGCTTAGGAAATGCTACCGGATTAACTGTGGATACACTAACGGCTCTATTCGGTATGATCTCTGCACTATGCTTATGATTAGAGGTGACAAGATGGGTAGGTTGGACGGGTCAGAACATGTTCAGGTTGAAACAGATCGGGTTGTGTTGACCCGCAATCATTTTTTTTTCTTCAAATTTTAGTATTTTAGATAATTCATTAATGCACTATATATGATTACAAAAATAAATTATTGTACTAATAGTCTAAATCTTTAAATATAACAATTAGGATGTATGTATTAAAAATTATTTTGGACAACTTTCACTCCATTTGAAGGGTTGGACCCGTTCCTGTTTTAGCTTAATTTTGTTTAGTATGGTTCAAAACGGGACAAATTGGGTAAGAATTTTGTCGAATTTTTAGTTATTTTTTTTTCTTATAAACAATTACACGTTAAGTACGCTTTCAAAAACAAAATTGTTACAATAATGAGCTAAAATATTTAAATAAAAATTTTAGAAGTTTGTATGTATTAAAAGTAACATCTGGACAATTTTCACTCGATTTAAAGGGTTCAACCCATTTAACATGTTCCTCTTTTATCTTTTGATTCGGCCCATTTTATCGGTTCGTGAAAAAACACAACCCGAATTGTCTCATACATAAAATGCTTGAAATTGCCACCTCTACTTATGATCGTTCTTAGTTTTGATTCTTGATTGTTTCCTAAAATGTGATCATGTTAATTCCAGGTACCCTTTGGATCAATATGATAGAATATGGGATCCTGATCAAGATTTTTCGCCTTTTCATACATCAACTGGATTCGAGACCCTGGGTACTTTTAATACATGGGGTCTAGACGAGAGTCCTCCTCAACCCGTTCTTCAAACGGGTAGAGTTTTGGCTAGGAGAGAAGGGTTGAGTTACAATCTTGCCCTCGAGAATATTGGAGATTATTATCTAGTTCTATACTTTGCTGGGATTCTTCCGGTTTCTCCTACATTTGATGTATTGATTAATGGGGAAGTTGTTGAATCAAACTATAGTGTAGAAAGCTGGCAAGTTGGGAGTTTGCATTTCTTAAGGAAAGGAATTAAGAGTTTAAATATTACTTTTAAAGATATTAGCTTCTACCCACTTGTAAATGCAATCGAGGTGTATGAGATTGTTAACATACCTCAAGAATCATCTACAACCGTAGGTTAGCCTCATCTGATTGCATAGCAAGATGTACTGTACAACCTTCCAATACTTCAGGAACATTTCTTAGCTTTGTTTCCTGGTTACAAAAAAGAAAAATAAGGAATATCCATAAAGTCACATTTTGAGCACATTGTAGGGTTGTACAGTATAACATTCTGAAGCATGCCATAATTTTATTGTAACTTGCCTTTTCCATGCCCTTTGCAGTTTCAGCTCTCCAAGTAATTCAACAGTCAACTGGGTTGGATCTTGAATGGGAAGATGATCCATGTTCTCCAACGCCCTGGGAACACATACAATGTGAAGGAAGCTCAGTCACCTCATTGTATGCAATAAATGTGTCAACTTTAACAGGAAAAACTGACTTTATTTTAATTTTTTTTTGTTTTAATTTTTAATTCCTATGTTTTTTTTGGTTGACTTGTTTGTAGGGAACTATTTGATATCAACTTGAGGTCAATCAGCCCTACATTTAGCGATCTATTCGATCTAAAAACATTGTGAGGAAATAGAAAACAGTATACTAGTAATTTAATTCGGTTTTATTAAATTTAAGTTTTCACATTTCATTATACTGGCAGAGATCTGCATAATACATCACTTACAGGAGAAATAGAAAACCTGGGCAGCTTACAGAGTCTTGAAAATCTGTAATGCTCACCGCAACTCAAGTTCAGATTCTTAATTGTTTCTTAAATCTAAGAACCATAAATCAAGAAGTTTTTGGACTTAAAATTGCAGGAATATGAGTTTCAATAAGCTAACATCATTTGGCACTGATCTGGATGGCTTAATTAGCCTTCAAATTCTGTAAGTTTTGTCTTAATCATATTAAAAGGATGGTTTTAAAGTGTTCTTGTATGATCATTTATCTAAAGTGTCAAGTCTCGCTATTTTTCTGTAGGGATCTAAAAAATAACAGTCTAGAAGGTTTAGTTCCTGAAAGCTTTGGAGACATGAAGAATCTTCACCTATTGTAAGTTAATCATAAGTGTTTTTATCAATAATTTACTACAACGAAATCTATCTTTCTTCCACTAACTTTTATGGATTACTAGGGTTCTGGAAAACAATCAATTACAAGGCACACTCCCGAAGGCATTAAATAGGGATAGTCTTGAAATAAGGTATGGATATCCTGATTGTTTTTCTGCTACTTTGGATTGGTATATGCCACCTAAAAGTGTCAATTCTGACCCATTTATTTATGAATGGGTTGATTCATGTTATATTTTATCTCTAACGGGTCAAACAGGTAGATTTTTTTCAAAAAAGAAACAGTAAAAACTAAAACGGTATGCGTTGAATGAGTTGAAAATCACCCAAAGTGTATTTTTAATGCATAAAACCTCTTAAATCATTTATTCAAAAATGTTGATCATATTTGACAGTAATTATTTATTAGAGAAAACTAAAGCTTTTGGACAAGTTCAAGCCAACCCAAGCGACCCGTTTAGTCTGGTTACACAACCCGTCCATTTTGTTTAGAAACAAGACCTGACGGAAAGGTTTTGTGCAGAACCTCAGGGAATCTGTGTCTTAGCTTCTCCATGTCCAAATGCCATAATGCTACAGCCAATGCTACAATTGATGCACCAAAAGTCTCTGTCTTTGACAAGAAGAAGCAAAATCTCCAGAGTCATTTAGCAGTTGTACTCGGTGCAGTTGGAGGAGTACTTCTTGTTCTTATTATTGTATTCATTTTAGTTTTCTTATACACAAGGAGAAATAAAAGTAAAGCAGAATTTAAACACAAAGAGAGTTTGCAAGCTGACCTGCAGATGATGAACTGTAATGCAGCAAAAGCCTTCTCCTACAGAGAAATCAAAGTAGCCACTCGCAACTTTATGCAGACTTTAGGCCGTGGTAGCTTTGGGTCAGTTTACCTTGGAAAGCTTTCAGATGGCAAACTGATAGCTGTCAAAGTTCGATTTGATAAAACACAACTTGGGTCTGATTCTTTCATCAACGAGGTCTGTTAATTACCTGAACTCCTTTACCAGTTTAGTTAGAGCCATTGCTTCAGAAAACTGGTACGGGTCAGAATGGGTAGCCATTTGTATGGATTGGGTTGACCCGAAACACCTTTTTACAATTTTTTTTATAAATCATTATTGAGTCAAATATGAATACAAAGGTCATATTCTTTCATTAATAATCTAACTTTTTCTCGACTAAAGTGATTTAGGAAATTTATGCTTTAAAAATACAATGTGGGAGACTCTCGATCTGTTTGAGACAAACACAACCAAAAATCAACCTGTCCGTAGTAAACGGGTCAAAATTACCACGTCTATGATTCTGACACATTTAAGGACTGATGTTTTAGGTGACCCTTTTGTCTTCAATTCGTCACCCAAATCTTGTATCCTTGGAAGGATATTGTAATGAATCAAAACAGCAGATACTGGTTTATGAATATCTACCTGGTGGATCTTTAACTGAGAATCTTTACGGTGAGCCATCCATGTCAAGTTCTGCTTATAAACCCTACATTTCCATCATTTAAGTTGCTCTTTTTTCAGGAGTAAATAGCAAAAGAGTAACACTAAGTTGGGCTCGTAGACTCAAGATTGCCAATGATGCTGCAAAAGGTACTAACTCGTTATCCAGTAGTGTAAAATATTTTATTTATGCAATCTCCTGTATTACAACCGGTATGTCATGCACTCTATAAGGTCAAACTCATTTTGGTGACTTCTATAAAAAGGTTTGGACTACCTGCACAACAGGAGTGAACCACGAGTCATCCACCGTGATGTGAAGTCTAGCAATATACTGTTGGATGGAGATTTGAATGCTAAGGTTTGTGACTTTGGTCTATCGAAACAAGTAACTCAGTCAGATGCAAGTCATGTGACCACTATGGTTAAAGGCACTACTGGCTATCTTGATCCCGAGTATGTTTTTGTTTTTATGTCAAAATCCCTATTAATCAAGTGTATACAATAACAAGAATATGACATTTTAAATCTATGCAGATATCATGCAACCCAACAACTGACTGAGAAGAGTGATGTTTATAGTTTTGGAGTTGTTCTTTTGGAGCTCATTTGCGGTAGAGCACCATTAAGGCGAACCGGATCACCTGATTCATTCAACTTGGTTTTATGGGTAACCAAAATTCTTCTCAACTCAGCTTCTGATATTCTAACTAGAGGTGCAAGATGGTTGGGTTTGGAGGGTTGGGTAATGGGCCAAAACGGGTCACATCAGGTTGGGTTGACCCGCCAACACGTTGACATTGTTTTTTAGAAAAAGACAATATAAATAACTAATGTGTCAACTATGGATCCAAAAACAATACTTATTACAATAACTAATTTTTGAAGAAAAAGGATGTAGAAGGTTGTATGCAATAAAAATCGACTTTGGGAGACTTTTGACCCGCTCCATTTTAGCAAACTTTTTATTTGACCCTCTTGAGATCAAACACAACCCAACTCAACCCATTCATAAGCAAATGGGTCGACATTGCATACTTGAAGTTTTCTTTGACTAAAATGGGAATTTCAACAGGCGAGACCCTATCTGCAAGCGGGTGCATTTGAGATAGTGGATGAGAGCTTGAAAGGAACATATGATGAGGAAAGCATGAGAAAAGCAGCTTCAATTGCATCCAGATCTGTAGATAGAGATGCATCGCAAAGACCGAATATTTCTGAAGTAGTTTCTGTGCTTAAAGAATCCTACAGCATCCAGCTATCGTATCTTGCAACTGTTGGACCTCCCACTTGAGAGAATAATTGACCAGAAATGTTAATATTCTAGATTTGTATGTAATAATACATTAAACATGTGAGTTGAGAATCATGTGTATTATTTATTGGATATATCTACTATGAAAGGCAGAATATATATAAAAAAGGAGAGAAATCTAATCAGCATCATACTAAAATAACAGTCTTGCATCTTTTGAACCTATAACCATTTATATAGAAGATAAAAGAGTACAGAATTACAAAGTACATATTACATACAGCTCTTGTAATTTGAAAAATGAGCTGTCTATCTAGCTATACACCAACTTTTACCTCTTTCTAGATTTCTTATCTACCACATACTCTACATTCCTAAACAGAGATGAACCAATCAATTCTAAGAATTGGCTATTTGCCACACTGAATATATTATAAAGTATAATATAAGTTCAATGTTATATCTATATAATCCGTGGTACCTCGTTAATTGAGGTGGACTGACAGCAGGGTTAATTAGAGTAGCGTTGTCGCAGGTATAGGAACAATGCTGTTGAAGCTGCTACAGCATATGGGAACATGGTCCATATTCCCTGTTTAATTACACAAATTATTAGCTTACTTAGTACTAAAAGAAGCACTAATTTGGGGTAAAAGATAAATTCTTACCACTACTGTGGCAACAGTGGCTAGGGCAAATACAGGGCGTTCTCTCAGTAAGAAACCAATTCCAAGCTGAGATGCAGAAGAAAAACAGAATATATCGTGTAATTATTGCTAACTTGGCCATAGCTTAATAAAATCCAAGTAAAGATTAGGGTGTTTATGATAATAGGTGTAAAAAGATGTCGATTATGTGAAGACAAAAGTTAAATAACCTGAATTGGAAGAGTTACCAAGCCACCACAACAAACTCCAGCAAAGAAACACTCAGGGGATATATCCTGAAATAGATGAAAAGCAAAGTATACAAAACTCCGGTTTAAGTCATAAAATAAGCCATGATGTCTATTCAACTCTGTCACACAAAAAAGTTACTAAAATCATATTCGATACGTAAATTAGTAAAATTCAGCCTGCAAACACCTTATGTTTTTATGATGTTGAAAAGTAAGCAGTCATTGTACAAAAACAGATGTTCACTAACCAGTGCACCAGCAAAGAAAGCTGTTGGATTTCTCACTCCAAGAGAAAATCGTTCAACTGCACATTATTGTGAAAAGAGTCACTATCCAGCAATTCTAATGCAATTCATTAACCTCTATAACTCTATTATTGAATAGTTTTTTTTGTTCTTTTTGCATAAGCAGAAAATGAGATCTAATTAAAAACAACTATAAATATGTTAAATATTATGCCAAATGTCAAGAAATTCAGAGTTATGAAATGGACTGATGAAATATAGAAGCCAAGAACAAGATGACAGGAATAAATGTGTGCTCTGAACTAACCAAAACCGATAAGATTCCCATATCTCTGAACAATGCGGGTAAGGCCAACTGCTTTGTCTTTGCTAATTCCTAACTACAATCATTGTTAAAATTTAATCGATTTATTTCATGATATATGTGAAGCAAGATGATTGTCAAAGTACTTAAGGTATCTAGAAAGAGACAAACCTTTGAATAAACATCATCAGATGCACCAGATTTCTTAAAGAGCTTCCCAAGGTAAAATGGTATCATATCACTAATACAAACTCCCCTGAGGTTTGCTTTTAAAATTATTATGCCAATTTTGCAAAAGAGCATTTGAAAATTTTCACTATCTACATGAATTACATCTACAAATTATTGTCTTGTTACTTCGATGTAAGATTGAGAACTCTAATTTTGAGATTTATTTAAAGACATATGCACTAACCAGTATACCCACAAAACAGTGGATAATATATGCGGGGCACTTTTAGAAAATGATTCAACAAACGACTGACTCGTCCCGTCTAATGACAACATCCGCGCTAAGGAAATGCCAACCTACAATATCCAACACCAGATATTTATAAACAAAAGGGTTTTCTAAATATGTTTGTTTAAATATATGGAAGAAAAATCACAAACCCAAATATTCAAAGCCTCTTCACTGATGAAAAGTCCACATCCAGCAGCCATTAGCAACCAAAAATAGACCCATCTGACATGCACATTTTAATATAATATTTATTATAAAACAATGTCTGTTTGTTTTCCAAGGAATATCATCAGCAAGAAGTTTGTTTCATTCACATTACACATCAACAAAGTGGAACTCGGTTATTTTAAAAGATCAAATTAAGTGAAATATCGATATACCCTGGAGTGTATTCTGGAAGTATGACTCTGTATCCAAAAGCATTGAAAGAAAAACCAACACTGGGTACAGCAGGTGTAGATGCACCCCTAGCCAATATCTGAACTCCAGAAGTGGGCCCCTGACTGGGCTGCTTGAGACATATAGACAACAGTGTTACTGTTGCGGCTACACCTAGGAGTATTGCTAGTTGTGCCAGCAATGAGCTCTTTGTATCAGTGGTTTTAGTTTCTTGACTCCCAAGTATGACATCAACGATTTCATCTCGTCTCTCAGAGTTATCTATGTTGCTTGCAGTGTCAGAATATTCTTCGCCCTCTTGCTTAAAGCTTCTAAAACTAAAGATAATGAATGCAATTTAACATGTATACATAAATGATAAGTAGAAAAGCATAATGTAATAAAATTCTACTTTGCTAAGATTAGTGATACTTTTAAAACAATAAGTGCCATTTTGTAAATAGTACACAGTTTTGCATTTCTCAAAATTTACCTACTACAAATATGGAAACATATATCAGTTTAACAAACTACACACGTGTCATCTGTTCTTCACTTTTCATCAGTTGAAGCAAAATTCAAATGATAATTAACAGTGGCTTGCAGAATACTGATCTAAATTTTGTTTTCCATTCACTTGATAAGCTCATAGAGAACAACACCATGCAAATTAAGACTAACATGATTTAATTTCACCACCAGGCAGCCCTAAATCAAAGCTAACAAAAGGTATAACATGAAGAAATATTACAACGTGCATACAAAACTTCACAGGAGATAATTACCGAGATTTCGAATGTTTGAACAGATTTTGCGCACTGTTATTGCCGAATTTTCCATTTATCGAGACCAGCCTGCCACCAGCCAAATTAAGATTACTGCTTGAACGATTATTGAAGCAAAACCTCGCCGACAGAGGTGGACGGTTTCGGTTGTGCAGAGATGAGTTTCCGACGGAAAGAACCACCAACATTGACGAAGCTCAGGTTGGTGGCCACCGTGAAAGATTTCCTGGTGGTTGAGATGACGATTTTGGACCCGATTTTAAAGCGTGTGGTTGAATGTTGATGATCGCTCCTCTCACTCACCGTAGAAGCTTCTGGCCCATTAAGTCCATGATACTTGGGCTTTATTTTACTGGTTGTTAATTTAATATATTTTCTAGAATAAATAATAAAAGCAAATATTATATGATGTTTATAATTTTATATATCAAATCTAAAAGGTGATTTTGAACCGAACATCTAGGCCTGTAAATGAACCGAACGAACACGAACATCGGTGTGTTTGTTTATTTAGTTTTAACCGAACACGAACATGAACACATAATCGAACACATTTTTTTGTTTATTTTCGTTCATTAAGAAAATGAAAATGTTCGTGTTCGTTCGTTAAAAAACTAAACGAACGTAAACGAACACAAATGAACAAACATAAAACGAAAACAAACGAACAAACATAAACGAACACAAACGAACATAAATGAACATTAATGAACACATATGAACAAGTCTAATACTTAATAATTCATCCAAAAACACATGTAAATTAGTGGTTCAAATATGCATGATTCATCCAAAAATAAATGAACACAAATAAACAAACATAAAGAACGTTAATAAACGAACATAAACGAACGTTCACGAACATAAATGAACGAACATGATCGTTCGTTTAATTAAATGAACAAAAAATTTTGTTCGTGTTCGCTCGTTTATTAAATGAACGAACATAAACGAACTTCCTGCCGAACAGTTCATGAACGTTCGGTTCATTTACAGGCCTATGAACATCTAAATGTACACCATCTCTCACTAAGTATACATCACCTGACATCTAAAGGTGACTTTCAGACAACATTGTAGGACTTTTCACATCAGTTGATCGTTCGTCTATACGAGTCATATATGCAGTATACGAGTCATATATAAGCCATATACGAATCATATAGACCATATTCGAGTCAAGAACTCGGGTTGTTTAGTTCTATTAAACATTGGAAGCATTTTTGATAGTTTAAAAGTTGCTGAGATTTCAAAAGTTGTCTACATTAACGTGATTCTCAAGTGTACAAAGATTCTTCAAGAACTCCGGTTCTTTAGTTTCGTTAAATGTTCGAACCGTTTTGATAGTTCAAAAGTTGCATGTCAGCATGTCAGCATGTGATATTATATATAGAGTTAATTACACAGACGGTCCATGTGTTATCACTCTCATCCCAAATTACATCATCTTCAAAGTGCATTCCCCCACTCTGCGCCTGTTTCATACGTAGATGGGAAAGATTGCTAGTCCTATACGTTAGGTATATAATTAGAAAATTCAGATTCTTCTTGGGTTGTTGATGTACCACTTCCACTTTTTCCTGGCAACCAATTTGACCCCAAACCCACTAAATGACTTATTAGCATCTCCAAGTCCCAAGGTAAACAAACATCTTTGTATGTTTGGTGTGGTCGGTCCAACAATTTGGAATCTGGATACAAGGTTTTGATTTGTGTATCTTGATAGTTGGCGGTAATGCAACTCCGATCAAACCAATATGGTTCGATGGGTGGGTTTAGTAGGCTTGAAATCGAATGGAGGGAGGGAGAAGTTGCAGAAGGTGACTGCCTCCGTCGTGATCTCTTGCAGGCTGCAGCCGTGGTTTCCGTCGATTAAGTTCACTTGAGTATACCTCGATTGATCAATTCTTTGAAGAGATATCACTCTTAAGTGGCGATGGTTCTGCACATCAAATCTCTTAAGTGTTTCAGTCGTAATCAACTGTGCAAATAAAGCACATCAGATTGACATATCCATGGCGATAGTTCTGCAGATGGACGAGATCATGGCCGCCCGCGAGCCGTGTCTATTTTTTATCGCCGGAATCATGGCATGTCTGTTTTTATAATCATAGTTTATTTCAATGTTTTAAAAACCGGACCGGACGACGAACAGGATGCCTTACCGGTCCACTGGTCGGACCGGTTCGACCGGATTACGAACCGGACAACGTCTTAAAAAATATTTGATTGATCACATTCCTAATGTTAAATACATTGCTTAAAGATATGCGTTATAGACTTAAAACTTAAAAGGGGACTTACGTGAAAAGTGAAAATAACAAAATAAAAACTGAAAAAAGAAAAAAAAATTTTACAAAACCAGTCCACCGGTTCAACCGGAAAATCTCGCCGACCGATCGGTTATTTTATGACCCGTTTTAAGCTATATAACCGGACCGTTTAAATGACAGAACCCCGGTCGGACCGGTCCGGGTTTTAAAACATTAGTTTATTTTAGAAGAAAGTCACTTGGTTTATTTTAGTCTCTCTTAAAATAAATTTCTAATTTAAAAAAAACTAGTTTTTTTACCCGCGCTATGCGGCGAGAGTCTGATTTTGACCCGGTTTGGCTGGTTTGTAGGGATAAACTTACATCAAAACGCATACTTGCTATAGCATACGATAGAAAAAAAAGTAATCGATTTTGAATACATTTCCGTTTTAATAAAATTTATACCGGTACGTTGAAAAAAAAACTAAAAAAGACCATATTCCGTTAGTGTTTTTTGTGAGAGAGATGGTTTTGCTAATTAATAGAGAATATGAATAGTGTATTTTGTGAGATAGAGAACTTTTGCAAATTAATATAGGAGATGGAGAACTTTTTTTTTACAAACTAAATAATAATTATTATTATAACTAAATAAGAATTATTATTATAATAGTAAAAACAAATAAATTTTTTTTATGTATTGAAAAGTTGTACATAGTGCATTGAAAAGTTGTACATTGATGAATAGTGGAATATTGTGAGTAGAGAACTTTTGCAAATATTTTTTTTTGTGCATTGAGAAGTTGTACATAGTGCATTAAAAACTTGTACATTGATAATAGTGGATTTTTGTGAGTAAATTGTGAGTAGAGAACTTTTGAAATTTTTTTTTGTTTGTGCATTGAGAAGTTATACATAGTGCATTGAAAACTTGTACATTGATGAATAGTGGATTTTTGTGAGTAAGGGGCTTTTGCAAATTAATACGTAGTGAATATATTAAATTTCTTGTTTCATTATTAATTAATCACTAAATGATATTAATTATATAATTCTAAATTTACTTTCCCTTAAAACCAAGTGTCGGTGTCCAATAGGAATTTTTTTTTAATATACACTTCTCAACTTTCTACATTTTTAAATAGTACGTCTAAACTTTCAAAAAATTCAAATATACCCCTCAAATTTCTGAACTCTCAAGTTTACACCTGTAATATATATAATATACGTTTTTAACTCACTATTCAAATTTTTTAAACTCTCAACTTTACACCTGTAATATGTATAATATATGTTTTTAACTCATTATTGTTTTACTAATTTTTTTTGAGTAAATTACACAGATTGTCCTTTATTTATAGTATAAATTACACTATATGTCATTTGACTTCAATAAGTACAACACATGTCATTTTCTTACATACTTTTATACACCCTATATTCTTTACACTAATTGGTGTTAAGTTTTTCTGTTAAGTTTTGGTATGTGCCTTGCACATGAGGGTATAATGGTCTTTTTACCCATTAAAGGACAATTTATGTAATTTCTCAAAACCCTACTTATCTTCCCCAAACCTTCCCCCCACCCCATCCCCTTCTTCTCTTCCATCACATCCAACCACCATCACCACCATCGCAGAGCCTCCAGCGACCTAATCACACTCAAACGAGATCAAGCCACACACATGATCGAACCATGACTCGTAATCATTCAATATTATACCCCTTGTGAAGAAAGTTGTGCAATTACCGATAACCCCTGCTGACCAAACTCAAATATCCCATCAACAGCTCTATCAGATTTGGTTAAATCCGGGTAGTCCATTGCATTTTCTAGACTAGACCTTGCTACAGATGCCTCTGGTACACCAACAGCTAACAATCGGTCATCTCGATCACCCATCTCAACCTCCATTGCAGCAGCAACTGCTCAATCTTCTCAAATACAATAGATGTTGAAGCATTTGATAAAGTTGAATCCCCAATAATTGTGGATTCAAGGCGGTGGCCTAAACCCTAGGCAGGAACTTGCATCTTGTTTTTGAGTTCATGGAGACTGATCTTGAAGCTGTTATTCGCGATACTTCCTTTTGTGGTCGTATACCAGTCATTCAGTGAGACCCAAGGCGGTGGCATGAACCCTAGGTCTCCTCCGCCGGAAAAGCCGTCTGGACCATCGGAGCCATTAACCTACCATTGGATTTGCGGCTTCTACCGTTAACCTACCATCTACGCTGGCTCTTTCCTAGTTCCAGATTGCACCACCCTCCTTCATTTCCTTCATAGACGACGTACCTACAACTGTCACCAAGACCACCGCCTTGGGTCTCACTGTCGGGAGACCAACCGCCGACACCATTTTCCTTATGTTGCCGCAGTGAGTCGCCGGGGGTGAAGCTGGCTGAAGGTGGTGGTCGGCCTCCCCTTTTAAGTTTCTGCTCTTCTGTGACTTTGTAATTTGGTATTTTGTGTTTTTGAAAAAAAAATGACTATTTTACCTATCATGTGAGAGACACATGATGAGATTTAACGGTGGAATTGGATGGAGGTTAATATAAAAGACATAGGGTGTATAAAAGTATTTAAGAAAATGACTTGTGGTGTACTTATTGAAGTCAAAGAACACAGAGTGTAATTTATAGTATATATAAATGACAATATATGTAATTTACTCTTTATTTTTCTATAATAACCCTACTAAACCCACCTACGCGTGTTCAAGTCTAGGGTGTGACAAACCGGGGTTTTTTTAGTTTTACTTTTTTTATATTCATTTGTAAAAATTTTTGTTTTATATTTCTTTTTTTTACTTTGTTACTGACTTCTTTAATGAATTTGTCGTTTCAATGTAAACTATTATTCGCGCCGCAATTTATCTACTTCTGATCTCCAGAACCGAGTCGCGGCAACTTAATACGCTTCTTTTATTTACTTAGTCACATTACTGTTACCGTCGCAACGCACGTAACGAAGTCACAAACCCGCCGCATCACACAGGCTTAATTGCTAGTTTATAAACATTTTAAAGATAAAACTAATATTTAATTATTATATTATATATTAATTATACTTTTTAAAAACTAACATATCTGTTATAGTTTTATTATATCGGATATTTATTTTAGGGATGAGAAAATACACAAAGCGGGTCGGGTCGGGTGACTTACAAGGTTCGATTTAGGAGTGGCACCTAGTCCCTAGACACCTAGTCACCTACTACTACCAAGCGCACTTTAGAACTACCCAGTCACCAATCACTTTATTATCTCGTTTTCTATTAGCTGTTACCATCGACCACCACCCCACCACCATCGCAACCACTGCCGCCCACCGTACCGCACCACAATTTGCAGAAAAATCGCAGATTTTGAACAGCTCCACCTTATGGCGACGACCACTCCAACTCCACCTCCAATTTCACCACATGAAGAAGCAGGGAACGACAACCAGCAACCGCCGATCGCCGGTTTACCGCCTCATGCGTCCGTTCCGTCACCACCGTTACCAATTGAATACGAAGACCACCACCAGGAATTTACATACTCAATTTCACCTTCTTCGCCACCACAACAACCGGAAAACTCAGCCGACGTCCAACATCCACCGCCGGAAGAAGTTGACGGCCAACAGGAACCTCCGGTTCCGCCTTCGCCTCCACCGCAAGAAAAATTCGGCCATAAACAGCCTTTGGCACCGCCATCGCCTTCCTCCCTCCTACCACCGTCACTATCACCGCCAGCGACAGGAACTGAACAGCCACCGGAAAACTTTAGCCCAAACCGTGAATCTCCGCTTTCAAAGCAACCGACTTCACCGTCACCGTCAACGCCACCGACTGTAGCTGAAGATCCCGTGGAAAGCCCTGATTATCGTATAAACCCTAACCCTACGTCAGATCATGAATCTCCTCTTTCAAAGCAACCGCCATCGTCAGGACCCGACGATCCTGTTGCAAGCCCTAATTATCGTAAAAGCCCTAGCCCTAACCCTAATTTGGATCATGAATTTCCGTCTCCATCTTCACCTGCAAAATTCCAAGGAAACCCTAGCCCTAAAGCAAATCAATCACCCAAAGATCCCTCCCCGTCGCCGCCACAAACAACCGGATCACCCCAGGATACCCTAGACCCCAACACCACCCTAACACCACCCATAGGAGTACCACTCCTCCACGCGGCTGTCGGTTCTTCACCTAGTAAACCACAAATCTCACCCTGGACTCCCCAGGAAACTGCAAACCTCATTCAAGCTTACCAAGAAAAATGGTACTCTTTGAAGAAGGGTTCTTTAAAGGCCGGCCAGTGGGAAGAAGTAGCCATCACGGTGGCTGCACGCTGCGGCTACGACGAGCCCACCAAAACCGCCAAACAGTGCCGCCACAAGCTTGAAAAACTGCGTAAACGTTACCGTGCAGAGCGGGGCAAACCTCGATCCAAAGCCACTGCTTGGAATTTCTTCAAACTCATGGACAATTTGGAAAAAGGGCCATTGCCAATTTCATCATCACCGCCTATGGCATTGTTGGAGTACCAAAAACCGAGCAATTCAAATGGTAAAAAGAGGAAAAACGACGAGGATGATGATGATGAATTTCTTGTTAACAAGAGAAACAGCAGGTCTAAGAGTTACAGCCACCATGTCCCTAATGGGTACTTAACTAGAAATCTGCGGTTTTCGGATGATGGAAATAGGGTTGTGAGGGGGTTGAGGACTCCGGTGGTTCACAAACATAAAGGGTTTTATCAGGAGAATGATGGAGAGGAGGAGGAGGAGGAAGAAGAGGGTGGTGGCAGTGGCAATGGCAATGGCAATGGCGGTGAAGAAGAAGGGGTGGCGGCACAATTGGCGGTTGAAATAAAGGGTTTTGCTGAGAAGTTTGTAAAGATGGAGAATAAGAAGATTGAGATGATAAGAGATGTAGAAAGGTATAGATTGGAAATGGAGAATAAGAGAATGGAAATGATACTTGAATCACAGCAGATGCTTGTAGAGACAGTAAACAAAGCTTTCAGTTTCAGCAGCTCTCATAAAACACACAAGTTTTCTGCAAATTGACAACAGTTGAAGATTGCCAGGTTCAAAGTTTCAAGCTTTCTTTTCTTGTGTAGTCACTAAACTATATGTTTTCTTTTAATTAATTATAATAATTAAATTGTTAAAACTTTATAGGTCTAGAACAACTTTGGAGTTCTATGCTCCTTTTAGTCTACTATTTAACATGAGAAAAAAGTCTGGAGATTATGATTGTAACATACATGCTTGAATATTGTCAAGATTAGAACTTGGATCTTGTATATGTCAGTACTTGATGAATTTCATGGCTTGTTAGCTTCCTTCTCTTATATTTAGTAAATGGTTATTCTTGTCATCAAGTCGACTCTTTTACGTTTCTCTTGGGGGTGGAGGAGGTGGAACCCCTTCATTCCCTTGCTACCCTTAGGATTAACCAATCTAAACACGTCACCCTAAACACACCTAGCATTTTTTTTAAAATAAAATTTAAAAACATAAATAAAAAACATAAAAATAAAAATAAAATTAATTTAAAAAATAAAACATTACAAATAAAATATAAAAATTAAAAATAACTAAAAAAAATAAAACACTAAATAAGATATAAAAATTAAAATTAACTAAAAAAAATAAACATTAAAATACAAATAAAACATAAGCGTAAAGACATGCTATTATGAACGCTAGTCTTATTGCACAAAACTGTTTGAAATTATTTATTTGAAAAACTTGTTTAGAAGACAATAAATATTTAAATCATATAAACTATTAATCACTAAATGTATTACATGTGAGTTGACAAAAGTAATCTAGAACAAAATCTAGTCAACAAGCAAATAACAGCTCAGACAAGAACATAATGTTATATTTATATTTTAAAAACAAAATAATAATATCATATAAAAACAAATTAATAATATCTTATAAAGACAAAAATAAAATTAAATATAAGAATAATCTGGTTTAATAAATATTTTTTATTATAAAAAATTCAAAAGTAAAAGATTTAATGAATTTAGAAGCTATTTACCAATTATTATTTTCTTAATTAATTCCAACTAAAATTGACCACTTCTAGTTCCACTTCCGATACAAATGGACGGCTTCATGAACCCGTGAAAGGAACCTGTGTTGTTAGGAATTAGAGTAGGTATCGTACGCAACAGAACAAACACGCACACACAAACGAATATAGAAAGCGGTAAAGGCACGATGTAACATGGTTCGGCCAAAGTGATCTACGTCTACGGGTGCAACTAGGGTTTCTATTTATTGTTTAGGTGCTACAAAGAATTACAATTACATAAGTAGGTATATATAGAGACTAATTAGGGTTAACAGCTTAGGCAACAAGAAATCGTATTTATGGAAACCATTCCATAATCACAACTAGCCCTAAAACCCCTAGGGTCGGCTACCTTGTTGCGCAAGGCCATCGCATACCAGACCCAGCCGTGATTATCTCCACCACAGACCCACCTTCTGTCTCAACCGGCTTACACGTTCCACCGGCTCCAGAGATACACCAAAGACCATTATCACTCTCCAAATTCAGCAAACAATCCCCTGGAGAGACTTTCTCATTCGAAAACTTAGTCTTCAAAACCCAACGAACTCTCGGAACTGTACCCGGAACACGTCCCGTGCTCTCACTGTTCCCAAACCCCCTGACTGGTTTCAACCTCCGAACACATTCAGCTGACATCTCAGTAGCTCCAGGCTTCACGTTTGCAAAGTGAACCCTCTTAGCGCGAGATTCAGCGAACCGGACTTTATTACTCTGAACCGGGACAGTCACACATCCCTCAGCATGTACATCAACTAAATACAGTGATCCTCGTTTTTCTCCCCGAGCAATAACGAGGTTTCCATTTAACACTTTCCACTTTCCACCGCCAAACTTGACATCCAGTCCCTGTTCACCCAATTGACTAACAGAAATAAGATTATGCAAGTTCCATACAGTTCCTAATGGAGTCTTCAAATTCACATCTCACATGCCCGTAACCTTTAAGGTTTCACCATTTCCTAGCCTTACCTGTCCAAAATCACCTTCTTTTAGATTCACCATTGATTCACCGTTGTGCATAGCATGAATCGATGCTCCTGAATCCCTGACCCAAGAGCCCACAAAATAATCTACACTGCAGATCAGTGCATCATCAGACTCTTCGTCTGTCTTAACATTGTTCACTTCCTGCCTTTGGACACTGACTCTTAAAATGTCCAACTTCTTTACATCCCCAGCATGTGACAGTCTTTGGAGTTCTGGATGAACTCCTACCCTTGCTACCATTATCCCTGTTATTCCTTCTTCCACGACTTACACTTAACAATTCAGAAGAAGATGAGCTACCTTGCTTCTCGCATCTTATGTCTTCTCCAAGAATCAAATCTCTCATCCCTGCAAATGTAAAACCACTGGGCCCTATAGAATTAGTAATAGCAGTTACCGTTTCGGACCAGCTATTCGGCAGTGAAGATAATAGCGCCAGACCTTGAGTTTCATCATCAAAATTGATTCCCACAAAACTCAATCTGGACAAAAGTGAATTTAAATTGTTGATATGTTCTGTCACAACGCCTCCTTCCTTCATCATAGTCAAGAAAAATTCTCTCATCAAGAACAATTTATTTGACGCCGACGGTTTCTCATACATGTTTGACAGAGCTGCCATCATGCCACGAGCCATGGTTTCCTTCATGATGTTGAACGCGACACTCCTCGTCAAAGACAATGTAATAGCCGCCTTGGCCTTCTTGTCCTTCGAATCCCAATCAGCCTGATTAATCTTGTAAGTCTTTTCTTCCAATACCACATCCAAGTCCCTTTAACTCAACATAGCTACTATTTACATCTTTCACCATGCAACAGTCGAACTTCTCAATCTGTACCTTCCCGTCCTCAGCCATCTCAAATAGCAAACAGAAAACATATAAACGAACCTGAACACGAATTAATCCAAAAACTGATCTCGGCAAAAGAAAACCGATTTCCGATCAACCCAATAGCAACCAAATCAACTTGACTAAAAAAAAACTTAACCTGTCGACTCAAGGGTTTTAAAACCCTAATCGGCAATCAAGGAAAACTTGGCAGCAGACCCAAAAATCCAGCAGCGACCATGGTTGTAAAAATCGCTAGGCGCTAGTCGGGCGGTAGGGTGGGGCCTAGGCCTAGGCGGGATTAATCGGGGCCTAGGCGGGATTAATCGGATTGAAATTTTTATATGTAATTTTCAGTTTTTTATATATATACACACATTTTTATATGTAATTTTCAAAATTATATATATACACACACACATTTTTTAAAGAAGCTGGAAATTACAAGAACTAAACTGAAAATCGCCTGAAATTTGCCTGAAAGTAGCCGGAATCTTGCCGGAACCGCCGGAATCTCGCCGGAATATCACCGGAAAAACGGGAAGTGGCCGATTTTTGGCCGACTAGGTCCGCCTAGGCCTGCCTAGGCCCGATTTTGACCCAATTTTTCCGATTAGCGATTTTTAGTCCGATTTGGCCAAAAATAATCGTCGACCAGCCGCCTAGCGACTAATCGGCGCCTAGGCGCCTCCTAGGCGCGATTTTTACAACACTGGCAGCGACCAAACAACAGAATCCGGTCGCGCACAGTTCGGCGACCTCAGAAACTTTCGGCGGCTACCCCAAAACCCTAATCGGAACAGCCCTGCACTTCCCCCTTTTTGCGCAACCTAGGGTTTGAAAAAACCCTAACTTTCGGCGGCCAAACAGGCACCAAAACCGGGCTGCGATCAGCCTCACCAGCAGCAAAATTTGGAACAACAACAGTAAAGCAGAACTGAAAAATTCCAGCAGTTACTGTTCACGCACAAAAAAGTATTGTTCACGGCGGCGGTACTGTAGCAGCAGATCCGAACAGCAGCAGCTTTCAGAACCGAACCACCAGCAGCAAAACAGAATCGAACCAGCCCCTCTCGAACCACCTCTCCTATCCTTTTTCTCGATCGAAACCCGTGCAGACCGTGTGTAAACAACGAGCTAAAGCTCTGATTAGGAATTAGAGTCGGTAGCGCAGCGGATACAACACACAAACACGCACACACGATAATAATAAAAAGCAATAAACGACACAAGGAAATAACGTGGTTCGGCCAAAGTGATCTACGTCCAGGGCTGCAACTAGGGTTTCTCTTTATTATTTAGGTACTACAAAGAATTAAATTACATAAGCAGGTATATATAGAGACTAATTAGGGTTAACGGCTTAGGCAACAAGAAACCGTAATTATGGAAACCATTCCATAATCACAACTAGCCCTAAAACCCCTAGGGCCGGCTACCTTGTTGCGCAAGGCCTTCACAAACCCAACACGTGCCACAACCCGTGCGGTTTGCGGCGGTGTTCCCATGAACCCGATCCAAGCCGAGCTCGAACCCCTCCACCCTTATATTAGCAAATTGTTATTCTTCATATTAGTAAATGGTTGTTCTTGTCATCAAATTGACTGTTTTACCAATCCGCTAGTCGGACGGTTTTAAAAACCAGGTAAAGTAATAAATAATTTAAAAGATATATATGTATATATCTTTTGAGGTGAGTTTACAAATCTTAATAAAAAATGAAGACATTATAAGGAGAGACATGCAATGCAGCTTACTAGATTCTTCCATGTCTTTTTTTGAGAATCGTCTATCAAAAGCGTGTTATCCTTATTGTACATACTGTACGACTCCCACACTTTCACCAATGGTTTCAAAAAAATATATTTCTCCTCTCCCTTTACCACACACTCCATTATGCTGTCTTAACATGTTGAAAGTCAGTCAACCTTGGAATTGACTAAGTGATCAAACAAATAAATCAACCAGAAGCTGCTTACCCAGACAAATAACAAGTGATTTCTCAAGTCTCCGAACAAAATGTTGACTAGCTCCTTGACGTTCTTCCTTGTAGATTTCCGAAACATGTCATGAGAGCAAATGTCAAGTGACGAGAATGAACAAACAAAAACAAAAACAAAAATAACCTACTCATATTTGGATGACCAATCAACAACTTTAAAACATTCTAAACAGAAGCTGATGAACTCATCGCGGTGAGGACAACTGAGGAAACATAATCAACAAAAAAAAAATAATAATAATCCAACTAGACCATGATAGAAATAGAAACCCAATTGAACGCATTCAAATTACGCCAGAGACCCGTTCCCTGTAATTTCAACTTTTCATCAAACGGTAGATGAAAATGTCTTTCCCTTTGTTTGATATGATTTTTGCTCTTACATCTCCCCTAAATACATCCACAAGAACAACGTTTATGTCCAACACCAATAGCTTCTTCATTTACGATAGAATAAATAAAAACAAATACATTAATACAAAAAACATTATGCATGATTAACAAGCAAATCTATCAACAGTAACACAGTAAAGAAAGGACCAATCCCTTGCTGCCAGCAGAATCCGGAGTTGAAGATATTTGATCCATTGCCATGCCAAGTTACTAGGAAATCACATATGGGTGAACCATCAACAACAGTTATTGGAAAGCAAGCAGTACCAGCTGTTGTGACTGAGGCTGAGGCTGAAGCTGAAGCGGAGGAAAAAACTAAGCATAAGTTGAAGAGTCAGAAACAAGACACAAATAACTCATTCTGAACTTTGTCCTCTCATCCCATTGGGCTTTCACTTCACCAAAATGTTCATCCCACCTTCTGAAGGCTTTTCTCCACCCCTTCGTTTCAAAGGTTTTTCCTATATACAAATTTTATCGACCCCAGGAAATTGCCCGCCTCTTGCTCGAAAATTGCGAATCGCTCTCGATTTATATGGGGGAAGTTCCGTCCCTCCATATGGAAATTCAACACTGGTACAATCGATGCAGCTATCGGAATTTGTTGCTTCACGCGTTCAGGGATATTAATTAGTCCTCCATTTTCATAGCTATGGAGTTTAACCTGTTATCAAACACAAAAAATGTATCAGACAAGAAACAAAAACCTCATGACAATTTCAAAACACTAAGAATCTTACATGTTTAGTTTTCAGTTTACTGAAAAACGTGACATAATATTCTTTTGTGTATTATTTATGTGTATCAAGCATGGCCACATACAATGGATTGCTTCATGAGAGGGAATTCGGTTGGGGAGAAATCCTCCCTCACACCCATCATTTTAGCAAACTTAGGAATCATTTCAGTACTAGGCCAACCCAATTCAGTTGTGTTAAGTCTTCAGCAATTATTATTATAACATAAAGAAGTTTGGGTTTATTTAAAAAAAAAAACCGCCAACCATGCACTGACACGAGGACTTGCCGCAACCAACCAAAGTGTGTTACTATGCATCACAATTGGTTTTAGTAGGTAATAATTTTTAAAAGAAAAAAGCAAATATGCAATATGATCGTATTATAATAGACCAATCAATTATATAATCAAGTCCGTATTATATCATTGATCTATTTTCCTTCAAAAATAAATTGATTTATATATGTAAACATATTTTTGAACAGTCCCCACTTGGTTTTATTGTGGTTGAATTTAAGAGTTTTATTCTAAGATAAATATATTATAATATGAATCTACTTGCTAGAGGGTCGTTAACGGAGACAATTTTAAATAAAAAATCGTAAGAACCACATAAATACATTTACGTTATGTTATAACTATGATACATATTGTATAACCATTTCTCATTCTCTATCCTATTATATTTGATATGTCTTTGCGTTTTATACAAATACTTATAAATACGCCCCACTTGCTAATACACAAATAAATTTATATTTGAGTGCATGCAAACTAGTACACCATTACTAAAACTACAATTTGCAAAGTGACAGAGACGGTCACGGTCTATTGAACTGTGACTTTTTTTCTCTTCTAATTTTTAGTTTAATCTCTTATACTATATATAATATATACAATTATTTCATTTAATTTTCTTATACTATATATTATATAGAATTATCTCATTTAATTTTCTACTAATTTGATTTTTCTATAATAATCTTCTTTCGCTAGCTTTAAAGAAAACGAAATACGTTGATGTCTTTATTTTTTGTCGACATTTCAATATAATTTTCTTTAAAAACAGTTTTATTCAAAATTAATTATTTTTTTGTATCGTAGGCTATAACGAGTACCGGTATCGTGATGAAACGAACCGACGTCGACCGAACAATGGCGCCGGTATTGGTATTATCAGAACCGGTATCGGTGTTCGTTTTTATGGTTTTCGGTCGATGTAAAACACGACTTTATTTTTTGGGTTACATCGTACCACATTTGTGTGATTAAACCATCGTAAATAAACTTTTTTTTCTGTCGTAAACTATACCGAGTCCTAGGGATGAGCATTTGGTACCGAGTATACCGATACCAATACCGCACCGAACTGGTACAGTACCGATAGATTCGGAACGATATTCGATACCGATCTCATCCCTACCGAGTCCTGGTGCCGTCACGAACAGAATCGATACGACCGAACATCGGTTATTGGAACCGATGCCACTATTTGTTTTTATTGTTTTCGATCAATGTAGAACACGTCGCTATCCTTTTAGGCATATTACGACTTTACTTTTTTGTGATGGGAACTTTTGTGTGATTAAACCATTATAAATAAACTTTTTTTTGTAATATATCTAATGTTTTTACCGAACTGATGCCACGCGAACATCTATACGGGTGCCGCTATTCATTTTTATGTTTTTGGGGGGTTGGTTGTAGTAATAAATAGGTAGGAGTTAGAATGGTGATCTAACCCCAACCAAAGATTGTGGGTTCAAGTCTTGGGGGTGGCAAATTCAATCTAGATTATCTAGATGTTGCTCATTCTATCTTAAATAATCTAGGTGTGGCTGTTCAAAAAAATAATACCGAAGCGGTACCGTACATCAACGTAACTTTGTAACTAGCAACTTTTATTTATACTATTATAAACATTATTTTATATTCTTTTCATATACAGAATATAATCCCACTAATTAGCACATGATACGAGAAAAAGAAGTCATAAAACTTTAAAATTTACAATAATGTTTAAAGAATCAACAATCTGCAAAGATAAGTTTGGTCCTTTTGAAAATAAATAAAATAAAAGGTGCTCATTTAATTTAGGAGATGCAATTTTAACAACATTGATCTAAATGAACTAGTATTCACAAAATTTCCCCCAGACTTCTTCCGCCAATAATAACTACCCGCCTATTACAAAAAAGGGTAATAATACACAGAGCTAATCTAAGGGTTCGAAAACCATTAACAAAAAAGATTGGAGATGGAAGTTCTGTACACATACCTCTTTATCCTCCATCTTATCTTACTCATGATTTTATACAAAACACCCAACAATTAGCCCTGTCAACATTACTTTACTTCATTTCATCTATTCTAACATTTAGAAAACAAATACCAGCCTGTTTCCACACCTTCATCTGCAAAACATATCAAAACCAACAATTAGCACAACTGCAATTTTACAAACACCAGTTCATATATATTATATGAAGAATTAAATAGCAGTTTTTCATGCAGAATATAAATAGAGAACAAAAGATATGAAAGGATAATATTGGAGGGAATCAAAAACTCTAACTGTAATTATGCGATTGCAAGAATAAATGAGGAAACTAACCTCTAGATTGCTCTTAATGGGAATGACAGCTCAGCTTAAAAGCTACATCCCATAACCACTTTCCCATTGAAAGTAGCAGGTAAGTTGGGAAATATTAGTTATGAAGGTGGTTGCTGTACACCCATATCATGATTAAGCAAATTGTCTGATGAAGACTGCCTATGAACCATAACCTTGTTCAGGGGTGGTCCAGACAGTTCACTATCTGTCCCTACACTACTCGTTTTAGGTGGAGACACCCGCACAGGGTTCTTAACCACAACTGCACCTGCATTATCTGCAAGTACAGCTGAAGAAACAGGGGTTTCGGTATTATTTGCATCGTTACAAGGTGCATTAGGCTTTATGACAGGTGTACTTGGCTGAGATGAGGTGTTGAGAGACGTAGGCAACTCAGCTTGCTGGCTTGCTTGGCCAGACGTGTTGACCTTCCGGTTAAGCAGCAATAGCTTTTGAGGAGTTGTTGCTTGTTTTTGATTGGCCAGCTTCTGGTTTAGCTGCTGTTGGTGGTTGGATGAAGCAGCTGCTGCTGGTTGACCATGATTTTGATTCTTGCTATTATCAGATGAATCAAAAGGGTTCTTTGATGAAGCAGCTTGCGTTTGATCAGAAAATGTCTTCTGTTGGTGTGGTTGACTTAAAGAGGAACGCGGTGCAGATTGCTTGCCAGCAGATGAACCGGAAAAACCATTCACAAGTGAAGAATCAGTGGGAAGATTCTGATGGATCATCAAATTTCCCCTTCCACCTTTCATAAGCTTAGCCTGCTGCTGTTGATGTGGCTGAAACTGCTGAGGTGGACGTGGTCTCTGTTGCTTCAGTAATTGGCTGCCACTCGTTTGAGGGTTCCTCACAAGCCCAGGATGTTTTGAAGTCGTGGATGGTGGAGGAGAAGAAGAAGGTGCAGCACTATTTTGTGGAGATGAAACAGGAAGTTGAGACTCTTGTGGTTGTACATGTGGCATCATGGGATTGGATGCAGAAAACTGCTGCTGTTGTTGCAGTAGACGTTGTTGCTGAAGTTGTTTCTCTTTAGCTAGTCTCATTGCATAAGCTGGATTTGCATGGTGATTTGGAGATCCTTGGAAATGATGTGGATGATGAGAGTTACTGTTAAGCATATGTGGCGATTGTTGTGGGGAAATTGCACGAGGGTATGACTGTTGTTGGGAAACTTGATTAGTGCCAAACGGAGGTACTCCTTGAGTGGTCCCACTTTGTGATACTTTCTGGTCTGTGTTCTGGTTAGCCTGCAGCAATAAATTAGAAAGTAAAGTTACTAGAAACTAAGTATCACAAAAACATAATAAACTGCTAAAGAACTCACCCGAATCAAATGCATAGGATCATGTGGCCTCAACATTGAGTTTCCAGGCCCAGGCCCAGAGTGCATATTGGAAGGGCTTGGTGTTGCTGAACCAGTAGTCAACATAGATGGTGAAGGAACCCCTTGAAAGCCTGGTCTAGTCATCTTCATGTTTCTATTAACCCCACTCATAACACCCATACCACTTCCAGCAGGTAATATGCGGACCCTACGATCGGTTACCGAATGGGACCCAGGTGGCAAACTGGACTGCTGGGCGTTCCTTGCAGATAACATTCGATTATATTGTTGCATTCTTTGCTGGTCGTCTACTGATAATGACCCTGTTCTAGAAATCCCATATCTTCCCTCCCTATACAGGTACAAACCAAAAAAGAAAAATATCAGAATTTGATAGGAGGTGAAACTAGGAGTGTGAAAAGTATTACAGGATTACCTAACAGATGGATTTAGTGGAGCAGATGCAGACGGAAGGTTATTGCCATGTACCGAATTGGATGAACCAGGTGCTGCTGAGGAGGTGGAACCAGAACCAGAACCAGCGCCAGGAAGTATTGGTGCTACAGGACCGTGGTTCAGAGCTGGTAACCCACCACTATGTGGACCTTGATAGCCAACTGGAAGACCATCTGGGCTGGATGAGATTGCTTCACATAGTTCAAGAGGCCTTAATTGAAAAATAAGCAAAAAAGAAATTGTATTAGAGATTCAAAAACAATGCAAAAATAGAGATGAGAAGTAAATCAGAATAAAACAGACAACTCACGTAAGGACAGGCCCACCATTAAGGTTATTTGGACAGACTTGAGAAAGAGCAAACGCATGAGAACTGTGAGGCTGCTGAATTTGTTTTGGATCGTGATGATCATTCTTTGCAAGAAAAAACAAAGAACAAAGAAAAAGATGATGTGAGTCAACATAGAAATAGCAGTATATTCTTGAAGCACATTAGAGACACGGTATAATGTTAAAAAAGTTCAAACAACATTGCAAAAAGATTAAAAAGTTATACCAACTAAATAGTACTCACATGTGCCCTTCTATAATGCTGTTTTTGTCCAATCATAATAATTTTCTCAAAATGGGATTTGAGCGTCTCCTCTTCCATTGGTCCCTGCAACCGCTGAAATAACTGTCTTGCACTGCCCTGCATGAGAAGCCACTATTTAGCTCAATTAAAGTACATAAAATTTAAGATAAAAAAGAAGTGAATATTGCCTCAGGAATGCCAGGTAAGGTAGATGGATATGGTTGAGAAGATCCTGAATCCTCAGCACTGTCAGCTCCATCACCAGTATTCATATCCATTAATATTTTATGGCGTTCTTTGCATTCATTAGACTTTCTAAAGATGCACTGCACATGTAAATTAAAATAATGATTTATAAATAATTGCACCAGAAACGGTTAATGTATTTGATGTAATCAATCAAGGTAAGCAAGAAAAAAAAGAAAAAAAAACTTGGCACACAGTACTTACCTTGAATTGCAAAGTGCTGTTAATGGCATCACTTATAAGCTCCCAGTTTGGACCCATATCATGTACCAGCACAACAAGGGCCTGTGGAGATGAGCATTCTATATGATATCTTACAAACAACACTTACTTAAAAAAAACATATAAAATAAAGTGACAACAGAAAGAAGAACTAAAAAGTTTAACCTGATCTTCAAATAATGACCACGGACTTCCTGAACCTGGCTGCCCAACAGGGGTCTGCAAAAATGTTTTTTCATCAATGCATCATGCAAAAAGCATCTAGACTATCCTAGAGAGTAATAGGAAAGAGTAATAAGAAGCATTACAGAAACTTGAATATCCTATTACTTCAATAATCAATATATAATACCTTAAGTGCTTTGCCTTTTCTACTGTGATCGCGCACCAATAATTTCATGAACTTATTTGGGTTGGACATATTACTCATTTGAGAAGCCACTGCAAAAGAAATTAGACCAGCCAAAGGAGTAAGATTGTCAAATAAATTCTCTGATAAATGTCCTCATTAACGTATAAACCTTTATAGAAAGATTTCCAAAGATGTAACTAGAAAAACTATGTTTAGAAATTAATTAATTTTCCAAGTTTATCAATGACACAGATGAGAAGTGAAAGAGCCATACCACTACTTCCATTAGAGTCAAATTGATGCGTATCCAGTCTCCTCCTTATGTGATCCTTCTGCATTCCCATAAACGTGGAAAATATAAGACTTCTTTTTTATATTCAGACTTTATATTTTTATTTTATATTAAAGAAAATGTCGAAATTTCACCTGGTCATTCTGAAAACTAGAATCAGGTTGCCAACGGTGCTCAAATGCTGATCCCTGCAATACCATAAGACAAAAGTTAGTCACAGTAAGTAAAATACAAAAAGGACACAAGTATATGTTTACATACATGATGTTTTTCCTTCTTTTTCTTTTTAGGTCTATTTGAAACTTCCATGGAGTCAAATTGTGATTGTTTTTCATAGTCTCCAGCTGACTCAGCTTCCAAACTGTTCGGTATTTGGGGGCCAGGTCCACCATATAGAGTCCTTTGTTCATCCTGAAAGGAATTGGTATCAGCACTTGAAGCATCTGTTCTATTCAGTGCCTGTATGTGGCCAGAAGTCCCTGCATTAAATGAACTTATAATCCTCTGTCTGGAAGCAGTACGCACACGTTTTGTTGGAATTGTAACATTTAAACTACTGCCAGATCGTTTTCCACTTAACACAGATGGTTGATTTCCAACAGTTCTTTCAACAGATTGCATGACAGACATATCAGATCCCATTTCATATGATATTGGGCCATATAATTTGAAGTTTTTCCTGCTTTTCTGAGCAGTTTTTGTAGATTTGCTTCCTTCAAATCCACCTGGCAAATAATAGGTGTTTGTTTCTCCTTCATCCTCTTCAAATGCATTATCTAGAGAGATTTGAAGTACACGTATAATTAGACTTTTAGATTAATTTGTATAATTCCTGAACAAGGCCTGAAAACCATAACCAAGTCTATAATACATTAATACCTGCAACATTATCATAGTAAGATGTATCCACTTCCTCTTGCATGCTAGTGCCAGTTCTCTATAGAGAGTAAAAAATATCATTGGTAAACCTCAGTCAAAGGGAACAACGAAGGATGATATATGGTTTCTTTTGGTTAGCTGATAATTTAAAAAAACGTAACCAAATTATTCAATGATAAATATACTATGTAGTCATCTAACTTATTGAAACAAATTCCCCAGATTTTTTTAGGTATCTAGAATTCTTAAATTTCATAGACAAAGGCTTACAAGTATCATTATAGGTTATCATTCTAAATGACAATCCCATATTTAATAAAGATTTGCATGATCTATCAGACATGTGATCTAAGCCACTTAAAATCATAAGATAGCAGACAGTATCAATGTCAGCAAAAATTCCTAAACTGCCACACTTTTAAAATAAATGAGATACACGCTCCATGTATTGTGTCAAAAAAGGTGACGATAATATAAGGATGCTCCATAATTCCCATCTATGTTAGAAGTGCATTGATAAGAATGCACATCTTATTAATAATTCATCAATACACATTAAAAAGCAAACTAAGGTGAGAAAGCAAGAGAAGTTTTACAATGGTAGCAAGAATAACACAGTTTAATTCATTTGCATGTTTTTACCTCAAACTGTTGCAAATGAGAATCAATAGCTTTCCTGTAGGCTTCAATTGCGCCAGGCGGTACTGTATAAAAGAGGTTCTCCTACATTCAAGAAAACTAAAACTTAAACAAAGATACCAATCCAAGTAAATATGCCAAACATTGTTATATCCATTACAAGATCCTTCACAGCTTGGGTTGAAGTATCAGAGTGTTTGTGTTATAGTATTTGTGTAGCAATAGCTTAAAGTGGCAAAATGGGTCGAGTGGGTAAAGTAACGGGTCAAAACAGGTTGATAAAACATAACCCAAATCGACACATTCATAAATCGAAATTGCCACCTCTAGCTGTAGCGTATAGTAGGAAAAAAAAAGGCAGTGAAAATGTGGTGTAATAGTGGTTAAACTTGATCTGTGAAGATACCAAGTGTTAGTCCATACTTCTGTCAAGTTATCCTCCCATGAGTGGTCCATGATGGCTAGATCAGATATAACATCATGAGTCACATGTGCTTGAGTTGCATTGTACTGAGCTTGGGAGCTATTATACTCCATGAACCTCATTGCATATCCCTGAATCCCAACTGCATGTTCTTTTCCAATGCATTGTGACTCTGGTACATTGCATTTCACCTATTAAATGTAACAAGGACATAAGTTTTCATTTTCAAGTTAATTTGTAAAATATATTTACTCAGATAAAAGAACGATAGAACATTCTCATTTCTCAAGCATGCACTGATATACAGATTAAAAAATATTTTAGGACAAATATTGGAAAATGGAAGACCTGTATCATGTGCCAAAACTGCATGACAGCTTCTGCCAAAGTGTGAGAGACTTCCTTTTGCTTCTGCATTAAACTTTGTTGTTGAAATCTTAACCGTGAAGCAAAAGCAACTCTTCTAGAAAGTTGAGCAGCTGCAGTTAATTTCCAAAGGCGCTCCTGTGTAATAATATGTTTTATAAAGCAAGGAAGAACAATACATACCAGGGTTGACTTTGATTTTTATCATCAAAAACAAACCTGAGCATAATCATTAGCCAACCATGACATTTCCTCAAGGACGAAATCCCAATGTGATTTTTTATGTTTCTCCAGAGGTAAGTTTCTAACAGATAATTCAGCTATCCTCTTGCGTTTTGCCTGTTCACAATTAACCTCAAATCAGCTATACTGCTATAAGCAAATGTATCTAAGTTTGAAATACATGAAAATAAAGAACCAACCTCTATTATTCGAGCCTCTTCTAAAACTGAGTCTTCATGCTCTATGGTTGCCGATTTTAAGTTGTCAGCAGAGCATGTATTTTGATCTGCACCATCAGTGGAATGCTTAACAGTCAATATAGACTCCTGTAATGGGGTGTCATTAGCATTTCCATCTTGAGAAATAGAATTGGGTCCCACTGGTTTTCTTTCAATTTTTAAATCAGTGCAACCATCTGAGCCAACTCCTTTGACAGATTCAGATCCCTGAAGACCTTCCTCTTCCTTAACAGCAGGGCCATCCTCAGTGCAAATCTGATCAATATTTACCCTCTTATCATTCTTTTCTGCACCTAAATTATTACTTTCCAAATTCTGTTCCATCGGCAGACCATTCCCATTACAGTCATCAAAACATTGACCGCTTTGGGTGCATGATGAATCAGAGTCTAAGACCTTTGTGGGGCCAGGTATGCTTTTTATCTCTTCAGTGTTTCCATTGTTGGGACCCTTGGAATCTGCCAAATGAACCTGATCTATAACCTTTAAAGATTCAGGTTCAATAGAAGCCATTGTGAGTGGAGCTTCCCCACCATCAGATTTTGTTGGCAAACCATGGTGATTCTCATTAGCCTCTAAAATAGCAGAATATGGACCATGTGCAGGGCCAAGAGATTGTACAGGTGGAACACCATCTAATTCATTTTCTAAAGGACTGATAGATTTTTTTACCGCCACGTTAGCATCATGCGTTAAAGCTTTAAAATCTCTGGAAGCTTGCCGTATAAGATCACGATTTGGGCGAGATCTAATTCTGCGTTTATACGACTTTTTGGGCAGTTCTAAAACAGTAGAATCGCCTGACTCTTTCAACAGCAAAAGATTATCAGCACTGTTTGGTTCACAGACTAAAGGAGCCCCTAACCTATCACTACTTTCAACAGAATCTCCATGAGGAGAAGCAGTAATTGCAAAACTACCTTTTGCTTCACTACAGCACCATAAGACAATCATAATAAATAAAGAAAAGATTGTTAATAAAAATAATACTGATGCTAGAAAAAAAAGTGATATCATTATACACTAGATACAGACCTTGTTACAAACTGGTCGGGATGTCGGTCTTTTAGCGATGTGGACTGGAAGCTAATTGATGCTGCATTCCCGGGTTTTAAGTCTAATGGATCTCCACCCTGCAAATAGCAAGCAATTGATCACCTATTTATGCTCAAAACCCTTTGCAAAATAAAGATGGTGTCATGGTGGTGGTGGTGGTGATGGTGATGATAATTATAATAATAAAATAATCCCATCAGCCTACTTTCTGTAGAAATTCTAATTCACTTCTAAACTTCTCAGAAGCCGTAAATGATTGCCTGCAAAAAAATGATCCACTATTATGATCACCTTCATTTGGCAATAAAAAAACAGTAAGAGACCAATGCATAAAATTTTGCAGTATACGGAAGGGAACCACAGTTACCTAAGTTCTGCTTGAGTTTTCTCAAGATCAGATGAATGCAAATGAGATGGTGTTGAAGAAATGCCAACTCCTCCCATGGAATCAAGCTCAGCATTGACTACAAGCACAAATCCTGAAAAACATCCAAGCACCTACAGGTCTGTTCCTGCCACTGATTCAAGAACTAAATCAAACAACATATAGAAGAGATAGAGAAATGAGAGAGAGAGGGAGGGAGAGAGATAGATAAAAAGAGAGAGAGAGAGTCAAATAAGAACAAAGAGATTAAAAATGCATGATTAGCAGACAGTCTGAAAATATTGCATATAAGACGGCCAAAAAATGAATCTTCACATATATACCAAAGAAAAGGTGTAAAATGGTGATCTAATAAAAGTCGTTCATGCTCAAGCAGCTACTATGAGACTGCATCCAGGACTTAATTTTAAGAATTTCTATTACAGTAAAATACTTTAACAACATGGATAAAGTGATAAACGAATATATTAGGATGAAATCAACTGACTGATAAAAAGCGATAATGCACAAATTAAAACCTGAGAAGAAACTAAGCAGTCTAGGAGATGAAAAACATATGATAAAGTTTAATAGCCAATTAGATGCTTCCAGAGCCAGAACCAAGCTGAGAAGTGGTAGTCACTAAAAAACCACGAACTGACAAATCAAACATGTAAACAGGATTAAGGTCCACTAATATGACTACCTAAGTATAATAAATCTACTTCCTCGTTAAAGTACACCGAAGCACACTGTATTTCATATGCTTATTGAAGTAGTCCACAAGGGTTATCTTCAAAAAATAAGCCTTAACTTCGAAGTAACAAATCTCGGGAAATAGAACACAAGCATCATAACCATGTTCACTAGTAGCAAATATTTCTAATACAGAAATATCTAGGATGTCATATTCCTAATTGTACTAAATTTGTAAATTACTATCAAAACCTGCCAAGCTTCTCCATGTTTGAACACTAATCTCTTCAGAGAGTGTCTATCATCACTATTGGTCTATTAACTCTCATATGGCCGTGTTGAAACATAGCAAAGTGATATTGCATGGCAAAGAATTAGCTGTTTATAACAATAACCAAACATCATTATCAAGACAATAGTAGGTCACAAGAACTATAAAGTGAAGCACACAAACATCAAACATCCGACCAACATTTACCACAAGAAACTATGAGACATAATTGATATTAGGAAGGTATAAAGCAGTCTCTGTGCTATTTTTTGAGGAATAAGTTTGAACCAACAACTCAACAACTTACTTATGTCTTGTGGATGAATGAGCGAAAGGATCAATATATATAAGGAAGAACAGTGATAATATTTGTGGTATGCCACGCAACCTTGATTTTCGAATAAAGGAATAAATCATTCAAGGATATAAAAAAAGGTTATAAAGCTGAACCAACTAGGAAATAATCTACATGCAGATAATAATTGTTTACCATAACCGTAATTATCATTTGAATCATGAATCCAACTATCCAAGCAACACTATTTTCCGGTTAATCACAAGTAATCTAAGAGTTTAAGTTCAGTTAAGCGAGTCAATGCGCACAAAAGAGCAAACCAGTTAAATTCACATCAGTGATCAGTATAAATCTGATAATTAAACTGCCTGCTCCTCGCCATTGTTTGGTACAGTCCATGCCCACGTGCAATCACCATTATAAACATTCATAATCTCAAGAAAAATGCTCAATCAATACATATATGTAGTGAAAAAAACGCACTATTTTCATTTATTCGAAACTTGGTTAGTTTTAGGGCATGCATTCAATCAAAATGCACCAATACAGCACTGCAATTACATAATTACACATTCATAGACCAATAATCAACTGTAAGAGAAAAAATTTCAATAGTTACAGTTCTAGGGTTTACACCATTACGTCCAATTCTAGGGTTTCTGCGAGAAATACCTGAATTGCAAAGAGCACAGAAACAATCTCCAGCTTACAAACGTTTCCCCTCTCCCCTTGGGTTCTTCCTTGATACAAAATGGATCAATTTCTAAATCAATAACGAATTTTGCCCTAGAAATATAGGCCACGAAATAAATCGACTTAGTGCCCCCTTTCGAAAAAATTAACCCTAATCACTCAGAAATTATGCGTATATATGATACATATGAATGTTGTTGGTGTGTATAAAATGTTGTTCGTTCTGGTTCGTCTCCAAGCTCGTATTTCTCTCTCTTAAGCTTTCCCTCTCTAGGATTTGCAAAAACTATTTCGTCGTCTCTGTGAGTAGTGGGCTGGACATGCAGACGTCGACGAAGAGGGTGTAATTGGGCTTTTTCTTTACTTTTTGTTTTTGAAAAGGAGTTCCAATCTCGAATAATATTTTTTTTATATACATATACTAGTGTTAGAACCTCTCTATTACACGGGGCGGGATAAATGATACAGTGTAAAATAAAAAAATATGTTAAATATAATTCATAAGAGTGAAGTGGGAAAAATATCTTATTCCTTAGTCGATTATGTTAATTATATTAATGAATGAAAATTTCGAAAGATGTTTTAAATTAATATGAAACTAAAAGGTCGTATATGGAAGTACACAACGTCTTGTGTTATTATGCATGCGCTCTCCTCTATCCTTGATTTGCAACCCTAAACCCTCCCACTCTCCACTCGTGATATGATTACCTTTTGATCTGTATTAATGACATAGTTGTTGATAAAGTCAATGACGGCGAAGGCTAATGACGTGTGAGGCGTTGTTAACTACTTCTACGGGCATCAAGGGGCTTGTAGCCCAATGGTACTAAGGTATTGGATTAGTGTCCCTTCCAAGTGGTAGAGGGTTCAAGTCTCATTGTAAACAAGTGATGTAAATTTAGGAATAGGTTTAGTGAGTGTGTAAATTTGTCGTTAAAAACAATTGATGCTACTAATGGTTACAGAGGCTCCAATGGCTAGAGAGAGACATGTGATCGTTCTTACATTTAATTGTCTTAAAAAATGAAGTCGTTAATAGAAATGCATCTACTTCATATTCTTCTTAACGCGTACAGTTATTCTGTTTAATTAATGATATAATGTGTTTGATTAAAAGACGATTATATTTAAGATATTTTCAATTAATAAATTGATTATTAATGTTTGTTTTAATACGGAGGAGACATGTGAGCTAGAATACACAAAAAAGGAAAAATTAATAAAACCATTATATAGTTGATGATATGGACCATGCAAGTATGTTTCACCAATTTAATCCTTGCCTATTTAATTATTAAAAACAGTTTAGGATGAAGATAATATATAAACGTGCTAGTGACTTGAACCATTTTTTGTTAATAAGTATGGTTAAAATGTTTTAATTGACGGTTAAAGCAGATAAAAAAAACAAGGGATTTGACAAAACTTATTAATTTTCGGTAAATAACAAGATAATAATAATCTCAAATATCAAAAGAAATCCTTACTAATATTAGCCTTTTTTTTAACTCATGATAAAAAAAAAATAAAGGGAAGAATCGCATGACACCCCTAAGAAACTGGTAATCCGCACACAATCATTAATTAAGGGTAAAACCCTAATCCAAACACTACATATAAAAAGAGATGGAGGTAATATTTCCTTATGCACACATAGAATACACACACCTTCACTTCATCTTCTCAATTACAATCAAATACTTTTTCTCACGGCGGAGGGTTGTTATAGGGAATTTCCCCTATTTGCAACGCCTTAACGCGGTTTCTGTCTTATAGAGTGGAGGCACAAGGTTCAAACTATACAGTCCTTTGTTGATCGGAGAAGGTTCATTGACGTATAAACCTTGGTCCATAGGTCGGCTAAGATTTTCTCAACAAATATCAATTTTTTTACTCCTAAACTAGGCACATTTTTTCTATCAATTTTTTTACTCCTAAATTTTTTTACTCCTAAGTTGATCGGAGAAGGTTCATTGACCTAAACCTGCACTTGCAGATTTCGAAGTCACACCACTTTGTGAGGGACAATCACCAATGTCATGGTTTTTTTTATGATCTATCTAAAATATTAGTCTTTCGTTTTTTTTAATAACACATTGGATAGTGGATAAAATTCTATTAAAATTATGACGAGTTATTATAAATACAATTTTGATCATTTGAAAAATCTTTTGTAAAAAAGATTATAACTTGCTAAAAAACAAAAGTGAGAGATATCATAATACAAACAAAACAAAGTGATATGCATAGTGTAACATCCTAGGTAAATCTCATATCGACCATAGACATGAAGATGTTGGGTTCATAAAGAATATAAACCTCAAAGGCTCAAATATCATCAAGGCATTTTAGATGCAATGGTTATGTATGAGAGGAGAACTCCGCAATTAAGCGTGCTATAGTGGAAGTAGTACCATGATGGGTGACCTTCTATGAAATCTCCACCCAGTTAACAAAAAACAAAGTTATGACTCTTAGTTGGTAAAGTGAACAATATAGGTTAGTGTGAAAGATTGGATGTTACACGTAGTTGTGTGGAAATTAACAAATTCATTTAAACTATACTATTTAGGTTTGGACGGATATTAACAAATTCACCTTACCTACACTCCTCCTTGGTGTTCGACCAGTGGATGTAATTCACTAGCTTCTCTCTAAACTAGTAGACAACACCACTTACAAGTTTTCTCTCCGATATGATAGAGATCATCAACATTTTTCCTATTTTCTATTTGATATGGATTGTTGAGGTTTGTATAATATTTTACAATTTTTGACAACAAACACATGAATAAATAAAACGATTTTAAACTCTTTAAAAAAACTTCACCAATGATCCATTTGCATGAAATTTAAGAAATCAAAAGTAGAAATAACAAAGGGTATTTCAAATAAACAACCTTTATATCATGCTAAGAAAACGAGTTGACAAAATAGATGGCAAAAAGAACCAATGAGTTTCTCTCTATAAATAATCTACATTGATCAAGCAAGATCTCTAGGAAGTTGTAGCTTTCAAGTTTCAACCTTGAATGATGAAGATGAATTTGAGTGAAATAAATAAGCTTTATTTTCTTTCACTTCTAGGTGTGCAAGTAAAATGCAACTAACAAGAGTTTAGCAAAGGTATCTAAGTGTTCTATATTCTTTCACGCATGTGGTAAAAGACAATACGACCTTTTAAGAGGCTTTATGGTCGTAAGTCAAGAAAGAGAGAGGGAACGAGACAAGTTATGATCGAAATCAATAAATAAGAAAACACTAAAAGAAAAAAATTGATTAAATTCAGAATCCCTCAACATTTCAAATAAAACCTCAAGAATATTTATAATTTACGTAATAACCCTAGCCATTTTTCTTCCATCTCTGTATCTGTAAACATTTTTTTAAAGATATTTGAGTTTGCATTTTTGTTTTATATTCTGTTAATTTTAAAGGATAATTTTGTCTTTTTAACTATTTTTTACATTCCAGTTCTATCAACAAATGTATCAATCGAACACGTTATTGATCTTCAAATGAATCCTTTAAATCCAATTCAAATTCAAATTCCAAAACATTCCGCGAACTAAACTGTGACAACCGTCACCGAACGAGGTTAACGCTTAACCTTATTCTTGTTGCTATTATAATGCATACTTGAGTCCTTATTTGGTTTAGTGTAATTGTTAGGAAATTTAGATTTGGAACCCTAGTTACACTTGCCACTTTTAGAAACTTTCCAAATCCGGAAATCATTGATTTAAAACCGACACTTGTTACACATCATGTTAACCGACATATCAAAAAGTATTATTTTTTATTAGTTACCTAAAATGTCCTAATGTTCTATATTTAGATTAAAAACATCGTCGATTTATAACACATTAACCTAGTCGTTGGACCCGTCGACAATTTAATTAAGATTAACGTTTTAAAAGAAAATAGTTATATATTTAATCATTATTTTTGAAAATTTATCATGGCATTATCCCCTTCTTTTCTTTTTTTTAAAACTTGCAATTCTATCCTCAACTTATTTTGTTTAAAAAAAAAATTGAGCTCACGTCTTTATCTTTGGAATTCAAATTTCAAACCAACCTTAATCTGTTCTTGATAAAATCCAATTCCTTTATATCCCCTCCCATTCACGATTTCAGCCATCCCCTCCCCTCTCCTTGGTCGCAACTCATACACACTCAAACTCAAACCGAAAACTTTCGCATACAAGCAATCTAGAGCGTTCTAAGGAAACTGGTAAGTAATCCCTCCAATTTCTATCAATTTTCTTGTTCTAAACGTTCCAAGATCTGATTTTTACTACTTTATGATCCAAAAATCTTGAAATCCAGCAGCAAGTTGATAACTTTTGGAGGATCTCGAGTAACTAAAGTCACCAAACTCATTTAGGTATGAATAACCTACACTTTCTTTCCTTGATTTCCAGAACTTTTACATGTTCTAAAACTCTAAAAGATTCAAACTTCATAGTTTTAATAATATATATTCTGTCATTAATCATCAAGGGTCGTATTCTTGGTCGTTAAGATCGAAAAGGTACTAAAAACTCGTTTTTGAAAGCAAATCGTTACAGCAGATTCAAAACAGCAACTTTTGTCCGACTTTGGAGAGTCATAACTTGACCAAAACTCAACCAAATCAGTCGATTCTTGAATATAGATTGTAGTTCAAGGAGTCTAGTTTTCAGAAAACTAAGTTTCATAATTTTTCGACGAGTTTTGATCAGTCAATGGTATTTTTTAAAAACGGCTATCAAATCTGTTTTCAAATAACAAACTTGGTATGTGTTCGTGATGCCATATCTCGTTCATTACCAGTCCAAATAAGTCCATTCTTTTTCTGGAATTTAAGTCTTTGAGTAAAGCTTCAAACCCAATTTGAAAATCTTAATTTGTGTAACACCCTTAAATTCAAACACCCGGTTATAATAAACATTTACACACGGGAAAACATTTATCCCAAGTAATTTTTTTTTACTGTTCGCGTATCGCAAACCTCTGGGGCCCTCCCTTCGCGTGCCGCAAGGGAGTCCCAAAAACAAATCCGGAAGACCAGGTCTTCGCGTGGCGCGAAAACACCCTGCAAACAGAGAGTTTGAGTTTTTGTCCAGTTCCAACACTTGGCCAAATTTTCATTCTTTTACCATTTCAACATAACCAAAAATATCACAAACACTTAGGTTTTTGACCAAACATTCATTCACCAAAATATACACCAAAGTATCAATCCTTGTTCCAAATTTACATCCCTTCCGAGGATTTCAATTTACATCCCAAAATCACCAAAAACGCATACGAGAATCCAACATTCGCCATAGACTTGACCTTGACTATCCCGAAGCTTTTCCTACATAACACCATTAGTAATGGAGATAAAACATAACAAACAAGTAAATACTACTTGTTTTCACCCAGTTGACCCGTTTCCACCCAAATGTGTCATTAGGCTACCTATAACTTGCATTTCACCTACAAGTTTCATTCTTTTCATTTATCATTTATAATTAGCACATTTCCATTTCCATTATGGTACATAGGCCATAACCTCATTTCCATTATGATACTTAGATCATAACTTCATATCCACATATCCATTATGGTACTTAGGCCATAACTCCATATCCACATATCCATTATAGTGTTAATACTATAACTTCATTCATTCACTTATTCGTACACCACTATACACATTCATACCACATAACACATTATGCAACTTATCACATTATGCGCACAACATTGCATATAACACCATTTATCATCAATTACTAAGTAAGTGCAAGAGCACTTACCTTGTGGATTTGAAGGTCCTGATTCCACTTCACATTTTGCAATTTCATTACCTAAACTAATTCATCTAGTCTAGTAATCTATCATACACCAAAATTACATTTTAATTGGGTTCACAACCCAATTTCCTATTTCCAACCCAAACTGACCCGTTTGAGTTATACTCATATCCAAACACCCTCTTTCAACCCAAACTTGATGTTAGGAAGGTGTCGTGTGAGCCAAAACCTTCACGAATTCAAGCTCAAAAGCACGATTTAGCTCCAACTCCTTTTTTCTCCTTTTTCTCTCTTGCAAACATCGACCAACACACACACACACACAAATGACCCAATTTTGACTTCACCAAGTCAAATATGACAGATTTTCCATATTTACAAGTTTAGCCCCTCATCTTCCATTTCATCCACTTTCATTCTATAATTAGTTAAAAACTAATATAACCCCATTACTAACTTGAAACCCACTTGTTTCCACTTATTTCTAAAATATTATTTTCACCATAATATTTATTAGAATATTTATTTATAACGAAACCCGAATTTTGGTTCGTTACAAATCACCTCCCCTTATTTGGGTTTCGTCCCTGAAACCCGACTTCACATAAAAAGGTTCGGATAATATTTGAGCATTTCCTCATCGGTTCCCTAAGTCATTTCCGCCCCCATCTTATGTTTCCACCTCAACAAAACTTGGCTAATCTCTTTATTGCGTAAATGCGTCGCCTTTCTATCCAAGATTGCCACCGGTTCTTCAACATAATTCAACTTTTCATCAATCTCAATATCATCCAATGGAACAAAAGTAGACTCATCCGCTAGACATTTTCGCAAATGGGACATATGAAACGTGTTATGAAGTCTACTTAGTCCCTCCGGTAGCTCCAAATGATAAGCTACCGCACCCACCCTTGCTATCACCTTAAACGGTCCAATGAAACGTGGACTTAACTTCCCCTGGTTCCTAAATCGTATCACCCCTTTCCAAAGAGAGACTTTGAAGAGCACAAAGTCCCCCACTTGAAACTCGATCGCCCGCTTTCTATTATCCGCATAAGACTTTTGGCGATCTTGAGCCGCCTTCAAGCGAGCCTTTATTTGGTCAATACTAATATTAGTTTCCTTGACCACCTCTTTACTACCAAGTTCCCGTTGACCAATTTCACCCCAACACACGGGTGTTCGACATTTCCTCCCATACAATGCCTCAAAAGGCGGCATACCAATACTAGAATGGTAGCTATTGTTGTAAGAAAATTCCGCCAACCGTAAATGGTCGTCCCAATTTCCCCCAAAATCCAATGCACACGCTCGCAACATATCCTCGAGCGTTTGAATCGTTCGCTCGCTTTGACCATCCGTTTGTGTATGATAAGCGGTGCTATGATTCAATCTAATCCCCATATCCTCATGGAATTTCTTCCAAAAATGAGAAGTAAATCTCGTATCACGGTACGATATAATCGACACCGGCACACCATGACGTGACACAATTTCCTTCACATACAATTCCGTCAATCTATCCGAAGAATATGTTTCCTTAATAGAAAAGAAATGTGCACTCTTTGTCAACCGATTCACTACTACCCATATCGCATCATAGCCTTTTCGAGTCCTTGGTAGTTTAGTGATCAAATCCATGGTTAAATTCTCCCATTTTCAAAGCGGTATTTCAAGCGGTTGAAGCTTTCCATACAGCTTTTGGTGCTCCGCCTTTACCCTTAAGCATGAGACACCTCTCCACATACTTAACAATATCACGCCTCATACCCGGCCACCAAAAATGACACCTCAAATCATAAAACATCTTTGTGGCCCCCGGATGGATAGAATACTTGGATTTATGCGTCTCGTCTAAAATAGTTATCAAAACACTTGAAAACCTAGGAATCCAAGTTCTATCAAAGCATGTCTTCAAACACGTGTTATTTTCCCCAAGCTTATCAACATAAGCAACCATCCATTCCTTCTTCAAATCACCACCAAGTGCTAACACTTGAGCATCCCGGATTTCATCAATAAGAGATGATGAAATTATCATCTTAAATGACTTCACCTTAATAGATGCATGACTCGTCTTCCGACTAAGAGCATCCTCCACCACATTTGCTTTACCCGGATGATAGAGTATCTCACAGTCATAATCCTTGACCAATTCAAGCCAACGCCTTTGCCTCATATTGAGGTCCTTTTGGTCAAAGAAATACTTGAGACTTTTGTTGTCCGTGTAGATCGTACACTTAGCCCCATATAAATAATGCCTCCAAATCTTGAGCGCAAAAACCACGGCCGCAAGTTCTAAATCATGGGTAGGGTAATTCACCTCGTGAGTCTTCAATTGCCTATATGCATAGGCAATTACTTTCCCCCTTTGCATCAAAACACAACCCAACCCCGAATGCGAGGCTTCCGAATACACCACAAAATCTTCAATCCCGTCCGGCAAGGATAAAACAGGCGCCTTATTCAACTTTTCTTTCAAGAGTTGAAAGGCAGATTCTTGCTCGGAACCCCATACAAATTTAGTCTCTTTACGAGTCAACTTCATCATCGGCAAAGCAATCCGAGATAAGTTTTCAATAACCCGTCGATAATAACCCGCCAACCCCAAGAAACTCCTAATCTCCGAAGGCGTTTTCGGCGTTGACCAATCTTTAACCGCCACTATCTTGGATGGGTCGACTGTAATCCCTTTCTCATTAATCACATGACCCAAGAACTGGATCTCGCGCAACCAAAATGCGCACTTAGAGAATTTAGCATAAAGCTTCTCCCGTTGTAACACTTCAAGAAATTCGCGAAGATGAAAGGCATGATCACTTTCACTCCGCGAATAGATGAGGAGATCATCAACAAACACAATGACCGGACGGTCGAGGAACGGTCTACACACCCGGTGTCACACCCCAACCGACGGCGGATTATACGTCGGGGCGGACGCGGTTGTTCAATAGCACAAGGTTGACTATTAAAGTTCCAATATTTCATTAATGAATAATTTAAAATTCAATACAAGGAAGAATAATACGAATACAACATTTTATTTAAGTAGTCTAGGTCCAAAGCATCCTATGTGATCACGAATAATTCTCATGATGTAAACCTGAAACATGTGAAAGAATCTGTCAACTACAAATAGTTGGTGAGATACAAAGGTTTTGACACAGTTTAACAAGGATTTGAAAAGAATTACAATTCACTATGATTCATGCATTCTATAATGTAAGTATGAGAAAACAAGCATGTTAGACATTGTGCACATCAACCCTCCAACCAAGTTTAGGCATAACCCGCAGGTTACCCTTATAAGTCTCAAGTTTAAAGTTTAATGTAGTAACAAACACCAAGGGCTCCCCCCCGAAGGGGTCAATCAATCAAGGTGGATTGGTCAAATACAATAGATCTATCATTGTTACTATCGGCTTGATCAAAGCTAATGAATGTGCTAGTTTTAAGTTTAATCTAAGCATACAAGTCTCAAGTTTAACATAAGAATAAACACGTAGTCATAGTTGTACAAGAATTGTATAAGTTTAAGAATTGTGAACATGTTTCACCCCAAAAGCATAAAAGGAAAAAGGGGCTAAGTATACTCACTTGGATCGATGAAGAGTATCTGACACGGATAAGTATTTGCAAGACTTGGAGGGAGAATATCCTCACGATAAGCCTAAGTATGCAAGTTTAAGGATTTAAGTACGACCCTATAAGTCTATGATAAGGATCTAGGATTTCAAGATTCGACTAGGGTTCCATTGGGAGATGGGAGTAATTGTATTATAAAGTTTAGATTCATAACAAGTTTTAGATGGCTAATAAAGTTTATTTGATTTGAAGTTTAACAGATAATTATTGTTTACATGTAGTAAATAGATTTCTAAATAGTTTCCCAAGTATCATTTCCCTTTTTTTTTAAATAATAAGCAAGCATTTAGGATAGAAATTAATTTCCTAGTAGGTTCAATAATATTTAAAAGAATGGTATCTATTAATAATAATTATTAAGTTTCTTAGATAATTATTATTAAGCATAATTAATAATTATCTAAAAGAGGAAATAATCATTTAAGGAAATAAATAACTCCCTGAAATATTCATTCATTTAAGAATTTATTACCAAATAATTTTTCCTAAATAATATTTAAAAATGTTATTTAGAAGTTTAAATAAATAATTTATAAAAATGGTTTTCTTGCAAACTTATACAAGTATAAATCTTGTCTTATAAACCTTAATACTTTTATAAAGTTTTTAGGTCTACAAGCGTCCCATTTCTTACAAAAATGTATTTATTTTCTTAAATAACCAAGTAAAGTATTTAGTTTTAAATATGCACAAATTAATAAGTTTCTAATGAAAGTATAAGTGTATAAATCTTCTTTGTATTTATATAAATGAAAGTTGTAATTAAAGTATAAACAAAATAGCCTTTGTTTATTAAACGAATTAATAGCTAATTAAAGTTTCTAGGTTTATAAATTAATTTCTGTTAAGTGTTAAGTTTTATAAAACTTAAGGAAATTTTTGTAGATTTTTTTTGTATTCACAACAAATTTCGAGTATTAAATTTTATAGTTTAAAATCGATTTTTATTTAGTTAAAATGTTTCCTGAAACTAAAAATAAAAATAAAAATCGGTTTTAAGTGTATAAAGTTTCAACAGATTTTATAAAAAAATTTAGAGTTTAAAACTGTTTAGGAAAGGCTAAAAAAGAAATTAAAATGGACAAAAATGCGAAATGAGGAGAAAGTGGGGGTCGGCCGGATTCGAACCCGCCCCCCTTTTTCGGGTTTCACAAACAGATACCGACTTAACCACCTCGGCTACGGGTTTGCTGATGATGTAACTCGGAAAATAAAAGATAAACAGATGTTGGAATTTTCCCTAATCTCCGTATAAACCCTAGAATCCCAATCCCGTAAATACGCATCGATTAACCCTCTGTCATGGCGATTTGACAGAGGGCTTTCGTTCCTATCATGAAAACGACGACTATAGCTTTTGGAATTACCTGATTTGGTGTCGAAATGAATGAGAACTAGGTTGAGTTTCAGAGACGGCCGACGCAACTTCAATCGGCAAATGCGGGTACGATCCTGACGAATCGTGAGTTTGAGTAGTTGTGGTGTGGTGTCGCTGATGTTCTCATACCCGTATTTATAACCAATTTCGTCCATAAATGTCAAAACAGGGGAGTTGATGGTTGGGTTAAAGCGGATCGAATCCGGCTCCATGCGCGATTTTGGTTGAAATGACGAGTTAACGCGCCTTGGGGAGAGGTCGCATGCGTGAATGGGAAATCGAGGCGCGATGTATCTGGCCGGAAACACGACTTTGGATGATCCGGGCCTAAAACCGGTCATAGTGAGACTCGAACCTGAGATTGGTTTGGTTTCTGGAAGTTTGGGTTTAATACACAACAGGTCCTGAAGTCTGAGCTTTGTATCATTTTAAGCTAAAATGTTAATTTAAGTTTTAAACAAGTTTCAGGTTTGACAGTTTTAGTCCCTGGGCTCTTATAACTACAAATGTGTTTTATTTTTTTTATAAAAACTAACTAAGTTTTATTATTTTATAACCCTATAAACTAATTTATAAAGTTTATCTTAAGATTTCAAGTTTTAAGAAATTTATTATTTATACAATAAAAATCATATGTTTTTTTTTTTGATTCATCCATTTTTTTTGAAAAATATATATATATATACTTCCAAATAAGTTGTATATATGAATATATATATATATATATATATATATATATATATATATATATATATACACGTATCAAGTTCATAAGCACATGATTCAACTAACGTTTCATATATTAAATTCACTAAATTTCATAACAATGTTCAACAAAAACAATCAACAATCAAGGAAAAAGAAATACATCAACAAATTCAATTGGTTTATATCAACTAGGTCCTCATGTCCTATATGTAGCAACTGGAAACATTAACTCAAAGATTTGCACCTGAAACATGATGAAAACAGGGTCAACTAAAAATAGTTGGTGAACATACATAGGTTTTGACTCTAAATGGTAGTATTGTGTTGTGTGCATACAATCCATACAAATCATGGTTAATAAGGCAAATATGGAGAGATACTATTGTGAAACCAAATTGTACAATCAAACCTTTGTAACTAGCATGCAAAAACCAAAATGTGTTGTCGGTAACAATCACCCTACCTAAGTGGGTTTGTCAGACTCAATAGATCTATCGTTGTTAACCGTCGGCTTGTATAGTTAATGATTGCACATGTAAATTGCACACAAAGTAGTTTACACACCTAGTACTCAAACATAAGGCTCAAATTTGTACACATGAATGTAGGGTGGAATTGTATTGTGTAATTTGTAAACATTGTTTAATTGAACTCATGTCCCACCCCAAAAATGTAAATAGTGTAAAAAGGGGCTATGTAAACTCACTTGTATAGATGGTGTAGCTAGCACGAACAATAGGTAGTAAAAGTGATTCTTGTAAATCACAAAGTTAACCTAGATTGAGAATGTATGATCTTGAATTAATAATGTGTACGGAGTCTATGTCATGATCAAATGTTCATCGGTTTGATATGTGTGGATTTGTACAAGGGTTGTGTCATTTTATGTGACATGATGTAAGTCGAGAAAAGTTTGATATGTAAATTTGTAAGTTCAAAGTATATATGAAAAATAATATTTGTCTTTAAGGTTTATGTTTAATTAATTTAAATAAATAAATTCATTTAGGGTTTAAATAAATAAATCTATCTCATTTATTCATTTAATAATAATGTGCCAAGAAATATTGTAAATATATATTAGTATATAAATAGTTTGTGTAGGTTTTGAATAAAGTAATTATATATAAACTTTTTATTTAAAATTTATTACTTTTTAATCCACTAGGAAAGATTAAATAATTGGTTTAAAGTTTCCAAGTTGATAATTTGGTTTATGAAACAATTCCCGGGCCTTGGGGTTTTACAAAATAATTTTTATAAAGGAATTTGGGTTTAAAAAAAATATATTAAAATAATTTAAAAAAAAAACTGACCAGGGACACACGACCGCGCCAATGTAGGGCACGACCGTGCTTAGGCTCGGGACGCGACCGCGTCTCGTCAGGAGGCACAACCATCTTGGAGTAAGGGCACGACCGTGCTAAGGAATGAGCACGACCGTGTCTGGGGTTTTTGGTTAAATGCAAGAAATAGTCCTTGTAGTTTGGTGTTTGAGTTTGAGGAATGGCAGAATTAGTCCCTGGGGTTTGTGATTGGATAACTTGGACTAATTGGACTAATTGTGTTTGTGTGAGATAACAGAACTTGAGTTAACGGAGTTATCTCTAAATAGCCAGATGTCACATCATACATATATATATTTTTGTAAGGCTAAAATATGAATTTGTATGAATGAAATTATGAATTTAATACACTTTTGTAATTATGGTTAATGTGACATAATGTAATGAACCATAATTGGAGTTGAAATGCTATTACTGCGCAAAATAAAGCATAAAAAAATCATGGATGTTACAGTATCCCCTAGTTGAGGGAAATTAATCCCGAAATTCAACTTGTTGAAGCTACTGTCTCAGGAAAAAAAAAAGATGAGGGTACTTAAGCTTCATTTGGTCCTCTCGTCCCCAAGTAACCTCGGGACCGCGTCTAGAATCCCAACGAACTTTGACTGTTGGCTTGGGGAGTACGATTGATAACAAGATTTTGGTATGATACTCAAAGTCAGGCGTGAATGATGATTGTGAATTTAGTTTTGAAATGAACTTAAGGAGAAATCTGTCGAATAATAATTTGGATCCTAAAGGTGCAATACATTACTTGGAATGGATTTGATGGGATTTTGATGATTTGGGTTTGTTTAAGATGTAGTCTAATATGCTCAAGAATTGTTAGTGGATAAGGGATTTCACAAATATTGGTCTAGGTCAAAACTTCACGTGACACAAACAGCGCTACTTCTGATAATGTGACAGAGCACTTTCATATAGGAAGTACCATCGGCGTATCCACCATGCCCTTGTCATATCACATTAGTTCCGTTGCTATATATCACGATTGGTTTTAGATCATTACACACGACAGAATTCACTATGTTTTCCCATGCGCTGATTTTTATAATTACGTGTGCACCCGTAATTACTCGAATCGATTCATGGTCCGTATATATCGTTCTATTTGTGTGTAGGTCAAGGGAGGTCACAAAATTTCCTTAGTTCGTATCTATTGTTTTCACGTATGTGTTGCTAATGGATAACTGTGTCCCTAGATAGTAAGGTCAATCAGGAAAGCTAAGGAGTAAAAATGTAGTATATCCTAAAGTTCCATGTCTTACTCGTGTTTGAACAAGAATACGTCAAACCCCGAGTAGTTTCAAAATGTTACAGCTTCCTCGTGTTTGAACAAAAAATACGTCAAACCCTGAGTAACTCCAAAGTGTTATAGCTTTCAACTTTAGTGAATAAAGTGTATGATCATGCCTAGCGTAAAATGTGATCAGTTAATTGTAAACAATTTAGTCCCATGTATAATGTAAACACTCAAGCTTTATGTATGGTCTAGTGTTATGCACCTTGTAAACAAATAGGTTCAATGTATAATGTGAACACTCAAGCTTCATGTATGGTCTAGTGCTATACACCTTGTAAACAAATAGGTTCCATATATAATGTGAATAGTGTAGTGCCATGTATATAGTAACCAATGGGTCTTATGTATGAGGTGAACAATTTAATATTTATGTATTTGTAAGCAACCAAGTTTTCATGTATAATGTAAACAGCTAAATATCATGTGTATCGTGAACAACTAAATTTAATGTATCATGTGATCAATCTTATATTATGTATATTGTGATCAACTAAGTTTCGTGTATCATGTAATCAATCTTATATTATGTATATTGTGATCAACTAAGTTTCGTGTATCATGTAATCAATCTTGTATCATGTATGTTGTAAATAGCTGAGTTTCATGTCTAATGTAATCAATCATGTATTATGTATGTTGTAAACAACTGAGTTGCATGTATCATGTAATCAATCGTATATCATGTATGTTGTAAACAACTGAGTTTCATGTATAATGTAATCAATCATGTATCATGTATATTGTAAACAACTGATTTGCATGTATCATGTAATCAATCATGTATCATGTATATTGTAAACAACTGAGTTTCATGTGTATTGTGGACGTTCAGGTGTAGGCTATTGAATCTTATGAGTAACGTAAACTATTGAATTCTGTAGATGGTCGAGTGTTGCGTACAAGCGTGTTCATGTATAATGTGGGCAGTTGGGTTTTCAATCTTCTTTGGGGTTTATATGAATGGTTTGTGCCTACGCGGAATGATTTATCTCTTGAAGTGGTAAGTACACTCATACATTACCGAAGGTGCAAGATAACAAGGAGGTTCTAAAAATATTCTAAGTATGTGCTTACGAATAACTGATTTTGTTTGTAAATAAATAAGTAATTATAATTTATTTTTGTTTGTAGATAAATAAGATGGTGAAACTAATGAATTGAATAATCTAAATAAATGGATAATTTTTAGGAAAACCCTTTTTTTTTTAATTAAATTTTAATTATCATAACGGGAATGTTTCCAAAAAAAAAATATAATGGCTAGATTGTTTTATAATTAAGCCAAGGTTTGATAATAATAAAATTTTACAAAACAGAAGTCATGATTTATTTAGATAATGTTTTATAAAACGAGTCGTGCTTAAATTTTCTTTCGAAGTAAAAGATCCGTTGAATTTTTTTTTATATTCCAAATAATATTTATAAACTAAGGGCTTGATAGATGATTTGCTTGAAAAAAATAACAGTGTTGTTGAAATAATTGAAATGATTAGTTTGTAAGGGGGACTTAGGTACGCGTATGAATGAGATGGCGATGTTTGGGTGACCTTGATGAAAATATGACGGTAATATTGAATCAATGAATAATGGCATTAAAGTTGTAAAATAAAACTTAGCATAAATGATAAAATGTCAAAATTTTAATCCAAGCATAAGGTAGCGGTTTCAAACGGAAATTTAAAGGCAAAAGTAGAACAATCCAACTAGCGTCTCAGATAGCTCTCAATGAGGAAACAGATGAGCACCAAGACGAACATTGCTATGGTCACTCGAATAGCAAACTGTGCGTGCAATAAGTATCTCCCTGTCTTCTTCCAGGCTTGTAATTTTTTCCTCCTGGCACCACACTTGATTTCCTAGGTTGTCAATCCTTTGTCCTAGCAGGTCGTGTCTTATCCCGTTCTCTATCGATTGTCTCACAAACTCTAAGGTTCTCACGTATTGGTGGATGGCATCAAATGGGACTCCCATGGCACTAGTGGGTGCCATGGTTTGCCTTGCCCTTGGGTCAGGGTGGTATGGGTCGGGTGTTAGGTAGGGGTCTCTCATAAGGGTGGTAACTGGTTGTGAAGATGAGGTGCCTGATACGGGTTTCTTGATGGAGGTGGTTCAGATGCTCGGAGTCTCAAGCCGGTGCTCCTAAACCAATCTGTTCTTAAGTTAAACATGGATCTCGCAGCTGGGGGGTGTTGGTGACTGATGGTTTGGTGATGGTGATCCAATGTCTTCTTCCTATTCAGACTCTGCTCCGGGATAGTATACCGGGGAGGGAGGAGAGTAGGAGTCCATGTCTAGCAAAAAAGAGAGAAAAGATTGTAAGTGATATATAGAAATATACTAAGTGTTAAATATGGGAGCTTTCAGAGTTTGACTAGTCACGACACCGAGTCATCACAATAATATTTTAGAAGTAACATTTGACCTATAAGTAGTGTACCCATTAAGAGAATTCCCAGGAAAGAGGGGTGGGTCACAAAGGACACGCTTAAGTACCCGGTCCTTCCTTAGCCAGAATCTCTCATGGTCTACACACACTCTTCCGGCCATCATGTACTAATAACACTATTGTTTGGGCTCATGGTAATGATGAGAATCATTATGGTTCGGGCTTTGAGGCCCAAATGTGAGGTTTATTTACTCCAGTAGGTTTCCTCTTCTTGGAGGGTAAGTGGGCTCCTTAGTTTCTTATTAATGTCCATTAGGCCCAATGGGTTGGATTTTGTTAACAAAAGATGAGGGTGTCATAGTGTGTGAGGATGAGGGTGTATAAAGACTTTAGGTATGGATAAGTGTATGGGAAAACTTAGGATAACACTTAATGGAATCAAATAGGTAGCATGTATATAGCAATTTTATTAGCACATGAGTATTAAGTAGTGTAGTACATAGACTATTATGTATTGTATCATGCGGTGTAATACCTAGGATATCATGTAAGATAATCACACAAAGTATTAAACATGTAGCATTTAGTAATATGGCAAATACCATGTAACATAGAGCATGACATAAGATGGGTGTCCTAAGGTTATAGTCTAGGTCATGTGTGTCTAATAACCTAATTCCCTATAACCAAGGCTCTGATACCAATCTGTCACACCCCAACCGACAGCGGAATACGTCGGGGTGGATGTGTAGACTAGTCATAAGCACATGATTCAACTAACGTTTCATATATTAAATTTACTAAATTTCATAACAATGTTCAACAAAAACAATCAACAATCAAGGAAAATGAAATACATCAACAAATTCAATTGGTTTATTTCAACTAGGTCCTCATGTCCTATATGTAGCAACTGGAAACATGAACTCAAAGATTTGCACTGAAACATGATAAAAACAGGGTCAACTAAAAATAGTTGGTGAGCATACATAGGTTTTGACTCTAAATGGTAGTATTGTGTTGTGTGCATACAATCCATACAAATCATGGTTAATAAGGCAAATATGGAGAGATACTATTGTGAAACCAAATTGTACAATCAAACCTTTGTAACTAGCATGCAAAAACCAAAATGTGTTGTCGGTAACAATCACCCTACCTGAGTGGGTTTGTCAGACTCAATAGATCTATCTTTGTTAACGGTCGGCTTGTATAGTTAATGATTGCACATGTAAATTGCACACAAAGTAGGTTACACACCTAGTACTCAAACATAAGGCTCAAATTTGTACACATGAATGTAGGGAGGAATTGTATTGTGTAGTTTGTAAACATTGTATAATTGAACTCATGTCCCACCCCAAAAATGTAAATAGTGTAAAAAGGGGCTATGTAAACTCACTTGTATAGATGGTGTAGCTAGCACGAACAATAGGTAGTAAAAGTGATTCTTGTAAATCACAAAGTTAACCTAGATTGAGAATGTATGATCTTGAATTAATAATGTGTACGGAGTCTATGTCATGATCAAATGTTCATCAGTTTGATATGTGTGGATTTGTACAAGGGTTGTGTCATTTTATGTGACAGGATGTAAGTCGAGAAAAGTTTGATATGTAAATTTGTAAGTTCAAAGTATATATGAAAAATAATATTTGTCTTTAAGGTTTATGTTTAATTAATTTAAATAAATAAATTCATTTAGGGTTTAAATAAATAAATCTATCTCATTTAATAATAATGTGCAAAGAAATATTGTAAATATATATTAGTATATAAATAGTTTGTGTAGGTTTTGAATAAAATAATTATATATAAACTTTTTACTTAAAATTTATTACTTTTTAATCCACTAAGAAAGATTAAATAATTGGTTTAAAATTTCCAAGTTGATAATTTGGTTTATGAAACAATTCCTGGGCCTTGGGGTTTTATTAAATAATTTTTATAAAGAAATTTGGGTTTAAACAAAATATATTAAAATGATTTAAAAAAAACGAAAACTGACCAGGGACACACGACCGCGCCAATGTAGGGCACGACCGTGCTTAGGCTCGGGACGCGACCGCGTCTCGTCAGGAGGCACAACCATCTTGGAGTAAGGGCACGACCGTGCTAAGAAATGAGCACGACCGTGTCTGGGAGTTTTTGGTTAAATGCAAGAAATAGTCCTTGTAGTTTGGTGTTTGAGTTTGAGGAATGGCAGAATTAGTCCCTGGGGTTTGTGATTGGATAACTTGGACTAACTGGACTAATTGTGTTTGTGTGAGATAACAGAACTTGAGTTAACGGAGTTATCTCTAAATAGCCAGATGTCACATCATACATATATATATTTTTGTAAGGCTAAAATATGAATTTGTATGAATGAAATTATGAATTTAATACACTTTTGTAATTATGGTTAATGTGACATAATGTAATGAACCAGAATTGGAGTTGAAATGCTATTACTGTGCAAAATAAAGCATAAGAAAATTATGGATGTTAAAATCAATAAGGAACGTTTCACCCCACGCCCTTAACTTACAATTTCTAAAAATATCAAACACTAGGAAACTCTTATCATTTGCCGCCTCGATTTCTAAGGGTTCATCTAACTTGCTACTTAGAAACGAAGAATGCTTAACAAATTTCAAGGACACAAACGAACGACTAGCCCCTGAATAAAAAAGAACTAGTGCAGGTAAAGAGTTATATTTGAATGTACCTGACACCACTTCCGAGTTCGTCTTTGCCTCTTCCGCCGAAATATGGAAAGCTCTATCCTTTGGCTTTGGCATTTCAACCTTCTTTTCATTTCCACCTTACTTTAGCTCAGGGCAATCCGCCCTATTTTGCTCGGGCTTGTAACAATTGTAGCATATACGGATTTGGCTTGGACATTGTTAGCCATATGCCCCGACTTCCCACATTTATAACAACTCGACGTTCCCTTCCTACATTCCCCAAAATGCTCTTTCCCACAAACTTTGCATCCTCGAGGTGAGAACTTGCTAAAAGGCTTCTTACTAGGGCTCCCGCCCTTTATCTTCTTCACAACTTGATCCATAATTTCACTCTTTCTCTTTTCACCTCTAGCCTCTTGCCTCCTCAACTCCACCTCTCTTTCCCGACACCTATTCATCAAGTCCACAAGTGTCGTAAAAGAGGAAGGAGATATGCTATCTCTAAACTCCACCGTCAACATAGCATAGAATCTGTCAATCTTCCCATTCTCAATCGACACCACGTCCGGACAGAACTTGGGGCGATCAAAGAAGGTCCCTGCCAACTCATCAATCGTCTCAGTCGTTTGCCTCATGAGGAGAAACTCCTCAGTCATCCTATCAACTGCGGCTTGTGGGTAGTGGTATTTCAGAAAAGCCGCCTTAAACTCCTCCCAAGTCATGGAGGTCACACCCAAATCACCCCTCTCCTTTCGGAGATTCAATAACCATTCCTTTGCCATTCCCGTCAATAGAGGCACACTAAGCATCACCCTGTCTTCGGGTTTACACTTTGTCATTTCAAAGTTGGATTCCATGTCCACCACCCACATGTGGCTAAGGATCGGGTCCACTTGCCCATTATATTCCTTTGGCTTGATTACCATGAACTCCTTAAGAGTACAACCTTGCGGTTCCTTCTCTTTCTCTTTCGATACTTCCTTGAGAGTAAGCTTAATAGCCCCTCTCATTTCTTCCATCAACAAAGATGTGTCTTGCTCAAATGCCTTGGCCACTTCTTCCTTTATCCTTTCTTGGATTCTTGGATCCAACGGTTCCCTATTCGCATCGTCTGCCATCTCTTAACTGAGAATTAGAACAAAAACACCTTAACCTCCTTACACTTTCAATACCTAAAGTATCCATCACACTTACACTCTTATGTATTAAGTATATATATAGCTACCTATATTCATACGTACATATATAATCACATTCACCTAATCCTTGCAAATGTTCATTGTCATATGGCTATCATAAAGACCCTTGGACATCTCGTCTTATTAATCATATTGGCTAGACATGTTTAATAATATGTTATGCCCAAGTGCAATTATCATATTCATATAACAATTCACAAAACAAGTTTCAACTCACAAAACAAGTTTCGGCACACATAACACTTTGTCATTCAATCATACATATACATATACACCATATATATATATATATATATCCACTTTATCAAATCATTACTAACCTTTCATTTCCGCAAGCTCCGAGTCTTAGTCAAGTCCTTCATTGATTCTCGTATCATTTCCCCCATATCAAGAGCATCCGGTTTGAGTTTGGTGCCTCGCACACCAAATCCCTCAAACCATCGCTCTGATACCAAGTTGTAACACCCTTAAATTCAAACACCCGGTTATAATAAACATTTACACACGCGGAAGCATTTATCCCAGATATTTTTTTTTACTGTTCGCGTGTCATGAACCTCTGGGGCCCTCCCTTCGCGTGCCGCGAGGGAGTCCCAAAAACAAATCCGAAAGACCAGGTCTTCGCGTGTCGCGAAGACCTGACCTTGGTTCTTCACGTGGCGCGAAAACACCCAGCAAACAGAGAGTTTGGGTTTTTGCCTAGTTCCAACACTTAGCCAAATTTCCATTCTTTTACCATTTCAACATAACCAAAAATATCCCAAACACTTGGGTTTTTGACCAAACATTCATTCACCAAAATATACACCAAAGCATCAATCCTTGTTCCAAATTTACATCCCTTCCGAGGATTTCAATTTACATCCCAAAATCACCAAAAGCGCATACGAGAATCCAACATTCGCCATAGACTTGACCTTGACTATCCTGAAGCTTTTCCTACATAACACCACATATAACACCATTAGTAATGAAGATAAAACATAACAAACAAGTAAATACTACTTGTTTTCACCCATTCACCCATTTGACCCGTTTCCACCCAAATGTGTCATTAGGCTACCTATAACTTGCATTTCACCTACAAGTTTCATTCTTTTCATTTATCATTCATAATTAGCACATTTCCATTTCCTTATGGTACATAGGCCATAACCTCATTTCCATTATGATACTTATATCATAACTTTATATCCACATATCCATTATGGTACTTAGACCATAACTCCATATCCACATATCCATTATAGTGTTAATACTATAACTTCATTCATTCACTTATTCGTATACCACTATACACATTCATACCACATAACACATTATGCAACTTATCACATTATGCACACAACATTGCATATAACACCGTTTATCATCAATTACTAAGTAAGTGCAAGAGCACTTACCTTGTGGATTTGAAGGTCCCGATTCCACTTCACGTTTTGCAATTTGATTACCTAAACATATTCATCTAGTTTAGTAATCTATCATACACCAAAATTACATTTTAATTGGGTTCACAACCCAATTTCCTATTTCCAACCCAAACTGACCCGTTTGAGTTATACTCATATCCAAACACCATCTTTCAATCCAAACTCACCTACTTGAGTTTCCTTTCCAATTCTTTGACACTAATTTTTCATTCAAAAATTATTATTAAGTTAATTTGGTGTTTGTTCAAGTGTCTAACATCCTATAAACACTTAATCAACATTAATTTATCATCTTATCATCATAATCCAAAAACCCCCAATTTTCCCATATGAACCATAACTTCTCATAATCAAAATCAAAGGGTTCTAGGATGTTAATCAGCATTCTTTACCTTTAGTTTAGCTAGATTATCATCAATCTAACACCAATTTACCATATGCATTCAAATTTTTGGATTTTACCCAAAACCCACCAAGAACACATCAATGGTGGAATCAAAAGTATGTTTAACACTTACTTGATGTTAGGAAGGTGTTGTGTGAGCCAAAACCTTCACGAATTCAAGCTCAAAAGCACGATTTAGCTCCAACTCCTCTTTTCTCCTTTTTCTCTCTTGCAAACATCGACCAACACACACAAATGACCCAATTTTGACCACCAAGTCAAATATGGCAGATTTTCTATATTTACAAGTTTAGCCCCTCATCTTCCATTTCATCCACTTTCATTCTATAATTAGTTAAAAACTAATATAACCCCATTACTAACTTGAAACTCACTTGTTTCCACGTATTTCTAAAATATTATTTTCACCATAATATTTATTAGAATATTTATTTATAACGAAACCCGGATTTTGGTTCGTTACAATTTGGTTTTGTATCGAGGTCGTACCAAGCAAACACTTTTTGTCGCGCACTAAAATCACTTCAACTACCTTTCTGTGTTCCACGATTTTTCATAATTATTGTGCTTTCTGAAAAAATAATACAAAAATATATTTGAAAACTAGAAACGTGAGGCTTGATGTCACCCAATTTTTAGAATTTAATTCGACCTTTTGGTCTGTCAATAAAATTTGTGAAGTTGCCCTTAAATCTGGCTCGTTAAACTGTTTTGCTGTGATAAAGTTTCTAACTTTTCTTTTTATCCAAAACACCTCGAATTACCTTTAGAGCAACGTAAATTGCCAATTATTCTATCCTAACACCATACTTATCAATTATTCATGCTTAGTTCTTATATATAATACCTTGAATGTAGCTTTCGAGTAGGACACTTATTTGCTTCATATTTGTAATCATTATGTGAAATCTCAAACTACTCTATCAAGGTGAGTATATCATTGCCCCTTTTTACATTTTTATCGTTTTGGGGTGAAAACATGTATGCTCTTACTTTATCAAATTCTTGTTAAACAAACCACACGTAATAACATTTTCATAACTTGAATGGGTTAAACGTTAATTACACGTTCATACATCGTATTAGTCCCTCTCGTTATATCATACATGACCATTAACTTGTTATAAGGCAACGGTAGTACGATAGTGGATCCATAGGTGTGACATACCCGTTCATCACCCCGGATAGGGTGTTGAATGATCGAAACCCGACATACATCATGATTTGGTGGATCCAAGTCTCTTAGAGGGCATTCTTGTCATTAGGTTTGGTCATGGACTCGTGTACTTAAGTTTAAAATTCATGTTTGATTATTATATTATTATGTTTCGTATCTTATCTTTATATGTTATAAAATGTGATTGCTCACCAACTTTTTAGTTGACCCATTTTCTACATGTTTTCAGGTGAAGGATCTAAATAGGTGATGATTGCTCACGTAGGACGCTTTGAACCTAATTTAAATAAAGACAAACTAAGATATCTCGCCCCCACTAACAAGCGCTCTCTCCCCCTCTCATAACAACCTTCTCTTTTCACCCATATCACTTCTCTCACACACCTACCTACCTCTTGAACTATGAGCTAATGATGATGTGCTCTTAACATTTTTGTTTTAAGTTTACAATTTTTTAGTTAATTTTCTACTGAAAGGTGATTTTATATATAGTTGATTTTAAAAAAATTACACAACATAATACATTAGTAGCAACATAATTATTGTTGTTCTTATTTGCTTAACATACTAACAATTACAACAATATCTAGAAATATATGACTAGAAAACAATCTTGTTAACTTCCAAGAAAAGTCGATATTATTATACTCCCTAAGATCATTTGGTATACATGAAACATTCCACGCCGTGATCCTATGTGGCCATGAAATCACGTCGTGATCACTTGGGTACACCGCCCCCTTGAGCCGTGATCGGAGGCGTGATTAGAGGGCGTGATTTTTTTCACGCGTGAAATCAAATGTGTGTTCTAGCCGTTCAACGGGTATGTTACCAATGTGGCCATGAAAGCAAGCCATGATCACTTGGGAACACCGCCACCTTGAGCCGTGATCGGGGGCGTGATAGTTGAAGGAAATAACATGGCGCCACGTGGCGTGCACTTTTCCATCACTTGAGACCCTCATCACTTGGGTATACCCCTTGCTCTAAAAGCACCGTATACTCATCAAAACAGTACCCTAAAAATTTATATTCCTATAGACACCAACAACCCTTGCACTGTCTTTTGAGGTTCATGAAAGAGGTGACTAAGGTTCAAGCTTTTGACGTCATGTTTGTTGAAGTTTTCAGTAGATTTTGATTTTAGATTGTATTGTATAATCAACTTGACAAAAAGGTGATATTATAGAACATAGCTAAAATAAATAAACAAACAAATGTATCCAGTAAAATCTCACTGATAGCAAAAAACTAGAGGTGGGGTCTGAGAAGGGTAGGATGGGGGCAAACCTTTCCTCTAACCCAGATGATAAAAAGGCTGCATCTGTTGAGATCCCCGGCTCCAAAAACCTACATCCGGCATGAAAATAGTGATAACCATCTAACATATAAGGTCGCACAAATTCCTTTCAAAGAATCAAAAACATTAGCAACGCAAAATACTACAAAACAGCATTAAACTATTGAAAAGCACAGAACTACAGTAGTGACATGCAAAAGAGCAGTATGACATGAGTTGCATGAATAAAGGAAAATAACCGCCAAGAAATACTTAAACGACTCTTAACATGTCTATATAAAAGGTGAGGGGCTTTGACACACACGTCTACGCGCCAAGGTCAGAGAAAAGCAAGACTGCGGAATAACTAAGACAAGACCACCAAAAGTGTAGCTAAAACCCTAAGAAAAAAGGGACAACTCTATGCACTCTCCTACAAGCTCATAACCTTTATCCTACGTCTCTAAGAGCTCCTACCACCAATTATGTCACTAGAGAGATGCAAGTCTAGCGAAGTATAATCCACTCATCCCAAGTCAGTTTGAGTCTTCCTCTGCTCTTCCTCCCCTCCATCATGATGTATTCCACGGTTCTTACCGGCGCAATCAATTGTCTCTTCTTCACATGCTCAAACCATCTTAATCTCCCTTTCCTGATCTTATCCGAGATACATGTCACACCCAATTTATCTCTAAAAACTTCATTTCTTATTCGATCCATCCTCGTGATCCCACATATCCACCTCAACATTCTCATCTCCACTACCTCCATCTATAAATTAAATGGATTTATCGAGTTAGATTAAAAGTGATCCAAAGTGTTCATAAATTCCTAATATCTCTTAATTCATGTTATTAAATAATTGTATATTCTTTTTTTTTTTCTAAAAGACACACCGACAGTCTCGCAACATCTTTAAAATTTAACCTCAACCTTACACGTAACAATAACTTATGGCAATTTGTTAATAAAATTATTTTATGTACAAGATAAGATTAACTATATAGCAAAATTTCGTTAGGAGGTAATGAAGTTACAAAACATCTTAAATCTTGATATATGGAAGTGGAACTAATATGTTTCTGTTTCTCACCCCTCTAGGATAATTTTAATACAAATAAACCTTAAACTCTAAACCTCAATTTTTAGACTTTTAAAACTCAAATATTCATAATATGTTTATTTATCATTTATATATTAGTCTAACATATATATTCAAACTTGAAAAACTACTCATAAACAGAGCTCAAGCTTTAAAAATAGAGCTCTAAACGAGCCGAACTCGAGCTCAAACATGTCTTAGTTAAATCAGTGGAGCTCATGCTCGACTTGTTTACACCTTTAGCAATCAGTGATGGTTAGCATAGGTGACGGTGACCCGTAATATTTTTGAGAGAGAAGTGGGTGGACTGAGTGAGAGTTGGAACAAAGGTTTGTGACATAAGAATATATCATTATAATAAATAATAATAGCTTATTAGAAGACTTTAGTGACGTAAATGTAATTTATCAAAAGATGATCTTTGTTTAAATTAACATCACTGTCAAAGGAGAATTCATTTTAGAAAGTGTGACATACATTTTAAAATTAGTGGTGACAATTCTTATATTTTCAAATATTTAAAGACCAAATTCACAACTATCTAAAAGAATCAATAATCAAATAATAAAATATATCAATATCTATACTTTTATAAAAAAAACTTCAAAAAAGTTTTGTATAAAACTAAAATAATCATATAATACTATTGGAAAGAACTATTAAACTAACGTAAGTAAAACTATAAAAAAAAATACATAAACCGGGCCTCAAACCCATAATTGAGTTGGGCATAACCGGCTGTACTTACACTCTTTTTAACAGCTTACACCCAGATTTTCTAGGATAAATAGTTAAATACACCATACATGCACCTTGGGCTGCAGTTATATCTGGACAGATGGAAAATCCAGGTTTGCTTTGAGCATGTTGCGCTAACCAGACTTTGGTAGGACCAGGCTCAAGCCAGGGTCAATACTGGTCTCAAGACTAGGCTCGTTTGTGCACCTTTATTCCAAGACACTCAACAAGTACAGGTGTATGTAACAGATCATATACACAGTTCTTAATACATCATTAATGAAACTTTTCACAACAAAATATTACAACCTCATTGATAGATGAAGTTTCCTAAAGCTATATTTATATATCTGTAAACCCCATTACCCTTTATTTGGTCAGAAAGCGGCCTTGGAGTCAGCTCCTTCCTCTACAAAGAATTTAAGGACAGAAAGCAACACAATTACCAAATATATATCTCAACATAAATTCAGTTTAGGAGATTGTATGCAATAAAAATACATTTTGGTTGACTTTTGACCCATTTGATCTGTTTGGGATCGAACATAACCCTTATAAATCGGTCAAATCTGCCACCTCTATAGTTTAATGGTATCTTAACCGCCCTAATCTATGTTAATCCTTCTAACCTAATGAGAAATATGCACAAGCTTACTATGAGATTCTATGAAACAAACAGACTAGGGGTGAAGGTGAGATAAGCCGGCTAAAAAAGCAAGGCGAGATGACTAGAGATGACTCATTTGATGATATGGGCTGCGGTTGAGCCTAGTATGAGTTCGGCTCATCTAAGGTAGCATGTTTGCAGCAGTGAAGTGCACCTATAGATCCAACTTGGTGTGATCTATATTCTTATAATAACGCTCACTCACTCAATTCCTTGAAGTTCCACACTGACTCGGCAGGTCAGGTAATGGGTCAAAACAGACAATTTTTTGTACAAGTCTGGTTGACCTGAAGCTTATGGTGAAAACTCATTAATAACTTTTTTATAAATAATTAGTTTCAAATACGATTGGAACTATTTAAATTAGTTCAATAAAAATAACTTAGGAGATTTTATAACTAAAAAATACAAAATGGACGATTTTCAACCTATTTGACCCATTTCCTTTTGGAATATACTTTTTATTACACACGTTTGGCTCATTAGAGATAAAACATAACCCGAATCAACTCATTCATTTCGCAGCATAGTATTTACCCTGAAAACTTACCGTTTGGATTCTGGTTTTCCAACAGAAGAAAGTGCATGCCGAAGCTCCTTTACATGATTACTCATTCCATTCATGTTATAAGCTTTAATCATGGTTCTGTATGTGATCTTATCAGGTTCGCATCCTTTACTTTCCATCATTGTCAGCACCCCCTTCATTTCTGCCAAACACCCCATCATACCGTAAGCATCCACTAAACAATTAAAAAAAACTGTATCAACTGTCACATCGGAACTCTCGATATATCGCAAAAGACCCTCGATTTTTTCAGCTTTTCCAGCTTGTGCATAACCCCTTACAAGTGAACAAAGTGTCACACAATTCGGTTTTATGCTCTCAGATTGCATTAATCTAAACAAAAATTCCATCTGGGTTAGATCCCCAGCCCGCCCAAATGCATCTATGACGATATTATAAGTCACAAGTGTCCATGAGAAATGGTATTTCTGCATGTACTCCATAACGGCACTCATTTTTTTATAATTTCCAGTTTTCCCGTATGAATCCAAGAGTATATTGAAGGTTTTAACATTAGGTTGAATTCCTGCACTCAGAAACTTCTCGTAGCATTTTTCCATTGTTTCAATCTGCCCACTGCCACCAAAAGCTCTTAATGTTGAATTCATGGTCCAAACGTCGGGCTTACATTCCCTTTGTCTGAGCATTTCCACAAGTACTGATTCCATGTCCACAAATCTGTTGGCAAAAGTTGATAACAAGAACAATGAGTTGTTAGTTCCACATAGAGGTGTTCATGGGTCAGGTTCCGGTTTCCTTGAGTTGTTCAAATAGGGTTGTTCGGGTTTCAAAACTTTTTAGCTAAATCCAAAAACCAAACTGGATTGATATTCAAACTCATAAAACCGCCTTATATTCGAATAATTTGGTCCAGTCCGAAATTAAAAAATTACAAGTAAATTTCAAACTTTAAAATACAAGTTACAACTTAAAATTCGAAGTTAAAAGTTCCTAATTTAGAGTTGGGACAATCAATTCAAAGTTCAAAGTTCTAGTAGCCAATTCTTCAATTTCAAGTAGACTTCAATACTTCATCACTTTAATCCAAGACATCATTTTGCTAGCATTTACATTTAAAAAAAGTGTATAGGAGATATTTACAATGGGTATTTAAATTCAGTTAGAATGAATATGTGCCCCTTATTAAAGCAAAAGTGGGTCCCTTTACATGACCTGCTCTTTTTTTTTGAGACAACATGAATACATGATTGGTCATGTAGATCCCAATTTGTGGGGATCCTATTCCTTAGGAGTGAAGGAATGGGAATGAAAATGATAAGAAGCATTCGATTGCAGGGCATTGATTTTAAAGTTAGGAATCATATCCCCAAACTGGGAATTCTCCATGCCTGCCAGAAAGAGCGAGTTTAAAAACCGATTTCCATTCCCATTTCTCCGTACTATTTAACCCATACCCATAGCAATTCCTTATTGCAAACCAAATTCCACAAAAATATACACTTTCTGTGACTTTCACATGTTTGACTTGTTTTCTTTGTAGCCAAATGTTTTTCATTTTACCCATCTGACCCATTATAGATAAAACATAACGTGAATCAATCAATTTGTAAGTAAATTGTAAATGGGTCGGAATTGGCACCTCTACTTCCATATACCAACACTCCTAAAGAAATATATATGAGTGTAAAGGTTACCTTTTTGCTTTCCCGTATGCATCAATAAGGGTATTATAAGTAACCGTATTGGGCTTGATTCCTTGTGAGGCCATCTCAGAAAGCAAAGATTGCACTTTGTCAAATTCATGAAAATGAAGACATGACTTTATGAGGATTGAATATGTGTATACATCAGGGTGGCAATTAGGAGTGTTCCTCATTTCTTCTAGTATTGAAAATGCTTTTCTAAATAGGCCACTTCGACTGTAAGCAGAAAGAAGAGCAGTGTAGGATTCTTGGTTCACAATACAACCTTCATCAATCATATCTTGAAATAAGGAATGTGCTTTCTCAGGTTGCTTACATTTTCCAAGCATCACAATTAGCTTCACATATATAGCAGGATATGGCCTGTACCAAGCCTGCTCACGGAGTAGTTCAAAAACCTGAAACATAATGTAAAACAATTTTAAGTTATAGAACATTATATAAAATAAGAGTCTTGGTTTAAAAAAAGTGTGAGTCGCTTCGAGGCGTTTAGGTCCCAAAAGCGTAGCCGCGAGGCGCGCGAATCACGTGCGCAAGATGTTGCTCTATGTACAACCAAAAGTTGTGTTTCTCTCGTCTTTTTTACATATTAACCTTTTTATCAAGTAAACTTTTCATAATTTCTTCACCCCCTTTTGGTTGTTTTTACATATCAAAGTCCTACAAACCCTAATTTTGACCAATTTTGACACAGAAGTACATGAGATGCACCTCAAGATAAGAGTATATATTATATATTGCTGAGAACCTAGTAAGACATCTATGCTTTACAGAAACATAAGACACCAAATTGGAGTCATATTGTTGCTTTAACAGTAAAACAAACAAACGTACCCAGTATAATCTCACTCATAGCAGAGCTATTGATAGGGTCTAGGGAGGGTGTGATGAGGACAAACCTTAGGCTGCTGCCACTGAGACCCCCGAATCCATAAACCGTTTCTTTATATATACAGTATAGTATATTATAGTATGGTAATCCAAGTAGCATAAACTATAGCTAAGAGAATTAGAGCAAACAAGCATACAAGAGTACTAATAATGGAAGTTGCTTTAATAGTGTAAGTACTAATAAAATCTTGGATCATTTTATATACTCATCATGTTCAACAACTAGAATGCCATACATTCCTACTATAATCAGGTTTCACAATCTTATTATACCAAATTGTTTTGTATCCATTTAGCATCTGAAACATGAAATGGGTAACTAATGTTGGTGATTTTAGTGTCATCAAGGTCATTTTTGTATAATTGGATTTATTTAAGACCAACTGAGATATTAGAAGAGTTAGGAGGAGTGGAGTGCACGCTCAATCAAGACTATTCTAATATTAAGCACTATGGAACCTCTAAGGTTGTTAGGAGCGAAGCCCCTAAACCATGGGAGGGTTCCAAGGGGGCACCGCCCCCTTGGCGGGGTCGGGGGCTGGCCCTGATGGGGTCCAAGGGGCAACACCCCTGGCGGGGGGGCGAGCTGGAAGTTGCTTCAAATTCGTCTGAATGGTGAAAATTGCTTGGAAAATGATGCTCGGTAGTAACTGATCATCAGTAGCAAAATCAATAGTAACTGAGATCGTCAGTACTAACTAAAGCATCGGTAGAAACTATATACGTCGGTAGCAACCTATGCTTCGGTAGCAACTTAGTACTTCGGTAGCAACTTAGGATCGGTAGCAACTGAGGATCGGTAGCAACTGAGGATCAGTAGAAACTGATGGTCGTTGGTAGTAACTAGGTTACCAATGATGGTGTTTTCTACTGAAGTTCCTACCGAGCAGTTACAGACTTACAGACAATTATAACCGTCAAGGCGTCAATTGTCGCACCCTTTCCTCAAGAGTTGCAACGATTCATCGTAACTCTTCGACCCCTGTATAAAGGATTCATTTTGCCTGATTTGGATCATCTTTTTCAAACGAATTTTCCCCGAAAATCACATCTCGTTCTTGAAAAACACTCTGTCTTATCCGACCGAAGATTTCGTATATGGCGAAATACTTTAATCTAAAAGTGATCTTTACATGATTCAGAAAGCTATCCGGGTAAGCTCGAAATCAAGAAAACCCTACAACTAATACTCACTCTTTCCCAAACCAAACTGAGCTTTTTGACTTCCAATTCTGTCCAGTAATCAATTTTGACTTTTAATTGTGTCAACTGACCTTTTCAGATTCTTCACAGTTACATAATAGAGTTTTGAAATCAGATTTGAAGCACGAATGTTATCCAGACCCACCCCCTGCCCTTTGCCGTGTCAATAATTCAAATTTGGATGAACTAAAATTGAGTACAAATTGACCTAAATACTACCAAAATTAAAGAAGTGGATGCTTCTAGGAAACGATTTCAACTTCACGAATTCAATTGAGACAAAAAAATTCATCAAAAGCATAATGAAATTAAGAACTTAGTGAATGAGATAACCTTAAGAGCAGACTCCCAACGCAAAGCAGTGATACGTTCGTGAAGCGCTTCAAGTATGGTCCCCGGAAACAGTCTCGTGGATCCTTTTTTCTTCTCAATCACAGCCTTCGTCGCTTCTCTTCTTAATATTACCGAAATTGCCTTTTGCGACGCAATTTTCTTATTCACTTGATCTTTCCTTTCTCTCCGTAGTGTCTCATCGTCAGTTAGCAATGATTTTTCCCTTACGTGATTGACATTGATGACTTCCGTGGGATTCTTATACTCCGGTGATCGATTAAACTCCGGCGGGAAGGGGTTCACCGGCGGCCCAGGGAGGGAGACCATGGAGATGAGGATTGCCTGAGTTTGTTGAGATGTATATTTGGTCCGTAATGGTGACCAGACCGATTTTGGGGTTTATGAAGATTTTTTACAAAACTATACTTCCACTATTTCAATTTCAAGTAATTAAAGAAAACATCTTATTATTTATTTTAAAAATAAATTTATCTATATCTATACTACTATACCAAACTAAACCAAACGTACCCAGTATAATTCCACACATAGCTAACGCTATTAGTAGGGTCTGGGGAGGGTGTGATGAGGGCAAATCTTACCCCTATCCCAAGGGATAGAGAGGCTGCTCCCGTTTAGACCCCCGGCTCCATGGGAAAGAAAAAGAAAAAAATATAAATAAAATTAATGAGTAATAAAGTAAAATAAATCTAACAGTAATCTAACAATTAGCAGTGTATGACTAGAGTATATTAGTCACAAGAAACACAACACACCTACAAGAAACAAGACATACGCAAAATCTTTGCTAAACAACTCTACTCTCCCACACAACGGGTCACTCATCCTAAAACCCTAATACGACGTCTCCATAAAATCCTATCATTGATCATGTCCTCTGAAAGATGTATATCTATACTACTATATAATAGGTATTAGATGAACATTATTATAATTTGCTTTAATTTTTAAGATGTCTAATACAGTTTCTCTTACATACATTACAAGTTACCAATACACTAAATTTGTTGAGTTATCATTTTACCCCTACTCTACAATTAAACCCCAAATACTCTTTAATTCCCTATCTTAAATTCACTCGATTAAATATCATAAATCCCTAAACCAATTACTCATGTCGTTTGAATCGCCAACTCCGTTCGACTGCTTCTGCTCAACCCACCACCGCTCACCACCAAACCTCTTAATCGACCTCTTCTTTGCACGCCACCACCGCTCACTCTTCTGTTTTGTTTTCGCGCACCCGACGATAGCAATTTCTTTCACCTTTTGAAATCAATATGTTCATCATTCATAAATTTCCTCATTTTCCAGTTTTAGAATCATGGCAATGAATCCAATTGGGACTGTATCACGGGAGTTACGGTAACTTTTCATCTCCATCCAACACATACTTTTCTTTATCATGAAGTTATCTCCGTTAAATGCGTCGCATTGCTTCTGGGTTTTGTATTGGTATTCTTCAGTTAGGGTTTCTTTGCCTTGCCCACCAGGTGTTTGATAAATTCCTTCCGTGAGAATTGGGTTTAAACTAATGTTGATTGTTTGTTTTTTCAAGGTTTGTTTAAATGCTCTTATCGACTTGCTCTCAACATTCTGTTGAATTCTTAGAAAATTTGAACAATGAAAGCAACTTATTTGACATTGAAAGTCAAATTTTAACAATTTTCTAGGGCACCAAACATTCTGGTGTAATTTTGAATATTAGCTATTTCTGGTTATATGACAGTAAAATTAAGTTATGGTATAGTTCTTTACCAGAATAGCTGGTCATGAAATTGAACAGAACATGCATTTGAGATCCTTACAAGATTTTAAACATTTGGTATAGTTCTGTACAGTAGTGGCTTGAGGTCTGAACTCATACTTTCTGTGGTATCAAAATAAATTTCTAAAGCAACTCCACACTTACAAATAATTTGAGTCATAGTTTATTGTGGATTAGGTTTGCATAAAGATTTCCCTTAAATCTCTCGGGAGTTGTATAAACGCCGAGAGAAACTAAAGGATTTAAGCCTCCATAAAGGATCTTTCTTGTTGAAATCAAAATTTATTATGACCCCTTTGTTTTTATCATTCACGATTTGAGCCTCTAGAGTTCCTTGTTTCTTGATCAGTTGTAGTTCCTTATTTCTTGTTTATATTCAGTTTTATCAAATTCGTTATTTTTATCAGGCAAAATCTGATTAACCAACAGGGGTGTGTTGTATGGATCACGGGTCTTAGTGGGTCAGGTTTGTAGACAAGCTTTTAAGCTCTTATTCTAGAGCATGAGTCACACGCGTAAAGGTGTCAATTTCGACCCATTTAGTTATGGATGGGTCAATTCTGGTTATATTACGTCTCTAAAGGTTTAAAGGGTACATGTCAAATGGGTCGATCAAGTTGAAAGTTGCCCAATTTGCATTTTTAATGCATAATGCATAAAACCTCCTATATCATTTTTTGATGTCTCATTTAACCTGTCAACCGACTTACAAAAATTATCCATTTTGTTCATGTTTGAGGTGACAGGTTATATCTTAACTGCTTTATAATGGTGTTTTATAGGAAAAAGCACACTTGCACGTTCATTGAATAGATAACTTCACTCTAGGGGAAAGCTCTCCTATGTTTTTGATGGTGACAATGTTAGGCATGGATTAAATAAAAATCTAGCGTTTTCACCCGAAGATAGAACTGAAAATATTCGTCGTGTGGGTAAGTATTTTCTTTATTTTTTTGCAAAATGAGTTTATCTTTTTGCAAATATATCTTTTTGGTCAGTTTACTGATTATTTTTTTTAGATAAACAAATTTCTTTTTGGTCAATTTATCAACTAATTTCTTAAATAATCAAGAGTTTGACAAACACTCAAAACATATAATTATATGATTTGACATGTTGGTCTGATGCTGAATTGATTTTATAATCTGTTAGTAGAAGTAGCAAAGCTGTTTGCAGATGCTAGCTTAATCTGTATAGCCAGACTGATATTTCCTTATAGAAAAGATCGCTATGCATGCCGTGCAATGTTGACAGATAAAAATTTTATAGAGGCGATGCTTTTTTCTGTGTAGTTTTATTTCTGTGACTGTGTGTTTGTGTATTAAAAAGGTTAAATTTATTGATACTTTCTGCAGGTTTTCATGAACATGCCTCTTGAGGTGTGTGAAGGAAGAGACTCAAAAGGCCTTTACAAGCTTGCAAGTGCTGGAAAGATTAAAGGTAGGATTTTACCTGATCTTTTAATCTCTTAAACCTAAATTAGTTTCTCCTACAAACATTAAATCCAAATAAGTTAATAGTTTCTATTCATTTTGCTTACCTCTTATTTTAAAATATATATGGGTCAAATAATATGTACTCACTTACCCCTTATTTTGAAAGAGTTTTTATTTGCAAACATTAAATCCAAATAAGTTAATAGTTTCTATTAATTTTGCTTAACTCTTATTTTGAAATATATAAGGGTCAAATAATATGTACTCACTTACCCCTTATTTTGAAAGAGTTTATATTTACATTTCACAAACTGTCTTGTCTTTTTTTTTAAATGTGTTTTTTGGTTATTTTATATTTATTTATTTTTAATTAATAATAAAATGTCAAGCACTCAAAACATTTGATTATCTGATTATTACAATCTCGAAAGTATAACACACCTATTTATACAACTAATTATCCAATTCTGATTTATCATGTCGCATAATGCCTTTAAAAAGGCACATCCAAACACCATACATATCCAAATAAAACTAACTTATATTTTGAATATTGTTTGTGGACTAGCTTCATGATAGTATGCCATGGCCCTTACTAGGAACCGAATCTTTAAACCGCTATAATTGACTTTTCTTTCAAATCTCCCTAATTTTCTTGTGTAGATGCAAAGAAAATGGAACTGCCATATTTGAAACTTTTTTGTCTAAACCGTCGATTCTTGTAAACGATAAGTATACCCACGTGTGGCATCATGGTACTATGGTGGTCTTTGAGGTACCAGACGACGAAGCTGGACAGCGGTGGTTGATCTTGCTGATGGTCAATCATTGGTAAAAGTTTTATATCTTAACTGCTTTTTAATGGTGTTTTACAGAAAAAAGCACACTTGCATGTTCATTGAATAGAGAACTTTACTCTAGGGGAAAGCTCTTGTATGTTCTTGTTGGTGACAATGTTAGGCATGGATTAAATAAAAATTTTGCTTTTTCATCGAAGATAGAACTGCAAATATTCGTGTAGATGCAAAGAAAATGGAACTGTCATATTTGAAACTTTTTATCTAAACCGTTGATTCTTGTAAACTAGAAGTCTATAAGTATACCCACTCGTGGCATCATGGTACTATGGTGGTCTTTGAGACCGCTTATTAAAAACGTTTATCTGCTTATTTAATCATTTGGAATAAGTAACCTCAAACTGTTTATTCAAAACATCTTATTTCACTCATAAGTAATTAAATAAATAGTTTGGACAAGCAATCCGAACTCTCTCAAAAAATTTATTCTTCTACCAAAACACAATAATCAGATAAGCAGTTTTAATAAGCGAACCCAAAACCACCCCTGAGAGATCACCATCACATTCTCATTCATACAATCTCAATGCAATGCAGGCTTTACTGGAATTGGTGATCCTTATGAACCACCACTGAACACTGAACTGTGAGGTACATAAAACATTTCATTTGAACCCCTGTTTTCTCATTTTTGAACCCAAAAGTGAATGCAACTATGTTTCATCCAATAATCGGGAAGTGCTTATAGGTGACCTGCCTTCGTCTACTTCCTCCTAAACCAATATAACTAACGTGTCTTTATTAAATGAAGTCCGTTGACTAATTTGGTCTATATGGTGTGGTGGATTTTAGACATTGTAGTAAGGCACATAATTAATATATGAACTATGTTATATTGTTAATGTACACATCATACAAAGTGAGAGTATGGGTTGAAAATTTAATTAACAGGGTGATATTCATGGTATATAGTTAAGACATCTTGACCAAATTTTATGATTATATTTTACAGAATAAATGTATCTATGTTTGTTTTGATTTCCATTAATACTGCATGATGGGAGTCTTAAGATATTGAAATAGTGCAGCTAAACAAGACTTCCTTTGAATGGGGTTGGGCTAAGAGATACTGTATAGTGGACTCCTGTTGCAGATTGGAAGACATGCTTAACTTTGATTTTTGTAGTATTAGGTTTGAATGTCACACTGTCAAATGGTTTTTTTTTTCAAACCACTGGCTATCTTGCATTTGTAATACACATAGCATTTAGGTTATAGATACTTGGGAATATGAACTCCTTTAATCATCTAGCATGTAAGTGAATGATGTGCCAATTGGACAATAGTCTTTCCTTTTTTAGGTTATGAATAACTACATTTGCTTTTTTTCATATAAAGTTTTCTTTCTCTTTGTTGTTTGTATTTATATTTTTCAGGAAACAGGTAAACGAATAAGCAGGTTTCCTCCTGCGGCGAGGAGAATGGACACTCTTAATGATTTACTTGCTGCAATTGATCTCATTTCACTCCATTGTTCCCTGACCAATGATACAATTTGGATTATAAATGTCTAATGCTTACATCAGAATGAGAAGTGTTAAGAGGTGATTACAATGTTGATAATTTAGTCAGACAAAGATAACATACAGAAATAAGTTTCTAGATTAGATCAAGAAAATCTAAATTTGCTCAAGGTAAACGTCCAGTTTTGGCTTTCAGACATGTGTTCAATACATATACAAATGCATGTAGATTGTAATTATATACATACAGATTTAAAGAATTAATGCTCGGATTCATCTTTCTTCCTTTTTGTTGTTGTTGGTTTGATTACAGGTTAGCACTACTAGATTTTGAAGGTTTATGTTTTTTGGTTGTGTGTTTTTTAAGCATGTTCTGTGTCTATATGGATTGTATTTCAGATTCTTCTGTGTTTGCTCCTTAAATTAGACATCAAATTCCTTTCATTTCTTTGTTTTCTTTCATTGTTTATCACCATGGTGGTGGGGTTTCTTTCTTTGTTTAGATGAAAACCTATGTGATTTTGGAAGTTTTGAGTAGAGCTTTATGAGATGGGTTATGAAGTTCTAAAATGATTTAATTGTTTTGATAACGAGGGGTTTTTCATTTGTTTATCTTAAAGTTGTTGATGTAGGAGTTGGAGTATGACCACCATTGAAGAGAAGTTGAATTCAACAGGTGTGAGGAGTGAGGCGCACAATTTATTTAAGGAGATGAAATTGTTAAAGGAAACGCGGGACCATTTTGGTAAGTTTTACTTTTTTTTCCATACAAAAGAAAGACTATTTTAATTTGTTAATGGATTTTATAGAAAGTTAATTGTAGTTGTTTGTTCGGAAAAAATCAAATCAAAGCGTCCAAGTTTTATTTTTTTATTTGCAATCTAGGCCGATGAGCACCAATTGTGGTGTTGGTTCCATTTGTTTCTTCATGTTGGTTTTAAACATCATAAATAAATCAAACTGTGTTTTAAAGTTTGTTATTTTCATCCAAACAAAAAAAAATTAAAGCTTTTTTCTGTTTTATTGGAAATGGATTTCAAAAATCTATACACTTTCTGTTCAGAATAACAACTATGTTTGATATTTATTATTGGTATGTAATTTACATCAGAAAAGAGGCATACCTAGCAACAATAAGTTTTTGGTAAAATCAAAGTTTCAGTGAAAAAGAGAATCGTTTTTGCTTATTGGGTTCTGTAGCTGTTAAATCTAATTGTGGTCCTCTTGGTTAATTAAGTCACAACATAGATGCAATTGCTCGCAAGTCTTCAAATTTAAAGTTGATGTCGTTGTTTTCACCCGTACTAACAATTGACTCATTGCGACCCGTTCTGCAAAAGGTATAATGCTTCTTACATATTATTTTAATTCTTGAAGCCCGATGGACATGTAATTAATTGATAATACATGGACACTTTCGTAGGTATTTTAGAGTCAATTTTTTTTACATGTCCGGGGCTCAAAACGTTTTAAGGATTCTCGGGACCGGCCCTGATAATGATATTCACTACGAAGTGATCTTACGTTTGGATTCTAAAAAAAAATAAGCTCTCTTTTTGTTTTGAGTTTAAAATTGCATTTAAGATTGTAACTCTGGGATTTGCGTGGGTTGATGAAAGGCAAGTCAAAGAATTTACTACTTTGCTATTACTATAATGTTTTGTGTTTCTAATTCTGACTTTTTTAAAAGTCAAAATTTTGGCAAAAATGCAACACAACTTATCTTTTACATTTGTTATGATATTAAATGCACACCAGGGACACTGATCTTATGAAGAGAATAGGTGCTGCCACTGCTGCTGAAGTTAGAGCCACCGGAATTCCATATGCATTTGCTCCTTGTATTGCTGTAAGTATATGAAAAAATATTAGCGAGCATTCGTTAGTATATGTTTTATGGTAGTCTCAAATGCTGCAAATTTCCTTTATAGGTATGCAAAGATCCATGATGGGGATAATGTTATGAGAGTTACAGTGAGGATACCGAACTTGTTCAAAGTATGACTGATATTATAGTTATGTCGTCAGTTTGGATGGCTTTTGTGTATCAGGTTAAATTATTTCATAAATTATTAATTAGAGTATACTTTTCATCTTATTTGTGTAGTGTTGGACTTTTGAAGTTAAATTACATTGTAAACCACGTTACTCCGTCGCAACATGCAGGTTTAGCAATCATAGATAGTATGACATGTGTTGTAAAAGTATATTCCTCTGAGTACAAACCAATTGAGAAACTAAAAAAACACGAGTACAAACCCGTACTTTTAACCCTCCGTCGCAATGCGCGGGTTTCCCACTAGTATTAAAAATGCTTTATTAGTGTGAGTCATGAACAACGTAACGAGCCGAGACCGAGCTCGCCTAAACTTAAGTATAACTTATTCTTATTTAATTTACAAGAGCTCAAGCTTCATATCTAAAACTCGAGTTCTATTTGTTTCAAGCTCTAAGTCTAAAGCACGAGTTTGGCTTGTTTCAACTTTCAAGCTTTATATCTAAGGCTCGAATTCTGCTTGTTTCATGTTTCAGATCTAAAGCTCGAGTTCTATTTGTTTCAAGCTCGAAGCTTTGCTTGTTTCAAGATCTATATCTAAAACTCGAGCTCTGCTCATTTCAAGCTTCATATCTAAATCTCGAGTTTGGCTTGTTAATAATTTTTCAAACTTGGTTTATGCTTGGTTAGTTTATTATTTATTAAATATTTAATTAGTTTATTTATTTACGTATATAATTATTTTTTGTATAGGTATATGAAGCCTAAACTCTAGTTCGTTTAGTAAATGAACTCCAATTTAGGCTCAAACTTGAGCTCATTTAAACTCAACTTGTTATGAGATTTGAGAGAGTAAATCTTGAGTACCCCACAAACAACTCGACTCGTTTTCACCCCTGATCATTGATACCGTATGCTTTTTTTTCTTTTCGAATGAATCTCCGGAGAACTTTCAAGAATGTTTTTTTATAAATATGGACTATATGGGAAAATGAAAAACCTTAATATATATTGTTACTAAAAAAAGACAACAACCAAAGAGGTTGTGGTGTAGTGGTTGAGGTGAGGCCTGAAGTCCCAAGGGACCCGGGTTCAATCCCTGCCACCACCATTAATTTCTGAAGCATGCAAATGAGGCCTAGTTCTTAGGCTGATGCACCAGGGTTTTACCCACGTCGATCCAGGGTTCGAGCTTCGGCTCTCTCTCAAGCCCGGAAGGGGCCGTATTGGGTGGGTTTTTTCCTTGGATGCTCTCCAACTCTGACGTCAAGTGGGCTCGGTTAAGACAACATATTGGCCGGAGTTGGACGAGGCTCCCCCATGTGACGGGGGGTGCGACGTCACAACATTCAATGTTCGCCGTTCAAAAAAAAAACTAAAAAAGACAACAACCACTAGTTGTATAAAACTAGTGGGTTACCACCCGCGCTACGCGACAGATTCAAAACGTAGATAAAAATAAGTAAATCATGTCGGTATATTGTACGTGACGTTAGAAAAAGCACGTCGCAGCGGTATATTCGATTGTCAAGAAAAAGTTACGTCGTTATATACGAAAGTGAAGTTATTCGAAAAAAATTATACTGAAATGTAAATAAAAATAAGCACGCCGGGTGCGTATTACGGAGGGTTGGTTAAAATGTAGAAAAAAAGTCGCAACGATGTATTTTGAGATGAGTGCTGGACGGTTTAAAAAACGTTTAACGCACCAGGTTGGTTTAAAAATAATGTTACGAAAATTCACGTCGAAACGTAGATAAAAATACGCACGTCGCAGTGTCAATTTCAAAATTTTATAAAACATCATAGTTTAAAAGTTGTAAGAGTAAATCATTTCCTTTTTTTATTTAAATGACGCGTTCTGCTGCGGGTTTGTAATGTAGATACGGATAGGGTTTTCACACGTGTACGTACGTGAATCGCTGGGCCAAGGAAGCTATTTGTTTCTTTTTATGAAAGAAATTGTATTTAACAAAAAAAAATCAAGCTATTATTCATATGTACCACGTTGCGGCGGGTAACGTAAATAAAAAAAAGAGGAACCTCGTAACGGTATATTTGGAGATAAGCATTGAACAGTTTATAAAACGAAACGGGTTAAAAAATGTTTAAAACAACCGATCAGTTTAAAAATGATGTTACGAAAATTTACATCAAAACGTAGATATAAATAGTTACGTCGCAACGTCAAATTAAATTTTTTTTATAAATATCATATTTTAAAAGTTGTAAGTGGAAAACAAAAGCAAAAAACTATGAAAAAATTGAAACTTTAAAGCAGCTTTAAGGACTCGTACGTTTGTGATTTGATAACTTGTACATTATTACAACCAACTCCGTTTCGAATGAAACTTATACCGAAATGTAGATAAAAATAAGCACGTCGCAACGGTATATTCGAAATTTTAAAGAACATCATATTTTAAAAGTTATAGTGAAAAAACAAAATTAATTCAAAATTTATTATAATAATAAAATATTAAATTATAAAAAAGTAAAGTTGTTGACAGCTTGCATTGAAAAAGTGTGCTTTATATGCTTTTACTTGACGCATAAAGCCTTTCCCATTTGCCTTAATAAAATATTAAATTATAAAAAAGTAAAGTTGTTGACAGCTTGCATTGAAAAATTGTGCTTTATGTGCTTGTACTTGACGCATAAGGCCTTTCCCATTTGCCTTTTGTAAGTAACTAGGTTGTTCTCATCCGCGCGTTGCGGCAGGAATCAACTGTTTTCATATGGGGTTTAAGGGTGTTGTTCTTCCTAAATTCATATAGGTATAGTAGCATCCAATTTCATTGGGGTTTTAGTATTCATTCTAACATACAAAAGACCACCTATTTAATAAAATAGAGTTAGTAATTTATGAAGGAGTAATATTATATCAAAAAGAGGAGCTTACAAATGTGTTGGTAACTGAGACGTATAGAAGAAGCAACAAAAATAGAACTCTTATATTCCTTAATAATGCCATTATTAAAAAATCAACAGATGATTAAATAACAATTTACAGAGATCTTAATCCTAAACCTCATCTAACACAATAACGATCAATCAAATATGAAAATCGTTAAATCAAACTCACATCAACAACAATGAATAAACCACCTACGAACCCTAGAGCTTCAATTTTACATCAATAAGTTCAATTTAACTTTCAGATCCCGTGCCATTAGTCTCAAAACCGCACCTAGAAACAACATAAATCAACCATCAAATAACAAATGCATCAAAATTGAGTCTTACATAATTGATTGTTAACTAAATAACAAATCATCACTATGTGTTTATACTATCAAACCTAATTTAGAGTACCTTTTTAGGGACGTTGTAGTAGACGGCGAGAGATCCAAGTTTGTCGACGGCTAGAGCTAAACTGTTAGAGACAATATTAAAGGAAAAAAAATACCCTTGTACACCTAAAGGCACAAAGTAGAGGCAAAAAAACTATTTTTTAAAAGTTCCAATAAGAAAAGAAGCTGCAAATGTACCAGCAATTAAACCAAAAAAACTTAACAACAAACAGAAGATGGTCCCTTCCCTAAATATGGAAGAGCAAGCATAATTAATCAACAAACATCAAAAGGTAAACATATTATGCAATAACAAAAAAGGAAAACAACAATAAGCAGCTCAAAAAATAACTCAAAACACAAAGTATAATAAGAAAAAATTGATTGACGTTTTTATCAAAATACGTGTCTAACAACACCCTAGACATTTAATAACCACCAATTCAACATTTAATCAACATTAGATTAAAAACCCCCAAATTTTCCTCAAGAACCATAATTCTTGAATCAATAATTTTGGTGTTTAGATGTTGATTTCTACCTCCCTTTACCCTCCAACAAGTTAGGTTATCACTTAATTCAAGTTAATAACCAATAACACACCCGAAACAGCCCCTAATTCGGATTTCTCTAAAATCCACCAAGAACACTTAACATGGAGATTCAAAGGAAGTAATTGATACTTACTTGAAGTCTAAAAGATGATGAACACTCCAAATCAAGCAGATTGCACATGCAAAACATCAATTTCTTGTTCTTGGCCCTCCTCCCCTTTTTCCTTTGTAATTCACGACACACACACACACTCAAATGAGTGTGTGTATGTGCCATCCCCTCTAAACAAAATCTTAGTTTTTAGATTTTACACATTCAGTCCCTGCACTTTCAGTTTTGGCTCCTTCTTTCAAAACTAGGTAATTCCACCACTTAAAATAAACCCTCAACTTCCAATTCATTTATTTTCATCCCTATAATATGATTAACATATTATATAATAATTTCGAAAGTTGGTTTGTTACAAATCACACCTCCTAAATTTGGGTTTCGTCCCCAAAACCCGATCCACCAATAGATTAGGGTAACACTCGAGTATCTATGCTCAGATCCCCAAGTAGTTTCCGCCCCTTATTTGATGATCCTGCAGAACCAACACTTGGTTAATCCGCTTATACTACAAGCGTTTCACCTTACTACCTAAGGTAGTCACCGGTTCTTCTAGATAAAACATCCATCATCAATTGCCTCAATATCGATATGAGAAGCAACATCTACTTCTCTCGCCACACATTCCCGTGGATGAACCACGAGGAATGTATCATGGAGTCTACATGATCCCCCGAGTAACTCCTAGTGACATGCCACTTTACAAACTAAGGTGAAGTCTGAACGGTCCCACTAAACGGGGACTTGGCCTCCCACGTTTTCGAACCCGATACACCCCCTTTATAAGGGAAACTTTTATATCGCCAAAGTTCCCATTTGAATTTCAATACACCTCCTCCCTAAATCCATTTAAGGTTTTCTATCCACCTTGAGTGGATTTCTCAATCACACTCAATAAACAAGATCTTACACGCTAAGTCTTGAATCACAACATGATACTTAGTTTCATGACAACCAATACCACCCAACCAAACGATATTCGACACCGTTCAACATTTAGTAATTCATTCAATCGAATATGAATACTCAAATGGTAGATACGGTGACACCATCTTTCAACTATTGGTAATTAGTCACCTGGTTTCCTCCGAATCGAAGAAGAAACTAACACCTCAATCCGACTCAACAGGTACAGATGTACAATGTCACATCACAAGCTTCTTAAACCCAAGTTCTCCGACCACACGGGAGAGTAGGTTCACTTTTGGTATTTGGCCTTAACCCGCAGGCAAGTGAGACACTTATAACCATACCCTAGATTGTGCCTCTTTTCATCCCTAACCACCAAAAGTTAAACTCCAAAACAACATACAACAACCTATGAGACCTATAAGTCTCATTCATCACTCATGAAGTTCGAGAACTTCAGAATACCGATGAAGTTCGAGGACTTCAATTCAACCTTCTAACGCTCGCCCGCGTAAAGATTTATTAGTTCCCTTTCCAAGTTCTCTCATTTAGTTGTTACAATGAAGATCACAACTGACTAAGAGAATAGGCGATACTCCTGTCTCGTTGCAAATAGATATAAACGAGTCTAATCCACGAGGCAATAAAACAACATACAAGGCATATGGTCTTCCAAAGGAAAGTCACGTCAAATGCTATAGCTAAAACCTCATTCAATAATCCGTCACCCTGATTATCCCAACGACTTTAGCGAAAGTCATCCTTTGAGATTCAAGGATTCCAATCTTACATTTGAAGACTTCATTTTCAATCACCGGTCATGAAGTGCTAAGACTTCAAACACCATTTACCCTTGATTACTTCAATCATTACCGGGTCGACATATAAATCTTTATAATTCACCTCCACATCCTAATGGATCTCCACCCAAGCCAAAAAGGCACACCAAAACATTCCGAATAAAGGCCTCTCTTTTCACGGAATTTCAGAAAACTCACGAAGATAATGAGCTTGAACAGCTTTGCTTCGAAGATAAAAATGATCATCATCGAATAAACGACACGGTATTAGCGGTCTACACACCTTTCACATTGATCCACATAATCCGCGGAACTTCTAATAAGTCGAAAAGTTACATCCGCAATCCCATAGTATTCATAACAGAAATGATACCATTCATGGGATATCGCCATCCTCTACTTTAATTTGTTGAAACTAGGACTTTAGTCACATGTTCAAACCCGACATAAAGTACATATACATTCTTCCATTCTTCTTTTCCTCAAGAGAATGATTACACCCCAAGAAGTGACATTCGGGTATAGAACCCTTATGAACTTCTTTACAACTGGAACATCAAGTATTCCATTACTCTGGTTGGTGTCAATGGCATGAGCCAGGCATACACCAATACATGCTCCACGTGTTTCACCGTCTCTAGGCGAGAACGGGTCAACACATCACCTTTTAGTTATACACAACAATGATAAGGTTACTAAGTAACCACACAATTTCCACTACAATCGTAGGAATCCAGTCCATGTGATTGTTTCGCCCACATCCTTCAATTAATAATTCATACAATTGTCAACATTATGAATCCCTCAATGTTGATCGTCTCCGAATCCACCGATTCACATAAAATCTAATCCGAAAAAAGTACCAAAAGACTTCAGTCCCGTCTTTGGTAGTTAGAAACGTTTGTCTCGACAGCCTTAATTTCTATTTTATCCCCTTGTCATTCGCGTGCTTTAGCTTGAGACATTCACTTCGAATGTGTCTCGATGAAACAACTGTAGCACACATCATTAGGACTACAAAAACCACGGTGTAGTAAATCCAATCACTCCACTTGTGTAACTTCCACACATATGGCAACAACAAGTATTGCCTCCCCAAAGGGATTTCTAGCTCGGCTAGAATATTTGGCTTTCTAGAAGCCACCACTAATTCCTCTTCACACCCTATTAGCTTCCCGAGTTTGATCTCCTTGCATCACATAATGCTCAACTCCACCTGAGTTGTACACCATGAAGGAGAATCCACTCTATAAGTCAACCGATAGCATCGAGAAAGCCGATCTATCTTCATTCCCTCCGATACTTCCAAGATTTAGGCAATACCACACCCAGTCATACGACGTGCCCACAATCTTTTGACTAATCCATCGGTCTATCGTACGTGAAGAAAACACCCAATTTGCAAGATCCACAATGGCTTGTGAACAAGCTAGTTCAAGAACATCTCTTTAATTCACCCCGTTGCATTATCTTCACGCCTTTAAACCTTTTTCCCTAGGGAGAACTCCCAACCAAATATCCGCCATTTTCGAAGTCGACTCTGCGTGAGTAGTACTCCATCCACCCATCACAATGGATTGCTTCGAAGCCAATACCGTTTGTGATGTATTGTTTGCTAAACACCGAATAAACTCCCACCATTTACTCCTTTGGTTCGTCCACCACAAACCCCTTGTGAAGACAAGGTCTCCTTCCTCCACGTATTTGACAACGTTTGATCATCCTGCCCTTAAGGCTTCATGCGGTTCTTCAAAATACCTCCCCAAAGAGCTCCTACCTTCCTTGAAGGAAGATTGACACGACATCACGGAAAGCTTTAGCCATCCCCCACTAGAATGTTGCTTTCCATTTCTCTCAACTAATCCCAAGCTCATCCCCATCCCCGAGGTGATATCCACATAGACTCCTTCATACATGAGCCTTCCAATCAACTTCTATATACATATTCCGTCCACTAAATTATGTTTCCCCCTAGTCATCCCCGACCATGAAGTAATAAGTTTGTAGGTGTTCTACCTACTTATAGGCCTCTAGTCTTACTCTACAAGTCTCTACTTCTTCCTATGTGTATATTAATTACTCCTGCATAATCATCTATGCACAAACACATAATATATACATATACACATTTAACCACCTTCACTTACTCATTGTCGGTGTTCATCATCATATGGTTATCGATAAGGTATTCGAACATGTTACAATAAGAATCAAACTGGCCAGACATGATTAATAATGTAATATACCCAATTACATTCACTATCTCCATATAACGAATCCCTTAACAACTTTCAGCACAATTAGTTCACATTGGATACCAATTAAAACAAACATCACATAATCAATACTAACCTCGCCCTTTAAGCTCCGTGTCTCGGTCACGCCATCATTGGATTCTCATTTCTCCGACCATACTAAGAGCATTATAGGTTTGAGTTCGGTGTCTCGCACACCAAATCCCTCAAACCATTGCCCTGATACCAAGTTGTAACACCCAAAAATACAGCCTAATTTAAACTTTTAAAAACAACGCGAAATTTAGGTCCCAAAACAATATTTAACGTATCCACACGTTAAGATTTACAAACATGTATAGAAATAACAATCCACAAGTTATCCACAGCTTTTAAAACAACCCAAAAGTTTGTAAAGACTCCCCACGATAAGGTTAAACAAAAACAATCGCCCACACGGTCCATGAGAATCCAATCCACACGATGCGAGACCCGAGATCACTCCGGAGCTTTCCCTACATTCAAAACATCAATTTGAACATGGTTAGTAAAGATAAGTAGCCCTAGGGACCTCCCACAAGTCCTTACAACAAAGACAGGCCAAAACCCCAAAAACCCGAAAATCCCAACGTCTACCAGACTGTTTTGGGCGTACCATACGCTCCGGCCGTATGAGGCGCTGCCCGGGCGTATGGGGCCCTGGCAGCAGGTCAAACATGCCTAAAACTTGATTTTCAGCCTATGCAAATCCCCCTTTGACTGACCCGTTTGCATATATAGGCTATTAACCATCATAAACTCATGTTTTAACTACTTTTATGATCACCCACATATACCAACATGAATTGGTTAGTAATCCACCCCAAACCCGAGCACCACTACTTGTTTCTCACTCATTAAGAGTTTAACACAAGTTCTATCAATTCGTTAGTTTAGGTACATCATAACCTACAACTTTAAACACATAACGATCCATACTCATTGTATGTTTTACCATTCTTTCAACTTGACATATCCACATGTCTAACGAGAGTCCCACCACTCGCTTTCTCACATGGAGTATTTGACTGCATGCCGACCCATGAAGTATCCACACTTCATGTCACCCGTGAAGTACTTGACTTCACTTTCACCCGTGAAGTACTTGACCTCACTACCATTCGTGAAGTATCCACACTTCACGTTACACCTCCCTAAAGTATCCACACTTCATGTAATCAACCAATTTACCGTTTTACTACTAACAGATAACTTTCACCACATTAGGCTAATTTTAGTCTAATGTTACCACATTATACATTTTAGTTGACTCTTGACTACATTGAGTCATTTACACCATTTAACCACATATCACCCATTAGTTTGACCAATAACCACATAAGTCAATTTACATCTATTTACCACTTTTACACATTCAAGATTGACTATTAACCACATAGTCAAATTACATCTATTTACCACAATTGCACATTCAAGTTTGACTATTAACCACATAGTCAAATTACATCTATTTACCACAATTGCATATTCAAGTTTGACTATTAACCACATAGTCTAATTACATCTATTTCAACATAATAGTTTGACCCTATACCACTAAGGTCATATTACACCAATTTCACCATTATCCACAATGGTTTGACTTATATCATATTAAGTCAATTTTATATCGATTTCACCATTATCCACAATGGTTTGACTTATTAAACATTAAGTCAAGTTACACCACTTTTACCACTTTATGTTTGACGAATTTCCTCATTATGTCGACTACAACAATCCTACCACATTCACACTTTACTTTGACCATTTACCAAATTGCCACACATCCATGGCTTAGTTTGACTAAATATCCACATTGAGTCAAACATACAATAACATGTAAATAGCATACCACACATACTACTTACACAAAAATACTTATCTAATACTAAGTTCTGTGCCAATGAAGATTCCAATCGCTTCTCAAAGTCATCACCTTTATCGCCTTGTCACCTAAACATTCCACATGTTTTAGTACTCTAATATATCCCCAATTATTCCTCAATTTAGGTTTGACACTCACCCAAGATCTTATGATCTTTACCATCATCTAAACTTGATTTATTAAGCTTCACACAAACTTTCAACCATTGTAAACCAAATTCACCCATTTTGACCCGTTAAGGATTTCACCCAAATTCCACAATTTCATCAATTCATAATTCACTAATTCCATTGAGTTTTAAACTTGAAATTGTGTTTATATAACACCATAAACACTTATTCATACTCAAATCACATTTAAACACCTCCAACTATAAAAACCCCCAAATTAGGTTCTCAAGAACCCTAATTTTGAAATCATCAAATTAATTGAGGTTTTTTTTTTATCATAATACGTGTCTAACAACACCCTAGACACTTAATAACCACCAATTCAACATTTAATCAACATTAGATTAAAAACCCCAAATTTCCCTCAAGAACCCTAATTCTTGAATCAATAATTTTGGTGTTTAGATGTTGATTTCTACCTCCCTTTACCCTCCAACAAGTTAGGTTATCACTTAATTCAAGTTAATAACCAATAACACACCCGAAGCAGCCCCTAATTCGGATTTCTCTAAAATCCACCAAGAACACTTAACATGGAGGTTCAAAGGAAGTAATTGATACTTACTTGAAGTCTAGAAGATGATGAACACTCAAAATCAAGTAGATTGCACATGCAAAACACCAATTTCTTGTTCTTGGCCCTCCTCCCCTTTTTCTTTTGTGATTAACGACACACACACACACACTCAAATGAGTGTGTGTGTGTGCGCCATCCCCTCTAAACAAAATCTGAGTTTTTAGATTTTACACATTCAGTCCCTGCACTTTCAGTTTTGGCTCCTTATTTCAAAACTAGGTAATTCCACCACTTAAAATAAACCCTCAACTTCCAATTCATTTATTTTCATCCCTATAATATGATTAACATATTATATAATAATTCTGAAAGTTGGTTCGTTACACGCAAATTAACTAATATGACGACAGGTCGCCGGGAAACATTTAAAGGTCCAAAAAATAGCAAAAAAAGAGTATATCTTTGACAATCCTCTAATTATCTCACCCTCACATCACCAACCTATTCCGGTATGTATGTATGTATGTATGTATGTATGTATGTATGTATGAATGTATACTTTCCTTCATTCATCTTCTTTTCTAAAATTAAGAGGATGTATGCATGCAGGATCAAGTTAAGAGGATGCTAAGGTTAGAGGTGCACAAAAAAACCGGTTTTTTTTTAACCCGGTCCAAACTGGCAAACCGGTTTGGGATAAACCGGTTTGGACCAAACCGGTTCGGGTTAGGCTAAAACCGCCGGGTTGAAACCGGTTTGAAGCATTTAGGAGTATACCGGGTTAGGGACCGGTTTGTGTGAACCGGGTTGGAAACCCGGTTTTTAAACCGGTTTAAACCAACTTGAAAAAAACGAGAAACCATAGTTTGCCTTCAATGGACGATTTCATCTCAGTGGACACCTTCAAGTAAAGTTTAACAATTTCAGGGACGATGGTTGCTACTTTGCGAGAGAGACGATGGTTGGAGAAGAAGAGAGAAGAGGATGCATTTGGGGATCTATATATAAATAACGTCTCCATCAACGATCGTGGTCCATCATCTTCTCCTGTGTTTTTTCAAACCCTATCACCATCAAGAATCAAACTTGTTTTAATCTTCATCTGCATCTATGTTTTTTCCTTATAGCCATATCAAAGTAAAGGAAGAACGATTCATGGTTGAAGAAGATTACCTGGTACGGTACTTCAAAAATCAAATAGCTTCTTCGTTTGAGTTTATTTTGTTCGTCTGAAACGGTAATGACGACACCATGGCCGGAAGTGAATTCGATGAAGAAAGGGATCAGATTGAGGGATTTTTGGTGGGGAAATTGGAAATAAAATTTATTAAATTTTTTTTTAATAAAAACCGGTTTAAACCGGTTTATAGGGCAAACCGGTTTGTAACTAACCCTAACCGGTTTGACCAGTTAGACATTTTTCACCTCCGAAACCGGTTTAACCCAAACCGGTTTAGGGCCAAACCGGTTTTGACTTTTCGTTGACCAAACCGGTTCGGGTCGGGTTGAACCGGTTTGGGTTAAAAAACCGATTTGTGCACCTCTAGCTAAGGTTGTATGAGAAAGAAGAGGAAGTTGTGAAAGCGTTTCATAGATTACACGCGGATGAACGAATAAAGGGTTTGGGCGTGTTTTTCGTAACCCTACTCTCTTTGAAGATATTGTAAAAACATGGCTCATGTGTGCTTGTCGGTATGTACCTTGCTAGCTACTTGTTAATAATTTTATAACGTGGAAGTAACAAAGGACTGTTTATTTGTAGATTCACAGATAGATTAGAGATGGCGGAAAAGATTTGTAGGCTAAACCCGGAAAGAAAGAGAGGTAGAAGAAAAGAAGGGGATTTTAATTTCCCAACGGCACATGAAGTATCGAAGTTGGATAGGAACAAGTTGAAAAAGATTTTGGGATACAGAGGTGATGTGGTATTGGATCTGGCAAAGGACGTGACAAGTGGAAAAATCAACTTGGATCATCTGGAGCACCGATATTCCAATGAAAATGATTTGTACCAAGAGTTGAGAAAGATGAAACCATACATTACGGAACTGCCGCATCTCCACCATCGCAGCGTAGGTCTTGATGCCACCACCAAATCCCAACAGATTTAGGGTTTTGAAAAGGGAGAGGGTAATAATAAAACGGGTTAAAAAAGAAATTTTGAAATGACTAAATTGCCCCTTATTTAACGTTAAAATTTTAACTGAGTTAGGCCGTGTTTGGTAGCCTCTTAATGACATTAAGAGGCTACCTCTTAATGGTTCATAGCCTCTTAATGGTTAAGAGGTAGCCTTAAGTCTGAATGGTTAAGAGGTAACATCTTAATGGTAAGTCCTCACAAGTTACATGGCCCCTTATCTCTTAACCATTAAGAGATTTTCAACCATTAAGAGGTAGCCTCTTAATGTCATTAAGAGTCTACCAAACAGCCCCTTAGTCAGTTGGATGAAAATGACTAGATTTTGAAAAGTCAGAGACATAAAAGCTAAAAAACTTTTTGGATGAAAGTGACTAAAATAACCAAAACACAGGGACGAAAATAATACTTTACTCTAAAAATTTTAACCCTTCCGAACGCCCAGATTTAAAAACCTAGTTGTATTTAAAATTCATAATACCTTTGACCATTCTGTTGGTATCACATCCCTAAAACAATATCAAATAAACAACCCACTCATACGGGCCGTATAGGGCTATACTACCCGTATAGAGTTCATTAATTACCAGCCAATCATTGATAGTCAATGATTGGCTGGTAATTAATGAACTTTATACGGATAGTATAGTCCTATACGGGCTTTATAGGGCACCCAGTCAATGATTGACTGGTAATTAATGAACTCTATACGAGTAGTATAGCCCTATACAAGCCGTATAGATCACCTAGAATGTCCAAATAAAATCAATACATGTCCAAATAGCCGACCCCTTTTAAGCGGGCCCAAAACTTATCGCCTCCGTAAACAAATTAAAGTTAAACCCACTACAACGAAAGTCAAAATTAAAAATTCCCTCGTGTGATGCGGACCCCAAATCACATTTAAATATAGTTTTTTAAAAACCATTATTAAACCGCCCTTCTCTCCCGCATCCGATCGCCACAGAACCAACCCCGTTCACAGCCAAAATTAACCACAAACCCTAGAATCTTTCGTAACAATGGCGGCTACCGGAGGAGAAAGCGGATTGGCTCAAGAAGACGAGAAGAAGCCTATGGATCAGTCGGCGCACATCAATCTCAAGGTTAAGGGTCAGGTATTGACGCCATATGATTATGAAAATTGTTGCGCATGCCGATTTTTGATTGATATTACAGTTCGTTTGTGTCTGTTTTACTTTTAAGTGCTTCAAACTTCTTGATTTTGATGTTTGCTGATGGATTTTATAGTTGGTTAATTCGGCCATAAGTTTAGGATATTTTTGTTCGTGCGAGGCTGTATTTGTTGTTTTAAAGAGATTGATGCGTTTGATAAGCAAATCGACCAGTTTAGCTTGTTTTGAGTTTGGAGATTTATATAGTTCACAGTTGAAAACCGGTTTAATGGTTCCATTCACGGTTAGAAACTTGGGGCTCACCATGTAAACACAGTGGTTTATCTTTATTACTTTTCCATTTTTGGAATATGCATTTATTCACAAACAGTCTTTATCATTTTTAAAAATTTAATACAAACCGACGACTATGATTCTTTTTTGCTTTAAAAACCAGTCCAAACCACAAAACTGAACCGTTTTGGCCTGTCCGGCCGAACCAACTAGTTTAATTTTTTGTTTTTTAAAACTGTATGTCAAAAACAGGGCTGGCAAAACGTATCGTGTTCTATTAAATGGGCCACACACGGCACGTTTAACTAAAGGGGTCATTTTCTTTAACACGAACATGGACATGTTTAATAAACGGGTTACACAACACTACCTGTTTAACACGATTAAATATAACATGTTCCCATTTAACAAGTCGTGTCGTGTTAACCGGTTACCGGTCATGTCATAAATTGCCAGCTCTAGTCTAAACCCGTAGTTTAAAAAAATAAGCTTGATGTGATTGAAGGTAGTAATGATACTAATTTTGATTCAAGTATTGGTTTCTTTATTCTTTAAAGTCTTTCATGTTTTGGTTTTATAATGGCCCAGTTGCTACTTTAATATTCTTCATTAAAAGTTTTCATGGTTCTCCTTTTCTCTTTCTGTATACAGTACAGTTTGATTGTCTAATCAAAGAGTGAACCTATTGAACCATATAATTATCTTTATTGAAGTTCAGCATAATGATCTGTTGCTAAGTTGGCCTGCTATTTTGGTACAAACATGGTAGATGTATGGGACATTATTTTGTCATGATATAAGGTAGTGCTGCCAAAGGGGTGGGGGACCCTTCCCCTGTATCCTCTGATGCACATATTATTTGTTGCATGTATAGATTCATCATCTTGATCTATCTGTATTGGTTTCTTATCTTTTGGCTGTACTCTAATTAAGTTCACAATATGTGGCGATGATGTTCTATTCTGCAAAAGCACCAAAACTGGAAAATGAAAGTTAAAGAAATTGATGGAAACTTGTGCTAAAAACCCAAAATTGTTCATAAACCGTTGAAACTAACAGAACCGCCCAACTTGAAGCGTTCTGCCAGTTTTGAAACTTATGTGGTTCGGTTCTTGGTTTGGTTTTGGTGGTTTACCAGTCCAGCTGACGGTTTGGAACTAGGAATCTGTTTTGCCACTTTTATTAATTTCTTTTTCATTCTTGGAATATGCTATTGTATGTATTTGTATTATTTTCGTGAACCATATTTATCATTTTAAAAATGTTAATACAAACTAATGATTTTTAAAAATAATCCAGACCACCAAAACTTAACCCCTAAAACTGGAATGCTGGCCGTCCCACCTGGGTGTTGTTTTTTGAAACCGTAATTAGTAGTTTAGCCTAGAATTTTTGTAAAAGCTGGACTGGAACACACACGCTTGTGGTGGTTTTGGTTTTTTAGTACAAGTTTCGTTAGTTCCTTTTTTCTTGTTTTGGGGCTTTTGAGACCCATTATGTTTCATTGAACAGTGTAGACATTTTGTTGGTTATTGTAGGATGGGAATGAAGTGTTCTTTAGGATCAAGCGCAGTACCCAGCTGAAGAAGTTAATGAATGCATACTGTGATAGGCAATCTGTGGAGATGAACTCTATTGCTTTTCTGTTTGACGGGCGGCGTCTTCGAGCTGAGCAGACCCCTGATGAGGTAAATATCTTAATTATTTAACGACTGCAAGTATTCCATCTGTTTGTTTGATAATTCCATATGATCAGGTCTGGTTTTTCATTTATGATCTTAAGTCACATCTTTCTTTCTTTCGCTTATCACAAGAACAATATTATTTGTTAAAAGCGGCATCATTTTCTTTATGGCGAATGAATAGATGAATTTTGAATCAAAAGGTTAGTTCATATGTAGAGATGGCAGAACAGGCAAGTGGTATAACTGTATAAATAGGTTTGGGTCAAACCTGTAATTGTTTGATTCGTGTCTCACAACACTTTATTTGGGTGTAACCTAGCCTCTCGTGAGCTACTCTAAATCGGCTTGTTAATGGCTCGAATCGAGCCAAGCTGGGCTTAAACAAGTTCAAGCTTGAGCCTAATATGAAACTCGTTTAATAAATGAGATCGAGCCTGAGGTATACATACCGAGTTTGACTAAAGCCCTTGAGCCTAAATGAGGTTATTATCTATATCTATGCTCTATAATAAATAAAGGTTTTGGTGGGACACTTTTATCCTTCTATGCATCCTCAAGTTTTTTTTCCCGCCTCTCTCTCCTAGTAATTATACAATTAAATATCTTTTATTGGTTTTATAATTTTTAATTTCATGCCTCTCTCTCTCCTGTTAAATAATAATGATTTCTATAATTTTTTTATTTAAAAAAAAGTAGGTTTGTTCATAAAACATTTTTATAAATTAAACATTTCTTTCATTCTTTTTATAAAACATTTTAAAAAAATAACTATATAACGTTTCTAAAATTTATACTAAAAAACTATGTAATATGTCATAAATATGTAATATGTAAATCTTTATAACTGGGTATATATAATATTGCATTTATTCAACCCGTGTAATACACGGGGTTCTAACCTAGTTTATATAAATAAAATAATGTATGCTTTTATAAGCGCTCTTACATCTTTTGACATCCATTTTTTTACGCCTAGTGTACCAACTAGCCTTGCACTTGCAAGCATTTAACACCGTACCACTAGGTCATGGGTTTAAATCTTTTGATTGATAATTGTATTGTTTATACAGCTTGAGATGGAGGAAGGTGATGAAATTGATGCAATGCTGCACCAAACTGGAGGTGGGATCTAGAAGCTAGAGAAACTTGGTAGGTTGAATATAAGTTATGAAGAAAATCTGTCACGTAGTTTGTTTGGATCATGGTCTTACTTGTGGTACATTTTGGTGGTAATGCTCGGAAATTAGCTTATTATCCCTAGTTTATTTTGTGGGTTTCGTCAAACTACCGTGTTTATGTTGTGCTTTGTATATATCGGCTATTTCTTCATATTTTCCAATTGCTAGGCATCATGATTTTATAAAACTACTAGAATCGTTCAACACCTTTAGATAGGTATTCGTTCTTATTTTTCTCTTTAATGAAGAATTAAACCCTGCTTACATCTTTTTCATCATTTTCTAATACATATCAAATGGTTTCCGACTAATCCATCAGCATGTTCTTACGTGTAACTACTACATTATGGGTTATATTCCGGTAAATGATGCCTTGTAGTTGGGTTGGACTGATTCGAGCCTTTCCTGAACTTGTATTGTAGCTTCAATAGTGCAATATACTAAAAATCCCCGTTAGAAGGTGTTCAAGTTAGTTTCATAAGTGATAATCTTGTGTATATCATGTGATATGTCATATGTGTATGTGTGTACTATGTATGAAGGAAGGAGATTATAGTATAGCATTCGTGTAAAAACATAAATCCTAATCTGTACATACTTAGAATTGTGTAACCTAGTACAAACTGTTTAACTCATTTATCTAAATCAAACGGGTTTATGGGTTTGTAGATAACAAACAAGTTGTAAACGTGTTAATCAGATTGATGGGTTGTAATAAACGGGTTGGCGGCTCGGCCTTTTAATTAAACAGGTTAACATGAACATGACCCGTTTAATTAAACTCCAAACACGACTGATTTATTAAACCGAAAATCGTCACTCGTAGCATACTATTTAGAGACGGGGATTTGGTTTATTGGATAAGATAAGATAATGAACCCGTTTCTTGAAGGGTTGTGCCGGTTGCTCTCCCTTTTTATAGGGGAGTAAGGATGACCATATGACGGCTATAGCTAGTTTCAGTTACATACCCCGATTTTAAAAGTACGTCTCATCCTCGTTGGGTACTCAATTACTAATTACCTATTTCATATCAAGTATACTAGTTAGTTTGTTAAAATTTCCGCCTTGGAATTCTCAAATACATTTCTTACGATTTTAATTTTTATTTAATTTTATTACCCAAGAAATTCATAAATATAAAAATTAAAAAGTTAGTGGATTAGATTACTCATTACCTGAAGACAATAGAAAAACAAATAAAAATAAAATGTTTACGAGTATGATTTGGATAAACGGGTACACACTTTCAGGTAATCGAGCATGATATCACCTAATATCATACTCGTTTCATACACGTGAAAATTTTAAAACTAATCTCATACTAGGTTCAAGACCTGAATACGCGTAGCATTACTCGTCTGAACATTTAAGATTTCAGGTTTAACTGTCTGGTTCATGTTTATTTGCCATCCCTAATAGGGAAGGGTGTTGGGTGGGGTGTTGACCTGTTGGGGTCTAGTGGTAAGACCTGTAAGAGTAGAGTTTTACAATCAAAAGGTTATGAATTTAAACTTTACCCGAGACAAAGAGAAAACTATTAATAATAAAAATTTGTCGTTAAAAAAAAGTCCGAAGCTCAAATGTCATGCCTGGTAGTCTGGTAACAGGGTATGTTTGCAACTATTAAAATAAAAGTTTTCTTCAAATTTTATAAGTATTTAAGTATACTTTAAGCAACTTTTAAATGGCTTCATTTATTTGACTCATTTTATTTTCAACCAACCTATTTACAATTTTCTCATTGATTGAAAAAAAGTTATCTTATACATTTAATAATTCATTACTCTTTAAAAGAACTTTAAAGATCAAATTATCAGAAACCTATAAAATAATAATAAGTTATACCTAAAAATGTTTACATTAATTATATATATATATATATGGTGATTATAATAAAAATCCACTTGAGTTGAATAAACCTTACAAACCCTGTTAACATATGTAAAAAAAAAACTTTTTATTTTTGGGATGAATTCTACATTCAATTTTATCACTTTTGGTGAAAAAATTATAAAAAACCGCCTAGCGGTTTTTTAATTTTTTTTTTAAAATCTGACGTTTGTTACATATGTAAGTTCTAAGGTCTGACGTTTTTTACATATGTAAATGCTGACGTATTGCATACGTAAGCCAAAAGACGCCGATTTTTTGCTATTTTTTGCATATATTTTGTCTTTTTTTATTTGGCGTTTTTTTATTTTTTTTACGATTAGGGCTTTTTTTATATAAATAATCAATCCCAAAATTTTAAAAAAAATTTTGCAATTTTTTTTCCAAAGGGTTTGTAAGGTTTCTTCAACTCAAGTGAGTTTTTATTCTACACTTCCCATATATATATATATATATATATATATATATATATATATGGGACGTATCTATTGTAAACCCTATGTTGTTATGAAAACCCTTAAACTCAATGTAGGCCACATATTCATTTCTTAATATGTGGTTGTAATTAATTCTGTATTTTAATATATTTAATAAAAAAACTTGTGGCTTATGTTAAAGATGAGGGTAAAAAGGTAATTCTATATTTTTCTTTTTTCTTTTTACAAAATAATGAATATTTTAATTCTCTTTCTCTAAAAACAGGTTAAAAGAAGTGACTTTACGGATTCAAAATTAAATGTTCTTCACATTTCAACATTACAAAACATTAAAAATATAGATCTAGAGAAGAAAAATAAAGATTTAACTTGACAAGGTTTCCACACCACATAAGGACAAACCAACAGTACCTTACATTAAATGTTGATGGCGTAGGATCCCGTGGAACCTACTGACGTGCGCTTTAGGCCCGCACACGGGAAGGAAACTTCACTTACAAGGTTTTCACACCACATAAGGACAAACCAACAGTACCTTACATAAAGACAAAAGCTCCTGAGTGTACGGTAAGGGGGAACACGATGTCATTCCAGGAATGTCAGGAGCAGGGAGACATTCTCATTCATTCAAGTGGTCCCATCAGATAAGACAAATCTGACACCACTAACGGTTGTCACCTAGGGGACCACAAGGATATTCCTGATGGCGACGTTCCTCCAATCATACACCCGCCAGGTCACCACCCTCCTCCGGCTATAAATACGGGGCCTTGCCCTCAGGTATGATCCTAGGCTGAAAGGCTAAAACTCTCACTATCACGCCAAATTTCTCTGAAAAAGCCATTACTTACTCTCACGCCGGAGGGTGGTCACAGGGAACCCCCCTTCCCTGTGACGAGGCTAACGACGTTGTTCATTTTGCAGGACCGGTGGTTTAGTTCGAAGCTCATTCCCATTTCACCAACCCAACAACTCTATAGACCATCTATATAGAACATCCGTTCGATTAGTGTATCTTCATTGGCGCCATCCGTATCGGATAGAGCAAACAATCTAATGAGTTCAACTATATTGTCCTCTCAACCGTTGCCCATCGTTAGGGTCACTACGACAGGCCTAGGATACCTTGACATGGGTCCAACATCTGAGCCTAACTCACCAACCTTCACTGAAGCAACAACACAGCCTATCTCGCAACCATTCCCTCCAAACCAGTCACAAATCGCCATGCCTAGAGCGAATTTGGGATACTCAACCCAAAGAACATGGCTAGAAACATAAAACACAAACACTTCGCAGGCTCCCGCCACCCCATCTTTCACCCACACACTACCAAGACCTTCGGGACAAGTTGGAACACCCACGTTCACACACTCAGCAGGAATATCACCAGAGGGGTGGTACATGGAACAACAACAACTCTTACGCCAAACGTACGAAAACTGGGCGCATGAAGTCAGGCTAGCAGAGATAAGAGCCAACCTATCCTTCACTGAAACTACACCAGCATCATCAAACCCCGCTGCCCAAGCATTCACACTACAAACGTCCACAAGGCCACTCAGTGGAACAACAAATCAATCCCGCCAGGCCCGGGATAAAACAGATCCGCGGAGGAAGACCTAACCAAACCATGCAGACCGGAGGCATTTTTCGAAAAGTCCAAATTCACACCAAGGATAGCCCAAGCAGAATTCCCGGTAAAAACAAAATTGCCATCAACCGTAGGAAAATACGATGGCTCAGGGGACCCAGATGACCATCTGAACGGTTTCTACACGGAAGGTGGCGTAAAGGGATGGACACTTCTGGTATGGTGCCACATGTTCGCGCAGACCCTAACTGGCGCAGCCCGCGCATGGTTTGACAGCCTCCTAGTAGGAGAAATTGATAACCTCAAAGATTTAATAAGCAAGTTCTCACAGCACTTCAGCCAGCAACGCAGACACACGAAGGATGCGGGAGACATAATGTATATACGACGGCGAGATAATGAATCCATAGAGGATTTCATTACCCGTTACAACAAGGAAGTATTACAAATCGGCGGAGTTAGCGAAGACCTCATGAAAGTAGGGTTCACACAAGGAGCGCGAAGTGAAGAGCTGATTCGCTGTCTCACGGGAAGAGATGGCATGCCAAAAACTTGGAGCGAGATCATGACCGCAGCAAAAATTTTCGCTCGAACGGAGAAGGCACTATCCAACCAGCGCGTAACAGAAAAGAAGGAGCATAGAGATGTTGGACACGCTGCAGCAAAAACAAGTGACAAAAGACCAAGGGATCAGGGAATATGGTCTAGGATCCACACCCAATGAAAGGCAACACACCGAAAGCAGATACTCAAATCCACGAGATGGGCAACAAACGCACAATAGGGTTAACACATGGACGCTGTCAAAATCCCCGTCCCAAGTGCTGTTAACAGAAACCATAGACCTCGTTCAACACAATCCATTAAACCCCAAGTCATCCAAAAACCCGAAGAAATTCTGTGAATTTCACAAAGACATCGGCCATGATACGGACGACTGCATACAACTGCGGAGACAGATTGAAGTAGCAGTCAAAACTGGCAAATTAGCACAACTGCTAAAGGACTTAAAGAACGGTGCCTGCGCGGCGGACCAAAAGCAAGAAGAGGATCCGCTAAAGAAAAAAAATCCAATATCTGTGTATGATACAGGGGAACCTGCAAAAACATCGCGGACCACACAAAAGACAGGAGGAACGAGAAGACGCATGGAGAGAACATCAAGTAATCTTCCCGTGAATCAAGGGAGGCCCAACAAAGAAAAGGCCACTGGTAATTAAAGCATTAATGGGACACTATCATTCCAAGTGCGTGTTCATTGACGGTGGAAGCTCAACAGATATCATGTATGAACAATGTTTCCGCCAGCTCGACGCGGAAGACCAAAGGAGGTTGGTACCCGTCGACGCACCTATATCGGGTTTCTCTAATGAGATAATGTCGGCCAAATATCATTCCCAGTCACTTTGACAGATGGAAAAAATGAAAGAACAGAGATGATAGATTTCCTTGTACTCCCAGTAAACTCAAAATATAATGTGATTTTGGGAAGAGAAGCCCTGGCTACCTTCAATGCAACCCCCTCTACCACGCATGGCGTGATTGGCTTCCCAACCCCTACTGGCATAGCAATCATATGGTCAGATAGAGAATGCGCCACCACAGAGGGGTTCAGGCCCGCGAAGTCCCTAAAACCATCAGAAGCCCCGATGCCAGAATAATGGGTGCTGAATCCTAACTTCCCAGAGCAGCCCATAACCATTGGCACAACAATCTCGCACAGCACACGAGAACACCTAAAGCAGTTACTCATCAAGTACGCGGACGTATTCGCTTGGCAACCATCAGATATGCAGGGAGTGCCAAGGGCAATGGCGGAACATCGTTTGCAAACTTATAAGGCGATAGAGCCAATATCCCAGAAGCGCAAAAACATGGGAGGTGAAAGAAGCAAAGATCTGGAAAAACAAGTCCAAGAGCTGTTAAAGGCAGGGATCATCCGCGAGGTAAGATACCAGACTTGGGTAGCCAACCTTTTAATGGTTAAGAAACCAGATGGGAGCTGGCGCATGTGTAATGATTATAAGGACCTAAACAGGGCATGCCCAAAGGACTGTTACCCGTTGCCAAAAATTGATCTCAAAGTAGACTCTCTAGCCCCATTCAGGCTTAAATGCTTCCTGGATGCATACAGGGTCTATCACCAGATTCAAATGGCCGTGGAAGACGAAGATAAGACGGCTTTCAGAACAACATCGGTATCTTTTGCTACACAAAGATGCCTTTCGGACTAAAGAACGCAGGAGCAACCTACCAGAGATTAATGGACAAGGCTTCCGCGCGCCAAATCGGAAGAAACCTAGAGGTCTACGTAGACGATCTGGTAATCAAGAGCAAAGAGGAAGAAACAATGATCAAGGATATCGAAGAAACATTTGAAAGGCTGTGCAGCATGAACATGAAACTTAATCTAGCTAATTGCCCTTTCGGTGTAGAAGAAGGCAAATTCCTGGGGGTAATGGTCATGAAAGATGGTTTCAGGCCCAACCCAGAAAAGGCCCTAGCAATCGCGCGAATGCCATCCCCATCATCCCTCAAGGAGGTCTAGACGTTGAATGAACGCCTAGTTTCAACAGATTCTTAGCTAATCATGCTTCCAAAGCGCTACCATTCTTCACAACGCTAAAAAATTGCCTAAAGAAAAGCCAGTTCACGTGGACAGAAGAGGCGGAATCCGCGTTCCAAGAAATGAAAGATTACTTGATGAACCTCCCCACCTTAACCGCGTCAATGCCAGGAGAAACCTTAATCCTATGCCTGTCCGCATCTGAAGGGGCAATGGGTGCCGTGCTACTGGTAGAAAGAAAGGGCGTGCAAACCCTTGTTTATTACGTCAGTAGGGTCTTGACTAGTCTAGAAACACGTTACTTGACATTGGAAAAGCTAGTACTCGCGCTGGTACACGCATTTCGGAGATTAAACAAATACTTCCAAGCACACCTAGTGACAGTATTGACAAATCACAAGTTGCAATACGTCCTGCGAAGACCCGAACTCTCTAGAAGACTGGCACAGTGGGCCATTGAGTTGGGCGCGCACCAACTCACCTACAAGCCAAGACCAGCAATTAAGGTACAAGTACTAGCGGATTTTGTCACCGAGATCCCGAAGGAAAGGGCAACACAATGTGCGCGCGAAGAAGAGGAGCAACAGGTGCAGGACGAAAAGGAAACCTGGTCTCTATTCACTGATGGCACATCAAATGAGGAAGGCTGTGGAGCAGGCTTGCGCCTTCTCAGCCCAGAGGGAAATGAGTTCACCTACGTAATCCGCCTAGAATTCAAAAGCACAAACAATGAGGCAGAATATGAAGCCTTGCTGGCAGGCCTCCGCAGAACAGAGAAAATGGGAGCCAAACACATCGAAGCCCGAGTAGACTCTTTACTCGTAGCAGGTCAGGTAAATGGAACTTATGACGCCAAAGAACCATCAATGATTTTATACCTAAAACAAGTAAAGGACTTGGCACGCTGATTCAATTCATGCACAGTAATCCATATCAAGCGGAGCGAAAATAAACAAGTAGACGCATTAAGCAAATTGGCATCAACAAGTTTCAGCCACCTGACAAAAAAGGTACGAGTAGAGGTCCTAAACACCTTCAGTCTTGCGAAAACAAGTAAATGTGATCCAAACAGGAGCAAAGTCATGGATAACCCCTATTTTGAACCACCTTAGCACAATAATCCTACCGGAAGAGAGAACACAAGCAAGGAAACTACAACACAAGGCGCTGCACTATCAACTACAAGAGGGTGTCCTGTACCACCGTTCATACCTAGGACCTCTCCTCCGATGCGTGGACGCTGAAGACTCAAATTATTTGATCAGGGAAATCCACGAAGGCATATGTGGCATGCACGCAGGACCACGAATGATAGTCGCAAAGATCATGAACGCCGGTTATTACTGGCCCGGCATGCACATGGATGCTGTCAAGGAATTACGCAAATGCCAGGCATGCCAGCGTCACACACCGCGCACCATTCGTCTGGAAAACAATCTAATTCCGGTATCCACAGCATGGCCTTTCCAGAAGTGGGCAACTGACATTGTTGGCCCCTTCCCTAAAGCTCTCGGGCAGGTCAAATTCCTGATAGTGGCCATAGACTACTTCACAAAGTGGGTAGAGGCAAAACCATTGGCAACCATCACGGCCGCCCAGGTAAAAAAGTTCTTGTGGGAAAACATCATATGTCATTTTGGGTTACCAATGCACCTGGTGAGCGACAATGGAACACAATTCTCCATAAAAAACTACAAGAATGGTGCGCAGAGCTAGGAATTAAGCAGATCTTCACCTCGGTACATCACCCACATGCCAACGGTCAGGTAGAGTGCGCAAACCGATCTCTCGTAGACGGCATCAAAGCGCGCCTAGACCAGTGGGGACACTCATGGGTAGAAGAACTACCACATGTGTTGTGGGCACAACGCACGAGCCCAAAAAAAGCAATGGAGAGACGCCATTCAGTCTCACCTATGGCTCAGAGTCAGTAATACCCGCGGAGATTGGAGTCCCATCCGCGCGGGTCTTAATGGCTAGCAAAAATGATAACAGTCAAGAGATACGCATCAACCTGGACCTGCTCGACGAAAGGCGCGAAGAAGCAGCGCTAAAAAAAGCCAGATACAAAAAGAAGCTGGAAAAATACTACAACGCGCGGGTAAAAATCTGTGAGTTTAAAACGGGTGAATATGTGCTCCGCGATAACGAGGCTAGCAAGGCAGAACACCCAGGAAAATTCTCCCCAAACTGGGAAGGCCCATACCAAATATCCGCGGTGCTAGGAAAGGGCGCGTACGAATTAAAAAGATTAGATGGAACACCCATCCCAAGGTCTTGGAATGTAGCACAGTTGAGAAAATGTTATATGTAATCTTCAATCCCCAATTGTAAGTCAAGGCCTATGGCCATTTAATTATGCCAATGAGAAATTCCTTGTCAGTAAATAGCTAAGCAATAATTCAAAATCCCTAAGACGCAAGGATGGCTTGCCATCCTCGCGCTGGCAATAATTCAAAAGCCTTAAGACGCAAGGATGGCTCGCCATACTAGCGCAGGAAATCATTCAAAAGCCCTAAGATGCAACGATGGCTTGCCAGGCAATAATTCTAAAGCCTTAAGTCGCAAGGATGGCTCGCCATACTAGAGCGGGCAATAATTCAAAAGCCCTAAGACGCAAGGATGGCTTGCCATCCTCGCGCAGGCAATAATTCAAAAGCCTTAAGACGCAAGGATGGCTCGCCATACTTGCGCGGGAAATAATTCAAAATCCCTAAGACGCAAGGATGGCTTGCCATCCTCGCGCAAGCAATATTTCAAAAGCCTTAAGACACAAGGATGGCTCGCCATACTCGCGCGTGCAATAATTCACAAGCCTTAAGACGCAAGGATGGCTCGCCATACTCGCGCAGGCAATAATTCAAAAGCCTTAAGACGCAAGGATGACTTGCCATCCATGCGCAGGCAATAAATCAAAAGCCTTAAGACGCAAGGACGGCTCACCATCCTCGCGCAGGCATCAATTCAAAACCCATGATTAGTAAACCATCACTAAGCAGCTACAACAACCCTAAGGCCCGCCATCAGACACAAGAAGCTCATGAGGCGGGAACCATTAGAACATAGTAAAGAAACAGCCAAGAAGCAAATCCAGCAAGGATACCATACATATCAAGACGAAAGAAAGCAAGTACAAAAATTCAAAAGATGGGCAACAAACATGTCCAAATACTGAAAGATGCTAGTCTATTACAAGGCACAAGAAAGCCATACGCGACACGCAGGCCGGAAATCAAGCCTTTGCATCACCAGCACCACTTACAGGCTCCTCATCATCACTATGGTCATAATCAACCACCTCCTCCTCATGCCCGGAAGAACCGGCTTCCTCATCCTCCCCGGCAAGTATAGCTTTAAGTCCACTCAGGTCGGGTTGGTCGGCGCAATCGGTCACATCCTTCAGGATGCCGAAGGATAGATTATCAAACTCAGCAATCTTTTCATCCAAACCCTCCTAACAGTTGACATCATACAACTCAAAAGAAGTCTTGGGCAACCCCTCCTCGGCAAACTGATAACCTTCATCAAAACCCTGTTGCCTACCAATAAATTTATTTGCAGTAAGGAGTTGTGAATAAACAAGCTGAAATTCAGGGGAACCCTTGACCAAGTCCACAACATGAGGGATACACTCAGATATCAACCATCACCTGTCAGCGCGCAACACTTGCACCTCACTTTCCAAAACCACACGATGCGCAGACTCATTGTCCTTAGCATTGGACATCTCCTTCAGCTGAGCACGTAAGCGGGTGATCTCATTATCTCGAGAAACCACCTCGGTATCCCTTAGCGCTAACCTCTCCACAAGACCCTTGTTCTCAGCCTCAAGGGCGCTAACGCGAGAAACAACCAACTTCTCGGCATCCACCGCCTTAGCAAGCTTCGCGTTCGCTTGTTCACATGCCGTCTTCCGGTCCGCGGCAACTTTCTGATGAAGTTCACACGCGGTCTCTTCACGAGACGTAGAAAGGTCCCATTCAAGTTTGTTCACACGTTCCACCCCGGAACGGCTATCCTGTAACTCTCGCTTCACGCGCTCAAACTCGCGCTTCGAAAGTTCAAACTCGCGCTTCTCACTACATAGAAGCTCCTAATCGCGCACCATTTCAGAAACGCATGAAAGCGTCCCCACCACATTGGTCACAACTTGGTCCCACAGCTGAGACGGGGGACGTTGCCTCTGGAATAATCGCTCGGTAGGGGGCGACCCCTGTTGGAGAAAACTACGACAAACAGAGGGTCCCTCCAGGCGGGAACTCGGCAAAACTCCCTAGTTAGGGACATGAACATGCGCGCTTGGCGGTTCGGCTGAGGTGACTTTTAGACCCTGGTCAATCCCCGCAATAGCAGACGGTTTGACAGGGGAAGAAATAACCTTGGCAGGTTCAGTTTGGCGCGCAGGCTAAATTGGGCTAACAGGTGTCACCTCAGGCTTCTCAACAGCCACAGGTTTGGAAAAAGCAGGCTCGCCCACTTATGATGAATCACGAGGGGAAGAAGCAGACAAATCCACAACAGGCGGTCGTCGCGCCAAGCTCCCTGAAAAGAAAAAACCCTAAATAAGGAAAAAACAAGGCAAACACGTGACACAGGATAACTAAAACTTACCAAGAGCAACCTCCTCAGCCTTTTTCAAGGAATCGAACAGTCTGTGTGACACCACATAATTTTTTTTTATTTTTTTATTTTTTTATTTTTCTAATTTCCGGGACGAAAATTCTTTCAACTAGAGGATGATGTGACAATTCGACTTTTTAGGTTAACTCCGTTAACTATTCCGTTAAGTTTTCTGTTAAAAACTTAACCTCGTTAACTAAATCTAACCCCAGGGACTGATTCTGTCACAAATTCAACTCAAAACTGTAGGGACTAGTTGTGTAAATATGCTAAACTAATTTAGTTGACTCCCCAAAGTCAAAATTAGCAATTTTGGCTTCCGTTGACTTTTAGAAGTCAAAATCGCGACTTCTTGAGTTCCAATTCTCGATTGTGAACCGAAATGGATCAAATTCTGTAAATGATTAACACTTAAATGCCATAATCGTTCATCATTGAGCTTTAATCGTAGGCATTAATCAAATTAAACTCAAATAATGGAAATTAAATCCATAACCGTCGACCTCATCCTAATCGACCACCGAATTCGCCTAATTCCTGTATTCCCCTCACAAATCACACACCTGCGTATCTTGTTCGAGTCCCTCAGAAGAATTTGCCTACATCAGTCGCGCCGGAGAAGCAACCAGAATCACCAAAGATCAAACCCGCAGTCGTCGAACTCAGTTTTAGTCGAGCACTATCAATCCGACATCCAATCGGGTAATTGAAGCATTCCTTTGATTCGTTTTATGTTGTAGAATGAAGGCCCTAACCTAATTAGGGCTTACATTATCGATTTTATCATAAACAGATTCTAGGGTTCATAAGAAATCGGATTTGGGGCTTTTAATTCTAGACTCGTTTTCAATTCAATTAAATCATACTGTTAGTTTCGAAATTTTCAGTTTGATGAAAGCCCCATGTTAATTGAATCAAACATCATCCAATTTTACAAAATCCAGAACCTAGGGTTCATAGGTTCATGTTTTGAGCGAACTCTATCTTAGACTCAATCTAAATTCAATTAAACTTCATGGATAGACTCGCCATCATCTATCCTTTGAAAACCCTATGCTAATTTGAAGATATAACATCGAATCAGTGATGAACCGATTCTAGGGTTCATCACATTTTGGGTTTAATCAAACACCAGTCAAAGTTTAACCTCAATATAATTAAAATACATGGATAGAATCGGAATCTAATGCTCTGTAATAGCCCCATGAATTCAGCCTCTAACATCATCTGATTTTATCAAATTGATTCCACATTTTTAAGTCTAAGTCTCGGCTTTTCCAACTGTTTTTTTAACTATCAAAAACTTAGCTATTTTTACAATTAAACCTAACCTCAGACTCGCAATCCATAGGCGAGCAAAACCCCTATGATCTTGAAACCAGTCGCGATCGAATTCATGGTGTATGGGACGGGATTCGATCTGGGTGCATGTGGGGAGGGAAATCACTTTCGATCAAGATGTTAAATGTAATTGATCTCGGGTTTGTTTGCGAAACCCTAGCGGGCGGAACTGGTTTGGTCAGTGTGTGCGTGTGGGAGGGACCCGGGTTCGAGACCGGGCTCCCACAAATAAGTTTTAAACTTTTTCTGGTGATATTTAATTAATAAAAATCAAATTCTATAATATTATATTATTATATAACTGTGTTTTAACCCGGGAAACAGCCCGTAGGCTCGGGTTTGAATTATTAACATATCTTTATAAATTATACCCACTTTTATGCATAATATATTGATTTTATTATCAAGTAAAAATAATATGTTTATATTATTTTTAAGCCATAAATTCGTATAAAATAATACGTTTATATTATTTTCAAACTGTGACCCGTATTATTAAATAGTACATATTTATATTATTTCGAATCATTTTATAACATCGTGTATTGATTGAGACTAAATAACAATATAGTTAGTTATATTATTTACTCGTATATATATATATATATATATATTTATCTTCTCAATTTTCATTAATGACAAAACACCCGATTTTATTTATTATTTCTGTCATTTGTCGCGTAAAGTAATCCCTAAACTCCGTGGACACTTTCGTCCACTCTTGAATATTAGAACGGTTCTTTAAGACGCTTCTTTCCGTGTCACTGTCACAATTCCCATTATCATTCCTAATTTATGTGTTTATAACTTTAGGACATTCGTAGGTCTTTTGAGACTTACCCTCGTGGTTACAACTTACCATTAGGGTGAAACTACCTTCAACGCAAAGCATTTGAGTTTTCACGGCCCCTTTTACTGTTTTAACTTGGGGGAGAAAACATGACTAAACGATTTTGGATTTTTTAATTCGTATGTTATCAATGTTAAATGCTAAGCGTAACACGCTATCACAGAATGTCCTCAACTAATATCAGACTGTTAATATGGATCTTAGCGAGGTAATATTTAGTAGTACTACTGGGTTTGACAAATTTCACCCGCGTTAGTCGCGCTAACTCGATAGATCTCGAACGGGTGAAATGTTAGCCTACTCACACCGCCAGTGTTGATAGACCTGGCAGGAGGCAATAAACAAACAGTCAGCTTCGGTTGCGAGCGCTTGAGCTGAACATGAACATAGGTTACTTACCTATAGATACGTACTGAATGAACTTAAATCCGGTAAACGCTTATTTACTTATATTGAAACCTGTGGACTCACCAACCTCGTGTTGACATATTTTTACATGTTTTCTCAGGTCGCTAAGCTAAGACACAGGTGCACGTTAGGGCATGCATGGGATTCAACTGCTTTGATTATGTCTATCTATGTTTGGTTGAATTATTCTATTGTACTTTGCTTTGTTTGGACGTTTGGACTTTTTTTGGACTTTTGGACTTTGGTTTTGGGGCGTGTATTTTGCGCATTTACTTTCTTTACGCTTCCGCATTGATACTCTGATTTGAATGGTATTTTCATTTTGAGTCCCATGTAGAGTCGTTCAAAGTAACTAATGTCTGAGATCCTGGTTCGTCACTTCCTAAACGGTAAAACTCCGTTAGTTGAAATTGGGGGTGTGACAGATTGGTATCAGAGCCATTGGTTATAGAGAACTAGGATTGCATACTAGACTATAGCCTCACACATTAGTTACATGTCATTTGGATGTTTGGCACTTATACGTATTGTTATAGGAACATGTCGTCAACCCCACCTCCGTCACCTAAGGCACTAGGACATAAGGCACCTATCCTACCATCCCCGGAGCCCAAAAAGCACCAGACTACTTCCAGTGACCAATCAGTTGACCAAGGTGAACCGAGTAGCGCACGAGCAATTGATTATACTCTCAATTGGAACGTATACCCGCAAATAATCCAAAGGTGGATCGAAATGGGAAATGTCTCATCTCCCTACTTCGGTTCTACATCCTCATCATCCCTACTACCTAGCTTGCCATGCACTATGGAACAAGCTTTCGCAGCCTTCGTATCTTATATGTCGAAGGAATTGAGTATTGTACAAGATGCCACCGAGGAGATACCTAAACTTCTGAAGAATTGACCCCAAATAGAGGAGAATAAGGTAGGAATAGAACTCTTGACTACCGAACTAGCTACAACGGACCATGTCCATAACCTTTTAGTGGATCGTGTGGCACATCTGGAGACGAGGGCCGACACTATGGATGATGATATGGAAGGAGTTCTGGAAAGATTAGCTGCTATGGAAGCTCAGCTACATGTATCAAACCACACTGCTGAAGGTCTTCAAGAGAGGGTAACCCACTTGTAAGCCCAATTACAAGCCGCTTTATTTCCTGAAGAGATTCCATATTCTGATGGCGAGGAGGAACCTTTTGAGGAGGAACCTTTTGAAGAAGAGCCTTTCGAGGAGGAGCCCGTGGAAGAGGAACCGGTAGAGATAGACGATGCACAATCGTAAGTTTCTTCCGATGACGAAGATGCTTGATGATCTTCCTATTCTATATTCCTTTTCATGTTTGTTTTTGCTTATGTTATTTCTCTTTTCAAACCTAGATGGGTAAGGTTGTTTCCATCCAATAAAAGCATGAGAAGTTTAATATTTGAGTTATTTATTTTATAGCCTTACAATTTATTTAATTTTCAAAATATTAGATGTTGTATCTCCTTACTCATACCTGAATAATGTTTAATATGCGATATATTTCTCATTGTTTTTCATTTGTGATTGTGAAGAATCATGTCTGGAAGAGGACGCGGAGGCCGTGCCGGTGGTCGTGGTACCATTAACATGACGGCAGCAGAGCTAGCAGCACTGATAAATGATAGTGTGGCAGAGGCTCTAGCAGCACAGAATGCTGCAGGTAAATGCTTTAGCTATTGACTAATGATGTCAATCATTCTCCTAAAAACATCTTTCTAAACTCTATAATTCCAATTCAATTTGTATTTCTAAATCCAGGCCAGCAAAATAAGCAAAACCAACAACCAGCCTGCACTTTCAAGGCATTCATGGATTGCAAGCCCCACACCTTTAGTGGAGCTGAAGGAGCCGTTAGACTACTTCACTGGTTTGAGAAGGTTGAATCAGTAATTGCCATGTGCAACTGCCCCGTGGCTAATCAAGTGAAGTTTGTCGTCGGAACTTTAGAAGGCCCGACACTCACATGGTGGAATGCCCAGGTCCAAATGTTGGGTCTGGCCATGGCGAATGGACTCCCGTAGGAGGAATTCAAAGCAATGATGAAAGAGGAATACTGTCCTCGCGATGAGATCCAGAAGTTAGAGGGAGAATTTTGGAACCTAAAGATGGAGGGTTCTGAGATTGAACTCTACACTACACGTTCCCATGAGCTGGCTACTATGTGACCGCATATGGTAACTCCTGATTACAAAAGAATTGAGCTTTACATTGGAGGTCTAGTGCCTCAAATACAAAGCATGGTTACTTCATCCAATCCTGTCACTATCCAACAAACCATTCGACTTGCGCATAAGTTAACCGACCAAGCGGTGACACAAGGAACCCTACCTCCGAGATGTTCAGTTGCTAAACCCACCGACAATCACAAACGCAAGTTCGATCACCATTCCAACACCCATAACCACTCCAACTCCCACTCCAAAGGACCCCAACCCAACCAATCCCAGTTTAATCAACCACAGCAGCAACAACAGCGTAGGTTTGAGCCTACTAAGAACTTCAACCAGTCGACCTCTTCATGTCAAAACCAGGGTGGTTACGCGGGGAAGTCTCCGAAGTGTAACAAGTGTAACTTCCACCACTTTGGGTTCTGCAATCGTTGCCAGAGGTGTGGCAAAATAGGTCATGCTGCTAAGGACTGCAGGGGTGAGTTACAAACTAAACAACCTTTTCAACAACCGGGATCCACAAGGGGTTGCTTTAAGTGCGGAAAGGAAGGGCATATTCGGAAGAATTGTCCTCAATTGAAGAAAGGGGGTAATGGAAACCACAATCCTAACCAGAATAACAATGGCAATGGTGGTAATAATAGAAATGGTGGAGGAAATGGTGCGAAGGGACGAGCCTTCGTACTAGGATCTGGAGAAGCCCGTTACGACCATAATGTGGTCACCGGTAAGTTCCTCGTAAATAATTACTTTGCTTTTGTCCTTTTTAACACCGGTGCTGATAGAAGTTTTATATCTAAGAAATTTAGCAATATGATAAAAGGAACTTCATCTCTATTAGAAGATAAGTATACAATAGAGATAGCTGACGGCCAAATAATTGAGGCAACTCACATTCTTAAGGGATGTAAACTTGAGCTAGCTACACATATATTTGATATCGACCTTATGCCGGTCATACTTGGTAGTTTTGATATAATTGTCGGCATGGATTGGTTATCTAAAAACCAAGCCGAAATTATCTGTCATGAGAAGATTGTTCGTATACCTCTCCCGAATGGAGAAACCTTTTCCGTCCAAGGCGAAAGAGTTGGTGCAGTCATGGGCATCATATCTTTCATGAAAGCGTAAAAATGCCTTCGAAAGGGGCATGCGGCTATTTTGGCTCTCATTGCTGAGTAGTCCTCCGAAGAGAAGAAAATTGAAGATATTCCCGTCGTGCGTGAATTTTTGGAAGTGTTTCCCGAGGGTCTGCCCTGTTTTCCACCGCACCGTCAAGTTGAATTCCAAATTGATTTAGCACCCGGGGCAACACCGATTGCTCGGGCACCTTACAGACCGGCACCCAGTGAATTGCAAGAACTGTCCACTCAATTGCAAGATTTGTTGGATAAAGGTTTCATCCGACCTAGTTCATCACCGTGGGGAGCTTCGGTACTATTTGTCAAGAAGAAGGACGGAACTTTCCGTATACGTATTGATTACCGGGAGCTGAATAAAGTCACAATCAAAAACTGCTACCCTTTACCTCGCATAAATGACCTCTTTGATCAACTCCAAGGATCAATTTTCTATTCCAAAATAGATCTTAGGTTCGGCTACCATCAGTTAAGAGTCCGAGAAGAAGATATCTCAAAGACTGCATTCAGAACAAGGTACGGCCATTACGAATTTATGGTCATTCCTTTCGGGTTAACCAACGCACCTGCGGTATTCATGGATCTCATGAACCGTGTGTGTAAGCCTTACCTTGACCAATTCGTTATCGTTTTCATCGACGACATTCTCATTTATTCTAAGAATAAGGAAGAACATGAGGAACATCTACGCCTAATTTTGGAATTACTTAAGCGAGAGCAACTGTATGCTAAGTTTTCCAAGTGTGAATTCTGGATCCGGGAAGTTCAGTTTCTAGGGCATGCGGTTAACGAGAAAAGGGACACATGTTGACCCATCCAAAATAAAAGCCATCAAGAATTGGGTAGCACCGACGACTCCGACTGAGGTGCGACAATTTCTGGAATTGGCTGGGTATTACCGTCGATTCATCGAAGGATTTTCCAAAATTGCTCAACCCCTCACTGCTTTAACTCAAAAGGGTAAAGCCTATAATTGGGGCGACAACCAGGAGTCAGCATTCCAACATCTTAAACAGAAACTCTGCAGTGCACCTATTCTAGCTCTTCCGGAAGGAACCGATGATTTTGTAGTGTATTGTGATGCATCTATTCAAGGTCTGGGTTGTGTCTTAATGCAACGCGAAAAGGTAATCGCGTACGCTTCACGACAACTAAAAGTCCACGAGAGAAACTACACCACTCATGACTTAGAGTTGGGAGCCGTAGTCTTCGCTCTTAAGATATGGATGCATTACTTGTACGGTACCAAATGCACCATCTACACCGATCACAAGAGTCTTCAGCACATCTTCGAGCAGAAAGAGTTGAACATGCGACAACGTCGTTGGGTCGAACTCTTAAACGATTATGACTGTGCGATCCGATATCACCCGGGTAAAGCTAATGTTGTAGTTGATGCCCTAAGTCGAAAAGAAACAAAACCCAAACGAGTTCGAGCGTTACAACTTACTATTCACCCCGGATTACCTGACAAAATCTGTAGTGCTCAACTCGAAGCCCTAAAAGAAGAAAATCTACCGCTGGAAGGTACACGCGGTCTGGAAGCACAACTTGAAGTCAAATCTGACGGTATTCGCTACTTTGCTGAGCGAATATGGGTTCCAGTATTCGGGAACCTAAGGGAACTAGTCATGGATGAGTCTCATAAATCTCGTTACTCTATTCATCCAGGTTCCGACAAAATGTACCATGATCTAAAGGTGATATATTGGTGGCCGAAGATGAAGGCCGATATAGCCACCTATGTTAGTAAGTGTCTGACTTGCGCGAAGGTCAAAGTTGAATATCAAAAACCATCCGGTCTTCTACAACAACCAGAAATTCCTATGTGGAAATGGGAACAAATATCCATGGACTTCATCACCAAATTACCACGAACCCCTACCGGATGTGATACCATATGGGTAATTGTTGACCGTTTAACAAAGTCCGCTCACTTCTTAGCAATCAAAGAGACCGACAAAATGGATAAGCTTACTCGTACTTACTTGAAAGAAATAGTCTCTCGGCACGGGGTGCCAATCTCCATTATTTCAGATCGTGATGCACGATTCGCTTCTCGTTTCTGGCAGTCGTTACATAAGGCCTTAGGCACACGTCTAGATATGAGCACAGGATACCATCCTCAAACTGATGGCCAAACGGAACGTATAATCCAAACTCTGGAGGACATGCTACGAGCTTGTGTGATTGATTTCGGTAACACTTGGGAGTCTCACCTACCGTTGGTGGAGTTCTCCACAACAGCTATCACACTAGCATCAAGGCAGCTCCATTTGAATCACTTTATGGACGGAAATGCCGTTCTCCTATTTGTTGGACTGAGGTTGGAGACAGCCAACTCACAGGTCCTGAACTTGTATTTGAAACTTCCGAAAAGATCGTTCAAATTAGAAACCGTATGGCGGCAGCTCGTGATCGTCAAAAGAGCTATGCCGACAAGCGTCGTAAACCCTTAGAGTTTCAAATAGGTGACATGGTCTTACTCAAAGTCTCAACTTGGAAAGGTGTCATTCGTTTCGGGAAACGAGGCAAGTTGAATCCTCGTTATGTTGGACCATTCAAAATAATGAAGAGAATCGGACCAGTAGCATATCAACTGGACCTACCTGAAAGACTTAGTGGTGTGCACAACGTCTTTCACGTCTCAAATTTAAAGAAATGCTTGGCAGACGAATCACTCGCAGTTCCTCTTGAGGAACTACACGTTGATGAACAGTTACGTTTCATCGAAGAACCTGTGGAAATTATGGATAGGGAAGTCAAAGCGTTAAAGCACAGTAAGATCCCTATTGTCAGAGTTCGTTGGAACTCGAAACGCGGACCGGAATTCACTTGGGAGCGCGAGGATCAGATGATGCGCAAATATCCTAATCTGTTCAAGCACTTCGCGTCAATTTCTTAAGGTACTATTTAATTTTCGGGACGAAAATTCTTTCAACTAAAGGATGATGTGACAACCCAGAAAATTTTTTTTTATTTTATTTTTTTTATTTTTCTAATTTTCGGGACGAAAATTCTTTCAACTAGAGGATGATGTGACAATTCGACTTTTTAGGTTAACTCCGTTAACTATTCCGTTAAGTTTTCTGTTAAAAACTTAACCTCGTTAACTAAATCTAACCCTTGACCAAGTCCACAACATGAGGGATACACTCAGATATCAACCATCGCCTGTCAGCGCGCAACACTTGCACCTCACTTTCCAAAACCACACGATGCGCAGACTCATTGTCCTTAGCATCGGACATCTCCTTCAGCTGAGCATGTAAGCGGGTGATCTCATTATCTCGAGAAACCACCTCGGTATCCCTTAGCGCTAACCTCTCCACAAGACCCTTGTTCTTAGCCTCAAGGGCGCTAACGCGAGAAACAACAAACTTCCCGGCATCCACCGCCTTAGCAAGCTTCGCGTTCGCTTGTTCACACGCCGTCTTCCGGTCCGCGGCAGCTTTCTGATGAAGTTCACACGCGGTCTCTTCACGAGACGTAGAAAGGTCCCATTCAAGTTTGTTCACACGTTCCACCCCGGAACGGCTATCCTGTAACTCTCGCTTCACGCGCTCAAACTCGCGCTTCGAAAGTTCAAACTCGCGCTTCGAAAGTTCAAACTCGCGCTTCTCACTACATAGAAGCTCCTAATCGCGCACCATTTCAGAAACGCATGAAAGCGTCCCCACCACATTGGTCACAACTTGGTCCCGCAGCTGAGACGGGGGACGTTCCCTCTGGAATAATCGCTCGGTAGGGGGCGACCCCTATTGGAGAAAACTACGACAAACAGAGGGTCCCTCCAGGCGGGAACTCGACAAAACTCCCCAGTTAGGGACATGAACATGCGCGCTTGGCGGTTCGGCTGAAGTGACTTTTAGACCCTGGTCAATCCCCGCAATAGCAGACGGTTTGACAGGGGAAGAAATAACCGTGGCAGGTTCAGTTTGGCGTGCAGGCTCAATTGGGCTAACATGTGTCACCTCAGGCTTCTCAACAGCCACAGGTTTGGAAAAAGCAGGCTCGCCCACTTGTGATGAATCACGAGGGGAAGAAGCAGACAAATCCACAACAGGCGGTCGTCGCGCCAAGCTCGCTGAAAAGAAAAAACCCTAAATAAGGAAAAAACAAGGCAAACACGTGACACAGGATAACTAAAACTTACCAAGAGCAACCTCCTCAGCCTTTTTCAAGGAATCGAACAGTCTGTGTGACACCCCATAATTTTTATTTTATTTTAATTTTTTTTTTTTTTCTAATTTTCGGGACGAAAATTCTTTCAACTAGAGGATGATGTGACAATTCGACTTTTTAGGTTAACTCCGTTAACTATTCCGTTAAGGTTTTCTGTTAAAAACTTAACCTCGTTAACTAAATCTAACCCCAGGGACTGATTCTGTCACAAATTCAACTCAAAACTGTAGGGACTAGTTGTGTAAATATGCTAAACTAATTTAGTTGACTCCCCAAAGTCAAAATTAGCAATTTTGGCTTCCGTTGACTTTTAGAAGTCAAAATCGCGACTTCTTGAGTTCCAATTCTCGATTGATAACCGAAATGGATCGAATTCTGTAAATGATTAACACTTAAATGCCATAATCGTTTATCATTGAGCTTTAATCGTAGGCATTAATCAAATTAAACTCAAATAATGGAAATTAAATCCATAACCGTCGACCTCATCCTAAGCGACCACCGAATTCGCCTAATTCCTGTATTCCCCTCACAAATCACACACCTGCGTATCTTGTTCAAGTCCCTCAGAAGAATTTGCCTACATCAGTCGCGCCGGAGAAGCAACCAGAATCACCAAAGATCAAACCCGCAGTCGTCGAACTCAGTTTTAGTCGAGCACTATCAATCCGACATCCAATCGGGTAATTGAAGCATTCCTTTGATTCGTTTTATGCTGTAGAATGAAGGCCCTAACCTAATTAGGGCTTACATTATCGATTTTATCATAAACAGATTCTAGGGTTCATAAGAAATCGGATTTGGGGCTTTTAATTCTAGACTCGTTTTCAATTCAATTAAATCATACTGTTAGTTTTGAAATTTTCAGTTTGATGAAAGCCCCAAGTTAATTGAATCAAACATCATCCAATTTTACAAAATCCAGAACCTAGGGTTCATAGGTTCACGTTTTGAGCGAACTCTATCTTAGACTCAATCTAAATTCAATTAAACTTCATGGATAGACTCGCCATCATCCATCCTTTGAAAACCCTATGCTAATTCGAAGATATAACATCGAATCAGTGATGAACCGATTCTAGGGTTCATCACATTTTGGGTTTAATCGAACACCAGTCAAAGTTTAACCTCAATATAATTAAAATACATGGATAGAATCGAAATCTAATGCTCTATAATAGCCCCATGAATTCAGCCTCTAACATCATCTGATTTTATCAAATTGATTCCACGTTTTTAAGTCTAAGTCTCGGCTTTTCAAACTGTTTTTTTAACTATCAAAAACTTAGCGATTTTTACAATTAAACCTAACCTCAGACTCGCAATCCATAGGCGAGCAAAACCCCTATGATCTTGAAACCAGTCGCGATCGAATTCATGGTGTATGGGACGGGATTCGATCTGGGTGCATGTGGGGAGGGAAATCACTTTCGATCAAGATGTTAAATGTAATTGATCTCGGGTTTGTTTGCGAAACCCTAGCGGGCGGAACTGGTTTGGTCAGTGTGTGCGTGTGGGAGGGACCCGGGTTCGAGACCGGGCTCCCACAAATAAGTTTTAAACTTTTTCTGGTGATATTTAATTAATAAAAATCAAATCCTATAATATTATATTATTATATAACTGTGTTTTAACCCGGGAAACAGCCCGTAGGCTTGGGTTTGAATTATTAACATATCTTTATAAATTATACCCACTTTTATAAATAATATATTGATTTTATTATCAAGTAAAAATAATATGTTTATATTATTTTTAAGCCATAAATTCGTATAAAATAATACGTTTATATTATTTTCAAACTATGACCCGTATTATTAAATAATACGTTTATATTATCAACTAATGTCTGAGATCCTGGTTCGTCACTTCCTAAACGGTAAAACTCCGTTAGTTGAAATTGGGGGTGTGACAGTCTGGGTTTCTTAGCGCAAGGAGAGCGCATCAGTTTATCCTCAGAAGAAGGAGATTTATGCTTCGGGACCAACTTCCTACGCTAGGCGGACTCACTACCCTCACCACCCGCATCACCCTTGGGGGAGCTTCCATCAACAAGACCACCCTGACCTGCGCGACGCACACGCCGAAGGACCAAAGGTTTATCATCAGAAGAGCCTGAAGACTCATCACTAGAAAGCATCACAAATGTCTCCCCAACGGAAGAAATAGAATTCAGAGGCCTAGGATTATAAACAGAAACCACACCTGAGGCTTCAGGATGAGAAGAATCACTGTCCATGTTTCGCGGGTGGAGAAAGTTGTCTTTCCACCTGTCTAAAATAGAAGGCTCACCAGGAGCCAACTCGGTCCACGCCATCCGCCCGTCGGCTTGACTGAAAAGGATCCCATAGACGCTGTCCACTACTAAAACAAAAATAGGAAAAGCTACAATAAAAAACAAAAGAAACATAAACAACATATAAGACACAATGCGCACAAATACCTTTATCACGAATGGCAAAATGTGGAACCCTATCAGGAAATTTCCAAATCCGACTCATTCCCACAGCCACGATGGAGCTCTCGCGCAAGGTCTTGATCTCAGCAGGGTTCGCTGTCAGCGCAACATACCAATCTTGACCCTCAAATACCTCAAGCGCAGGCTCAACGAACGAATCAGTGGCAGAACGAACGTTCATCACCAGAGGAATAACCTCCCTCTTCACATAGAAAAACCTATCTTTCCAGTCATGAAAGCTAGAGGGAGCTTTGGTAATATTACTTTTCATTTTACCCCCACGCCCAACAAAAGAGAACCAACTGTCACGAAGAACCATCTTGTAAAAAACATTAAAGCGACCACACGTGGGCTCTACCCCCAAGGCCCGGCAACTAAACTCAAAAGGCAACTAAACTCAAAATGAGTAGCCCTGCATATCCCCATCGGATGCATCTGGGAAATATGAACTTGATAAAAAGTTAGCAATTGGGCAATGAACTGGGTTATGGGAAGGCGGAGATTACAGTGAATAAAAAAGGCAGCATACAAAGAAATCTTCCCGTCGGGAGGATCGGCCGTCGTCATCCCAGGCGAGGGAAACTCCAACCCCCACTCCTGATCAAAAGAGAGCATATCACAGAGTTTGTCAAAATCTTCCCGATTCCACTTAATGACAGTCGTCTCGATAAGGGATGCCTCACCCATGCTCTTAATTTTGCCTTTAGACTTAGAAGCCATGATCTAAAAATCGGAGAAGGCAAAGAAGACGGAAGGAAAGAAAACAAAGGGACATACGCAATAAAGAAACCGTAACCCCTTTTTATACACTCCGCATTTAATGCGAGGCTTGCAACCCTCAAAAGACGTGCAAACATGTGGGCCCTAACAGGCCTATAGGCGGCAGAAGACAGGAAAAAGGTGGTGACGTCCACAAAGTCTAAAAATCACTCATCAGGGCTGACACAAACACCGTCAAGAAAAGTCAACCGTCAAATCAATCACCGAAAAACGTCACATGCGCCCGAAAGAAAAGATTCCCTATAAATTATAGAATTTGAGTCCGTGCAGAAGCCCAAAGCAACACGCTAGGTAAGGACGCGCATCACTATGGACTAGGGGGACCTGAAGGCGTAGGATCCCCGCGGAACCTACTGATGTGCGCTTTAGGCCCGCGCGCTAGAGGGAAACTTCACTTACAAGGTTTCCACACCACATTAGGACAAACCAACAGTACCTTACATAAAGACAAAAGCTCCTGAGTGTATGGTAATGGGGAACACGCTGCCATTCTAGGAATATCGGAGTAGGGAGACATTCTCATGCACACAAGTGGTCCCATCAGATAAGACAAATATGACACCACTAACTGTTGTCACCTGGGGGACCACAAGGATATTCCTGATGGTGACGTTCCTCCAATCATACGCCCGCCAGGTCACCACCCTCCATCGACTATAAATACGGGGCCTTGCCCTCAGGTATGATCCCAGGCTGAAAGGCTATAACTCTCACTATCACTCCAAATTTTTCTGAAAAAGCCATTACTTACTCTCACGCTGGAGGATGGTCACAGGGAACTCCCTTCCCTGTGACGAGGCTAATGGCATTGTTCATTTTGCAGGACCGATGGCTTAGTTCGAAGCTCATTCCCATTTCACCAACCCAACAACTCTGTAGATCATCTATATAGAACATCCGTTCGATTAGTGTATCTTCAATTATCTTATACATTTAAGTATTCAAAGTATTCATTACTCTTTAAAAGAACTTTAAAGATCAAATTATCAGAAACCAATAAAATAATAATAAGCTACACTTAAAAATGTTTACATTAATTACATATATATAGGGGACGTATCTATTGTAAACCCTATGTTGTTGTGAAAACCCTTAAACTCAATGTATGCCACAATTCATTTCTTAATATGTGGTTGTAATTAATTCTGTATTTTAATATATTGAATAAAAAAACTTGTGGCTTATGTTAAAGATGAGGGTAAAAAGGTAATTCTATATTTTTCTTTTTATAAAATAATGAATATTTTAATTCTCTCTCTAAAACAGGTTAAAAGACGTGACTTTACGGATTCAAAATTAAATGTTGTTCACATTTCAACATTACAAAACATTAAAAATATAGATCTGGAGAAGAAAAATAAAGATTTAACCACGTTTACACAACCGTAAATTCAGTTTACACATGTAATTTCAGTTTACACATGTAGTAACAAAAAAATGCATAAGTGTCAATTCAAAATTGGGTTTTCCAAATCTGTATAAGAACTCTATTTTGAGATCTGAATTGAAAACCAAAATCAAAATACATACAACTGAAAAATCTAAGAATTGAAAAACTTCAATTGTAGTTCACCTTTGATAACAAGTCAATATGAGATTATATCAAAACAAAATCAATTAAGCAAACAAGAAACTCATGGGTTTCTAGATCCGTTTACACTTGTGTAAATTCAATTCAATAATCAATACACGTGTGTAAATTCAGTTTACACATCTGTAATAACCACATAACCCAATTCAAAGAACTAAAAAAAAGTAATTCCCAAAAAATACAAACGCAATAGATGAGAATTTAAAAAACTCAAATTAACTTTGGTGAATAAATTAGTTAATAATCCAATTCAAATAATTAATAAACTTTTTTACCATGTATACAACAAATCAAAGGTACGATGTAATTCAAATAAAAAACAAATGGAGTGAAAGAGTAAACTCACTTAAAGTTAGGGGATTTAAATGAAACCTAAAGAGAAAAATAAATAAAGATAGCACAAACATTCAGTTCCATGGAGCCTTCGAAATCGTCGACGTTGTAGCCAAAATCACCAGCCACGATCTGAATCAACGTGTTTTTTGACTTGTGGATATTGCATCGTCTCTATTCCTTTGGGATCTGGCAGAACTATGGCTCCACTCAAAGTTTCTTCCCCTCTGTTCCGCTATTTAACCTTCCGGCGAGGACGTAACCATCTCCACCTTTCTCCATGTTTTCTAAAGCAGCAACAAATGTTTGGTGATGGCGACGTTGAAGAACCTATGCGCACCAGAATCAAAATCTACGTCATCGGCACCGGTAGACGCAACTTTAACCTCGAAACCATTGGATTCACGCTCCGGAACCGGAGAAGGAGTTGAAATCCAAAACCCTAGCTTTTTAGGAGTTGAACCGGAGAAGGAGTTGAATTCCAAGCAGATGAATGCGAAACAATTTTAGAAAAAATATAAGCAGGTCACTTCCATCGTGAACCCTAACCAAATTGAAGGGATGAAGTTTTTGGGGTGTTTGATGGAGATGAAGAGTGCAGGTTTTTAGAGAGATTTTTTTTTTGAATGTTTTAAGATATTTAGATCTGGATAGAGTGTACATTTTAAATGAGAGAGACAGGGTAAAAGACATAAATGCCCGTCTAGGCTATAAATAAATCAAAAACACCAGAAAAGAAATAAATGGTTGTGATAGAGTTTAAGGGTTTTCATAACAAAATACGGTTTACAATATATATGTCCCCTATATATATATAAAGAAAACTGATAGAAACTGTTCTTCAATAATACTGGACCGCCTTGACACGTGACACTTTGTGAATTTTTTTTCAAGTGGTAGGTTTTTTTTTTATTATTATATTTGATTTCACATTAAACACAGAAAGGTGGTTAATTCCCGGCGCAACGCGCACGGGGAGAACCCTCCAGTTTCATTTATACTTTAACTTATTAAATAAATTTAAAAATATGTTTATCAAGGAGAAACCTCCAAAATCTGTACCTAATAAATAAATAACCGGTTGCGGCACGTGTTCTAATTTTGTGAGCCAAAATTATTTTTCCCGCTTATTTTTTCTCAATTATGGTATTATAAATATACCTCAACCGCATATATAATTAATAACTATGTAAAATAATTTCAATTACATCTTATCTCAAAATACCGTTTTATAATTTCTAAAACTTGATTAGTAACTATTTAACATTTCATTTATTCAACGTAAACGAGTTTAATACACGAGTTTCTGACGTTGTTACTTTAATATACGAATGTCTTAATGAAAAATATAAAATATAAAATACCTAAAATTATAATTTAAATCAAAATAATAAACTAGTCAAATATAACCCGACCCGATGGTTGGTATCGGGCATGAACATAACCCGAGAAAGCTTGAGGCATCTCTGATTTGAGGGGTGTTTGGGATTACTTTTCAAAAATGATTTATGACTTTTGCCAAAAGTTATAACTATCTACTTCTCAAAAACTACTTTTCATCTCCTTTAAAAATAACTTTTTCTCCATTTATCCAAATGGACTTTTGACTTATTACCTTTTTAAAAAAGGTAATAAGTTAATAAGTAGTTTGAAAAGTAATCCCAAACACCCCCTTGGATCGTCACTGAAAACACATGGGGGTGTTTGGGATTACTTATTATTTTCTACTTTTGACTTCTTGCAAAAGTAACAATTTTTTACTTTTCAAAAACAACTTTTCATCCCTTATAAAACTAACTTTTTCATCAATTATCCAAACAAACTTTTAACTTATTACCTTTTTGAAAAAGGTAATAAGTTAATAAGTTATTTGAAAAGTAATCCCAAACACCCCTGAAGTTCCTTCAGTTGCAATGGCCGAATTTCCTACCGATTGACTCCGTTACCATAGCGGACATTCGCAAACTGTCATGGCTCGTTTGCTATCCGTCTTCGTATTGTTGGTGTTCGTACTCCACGTTTCCTCTGAATCCGCCGGAGAAGTAGCAGAACAACTCGAAGGAGAAGAATTCACGGAGGAGTTGCTGTTCAGGCCTCTTCCCGATCGGAAAGTCCTTTCTCATTTTCACTTCGAGAGTAAAGTTCCTCCTACAAGTTCTTATGGACATCACCACCGACTTTTTCCGAAAGCCATCTATCAGCTGGTATAATCACAGTAGTACGATAATTACTTTGTTCTATCATTTTCGTGTTTCTTTCTCAGCATTTTATTGAATCCGTAGGTATATCAGTACCGAAGGATGTTTAATTGCTGTGTTGATCTGTGCTAGTTGAGTTTAGGGTTTTAGTTATTAATCGATTAGGATGCTAAGTGAAGTTATTGCATATTTTTATTGTTTTGTCTGTTTTAGTCGATCGTATGTCTGGTCTAAATTAGGGTTTGGAAATCAGAAGGTTTGAGTTGGTATTTAGTTATAATTTTGAACTTATATTGTTTCCATTCCATACCAAGTGTAAGTGTGTAACTCAGGAAACTGGATTCCTTGCATACCAAGAGCATCTGATTTTAGACATGGTTAAGAGTGCTTATTGATTTTAGGTTTAAGGATTATGGTTGCACAGCTGCTTTGAAAGAAGTTACTCTGCAGTCATTTTGAGTTTTGTTTGCTTTATTTTGTCAGAAATGAAGTATAAGGTGGATCCTAATATGGTTTATTTCAGTTGAATTGATCTACATTTGCTTCATTTCAATCTGTTTTATTTACATAGGAATGAAGTATTTAGCTCCAATGTTTATGTGGTTTTATTTCAGTTGAATTGATCTAGATTGGCTTCATTTTAATCCGCAGTTGCCCTAATGGTAAATGTGTTTTTGTACATTCAATTGATTTACTGAAGTTGTGTGCTAGAGCAAACAATTTATTCCTTCTTGTGTGTGAATTAGGTGATTAGGAAGATTTGTAGCATTCTAGATACAGAAATTTTGTAATTTGGATGATGTGAGATTTAATCCATTTATATACCTTTTTGTATCTGTTCAATAGCCATGGTAGCTTGTTGAACTCAAAATGATGGGAACCAGTTTTGGATTTTTGTTTTGATGTTTATCAATTAGAGAATAACCTCATTTTATGCTGCTTGCCTAGGTTCACAAATATCGAATTAAAGAAATGGAACTATCTTTCACTCAAGGTCGTTGGAACTACGACAGCTGGGGTGGTTTTGACCCTATTGCAAGCAGCAATGCCAAACCTCCTGGAGTTGAATTATGGGCTGTTTTTGATGTTCCTCCAGACCAGGTTGATGCTTCTTGGAAAAATCTAACACACACACTTTCAGGCCTCTTTTGTGCTTCAATCAACTTTCTAGAATCTTCTACCTCCTATTCTGCTCCTGATTGGAGCTTTCGATCACTTTCAGGCAATTTAAGATACGGTTTATTACCTAGAGAGGCTGTTTGCACTGAGAATCTGACTCCGTGGTTGAAATTGCTTCCATGTCGAGACAAATCCGGGATTTCTTCATTAATGAACAGACCATCAATTTACAGTGGATTTTATCATTCTCAACGGTTACATTTAACTTCAGATGAATTTGATCCAGTGGCTTTACATGGAATTGTGCTTGAACAAACCCTTACAATTGTTATTCAACCAGATGCTTTGGAAACTCATGCTTCATTGTCTAGCAGCAGGAAATTACAACCGAGCTGGAGTATGAGTTCATTATTTGGAAAAACGGTTGATGGAAAATGTGCTCTTGCAAAGTCTAGTAATGTTTATGTTCAACTTGAGGGGAGCTTAGTTTATAACATGAAAGATACATGGAACAATATTGAGGGTTACAAGGGTGAAATAGTGCAAGAAGTGCCATATGAAGGTTTTGGGAGTAATTCGAACTTTGGATTTTCGATTTCTCCTGACAGAATGATGAAAGAAGTCAACAGTTTCCATAAAGAAGGCTATTCTATCTTATATGGTTTCTCAATTAACAATTACCGCGGTTCTAAACCATTTGATTTGGGATTCTGGTGGAAGTTTCCAGTAACCTGGTCATGTGTGAAGGCACCATTACGTGTAAGTCGGTTCTTAATGGGGAGTGGGAATGAGAAGGGTGCTATAGCTCTTTCTTTGCAGTCAACAGAATGGAGTCAAAGTCTCTTAAAAGCCAACAACAATGAAGAAAAATGTTATTTGCGGGTAGATGTTTTTCAAGTTGTGCCTTGGTATATAAAAGTATATTATCATACAACAAAGATATTTGTTGATGGGATCTCACAATCTCTTGGAGATATCATTGAGAAGATGAATGTCTCACCCTCTAAAGATAAGGTGTCCCCTGGAGTAATGGAAATAATCTTAAGATTACCCTGTGACATGAAATCAGCTTCATTAACTTTAGAATTTGACAAGGTACACATTTCATCTTATTCGGTAGGTTTGTAACTCTAGATTGCATTGTATGTTTATATGTTACATCTCATTCCCAGCCAATAGAAATATCTGCAGTAAGATGTAACATACAAATATACAATGGATGTGTCGCTATAACCAACACAGCAGTTGCTAACTTAGCTATGTGGTTAATTCGATCTCTATTGTGTCAATTTATAATTCGAAGTCATGTTTCTTTCTTCTTCATGACACAGAGGAAATACTTTGTCATTCCCAAAAAATGTCTTATTCTTGTTTCTAAGTTGATATATGGATTTTTTTTTAAATATTGGTAACCACATTAAACTTGCAACGTATAGAAGAAGTAGAAAATGTTGGTGTTAAATTGTATTAGATTCCACGCCAGTGATTAAATCTGAGAAGCAGTGGATATGAACTCAAAGGCAAATATATATCTGACCTTTTTGTTGGAGTATATTTAAGTATTCTTTGTTCACCTTAATGTGATATATCTGACCTTTTTGTTGGACTACTTTTATCTTCTTTTCTATAAAATTGAAAAAAAGATGAGATGAATACTTGTTTGACTACGTACTGATGTATTACTGATACTGCAGGGTTTCTTGCACATAGATGAGTATCCTCCAGATGCTAACCAAGGGTTTGACATCCCATCTGCCATAATCAGCTACCCAGATTTCCAGACACGCTTACAGTATCAACAGGATAACACTTCTATCAAGTCACCTATGGTGTCAAAGATGCAGGTATTTGAGACTTGTACTTAGAAAATTTTGAATGTGAAAAGATTCTCTGTCTTCTAATTTTGTAGAGATGGCAAGATGAGCAGTTCGGTCTGGTTGGGTAACAGGTCAAACAGGTTTGGGTCTTTTTAGTACTGCTTGAAACATGCCAGGTTAGATTGACCCGAAACACATTTTGTCCATAAAATTCTTTTTTTTTCTATAAATAGCTAATATATTATTACAATAATGTAAATATTTGAATAAAACAATTTAGGAGGCTATATGCATTAAAAGGTAAAACATTGATTGATTTCAAGCCACTCGATCCATTTAATTTATTCCCCTTTTAGCTACTTATTTTATTTGACCCGTTTGAGATAATTTCACTATTGTCTTGATTTATTTGTTGCAGGAAAGAAGAACAATATTGTCTTACACAGAAGTGCTTCTTGTTCCTTTGACAACCCCTGATTTTAGCATGCCTTACAATGTAATCACGATCACATGCACTGTCTTTGCGTTATATTTCGGGTCGTTGCTAAATGCACTGAGAAGGCGTGTTAACGAGGAAGAAAGACTTCTGAAAAGAAAAGGTAATACGGTTCTTATTAATGATATTTTTCTATAAAATCTAAAACGCAAACTTGCTTTTAAGATTAAGTTAAGGGTAAATAACAATAGGCCGTATGCTACTTATAGCAGTCTGAAGCATCTGCTCATAATCCTAATTTTGCATATATTGCAATTCGGCTTTTATATGTTATTAATGTGCTTGCATTGCTTTGTTTTGGTGTATAAGTGAACAAACTTATGACTTCATCTAGGAGAATTTAGATTGTTACCCCTTTGTCCCATGAAAATTATAGCATTTTTTAAATTATGAATGCTCTATAAAATTTGCAGTATTTTCTTCTTTTTTTTCTGCATGGTTAAATTACAATCTAGAAAGACATTTTTTGCCTTCTCCATTGTTACAAAATCTTGATGTTTTTTATTGTGTTCCAAGGGATTATTTTATTTTATCATTACAGAAGGATATTTAAGACATTTAACAATCATTCGACATATTTATAAAACTATGTTTCATGGAATGGAGGGGGTATGTTTTTTCCCTCGAGGGAAATGATTTTACAATCGAAAGTTGACCTTTGACTTTGGTCAATATTGTAATAAGATTGTTTATGTAATCATAATTAACGCATTAAAGCTTTTCACTCACTCTATCTATACATTTATCTTAAACTTGCAGATAAAAGGACTGGTAAGCTGCAATTGCTGTTATCCAAGTTGTTAGCTAAGTTGAGAGGGAAGCCTTGGGAACCGCCATCATCAACACCGCCATCTTCATCCTCCAAATTTATAAGCTCAAAGGTAATGCTAAAAATCTTATTAATAGCCGCCATTGCTTTCGGGTGGCAGTATTATGGTGGATGACCTCCATGTACGCTAATACGTGATTTTGTTTCATTTGGTCTTACAGAAATTAGGAACATTAGAACCATATTGTTTTCTTCTGTATCCAGATTTTATATGATTAATTTACTTCACGCCCAGCTGATTTATCACCATTTAGAAGACCTTTTAATTTTCTTTCTTGTTAAGTCCAAACCCTAGCCTCCTCCTGTGTGTAGCCGAGTTGGTTCTGGATTTCTGCGATATTGGATCAATTTGATTGGACCACAATCAGTGAACTTGAGCTTACCTCTCACATAAAGAGTTTGAGACGGTTTGGTTTGGACCGGTTGGAGCTGTTAGGATTCAACCTCTTGACAAGTCAAACGAGTCAAAATAGGTTGAATAGAAACAAAATTTATCAAATGGATTAAATAAGTAAAAAAATCACTTATACTCGAGTGTTTACAGTTTCTTAAATTATAAAAATGCATCATTCTATTTATGTAATCATGTAAGGTTGGGAAAAAGTGCTCAAATGGGAACCAAGTGACTTTGACGATCTTTTTATAGCTTCATACAAGATAGCCATAAATTTCGTAAAGATGCTTTGGAAGTGCATTTTATTTCATGAAATGGTTTTAAATTGTAATTGAATAATGAAATTTAAAATTTATTTATGATGTATCAGACTTTTCAAACTTGGTATCAAATAAATGGCTTGAAATTTGTTGGCCGAAAATTTGCTACACATGATTATAATGCATATCATGTTCGATAGATTATATTTTAGCGTCAGTTAATCGTATTTATACTCTATGTATGGATCAAACTCATACTCGGTATTTGAGGGCCAACATTTGTAGTATCTGATAATCAAAAGGTGATTATCATGAACTTGTTACATAAGTTCTCTAAAGAGGTTCACATTCAAACCGGTTCAGGATCCAAAACCATTATCCAATCTGAAACTGGTTTGGGTGAAACCGGTCAATCTGATCCGATCCGTCAGTTTGAAATCGGTTTGAGAATGTATCTGTTAGAACTGAACCAGATTAAAAGTTGTTTCAAACCAAACCAGTTTCTAGTCCGAACCGGTTTTGGCCGATCTGGTTTTGACTCGATCCGAACTGGTTTTAAAAATGATCCTGTTTGGCTCAAAATCTGGTTTTTGAAAATAAAAATTATTAAAATTAATGTGTTATTGTTACCGGGTTCTTAACTCTAAATTTAAAGTTACTTTACAATCTAAAGTCTCTAAGACTGTGTAATACAAGGGTGAGAGTGGGGGCGTGGTGCCACCTCACCCACCACGGGCGTAAAACACCGCGCCGGACCCGGGTTAGTGGGGGCGTGAGAGGTGCAGGGTGGTGGTGTTCACGGGTGAGGGCACATTTTGGTCAAGAAAGAGTCGTTGCATGCGTGAGAGGGGTTGGTCACCTTCACCCCACCATTACACACCTGGGTGAGGGTGAGAGAAGCCAGTGTCTACGTGGCGCCTACGTGGCACAGGAAATCCTTCACCCTCACCGGGATATTATGGATAGTCTAACCATTGTGTTAGGTTCATTTAATATTGTATAGTGCATTGTAAAATGTATGATTTTTCGGTATATGTCCGTATAGTGCATTGTTACTGTTTACGCTCGTATTGGGCAGCCAACGCGATCGTATACGCCCGTATAGAGGTATACGCCATACGTCTATATATTATATGACCAATTGATTGATGTGATGGTTAGGAGGGGTGTGCATCCAACACATGTGAGGGGGAGGGATTTTTCCATAGCATGACCCGTTTTAAGATGGCATATAGACTCAACTCAAGTGGTTCATATATTTAAGATGGTATATAGATTATAGACTCAACTTACTCAAGTGGTTCATATAGGTCACATAATATAAAAAAAAAATGAAACATAAATCACCAATAAACTATCCCAATGATATCTACCCAAAATTAAGAAGGTTCTTGCAAACCACTGAACAAGCTATGAGTGGATCAGTCAATAGTGGCTATGTCCCACCAAGAGAACCTATTATGGGCCCTGTTAATTACCCACCTGCAACTGGAGCCTCTACTTCAAATAACCAGAGCAATTTAACTTTCGATGCTCAGGTTTTAAAACGAAGATCAGAAGCAGTCAGAAATGGCCTTGGAACAAATATGTGGACCTTACCATCTGCACAACAAAATAATGGAGCTATGCTTGTGCTTCCCATGGATATTGGAAAATATGAGGATGTTATTTCAAGATGGGAATCAATAACCCTTAACCATGTTGATGATCCAAACAAAACATGGTCGTCCAACAAAGCCAAGGTACAATACATTGAAAATCTGCTTGGGGAAAGTGAAAAGCTCGCATGGGTACAGTGGAGAATGGCTTATTCAGCAGAATTTGATCAGGTCGTTGAAATGGCCGATGACACGCAAAACGTGTTATCACAAATCAGACGGATATTTCTGTTACAAGATCCTTATCAAGGGTCAACAGAAGTACAAAATAGGGCATTTAATGATCTCGAAAGACTTACATGCAAAACTGCCAAAGATATACCAAAATTCCTTAATGACTATAAGGAATTAGCAAGCAAATCTGGAAGGCTTTACATCTCAACTGATCTATCAGAAAAACTGTTCAGAAAACTTCCAGCACCATTTGATAAAGAAATTGAAGCAGCATGGACAGAAAAATACCCTGAAAATGTGATAGGGGTATTCCCACGAATCTACTTTGTCAATCAGTACTTAGTAGAGGTATGTCGAAGAGCAGCAGTCATGAGAGCAGTCAAGGATCTCTCATTTTGTGAAAATATACCAATACCAGGATACTATGAAGGAGGACCTAAGAAGTATGGTTTAAGAAAATCAAAATCATATAAAGGAAAACCGCATGATTCTCATGTCAGAATTTTTAAAAGAAAGCATGCTGACAGAGAAAGAAAATGCAAATGTTTTATATGTGGTGAAGGACATTTTGCCAGAGATTGTAAGAAGAATTCAGGCAATATTGTCAGAGCTGCAGTGCTAGAAAACTTAAAGCTACCCAAAGAATGGGATGTAGTTTCAGTAGATCAAAATGAACCAGACAGTGACCATATATGCTCTTACTCAGAAGGAGAAGGAGACTTCATAATAAAAGCACCGGAAGAAGAATTCCTTGAAACAGGACTTATGATACAAGAAACAAGTTGGAGGTATATTGTGCAATTACCCAAGGAACAGTCCGAATGCACACATGAGCTAGATGATGAGGAAAAAGAGATCATGATTTTCAATTGTGTTTATTGCAAGGAAGTAACACAAGAAGGAAGGAGAACCTATTGCAGCAAGTGTAAGCTAATTGCTTGTGCACTATGCTCAAGTTATTACTTAAAACACAAGGTCAAGATCCAACCCATCAAACATGGTGGGTATATCGGCTCAAAAGAAGAATTAATAAAGCAGCTCACTCTATTCAATGCTCAACTAATAGAGGAGAATGAGAATCTCAAACAAAAGATTCAGGAGTTAGAAAAAGAAAGAAGGGAACTCAAATTCGAAAGTGAGTTAGAAAAAGAAAGAAGGGAACTCAATGATCTCGATATGGCAAGTGAGGATGAAAAGATCGATGAAGAAATTATTATCGATGAAATTGTCAAGGTTGAAAATAACCTCCCAAGAAGCCGGAGGATCAATAGACTATATAATGTGATTATAAAGCTCACAATTCCCGGAGTACCTGAATTCAAAGTTCAAGCCATAATAGATACTGGAGCTACTACATGCTGCATTAACAAAAGGAAGGTCCCTAAAGAAGCTTTGGAAGAAAGCCCTTACCATGTCAATATAAGTGGCCTTAATTCAAGGGATAAAGCCACTCAGAAGCTAAAACAGGGAACCATGGAAATTGAAGGAAACAAATTCAGAATTCCTTTCACTTATGCCTTCGATATGGAAACAGTCAGTGGCATAGAATTATTGATTGGATGCAATTTCATAAGAGCAATGTATGGAGGACTTAGAATTGAGGGTAATACCCTTACATTCTACAAAAATGTCACCATAATCAACACCCAACAAGACTTGGAAGCTGGAAAGCTCTTGGAAGAACTTGAAGATGAAAGATACCAAGAGGATTACTTCGAACAAGTCCTTTACAGCTTGAGCCATACAAGCCTAACATTCAGGGTAAAATTCCATGAAATTCTAAAAAGGTTAGAAGAAAGAGGCTTTATTGGGGAAGATCCAGTCAAGCATTGGACTAAAAATAAAGTAAAATGTAAGCTGGAAATTATCAATCCTGATATCTCTATTCAGGATAAACCTTTGAAACATATCACTCCAGCCATGAAGGCCCAATTTCAAAAACATGTCCAACAATTACTTGGGTTAAAACTAATTAGACCCAGTAAAAGTCGACACAGGACCATGGCCATGATAGTTCAATCAGGAACTTCAGTGGATCCTGTAACAGGGAAGGAAATTAGAGGCAAGGAGAGAATGGTGTATAACTACAGAACGCTGAATGACAACACTTATAAAGATCAGTACACTCTGCCTGGAATCAATACAATTATACAAAAGATTGGGAGAGCAAAAATCTACTCCAAATTTGATTTAAAGAGTGGATTCCATCAAGTAGTCATGGAAGAAGAAAGTATCCCTTGGACGGCGTTTGTAACACCAGATGGATTATATGAATGGCTTGTAATGCCATTTGGCCTTAAAAATGCTCCGACCATTTTTCAGAGAAAGATGGATAACTGCTTCAGAGGATGTGAAGATTTTCTGGTTGTCTATATAGATGACATCCTCGTATTTTCAGAAACAGAGGAAGATCATGCTAAACATCTAATAAAGATGTTAGCCATTTGTGAAAAAGAAGGGTTGGTTCTATCAGCTAATAAGATGAAGGTTGCGGTCTCAGAAGTAAATTTCCTTGGAGCAGTTATAGGAAAACAAAAGTTAAAGCTTCAACCGCATATTATAAAGAAAATAGCTGAAATTGATAATAAGAGTTTACAAGAAAAGAAGGGGTTGAGGTCATGGCTTGGAATTTTAAATTATGCCAGAAACTATATTCCTAAACTAGGAATACTCCTTGGACCTCTTTATCAAAAAACAAGCCCCCATGGAGACAAAAGAATGAAGAATTCAGATTGGGAAATTGTTAGAAAAATCAAGGATCAGGTTAAACAACTGCCTGATATGAAAATCCCAAATCAAGAAGCTTGCATAATCATCGAAACAGATGGTTGTATGGATGGATGGGGAGCGGTTTGCAAATGGAAAAACAAAAAGAATTATTCAAGAAGCACGGAAGAAATATGTGCTTATGCCAGTGGGAAATTCGTCACCGTAAAATCCACCATTGACGCTGAAATATACGCATGCATGGAAGGTCTTAGTAGTTTCAAGATCTACTACTTAGACAAAGAAGAAATAACTGTTAGAACAGACTGCCAGGCTATAATAAGTTTCTACAACAAATCAACCAATAACAAACCCTCAAGAGTCAGATGGTTAAATTTTACTGACTTCGTTACTGGTTCAGGAGTAAAAGTGCAGTTTGAACACATTAATGGAAAGCAGAATGTTCTTGCTGATACGTTATCACGACTAATAATCAAAATGTGTGAACAGGAATGGATGGCAGATATGGAGGAATGGGAAGAGAAATACCAACAAGCTGGGGAGGCATTCACCGAGCTATTCAGTTACAAGAATCTGGGTTACAATTCATACTTAGAGGAACAAGAGTTGGAGAGAGCAGTGAACATCTGGTTGGAAGGAGAAGAAGGGTGGAAAATTATGAACAAACCTTCTCAGAATTGTTTGTTACTCCAAGACTCACCCAGCAAAAGAAAGCAAGAATGCAAAACAAGCTTAGCGGGATTTTACAAGCCCAACTTAGCTGTGCAAAAGGAGAAGTACGACTTCTACAAAGTTTTGTTAAACTTCATAAGGAACTCAGAGCCTATGAAGATTGTGAATTTGCCCAAGAAAATGTATCCAGTTTGGCCCAAGCTGAAGCCCATATTGCGACAACCCAACATGCCTTGGACTACATCAATGAAGGAATCCATTAAGCCCAAAATAAAGCTTCTGGAAACAAACGTAAGCAATGACGGTATCACGCACCAGCCAAAAAGAAGGAAAATAATAGCCGACAACATTATCCTTACTTTAATCACGCGTGAAGAAAAAGGAAGCATCACGACAAAGTCATTATGGAAGCATGGACCCTTTTCTTTTGACAAAAACAGAAAAGCGAAAGAAGATATGAATGATTGGTGGAAAAACGACGAAATGATTCTCAATCATGGAATTATCTACCCGAGAATCACGCTGTCCCGTCTCTAATTTCTACCGTTCTTTAATTATGCAGAGCAGGTGGTGGGCCTGTCCACTTTAGCTCTTTTGTTTAATAATCGGTGTGTTAGCCTATAAAAGGCTCAGTGTGTTTAGAGTTTAAGATCATCGAGAGAACCTCAGATATCTTATTCTCAAGTCTAACAATAAATCTTGTAAGTTTGCTTTCATTCGTTTGTATTAAAGGTTTGAATCAATAAAACTTTGTATTAAAGGTTTGAATCTATATTATTTTGCTAAATATTTTCCAAGCAAGATCATAAACTGGGACTCGATTGCTCAAATGGTATCAGAGCTCAGTTTTTGGTTAAATATGTCTATGCTCGGCTAAAAACCTAATCCAAGTTCATGTTGAAAGAAAAATATACCTCCTTATACTATTGTTCAAAAATCAAATTTATATTTATAGATATTAATTAACAAAGGCAAAAGGAACAGACCATAGATCTGGGCAAGAGGTAAGACCTGGTGTTGGATAGTTATGAGCCTGAGTTAATGAGGTATTTATAGGTATGAGTTTGAGATTTGAACAAGAAATACAAAGGTGGTATGATGATCGAGTAAACAAGGATTTAGAATATTTAAGTCTTGAATTATCAAAACCCGTGAATCGTTTGTTATCAGATCATATAGAGTATAACTGTTTTCATAAAAAGCAAGTTAAACACGAATCATCTTCTGAAAATCGCCAACTTAATTTCGTAATAGATATCTTGTTAAATACTAATAATAATATTTCAGTCATTTTCGATAATCTCGGTTTGTTTTCTCGTGTTAGTTTGAAAAATTTTCATAAAATTCTTGAAAAATTGGAAGTCTTTGAGTCTAAGCTATCTGATCTTGAGAAAACCCAGAAAAACATTATAAAAACCCAAGAGAATATTCAGAGTGAACTTAATAGCCATAAACCCTTATCCAAAGGTGAGATTTTAACCCTAGTCAACGAAATAACCAAACAACCCAAGATAGTTGAAGAAGAAGCTTAAAAGCTTACAGCAGATTTGAATAGCAAAGTTCATCAGGTGGAACACCTTATTAAAGATTTAAAAAGATCTCTGTAGGTCTTCTTTTTGCAGCTTCTTGTTGCATTAAGAGTCTAACCCCATGTTCAAAGTATCTTTCATTAATAAAAGCCATGCCAACAAATTCATCTTCGTCATTTATTTCTTCAGTATCATGTTCATTAACAGCGAAACTTCTTCGTGTTGTTGGAATGTTCCCGTAGTCAGCGAATCTTAACGTGAGAGAGCCATCTAGACGTGTCCTTGTATCAACTCGTCTTGGTGCGACTGCTGGTTGTGTTGTTCTGCTTGGTCTGAGAACCCACTGCCTTCCTCTTAGTTCTTCTGTAGTCTTTTGTTCTCCTGCTATGGCTTGGATACCATTTGTAGCTAAATAATCAACTACATCTTGTACGTGGTATCTATAAGAAGCATAACCTGTATTGGTTAACCTTCCTACGAGTGAAGTTGTTATCAGCAAATTAGATTCCCCACGCCATCCTTCATATCCTCTGGTCTGAACAGATAACTGAATATGATTGTAGAAGTCTTCTATGCTTAACATCATATTTGGTGCTAAGTATATTAACTGCGTTCCATTAGTCATATCAGCTTCCAGCGTTCCGATTATTTGATTATCATTTTGCCATCTAGTATCTCTGAACACAATCAGAGCTTGAGTTCCTGCATCTCTTCGGTGAAGTGCATGTATCTGGACCATCAGTAGTCCAAGATGTATATGCTGAAAATTTTCCCTTCTTAAGGCTTCATAGCTGCTTTGGACTATAAACCTTAAGTCTTCTTGTTGGCCTTCTTCAGTGACCAACAATCTTCTTTCCGAATAATGCTGGTAAACCCTATGGTTAGGGTTGCTGAAACTTGAATCATACAATACTTCTGCGGGAACCATCCTTGCACGCCTGGTTTGTGAAATCCTGAGTTGAGCCTCAGGATCAAGCTGACTTTCTAGGGTTCTTTGACCTCTTCTTCTTGCAACAGTTGCAGCTGCCCTGTGTCTTATACGAGAACTAAATCGATAGTCCCGTATCTGGTCATCGACAGAGGGAGTCCTGTTGTCTGATCTGGCCTCCTCTGTTATTGTTCTTGACCTTCTCATTTTGATTTTGCCTTTTCTCTTTCAAAGATCTTAAGTGGATCTTCGTATACGTAAAAGGGGCCTTTCTTCTTAGAGGGCTTCTTGTCTCCAATCTGTACTCCTTCGAGTTTCCTGGTTAACTCGTCTACAGTTATCTGGAAATCTTCTTTTGCTTCTTTAGCCTTTTGAAGATTTAACATGATACTGAAGAAATAAATGACGAAGATGAATTTGTTGGCATGGCTTTTATTAATGAAAGATACTTTGAACATGGGGTTAGACTCTTAATGCAACAAGAAGCTGCAAAAAGAAGACCTACAGAACAAATATGGGATACCCTTGGTCAACCCTCTGGCAAGTATGATTATTATGTCAGATATGATGCACCTAAGGAAACAACGCCGATTGAAGAAATAATTCCTACGGGATGGGATGATGAAGAAGCTGAACAATCGGAAGAAGTATTGGTTGTTTTAAATGAAACACCTACTGAAGACAATGATGAGGATGATTTAACATGGTTAAATGGCCTTCAACCATGTACAGAAGGTGGTGGAGAATTACCCTACCCGATTCAAAAACCCAATATGATGCAAGGTATACCCTACCCGATTCAAAAACCCAATATGATGCAAGGTATTGAAACATTTGAAATGATGAAAGGTACTGATAAATTGGTAGCGTCCTATCACAGTAATGTGATGCAAGGTACCAATGACTCAGTAGCGTCCTATCATACGAATGATTCAGTAGCAACCGATCATACGGATACATCATTTGAGCAATCGAGTCCCAGTTTATGATCTTGCTTGGAAAATATTTAGCAAAATAATATAGATTCAAACCTTTAATACAAAGTTTTATTGATTCAAACCTTTAATACAAACGACTGAAAGCAAACTTACAAGATTTATTGTTGGACTTGAGAATAAGATATCTGAGGTTCTCTCGATGATCTTAAACTCTAAACACACTGAGCCTTTTATAGGCTAACACACCGATTATTAAACAAAAGAGCTAAAGTGGACAGGCCCACCACCTGCTCTGCATAATTAAAGAACGGTAGAAATTAGAGACGGGACAGCGTGATTTAGGCCCGTTGATTTTAACCGTACCCGATTAACCCGACCCGAACCAACTTCACCCGAACCGATTAAACCCGTACCCGAATAACCCGTAACCGATTAACCCGAAAACCGTTTAAACCGATTGTTATTCGGGTCGGGTTTCGGTTAGACTTTCAAGCATTAAAAACCCGATTAACCCGAACCGATTAACCCGAATAAACCGAACATTTATATATTCTACCATTTCTTTTCTCACCATCACCACCAACACCACCAAAATCCGCTTCTAAACTATGAGTTTAAAAAATCCACCACATAAACACGAATACTTCTATTTGAAGTTTTAATCTCTTGAAAATGTACTTATTTTTGTTTCACATACACGTTTATTTTATGTTTTTAAACTTGATTCATTTTTTTTTCAACCATGTGTTCCTACCCGAAACCCGACCCGATTAAACCGAAAACCGATTAACCCGAACCCGATCTACCCGAATGTTATTCGGATCGGTTATCGGATAAATTTACACACACGGAAAAACCGATTAACCCGAACCGATCTACCCGAAACCCGATTAAATTACCCGAACAACACCCCTAGCGTGATTCTCGGGTAGATAATTCCATGATTGAGAATCATTTCGTCGTTTTTCCACCAATCATTCATATCTTCTTTCGCTTTTCTGTTTTTGTCAAAAGAAAAGGGTCCATGCTTCCATAATGACTTTGTCGTGATGCTTCCTTTTTCTTCACGCGTGATTAAAGTAAGGATAATGTTGTCGGCTATTATTTTCCTTCTTTTTGGCTGGTGCGTGATACCGTCATTGCTTACGTTTGTTTCCAGAAGCTTTATTTTGAGCTTAATGGATTCCTTCATTCTTTTGTCTCCATGGGGGCTTGTTTTTTGATAAAGAGGTCCAAGGAGTATTCCTAGTTTAGGAATATAGTTTCTGGCATAATTTAAAATTCCAAGCCATGACCTCAACCCCTTCTTTTCTTGTAAACTCTTATTATCAATTTCAGCTATTTTCTTTATAATATGCGGTTGAAGCTTTAGCTTTTGTTTTCCTATAACTGCTCCAAGGAAATTTACTTCTGAGACCGCAACCTTCATCTTATTAGCTGATAGAACCAACCCTTCTTTTTCACAAATGGCTAACATCTTTATTAGATGTTTAGCATGATCTTCCTCTGTTTCTGAAAATACGAGGATGTCATCTATATAGACAACCAGAAAATCTTCACATCCTCTGAAGCAGTTATCCATCTTTCTCTGAAAAATGGTCGGAGCATTTTTAAGGCCAAATGGCATTACAAGCCATTCATATAATCCATCTGGTGTTACAAACGCCGTCCAAGGGATACTTTCTTCTTCCATGACTACTTGATGGAATCCACTCTTTAAATCAAATTTGGAGTAGATTTTTGCTCTCCCAATCTTTTGTATAATTATATTGATTCCAGGCAGAGTGTACTGATCTTTATAAGTGTTGTCATTCAGCGTTCTGTAGTTATACACCATTCTCTCCTTGCCTCTAATTTCCTTCCCTGTTACAGGATCCACTGAAGTTCCTGATTAAACTATCATGGCCATGGTCCTGTGTCGACTTTTACTGGGTCTAATTAGTTTTAACCCAAGTAATTGTTGGACATGTTTTTGAAATTGGGCCTTCATGGCTGGAGTGATATGTTTCAAAGGTTTATCCTGAATAGAGATATCAGGATTGATAATTTTCAGCTTACATTTTACTTTATTTTTAGTCCAATGCTTGACTGGATCTTCCCCAATAAAGCCTCTTTCTTCTAACCTTTTTAGAATTTCATGGAATTTTACCCTGAATGTTGGGCTTGTATGGCTCAAGCTGTAAATGACTTGTTCGAAGTAATCCTCTTGGTATCTTTCATCTTCAAGTTCTTCCAAGAGCTTTCCAGCTTCCAAGTCTTGTTGGGTGTTGATTATGGTGACATTTTTGTAGAATGTAAGGGTATTACCCTCAATTCTAAGTCCTCCATACATTGCTCTTATGAAATTGCATCCAATCAATAATTCTATGCCACTGACTGTTTCCATATCGAAGGCATAAGTGAAAGGAATTCTGAATTTGTTTCCTTTAATTTCCATGGTTCCCTGTTTTAGCTTCTGAGTGGCTTTATCCCTTGAATTAAGGCCACTTATATTGACATGGTAAGGGCTTTCTTCCAAAGCTTCTTTAGGGACCTTCCTTTTGTTAATGCAGCATGTAGTAGCTCCAGTATCTATTATGGCTTGAACTTTGAATTCAGGTACTCCGGGAATTGTGAGCTTTATAATCACATTATATAGTCTATTGATCCTCCGGCTTCTTGGGAGGTTATTTTCAACCTTGACAATTTCATCGATAATAATTTCTTCATCGATCTTTTCATCCTCACTTGTCATATCGAGATCATTGAGTTCCCTTCTTTCTTTTTCTAACTCACTTTCGAATTTGAGTTCCCTTCTTTCTTTTTCTAACTCACTTTCGAATTTGAGTTCCCTTCTTTCTTTTTCTAACTCCTGAATCTTTTGTTTGAGATTCTCATTCTCCTCTATTAGTTGAGCATTGAATAGAGTGAGCTGCTTTATTAATTCTTCTTTTGAGCCGATATACCCACCATGTTTGATGGGTTGGATCTTGACCTTGTGTTTTAAGTAATAACTTGAGCATAGTGCACAAGCAATTAGCTTACACTTGCTGCAATAGGTTCTCCTTCCTTCTTGTGTTACTTCCTTGCAATAAACACAATTAAAAATCATGATCTCTTTTTCCTCATCATCTAGCTCATGTGTGCATTCGGACTGTTCCTTGGGTAATTGCACAATATACCTCCAACTTGTTTCTTGTATCATAAGTCCTGTTTCAAGGAATTCTTCTTCCAGGGCTTTTATCATGAAGTCTCCTTCTCCTTCTGAGTAAGAGCATATATGGTCACTGTCTGGTTCATTTTGATCTACTGAAACTACATCCCATTCTTTGGGTAGCTTTAAGTTTTCTAGCACTGCAGCTCTGACAATATTGTCTGAATTCTTCTTACAATCTCTGGCAAAATGTCCTTCTTCACCACATATAAAACATTTGCATTTTCTTTCTCTGTCAGCATGCTTTCTTTTAAAAATTCTGACATGAGAATCATGCGGTTTTCCTTTATATGATTTTGATTTTCTTAAACCATACTTCTTAGGTCCTCCTTCATAGTATCCTGGTATTGGTATATTTTCACAAAATGAGAGATCCTTGACTGCTCTCATGACTGCTGCTCTTCGACATACCTCTACTAAGTACTGATTGACAAAGTAGATTCGTGGGAATACCCCTATCACATTTTCAGGGTATTTTTCTGTCCATGCTGCTTCAATTTCTTTATCAAATGGTGCTGGAAGTTTTCTGAACAGTTTTTCTGATAGATCAGTTGAGATGTAAAGCCTTCCAGATTTGCTTGCTAATTCCTTATAGTCATTAAGGAATTTTGGTATATCTTTGGCAGTTTTGCATGTAAGTCTTTCGAGATCATTAAATGCCCTATTTTGTACTTCTGTTGACCCTTGATAAGGATCTTGTAACAGAAATATCCGTCTGATTTGTGATAACACGTTTTGCGTGTCATCGGCCATTTCAACGACCTGATCAAATTCTGCTGAATAAGCCATTCTCCACTGTACCCATGCGAGCTTTTCACTTTCCCCAAGCAGATTTTCAATGTATTGTACCTTGGCTTTGTTGGACGACCATGTTTTGTTTGGATCATCAACATGGTTAAGGGTTATTGATTCCCATCATGAAATAACATCCTCATATTTTCCAATATCCATGGGAAGCACAAGCATAGCTCCATTATTTTGTTGTGCAGATGGTAAGGTCCACATATTTGTTCCAAGGCCATTTCTGACTGCTTCTGATCTTCGTTTTAAAACCTGAGCATCGAAAGTTAAATTGCTCTGGTTATTTGAAGTAGAGGCTCCAGTTGCAGGTGGGTAATTAACAGGGCCCATAATAGGTTCTCTTGGTGGGACATAGCCATTATTGACTGATCCACTCATAGCTTGTTCAGTGGTTTGCAAGAACCTTCTTAATTTTGGGTATGGCATATCAAGAACTTCTTCATCAGCAACATATCCCTGTTGTGATTCATCATCTGAATTCATGTTACACGGCTCATCTTTCAGCTCGCTGCTTACATGAATTACAGATGTATCCGTATGATAGGTTGCTACTGAATCATTCGTATGATAGGACGCTACTGAGTCATTGGTACCTTGCATCACATTACTGTGATAGGACGCTACCAATTTATCAGTACCTTTCATCATTTCAAATGTTTCAATACCTTGCATCATATTGGGTTTTTGAATCGGGTAGGGTAATTCTCCACCACCTTCTGTACATGGTTGAAGGCCATTTAACCATGTTAAATCATCCTCATCATTGTCTTCAGTAGGTGTTTCATTTAAAACAACCAATACTTCTTCCGATTGTTCAGCTTCTTCATCATCCCATCCCGTAGGAATTATTTCTTCAATCGGCGTTGTTTCCTTAGGTGCATCATATCTGACATAATAATCATACTTGCCAGAGGGTTGACCAAGGGTATCCCATATTTGTTCTGTAGGTCTTCTTTTTGCAGCTTCTTGTTGCATTAAGAGTCTAACCCCATGTTCAAAGTATCTTTCATTAATAAAAGCCATGCCAACAAATTCATCTTCTTCATTTATTTCTTCAGTATCATGTTCATTAACAGCGAAACTTCTTCGTGTTGTTGGAATGTTCCCGTAGTCAGCGAATCTTAGCGTGAGAGAGCCATCTAGAAGTGTCCTTGTATCAACTCGTCTTGGTGCGACTGCTGGTTGTGTTGTTCTGCTTGGTCTGAGAACCCACTGCCTTCCTCTTAGTTCTTCTGTAGTCTTTTGTTCTCCTGCTATGGCTTGGATACCATTTGTAGCTAAATAATCAACTACATCTTGTACGTGGTATCTATAAGAAGCATAACCTGTATTGGTTAACCTTCCTACGAGTGAAGTTGTTATCAGCAAATTAGATTCCCCACGCCATCCTTCGTATCCTCTGGTCTGAACAGATAACTGAATATGATTGTAGAAGTCTTCTATGCTTAACATCATATTTGGTGCTAAGTATATTAACTGCGTTCCATTAGTCATATCAGCTTCCAGCGTTCCGATTATTTGATTATCATTTTGCCATCTAGTATCTCTGAACACAATCAGAGCTTGAGTTCCTGCATCTCTTCGGTGAAGTGCATGTATCCGGACCATCAGTAGTCCAAGATGTATATGCTGAAAATTTTCCCTTCTTAAGGCTTCATAGCTGCTTTGGACTATAAACCTTAAGTCTTCTTGTTGGCCTTCTTCAGTGACCAACAATCTTCTTTCCGAATAATGCTGGTAAACCCTATGGTTAGGGTTGCTGAAACTTGAATCATACAATACTTCTGCGGGAACCATCCTTGCACGCCTGGTTTGTGAAATCCTGAGTTGAGCCTCAGGATCAAGCTGACTTTCTAGGGTTCTTTGACCTCTTCTTCTTGCAACAGTTGCAGCTGCCCTGTGTCTTATACGAGAACTAAATCGATAGTCCCGTATCTGGTCATCGACAGAGGGAGTCCTGTTGTCTGATCTGGCCTCCTCTGTTATTGTTCTTGACCTTCTCATTTTGATTTTGCCTTTTCTCTTTCAAAGATCTTGAGTGGATCTTCGTATACGTAAAAAGGGCCTTTCTTCTTAGAGAGGCTAAGAGAGTTTTTCAAACATATCTCATACAGGCTAAAGTCTATTTAGTTTAAACATGCGAACACGTTTAGCTAAACAGGCGCCAGTTTAACTCGTTTATTATTATTTTTAATTTAATTGTGTTTTATGTATTTTTAAGCCAAAATTTAAAAAAGAAATTTATATGAAGTTTTATAATTTGAACATGATTGTTTTATACACCCATGCATTTTTAGTTAAAAATTTATAATTTTATAGTATTAAATGTAAAAAACCAAAAAACAAAAAAAATCGCATTCGAGTTCGTGTCTGAGTTGGACCTGTTAGGTGTGTAGTCTCGTTTAGAGGCGGCCGGCCCTAACTAGGGTTAGCCGGCCCTAATGGGCCTATCTATACGGTTTGGGCCTAACTTGGAGAACAAGTTAGGAACCCTAGTTTTAATCTATAAATACTCTATGTTGTAATTGTAATCTGTGTGCCCTTGAGCTTAATGAAATAACCTAGTTGCAGCCCGTGGATGTAGGTCCCCCACTGGGACCGAACCACGTAAAATTCTTGTGTCGTTTATTTTTCTGTACCGCATGATTATCGTTTGTGCATGTGTGTGTGTTGATTCCGCTGCGTCACGTTGTTCCTAACAAGTGGTATCAGAGCTTTGGCTCGTTGTTTACACACGGTCTGCACGGTTTTCGATCGAGAAAAAAGGGTAGAGGCTGATCGAGGGTTGATTCAGATCTGCTGCTACAGTACCGTCGCCGCCGCTACAGTACCGTCGCCGTCGTGAACAGTGTTTCCGGACTGAACAGTGTTTTCCGGCATGAACAGTGTTTTCCGGAATGAACAGTGTTTTTTCCGGCATGAACAGTGTTTTCGGAAAAAAAAAAATTCTTTTTTCTGCTGCTGATTCGCAGCCTGGTTTCTTGTTTTTTGGGCCGCCGGAATTAGGGTTTTTTCAAATCCTAGGTTGCGCAAAAGGGGAAAGAAAACAGGGCTGTTTTGGAGGAAAACGGGGCTGTTTTGGGAGAAAACAGGGCTGTTCGGGACTGATTTGGAGTGATTTTGCAATTAGAGTTTCTGTTGTGGATCTCTTGGAGTTGCTGGTTTCACTCGGGTTTGCAGGTGAAGCGTCGGGTCGGGTGTTTCGGGTTTGTGTTGTGGGTTAACGGTTTGATTGTTTCGGGTACCGGGTTAAACTCTTTGAAGCCGCCGATTAGGGTTTGGTTATAAAGCTCTTGGATTCGTCAGGTAAAGGTTAGAGTTTTGTTTAGTTCTGTTTGACTGTTTATTATCAACTATTTGGGAACCGGGTTATGTGAAATTCAGTATTCGGGTTTAGATTTGTCTGCGAGGTTTATTGCAGGAGCAGATCGGTTACAACTGTCAAGTTCAGGCCCGTGACATTACTGTGTTTGTTTCACTGTTTCGATATATTTTCTGTGTGCTATTGTTATGGCTGGAGACAGGATGGTTGTTATCGAAAGGTTTGGCGGTTTGGATTTCGGTTGGTTGGTTTGTCAAGTGAACTTGGATGTGGTACTAACGATGGATAAACCGGGAGAAAATGGAACCAGCGGGTGTGCTGGTGATGACATAAGTGAAAAAAGGGAAGTCATGTGATATTTGCTCGGTTGAAAGATTTTTTCGGTTAGGGTTAGATGATCGGGTGTACGATCACAGAATCCTTGGTACCGTTTGCTTTCATGAAAGCTCTGCTGTTGTTATAACCGTTTGCCGGTTAGCTGGTCTAGAACTGTGAAGCGGTTTCTTGTTCGGTGGTGATCAGTGGTACGACATTTGACATGGGTTGGGATAACAGGGACAGTGGGAGCTGAGCATAGTTGACTTGGTGGAGCTGCATGGAGGTATGTGACATTCTTTTAGAGTCGATGTCAAAGATAGTAAATTCTGCTTCTGAGAATGTGTCTGAGTTGATGCATTGGGACTCAGTGATGGCAGTGGAGACTCTTGGGTTCAAGATTCTGGTATGCTTCATTACTCACTTCTATGAAGCATTGGTGAATCTATTGTTTGAAGACTTTGGGAAGATACAGGATTATGTATCGCTGGAAGAAGGGAACCAACTTCCGAGTATTAAAGTCTTGACTCGCTGCATCGGGTAGAGCTAAGTGGATTCATTTTGCAAGTGTGAATCTTGGAGCCACGGGGATGTCAGCTGAGTGCATTCGGAGGTTTAAACCAGGTCAGGGGTTTTGGGAACAGTGGGAGCATGGGACGTGTTCTGGGTACAGTTCTAAACACCGTTGGGTTTTGAAGACCGGAATTCCGAATGGGAAAATCTCTCCATGGTACTTGCAGGTTTTGGAGAGTGGTGTTTCCTCTGGAAGTCTCTGGAGTCGGTAGTTCGAGTGAGTAGGTGCCGGTTGAGATTGAGGATGAGTCAATGGCGGGTTTTGCCATGGCTGGGTCAGTGATGACTGCTGGGTTGGAGCTAGGGGGAGCTTCAACGGGCCCTTCTGGTAATTGAGGAGTGGGCTGCTGCAACTAGGAGGATTGGATTGAAGTCTTAGCTTGTTTATGGGAACTGAAGGTTTGGAGGACTTCTGTTATTTGAAATCTTAGCTTGTTCTTGGGAGCTGGAGGCTTGGAAACTTCTAATAGTGAAGTGTTAGCTTGTTCTTAGAACTGGAGGCTTGGAGGATTTCTGTTATTGAAGATTACTGGAGTTACTGGTATAGGGTCTGCTTGGATGGTGGATTGAGGATTGCTCGAGCCTCCAAGTGGGAGATTGTTAGGTGTGTAGTCTCGTTTAGAGGCGGCCGGCCCTAACTAGGGTTAGCCGGCCCTAATGGGCCTATCTATACGGTTTGGGCCTAACTTGGAGAACAAGTTAGGAACCCTAGTTTTAATCTATAAATACTCTATGTTGTAATTGTAATCTGTGTGCCCTTGAGCTTAATGAAATAACCTAGTTGCAGCCCGTGGATGTAGGTCCCCCACTGGGACCGAACCACGTAAAATTCTTGTGTCGTTTATTTTTCTGTACCGCATGATTATCGTTTGTGCATGTGTGTGTGTTGATTCCGCTGCGCCACGTTGTTCCTAACAGGACCCACCAACCCACGAACATGACCCTTTAACACCGCTAATTTCTCAACCTTGACACGAGGGTTTAGCACCGCTAATTTCTCAACCTTGACACAAGGGTATGTGTTCTCAGTGTTCCTTTTCTAGTTAAAACAACAAAAAAAATGCAAAACGATTGAAGTGCAGTAACATTCTCGTCTGTATACAAGATCATAGTTTCTTAAAATTGACACGAAAATTGGCAACCCGAGGAACACAATGAGGTACATACATAAGATCATATCTAAGTCAAACATCAAAAGTCAAACAACGGCCAGAGACACCCGTCATCTCAGTGATTTAATCCCCCATGAGAAACAAATTCTAGGAAAATAAGGTTACAATAACATCATAAGAATCTAACCTCAAAAATGTCTGGTTTTTGTTTGTGCTTGAAGGTTTTGATTGTCTTCAAGAAGGCGATCATATTCAAGAAGCAAATCAGCAGATTGTTTCTGTAAGGAAACAACATGAGCTTCTGCAGTTTCAATCTTTTTATCTTTTTCTTTCGACTCGATTTTAAGCTTATTTATGGTTTCTGTTAAACTGGATATCTGTTTCTGCAGTTGTTTCATTTCTTCTCTTGTTTTATCTTCATTTTCTTTTAACTGCAACTTCTCTGCCACCAGCTTTTCAACTTCTTTTTTTGATGAACCACCATTTCTTCTTAAATTAATTAACTTTTGAAGATGACGGTGCATTCGATCAATTAAGAAGCCAAGATACAGTGAGAATCCTGTAAAGTCAAGGCATACCAGTTTGACTATGGAGATAATTCACATATAACATGTTAAACTTAATATTTTTGGTAACAATTGATTTTTGATAAAAAATGTCAAAATCTAGTTATCTATGTAGATTTTCAAGTTGAAAGTGTTTGTTTGACCTGAAGTCAAACTGCAAACTGACCCGTTATGCAATCTTTTAAAAGTTTACCGTATTATGTTATTTTACATATCTATCGAATAAACCTTAAATTTCTTACATTTTTAATGTTATGTTGTGGAAGTCAACATTAGATTTATGCATACTTGTCTATTGTTTATTTGTTTTAGTCCTAATTTGGTACCTATGCATAATTTTTCAAGGCCATTAACACAATGCTTCAAGTGCCATGATCACAAGAAAGAAGCTTAAACATAATCCAAATAAATCATAGAAGAAACAAACAATCGCATGCAAATTACTAAAATAGCCATCTTCAAGCTTAAACATGTCTTTGGTGAAAATGTCCCAAGACCAAACTAGCTTCTTGGAAACTAAAAGAACAAAATCAAGAAACATAAAACCAATGAAGTTGGTGTTCTATTCACATACATCATTTCCTCAATTGTTTGTTTTGTGGGTTTGTCTACCTACATCTTTCTAACAAGCTACTCACCAAAAACCACACCCCTAATTAGGGGTGAGCATCGGTCGGGTTGGTCCCCTTAATGGGCCAAGACCAAATTTATAACTAATGTTTCGGGTTTTACTTTTTAGATTTCGATAGCCAATTGTTTCTAGGTTACATGGCAAGGCAGTTTGGGTAATTCGGTTATAAATCCAATATGGTTTCAGTAATTTATACACGCATAATCATAACCGAACCAAAAAACTCCGCTATAAAAAAACCATAACCGATCCATCAGTTTCTCAATGGATTCAGTTTGATTTGGTACGTTTATCTGGTTTCCCTGATCACCCCTGCCCCTAATAAATACCAATAAGCCGGCAACCATAAGAATGTGATAACTACAACAAACAAACAAACATTTAGAGATAATTGTTGCTAATAAACAACACAATCAACTAAAGGGGGGCGTTAGGATGCTTGTCTCTCATAGTGATCATACTAACTACAAAAACCAGTCTTAGATAACCAGACAACCAACTGATTTAGTTGAAATTTTGACTTTTACTCTAAAAACTCAGTCCCCTTAAAAGCAACTTTAACATGCTTCCTACAAATCAGAATCCTTTCTAAGCACAATTATGAACAAGAATTGAATAACCACATAAATGGTAAGCATGTACCCATGAGTGAAGCCTCAAGCAGATGAGTTCTCCAAAGAACTTGATCCATGGGTGTCATTGTGCCAATCTTAGCCCCCTTGTTTTGAATCTTAACAATACTAACCCAATTTGAAAACAAGATCACAGACATTGTCCCAGCAATTGTCAAAACAGTCCCCTTTCTCATCTTCACCTGATCCAAACCATTCATCACCAGCTCTCTAAGTGGCCCAATTTTCACCATTAACAGAAATGCCACCACGGCCTCAGCAAACACAAGGACGAACAGTAACTGTATCATCTTTCCCAAATCTTTATATTTCAAAATTTTCTACTTAACTCGATGGGATCTTCGATTTCATGAACTAGGGTTTTGCAAAACCCAGTTGTGAAATTGGTTGATTTGAGGGTCACGGATCTGAAGAAGATTTGGATGCGGAAGAAAAGGGGTTGAAAAGGGGAAAGCGATTATAACGAAAGCCTGGTGATTGTATGAGATTGGAGCGTGAATAAAGGGTATGATGCATCTATATAGGGAAGCGTATCAGGAATTTGGTTGTGGGCCAGTTGAGTTATGAGTTTGGTTTTTGGACTTTGAATGCAGTTACTTACTATTATGGTTGTTTACTTCTTAACAGCTTATTATTTTGGGTAGTGTTTGGTTTGTGTTGAATTTGAAATTGAGTATACATGTTTTTTTAAGGGTGTAAGGTGCGTTCAACTCGGCTTAAACCGAGTAAAAGGGAGATGGCCGAGTAAAAGGGGGTACACCGCCTCTTTTGAATCGAGTAGGGAGGCCGGGTTACTTGAAACGAGTAAATTTACTCGGGTGTGGGAGAGAGCCGTTGGGGGTGGGGGTGGGGGTGGGGGTGGGGGGGGGGGTTGGGTGCTTTTATAAAAAAATTTTATGAATTCTTTATCTATATATATTTACACTCTACAAACATATTTTTCATCTCATCTATATCTCTTATATATATATATATATATATATCTCACTTTCCTCTTTAAACAAATAACTCTTTTCCACCCATATATTTTTGTAAAACTCCAATTTTTTTTAACAAAATGTCTTTATCCGATTATAGCATTCTTGGTTTGCCTTCGGGATTATCCGATTCTAGTGGTTTTGATGATTTTCTTTCCAACACTTCCGAATCAAGTGACATTGAGTTTTTGTCCAAAGTTGTCGCTGCGGCTAGCGAGCTTGAGGATACGGAAAAATCAAAGAAAAAATTTGTACATCGTGATCGTGAGACACACTTTAGACTACGATATGATCTTGTTGAACATTTTGCTACACTACCGGAGTGGGCCAGCAGCGATTCAGAAGACGATTATGTTTAATTTATCTTGTTTTTTTTTAATTTGTAACTTGTTATTGTATTTTGTTATTTTTAGTTGTCTTTTGTATTTTTAATTAATAAAAAATATGTTTTTTTTGTGTTTAAATGTTTCTTTTTTTTAAAAGTTAGTGAGTAAATAAGTAAAATGAGTAGGGTGTTTCCAATGAAATATGAGTAAATGAGTCAAATGAGTAGTTTTGAGGTGACAGAATTCTATTGAGCAGTTTTGGTGAGTAAAGGGGTAAACCACCCCCTTCACCCTAAGGAGAGATGTTGGATAAATTGTATAAGAGGTGTCACATCTCATCCATGTCAGGTTTAACGTGACCGATTGATACAGATAATGTGCAGCAAAAATACACTTGGACTAAAATTCACAAACTTTATATACGTATAAAATTGGGTAACTTTACACGATAGTAACCAAATGTTTTACTAAAGTCACTGTCACTCAAAGTTTTTTTGTTTTTTAAAATTACTCTAACTTTCACTAGGTGTTCTAATCCTATGTAATATTTTAATTAATGTTTAATTTTTTTAAAGTTGAGTGATACAAATGAAACATATATGAATCTTGGTTATTATTTAGCAATTATGTTTTTCCAATTCAACTTAAATTTAACAATTCTGAAACTTGTTTTTATTATTTAGTGAAAAATTTTTCTTCACTGTTACCTCCTACTTTAAGTTAATTAAAATTTCACTTACTGGTAACCAAGATTTATATATGTTTCATTTGTTTCACTTAACTTTAAAAAGTTTAAACATTTATAAAAATATTACATAGGATTTGAACACCTAGTTAAGTGACTTTAGAGGAACAAAATAAAACTTTGAGTGATTTTAGTATAATACTTTGAAAACTTGGTTACCATTAGGTGAAGTTTTTCCTATAAGATTTGAACTTAGTTTGAATACAAGAACTACTAGTCTATCAAGTTTTAATACATAAACTCAAAAGCATCAAACGGTCTCTTCCTTGACTTCAATCCTACTCATGTCCTTCAAACCCTTGTCCTAACAAGTACCTTGGATGTGTGCTCATAACAAAAACGGAGTTAACTTATATTGATGAGTTCATAAACATACACGACTCAAAATATATTAACATCATCTTGAATTAATGTATCAAAGCAGATAACAACTTATTAGCCTCACATTCCAAACCTTAAGTCAAACATGAGTAGAAGGCAACCCAAAACATACACAATACATAAGGTTCTATCTCTCTCTCTCTCTCTCTCTCACTCTCACACACACGTATATAAACAGAAACTTCAACCACTAACTTTAACTCAGTCAAATGGTTTCAAAGTCGTAAATAAGTTTCATCCATTTGGAACGTAATAAGCGTTATTTACATATCAACAAGGAAATGCTAAATCAAAAATTTTTATCATCACATTGGCAATTAATTCAAGATATCTTCACGTGCTCAAGTAATTATAGTTTAACACGTATACATCCCATTTTGAAAGTGTTTAGAGGAGCATAGCTTTACTAAACGTTTACTAGCACAACGGTTTAACTGTATCAACCTTGGTGTACAAAAGAACCTATAATAAGAAAGTAGCCTCACTTTAGTTTCCAAATCAATCTAGTTTCTCAGCGGGTTAAGCTTATCCTAATGTTATAAATCGGAACGTAATCGCTTTAAGTCCAAAACTTTATGTTTTAGGTTTTCGTCACACAAGCACGGTCGTGCCATGCTCATCACCTCATCATTTATGTTCTCGATAAAAGGAAGCTAGTCACGTGATTAGTGATACGCATGACAATGCCTCTACAGGCTCGGTCGTGCCTTTCTACGAACATGTCCATTATTTTTTATCTACCCTAATTTGACTTGGACATGTCAAGAAAACTCATTTTATACCATAACTAACTCATTTCTAATACTCAAAACCACTTGGATCATCTTACATTTCATCCTAACTTAACTAAAATCTCAATTCCTTATTAAAACTCTAAAACTTGTATAAACTTGATCAAGATCGAGGCCTGAATTATGAATAGGATAACGCACAAAGTGACATAAGGTGATAAAGGATGATGATTGTTATTCTCCTTTAGCCTTAGTCTCTTGGTTAAACTCCTAACATCGCCAAAACTTGTTAGAACACCTAAATCATTAAAACTTTAAAGGATTTAGGTTTAAATTACTTACTAACATAAAATGATGATGTTGAAATCTAGCCTATGGCTCTGGATCACCTTAGAACTTCAATCCTTTGAGATTCCTAAGCATGCAAGAGAATAAGGAAATATTTGAGGGGAAAAGAGTGTAACACCCGTCAAAAATTGGTCCCAAATATGCAAGAAATAAAACCACAAGGGTTGAATCTGCAATTAACCCAAAGATCAGGGGTTAAAAAAATGAAAATGATGAAAATCCACTCGGTAGCGGACCGCTACCGCCTGCTTAGCGGTCCGCTTGTTAAAATCGTTCTTGGCTCCCCCTCTTTGCTCTCATTTAATTCTCACGCCAGAAACACACACCAAGTGTGTGTTCTACGTGACCCCCTTTCCTCCGTAAATCTGACTTTTGTGATATTATAAAACAACCCCCTCTACTTTTAGATTTTGCACTTTTTGCCAAAAAGTCAAGAATGCTCATATACAACTAAAAACCTCTACTTTTATTTGATTTAGTTAAACCCTTAAAATATGATTAAACATATTATTTGATAAACTTGAAAGTTTGTTCGTTACAAACCCCCCCTAGTTTTGGATTTCGGCCCCAATAAACCTTCCTCTCTCTATATATATACTATGTTAGTAACTCGTGTATTACACGAGTTGAATATGAAAATGATATAATTCATAAATCTCAAAAAACTTCTAATGACTGATATTACATATTACATATAATAATAAAAAATAAAGAGCTACATTTATAATTCACAAATATACAAAATACTTCTTTGTATTACAAACCATATTACAAACACTTCCATATAATTTCTCTGTATAGTTGTGCAACCAATTTCTTCATTGATGTTGTAGGGACGAGATCTTGATAAATATTATTCTTACCTTTACCTAAGCTATTAGTATCACGGTCCCGATAATAATATTTTTGTTCATGATGCTCGTGCTCATCCCTGATTCATAAAAACAGTAGGTGACTGAAAGTATTCCAAAAAGAAAATTTAATCAATCAAATTAGGTTCAAAACAAAAACTAATGTTAGATTATATCAGTATATGATTCAATTAACTAAAATATAAGTTTTTTTTCTGTGTAATATATATGTTTGCATTCTTCAACCCGTCCTAGCCTGGCCTAATCCTATTTTTTAGCTTTTTGTTTAAACATTAACAATAGTTATAATGCAGTTGATGATATTACCTCAGTCTTCACAAGTTGAAGATAATGCAGAACACATGTTGACTTCATTTACTTAAGAACCAACAACACATGTTAACGTTGAATCAGGGATGATTCTTCTTGAGAAGAAAGACGGTCTCTGACATCCTTAAGAGTTCAACATCAAGTGACACTATAGCACGACTGTTTCTTCTCACTCGTATCTGAATTAATCTCCGTCATTGAAGTTATACTTGACATCTTACAATCAAACATAAAAACACAAATTTATCATTGAGATCAAAAGGACGGGCTGAGGCTGTAACATTAAGATTCAATAGTTAATAATTGTTTTATCCCCAAAGTTTCATAATATTTATGTTTAAGCCTTAATTTTATTTTTTCATAATGATGTTTTTCTAAACTTTAAACCTTACAAAAGTTAACGAATTATAAATGACAAATCAAGTCGGTAGCAAGCTAAAAAGGAGAGTGAAATCATTATAAATAGTTAAAATGTTGAAACATTACGTCAACGATGTAAAAGTTTGTAAACAAATAAATAGACGAAATACAAAATTGATGAAACTTTGAATATTATTAAAATTATTATTATTTCTTATTTAACTATGCTAAAATAGTAAAATCTATGAATTATCGTTACGGTGATGCTAATTTTTTTTTAATAACAATAAGTAGAACAATTTTATTCCACTAAACCAGCGGGGTGCTGGAAGGATTACAATCCGAAGAAAACCGCCAAATAAACAATACAACATATTTCCCACTAAATTAATATTATTAAGCCGGGACGAGCACCATTTAGTGTTCAACATCTTCATATTCGAGATAAAATAAGGGGCATGAAGGATCGGAATGCCCTGATCCTTAAGATAGATCACGAGCGGTATGCGATTATGGAGAAATCTCCAAACGAAGCAAATTACTTTGATGTTTCCAGAATATGGAGCTTTTACCATCCCCAACTTTTATTCATATTTAGCAGTGAATTTGCCTCCACGCCTTAAGAAACTCGCGACCCAGACTTGAAATGCTTGCCCAAGTTTCGGTTGTAACTTTCTTGGCCATACGATCCAAGGATTGTGAAGGAGTGTTATGTATAGCTTTAATGCAGTCAACCCATAGGGAGTTTTTTTTCTGTTGATGCGCGCCACCACCATTTGGTTAACAAGGCCAACTTTATGGTCCTAAGACTGCCAACTCCTAACCCGCCATCACGCTTGGACTTTGTGATTTTGTCCCAAGTAGCCCAGTGTATCTTCTTGTGTTTTGCGTTGTCTCCCAAAGGATTTTTTTTTTCTTCGGATTGACTCTAATTCATTTATAACCTTATTTGGAGCTTTAAATATTGAGAATAAGCTCCCAAGCATAGCTTTGACCAAAGTCAATTTTCCACCAAAGGATAGATTTTTCGCTTTCCAAGAGTTTAATTTTGATTTAAACTTTTCAATGATAGGAGACCAATGCTTAACTAGGCTCATGTTGCGGGTCAATTTCACATCCCATAATAAAGACAACTTTGAAAATTACAGCTCGGATACAAATTATTTTACACTCACGGTAATTTTAAATATCATCATAATAATCATTTACTTTACACTTATGGTAATTTTATTATGCTAATTTTAATAAGAAAAATGATGTGATTCTGAATATCATCATAATAATCATTTAAATGTTATTTAAGATTTAAAACCACATAAATTTTAAGTTAAGTGAAGTTTAAATAATTTTTACACTAATTAATGATACATTATTTTCTTGTTAATAAAGAAGATTTTTTTAAATACGATGTTATTCAAATTATTTTAAATATGTTAAATTTAAAAAAAAAAAGATTAAAGAAAGACAACACCCCCCTTTTAATAGTTTGATACCATCCCATTTCAGCATTTCACCGCGAAATCTTAGCGCCTTCTGAAAATTTCAAATTTTCATCACGAAAACAATCAAATATTCAATTCAAAGCAAAAGCACACTCAAAATCCACAAATTACACATTTTCCCTCTTCCTCTCGCTCTCTCTTTCCATTTCGTGATCCAGAGCTCAAATTAGGTCAATTCAAACTCTTTTTGAATCTGTTCTCGCATCAATTACGTACTCAGGTAACACATTTCAACCACGATTCACACTCGAATAGTCAGTTATTGTTCGAAATTACCAAATCTGAATCCTTTCAATCACTCACATTAGAAACCCTAATTTATGCTTCAGGTTCCGATCTGCTAGGTTTAATGATTTCATGAACTAACGCATCGAAAGCTTACATCCTTGTGCTTGAAAGCGTTAGTAGTTATGGTTCGAGAACAAAGCATCGAGTCATTTTACGGTAAATTGCGTGAATCTGCTTTGGCTTCAGCTTTTAGCAAACCTCTGCTCATATTCCCATCCACTTCAGATGTCGATTCTCTATGTGCTTTGAAAATTATCTGTCATGTTTTAGAATCTGATTCCGTTAGGTATGCTTGTTATCCAGTTTCTAGTTTTAAGGAGATTCATAAGTATGCTGGCCCTAGTTTATCCTCACCATCTGATGATCCAATTACTATACTTCTGATAAATTGGGGGTGCCATAGGGATCTCAGAAAGATTCTAGAAGTAGGACCAGTGGCACGTGTTTTTGTTGTGGACAGTCACCGTCCGATTCATCTGCATAATCTTAGCAAACAAAATGATAGGGTGGTTGTTCTTTACACCAGGGATGATGAGAATCAAGCTGATTTGTCTTATGATTTTGACGTATCTGCGTTGGCTGCTGCAAGTGATTTGAATAGTGATGATGAAGTGGAAGAAGATGAGTCGGACAGTGAAGAGGAAAACGAAAGTGATGATGGTGATGGAGATGGTAATAGGAAAAGAAGGCGGGTTTCAGGAGATGATGAAACCAACCCATTGAAGCTTTTCAGGAAGCTAAAAAAGGAGTATTATCGTATGGGGACTTTCCATGGGAAGCCATCGGGTTGTTTAATGTATGAGTTGTCTAATTACTTGAGAAAAAACACTAATGATTTGCTGTGGCTAGCTTGTGTGGCGTTGACTGACCAGTTTGTTCATGAAAGGTTAACGCATGAAAGGTACCAAGCTGGTGTGATGGAGCTTGAGCAGCATATAAACAGTTCGGGAAATTTGGGTGCAGTCACTTCAGTAACTCTCAAAGATGGAACCATTGTTTGTGCACCAAATGCTTCAAGAATCACATATGAAGATGAGCCTAGACTCATGTTATTACAAGAATGGAACCTCTTTGATTCAATGTTATGTTCTTCCTACATAGCAACAAAGTTGAAAACTTGGAGTGACAATGGTACTAAAAAGCTCATGTTACTTCTTGCTCAAATGGGATTTGCACTTGATGAATGCAAACAGAAATTTCGCTTCATGAGTGTTGAGATTAAGAAGAAAATGAAAGACGAGTTTGAACACTTTCTACCAGATTATGGTTTGAACAACTTTTATTATCGTGGTTTCTTGTTGTTACATGGATACAGCTCAAAAGTCTCAGCCGCAGATGTGGTTTATGGAGTCACTGCACTTCTAGAGTCTTCCACTGATTCAAACAGTTTATGTGCTTCCAAACAATTTGGAGAAGCATACGATGCTTTATCATTAAAGAAACTTGAAAAATTAGAAATGGGAATGAGGCATGCCATCAAGATCCAACGGGCCATTCTTAGACAAGGAAGCACTGCCATAACCAGAAAGGGTTCAATAAGAAGTGGATCCAAGTTCAGATGGGTCAAACTTGAAGATTCTGCTGATGCAAAATTACTGGGATACCCTCAAGCTTTAACAAAGTATGGGTATTTCATAATGGATGCTTTAAGAGAAAAAGGTGCAAGAATGAAACCTTTGGTATGTGTTTGCTACACTCAAGAAAGGGAAAAGGTTCTGATTGTTGGAGTTTGTGGTAAACCAAGGCTGGGAGCAGTTCAAGGAAATGCATTTGGGATTGCATTTAGAAATGCAGCTGAGGAGACAAGGGCTGAGTTTTTTCATGAGCTTTTCGAGTCATCATGGATCGTTTTGGATGCTGCTGTAGTTAATATATTCATGATCAGGCTAACCGAGAAGCTAATATGAACAGTTATATCCAATAGTTGGTATAACCAATCTTTCTACTTATGTTTGCTTTACTTGATAGCCTTTTCTTTTTTATGTATGATTTATCTTGTTGTTTAGTGTCTGCAAAGTCCTTCAATAATGAAGATTTGACCAAAATTGAACTGACCCATGTAAAATGAAGGCTGTATGTTTGCCTACATCCATACCTTTTTACTGTTTTAGATTTCTTTAATATTCATCCCATCAATTCTTCCAAAGAAAATTATTTGTATTGTCAATCTGTTATTAGTATGAGTTTTACCAGTTTAATGGTGTATGTAGTTAACCTTATCAGTATGATTGGAACCAAGTGGTTCTAGCTTTGGAAACTTTATGTTAACATGGATCTTGATCTTTTGTTGCTTATTTTATAGTTCTTTTGTTATATCTCTGTTAGGTTGAGCTTGCTTTTAGTATTGATTAATTACCTAGTTTTAGCATCCTTGTAAACATTATATGTTTATAATCCTCTTGTAAAAGATATGGGTTCCACACTCCCACACCCACTTGTTCTGAAATTTAAGTTTGTTTTCATTTGCACTCACCTCTCTCTCTATCTCCAGTATAAAATGATTTTTATGTGTGAAGTTTTTTGGAAATTGTTATACCCATCGTGGTAATTGTTTCGACGCATCATTGTAATCGCATAGGTTGTTCATTAGCCTGACCTTGGCAACTAATACACACTGTTGTAACCGTTTAAACACACTGTTGTAACTAGTTTAAAAGACACCGTTGTAACTAGTTTAGACGTGCTGTTATAATAAAAAACGTACCAATATTTTCTTAAAAATGTCATTTAAAAACACATAATACATGGGTGGAAGTATCTATACTGGGGTCAACCGAGTTGATTTCAATTTTTTAGTAGTGGATATATTACGTGAATGCCGATTGACCCCAATATTTTTTTGAGATCGACCCTAGTCTTTTTTCGAGGTTGACTCAATTGATTTAAAAAAAATATTTGACCCCCGAACCTTAAAAAATATATAATTCTTTTAGTTAATTCTATTAAATAAGCCATGAGTTAGATTTATTTAGGGAAATTCTAACTACACACGGAATATTGCTAATTGGACCCGCCGTCGCGTTATACGCCCTCGTATAGATCAATACGAGGGCGTATAGGGTTCACTCTCTGACATAAGAATGACACGTGTCATTCTCTGTCTGAAGTCTATGTTTCATGCGATTCGTATTGCCCTATACGCAGCGTATGTGGCAGGGCACAATAACTTTCTTCAAAAGTTGGAAGATTTGGTGTTAAAGAATCCTATACGTGGCGTATTGACCTATACGCCACGTATAGGTGTTTTTTATTTAATTATAATTTTTTTATTTTATTTATATTTTGTTTATTTTTATTTTAATTTATATAATTTTGTTAATATATGTTTGTTAATCAAACAAAATATTAAACATTACAAACCAAACAAAATATTAAACATTACAAACCAAACAAAATATTAAACATTACAGCCAAACAAATAAACTAAAATTATATACATTACATCAAAAAATTAAATATATACATCAAAATGTTTTACATACATAACAACGAAAGAAACAAAATACAAATAAAAGAACTAAACCTAACCGGCTCCGGCGTCACCCTGACCCGCCCCGCCCCGCCCTCACCCTGAACGGGGTCGTCCGGATAATGACGTGGCGGTGGTAGTGGGGGTGGCTCGATGCCGGCGGCTCGTGACTGATTCACGAGCTGTCCAACCGCCCACATCATCAGGTCCTCCATGCGATCGAGTTGACGACCCTGTCGCCGTGATTCGGCAACAAGGCCATCAAGCAATGCCTGGGCTGGGTAGCCCTATCCAGCCTAACAGACCGACGTACGTGTCGGGGATGTTGTGGCGGATGCTCGTGGACCTGCTCGACGTGTGGCGGCTCGTCCTCAATCGCCATACCCTGTAGCGGCTGAGGCATAGGCGGGTCCCCCTGTCCAGGCATCTGCGGCAACGGCACCGGGACCCAAACCTGGTCCTGGACGGCCCCTACGAACTGAAGGCCCTGCGGGAATCGGTGCGTGATGCACCACAAGTTGTTCCGACTGAGACAGTCTCCTTGCAAACGAGTTCGCCACAAGATGTTGACTAGGATCGTGGTTATGACTGTCATCCTTCACCGTTAATTTCCAATCACCAGTATTTTCTTGATACTCTCCTTCCAATTTAAAAGGACAACCTATTTTCTTGCTACCGGCACGTCTAACCATGGCAGTAGACGCACGTTCACCGTGACGGTCACACACGAGCCACACCTTGATAAACGGTTCCGTCAGATCGTCGCCTTTTCTCTTCGATCGTCGGGTGACAAGGACGTAACCATTCTCACGTCCTCTCCGGATAGCCCAATCCACCAACTGTTCACGAGACTGAAAATTCTGGTCAGTTTTATTCGACACATTTTGATGGTTTTGTTCTTCGTCTTTGGAGTCGTCTGTTTGTTGTGTCGGGTAAGAGACTTCACCGCACACGAAGTTGTTAGTTTGTTGTGTCGGGGAGGAGACTTCACTGTATACGTAGTCGTTCGTGGGTTGTGTAAGGTAAGACGGTTCACCGTATACGAACTCGGGATTGCTCAGTGGCTCGTTCAAATCTGGAAGCCTTACCCGTTGATTAGAATAAACGTCGGACGAGACCTCCTCCTAGTTCACCTCTTGAACGCCAGAACTTTGCGGGTTGTTTTCCAGCGACTCGTTAGAATATACCTGAAAACCGTAGTTACCATCCCACCACCAAGACATGTTTATAATTTTTGAGAGATTGTTTGAAAATTTTTTGAACGATACGTTCGAATGAGAATTTTGCATGGTTAAATACACAAAATTTGGGCTCTATACGCATCGTATAGGGCAATACGGTGCGTATAGGATTCGGGTCAAACCTCGTATACGCATCGTATAGTTCAATACGATGCGTATAGCGTACGAGGTACTTTCTGCAACTAGTCAACCATCACATCGCTATACGCCACGTATAGATCTATGCGGAGGGTATAGCGATGTGATGGTTGACTAGTTGCAGAAAGTACCTCGTACGCTATACGCATCGTATTGAACTATACGATGCGTATAGTGTTGGAATGACCAGGTTGTACGAGGATGTCGGGCATGGGAAATTATGAAGGGCTATACGCATCGTATTGCCCTATACGATGCGTATATGGCCAAGTCCACATAGCAATTCCCGTGTGTCATTAGTAGTCCCCTTTATTTAATAGGCTCATTTAGACAATTTAATCAACTCTATTGTTGTAAGCCCATTAGTTAGATTTATGTAAGCCCATACACATTAGTCCATTAACACAACTAGCAATTTAATTATTATTATTAAACCTAATTTAACAAAAACCAACGACGCTTTGCATTCTGTTTCTTACTTCGGCAATTGGCATCCGAAAGAGGCAAAAGACGCAGACGCAAAGCCACAGACGACCTAAATTTTGAGTTTCAATCAGAAGTTTGAAGTTTCAATCGAGTTCAATCGCAATCAAAAGACGAAATTAAACACTAACAACGATTATGCAACATCAACAAGGTTAGTTTATTTTTTTTATTCCAAACTTAAAATGTTAGGTATTACTTCTTAGTGATTCTTGTTTAATGATCTAATTTTGATTCTTGAATGTTTAATATTGATTTTTAATTCTTGAATATTTATGTGAAACTTGAATACTTGATTTTTAGGTGTTAACCATGTTATGGAACTATTTCTTAAAAGAAATGTCATCAAATCCCCGTTCGTCATCTTCAAATAGTAATCCAATGAAAATAGATTTGAATGACTTTCCATGGGATCATTCGAAACGAAAACAAATTTCATCTTATCACCCTAATAAAAAAGATGAAATTAGACGAGCTTATTTGGTTAGAGGTCATTGTTAACCAACATGGCATGATTTTCCGCAACGAGATTTTAGTGATAACTCAAGACGTTTTCGTCGCGAGTGGTTTAAAGAATATGAAAATTGGTTAGAGTATAGTGTAAAAACGGATAGAGGATATTGCTTAGATTGTTACTTGTTTAAGGAAAGTGAGCAATATGACAGATTATGTGACCGACTCGACCCGATCATCCGAATCAAACCAAAAAATTCTTAATCAGAAGCTTAGAAATTTGAGAATAAAAAAAAAACGACCCAACTGGAAGATATTTTTTTTTTCATTTTATGGTATAAGTTAAACAAAATAATGAATTATTCAAAAGTTATTTTAGTCTAACAAAGTTGGTGGAAAACCAAAAAATCAACAATGGATGTTCTGTTTTTACAATTCCCACATTTTTTAATTTATTATTAATTACAATCTTGTAATCATCTTAATGTTAACCATTGAATTAGTGTAATGAATGATTCAAAATCACTTGTTACACTTTACATGAAATTTTCACTTTTTATTGTGATCACACGTAATGAAAACCAGAGATGTTCATTATTGGAATCGGACTCGAATAATTCGAAATTCGATTCGAACCGAATTCGAATAAAATTTCGAATTCGAATTCGAATAAAATTTCGAATTCGAATAAGGATTTCGAATTCGAATCGATTTCGAATTTAATATCTTGAATTCGAATAACTATATACATAGATTTTTTTTATCGTATGAGTTTCAAGTCTTCAATCTTCAAGCCTTTTAAGTATTGGATCCTTTAGTTTTTATGAGCATTAAGTCAATTCATCAGTTCAAACTTCAAAACGACATCGACTCTTCACTCTTATTCTAACCTTTTGACTACTATGGTAGTATGGTACCATACCCGACTTTAGTTTTTAATATTGTTAGTTGTTACACTGTTTATGTTCATTTTTTTTTGCATTTATGCATGAATTAGATTGTTAAATTTTTATAAATGTAGTTAAAAATATGAATATTTGTAATTTTTTTATTTTTCTAATTCGGTTTATTCGAATGGACTCGAATTCGAAGCCAGATTTCAAAATTCTAAATTCGAATAATTCGATTCAAATAAACGAAATAAACCGATTCGATTCGATTGAACACCCCTAATGCTAATAAGTCATTTAGTGTGGAAACTTTCTTTTTTTTTTTAACTTTGTAAACTCCAATCAACCAATCAAATTATTTGTTTTTATTTTTTTTAATTTAAAAGTATTTATGTAAATTACAAACCCAACCATATTTTATATTCTTTCTTGATTCTCTAATCGTGTTTTTTAGTTTTATTAGATTAAAATTAAATCAAACAATCAATTGCAAAAACGATTCTCTATTAGACGAGTTCTTCAAGTTTCAACAAATCGCCCTAGCTTTTCTTATCAACGTTCCCAAAGTGTTTAACTTACTATGTAATTTTATTCAATGCTTTGTTAGGCGATTGAATTCTTCCACGATTTCTCCCATCAAGTCGATCAAATTCTTCCAGGCATAATTCAAAGGCATCAACTACCATCTGCGGGATCAAAAGTTTAATTGATGAAGAGGAAGAGGAAGAATAAAACAGATGAAAATGGAAACGAAGAACCATAAATCGATAGATTAGTTTTTTAAATTCAAATGTAGTAAATTAAGGTTATCACGTTTCTTTGACATCTCTCATTTTTATGGATTGTTTAAAAGCTATTTATACGTAAGTTAACTATTTACACATATATAAACGTTCCACAAATATTTACCTTCTTTTTTATCCAAAATCTTAAAAATAGGCCAAATCTCGGTTTTTTTGAAATTTAAGTATGTGTATGTTAAACATTTGGATATATGTGATTGTTCTACAAATGTCCACCTTCTTCTTTTTGATCCAAAATCTTCAAAGAAAATAAATATCCGTGATTTTTTGATATCTACGTATGTGTAAATGTTTAAAATTTGTATGATATATGGAAGAAATAGTAGTAGATAGGAGAGGGAGTATGAATAAATTTCCGGGATTCTACTTGTGATAGAAGAGAAAGTTGGTAGTTTTCAAAACCCCAAAATATTGTGTTTTATCTATATTATCCTTAATGACTAAAATTAAGTTACCAAACTTCTACTTAATTACATTAATGGCATTGATCGATTATATCCGCTAAACAAATCATGCTAAATGATTATTATGAGTTCTCAAGATTTTCACATAAAAATGAGTTTTTATAAGATCACACATTTTTATAAGATCCCGGGTGTGTACAGGGGAAGCTTCCCCTATAATATGTTTTTTATTTGCCTAAAAAGGACTAGAAAAATGACACGTGACAACTCTAACGAACTTCGATTTAACTTATTCTAGTGGTGTTCGAACTGTCTTGTTGAACCATGAACCCTAAACCCTAAACTGTAGAGTTAAACACTAAAGCTAAACTATAAAAACAAAACTCTAAACCCTACAAGCTAAACGCTAAAAACTAATTTCTAAACCCTAAAATCTAAGATGGTAGAAATCGACGAGCCGATTCAAACGTCGCCGGAATAAGTTAAATCGAAGTTTGTTAGAGTTGTCACACGTTATTTTTCTAATCCCTTTTAGACAAAATGACATTTTTATTTGAACCTCCTATATATATTATATATTTTTTTTAAGAAAACCAAGAAAACTCATATCAACCATTGATCACGATCAATTGCTCTAATCAAGTAATGGAAATTCTATAATTAAATACAAGCTTGGCAACTTAATTATAAGGATTGAGAGTAAAATAGAAAAATCAGTTATTGGGTTTTGAAACCACCATGGGTAACATGCATATTACTCTCATATCTCATATCTATTAGTTTTCTGACAAAATCAAATCAGTTTTATAAAATCGATCTCATGGTTTTTTTCTTGAATATTCTGATGGTGAAGAATCCAATTTTTATGTAATTCGTTGGTTTAAAGAAGAACATAAACATATGTGGAACATTTGCATATATGTAAATGGTTAGTTTACACATATGTAGATTTAAAAAAAAAAACCAAAACAATCCATAAAAAAAGACCTCAAAAAGTCATACATGTATGTTACATATACGTAACAACAGAATTACATATATGTAATAAAGTGCTCTTTGCGTTCTTTATGGTCCTCTGATTCCTGGCCCTTCGATTTCGTGTTCTTTGTGGTCTTTCAACGTAGTGATAGGCTAGGATCTATAGCAAATTAATTAACGAGGACTCAATATAATTGCCCATGTGACGGTTACAATTAACAAAACAGTTATATGATATAATAACACAGTTCTAAAATGTTAAACCATCATGGTTTATACAATATAATCGTGCTATTTTCTGCGAGCAAAAATAACGCAAATACCCTCGCCATGGAACGAACACCGTACATGTGCGACATTCTCGTTACTTCCTAAAATTTTTAGACAAAATCAACTTTATAGGGGAACTCCCTCTATATAATATTACTTTTTTAGGCAAAATCACTTTTTATAGGGGAACTCCCTCTTATTAGTATCACTTTTTAGACAAAATCAACTTAAATGAACTTTCCTATATATATATATATATATATATGGAAAGAATCATTTGAGAACTCCTATATATTTTGAGAACTCGTCAAAACATCAATCAAAACCATTTTTATTGTTTTTACTACCTTTATTATTAAAATACAACATAAAAAATGAATTTATACATGTAAATTTACATGTGTATACATATATTAAAAAAATCTACACATGTGTAAGTTTACCACTTACACATGTGTAAGTGTTTACCATTTACACATGTGTAAGTGTTTACCATTTATACATGTTTATAATTTTTTTTAGAATAATTTAGAGGGAAGAGATAATTAATTGGAGAGATAAATTATTTTTTATGTTGTATTTTAATAATAAAGGTAGTGAAAACAAAAAAAAATAGTTTTAATTGGTTTTTTGACGAGTTCTCAAGTATTTATAAGTTCTCATTTGAATCTAAACACACACACACACACACACACACATATATATATATATATATATATATATATATAGATCATTTGAGAACTCCAAATTATTTTGAGAACTCGCGAGAACTCGTCAAAAACCCAATCAAAACCATTTTTTTTTGTTTTTACTATTTTTATTATTAGAATACAACATAAAAAAATGAATTTATATATGTAAATTTACATGTCTTCATATATTAAAAAAATATACACTTGTGTAAGTTTACCACTTACACATGTGTAAGTGTTTACCATTTACATATGTATATAAATTTTTTTAAGGATAATTTAGAGAGAAGTGATGAATTAATTAAAGAGATAAATCATTTTTTATGTTATATTTTAATAATAAAGATAATAAAAACAAAAAAAATGATTTTAATTGGTTTTTTGACGAGTTCTCAAGTATTTATGAGTTCTCATTTTAACCTAACCCTATATATATATATGGGGTGGTTATAATAAAAACCCACTTGAGTTGAAGAAACCCATTAAACCCTGTTTATATATGTAATTTTTTTTGGATGGATTCTACATTCAATTTTATCACTTTTGGTGAAAAATTATAAAAAAAGCGTCAAGCGGTTTTTTTAATTTTTTTTTAAATCTGACGTTTATTACATATGTAAACTCAAAGGAATGACGTTTATTACATATGTAAATGCTGACGTATTGTATACGTAAGCAAAAAAAACGATGATTTTTGTTAATTTTTACATGTTTTTTATTTATTTTTTTATTCGGCGTTTTTTTTTATTTTTTTTGCGACCAAGCTTGTTTTTATATAAATAATCAAACCCAAATTAAAAAAAAATTATCTAGATTTTTCTACGGTTTAGTGGGTTTCTTCAACTCAAGTGGGTTTCCATTCTATACTTCCTATATATATATATTAATGATGCACTTAATGTTTGGAAAACTTTGTCTACACTTAAAAAAAAGTCTGAAATTTGCCTTTCTAAAAAAACTTAAAAAAAGTCTTACATATGTGTATATAAGTTTTTTTATTAAAGTATTAAACTAATAAACTTTAAGACTATACATATAATAATATCTAAACCCAAAGCTGAGGTTGTATAAAACTAATTAATGAGATAGCGTTAGTATACGGTAAAAAGAGTTTTAAAAATAAAAAAAAGTAAAAAGGATTCTGAGTTTGACATGTGTCATTTTATTATTTTTTAAGGGATAACATTTTGGTCATTGTGTAAAATATGTCAGGTCATTGTGTAATGTTAGGTCCGATCATTGTGTCAAATATTTTTCATCATTGTGTAATATGTATTTATCATTGTTTTTTACGTTTTAGATAATTTCGTGTTATTTTTGTCACTGTTTTTTTATGTATTATATATAACACAGTGATTAAATAATATTTGACACAATGACCTGACATTAGAAAAATATTTGACATTAGATACAAAGATAAAAAATACTAGATATAATGACTTGACACTAGACACAATAACTTGACATTAGACACAATGATGAGCAAATTACACAATGAGTTGGAAAACGTAATTTTTTTCGTTTTTGCATATAACGACACTATACTCATTTTAAAGATAAAAAAACGCTTGTTTTTGTCATTGTGCTTTACGTTTTAGAAAATTTCGTGTTATTTTTGTCATTGTTTTTTATGTATTATATATAACACAATGATAAAAAAATATTTGACACAATGAATTGACATTAGACACAATGACCTGACATTAGAAAAATATTTGACACTAGACACAATGATGAAAAATATTTGACATAATGACCTGACATTAGACACAATGACGATCAAATTACACAATGAGCTGGAAAACATAATTTTTTTTCCGGTTTTGTATATAATGACACTATACTCGTTTTAAAGATAAAAAACGCTCGTTTTCGTCATTGTGATTTACGTTTTAGAAATTTTCGTGTTATTTTTGTCATTGTTTTTTATGTATTATATATAACACAATGATAAAAAATATTTGACACAATGAATTGACATTAGACACAATGACCTGACATTAGAAAAATATTTGACACTAGACACAATGATGAAAAATATTTGACACAATGACCTGACATTAGACACAATGACGATCAAATTATACAATGAGCTGGAAAACGTAATTTTTTTTTCTGGTTTTGTATATAGTGACACTATACTCGTTTTAAAGATAAAAAACGCTCGTTTTCGTCATTGTGTTTTACGTCTAATTTTTAAATTAATAATATATACACAGTTTTATTGTTTAAGGAGTTAAATTTCTTTAAAGAAACAAAACTATTGGTTATATTTCTTAGTGTTATTAACTCTAGTTTCTTTCTACTCCAATTTGTCATACATACAAAAATATATGTATCGAAATAAATAACATCAACTTGTTCAACAAAATCATTATCGTTCAAGGAAAACCGTTATACTCGAGCTAATATATTTTATATAAAATATTGTTATTAGTTAATATTTCTCAAAATAGTGGATTTTATGTATACATATTAATAAACCGAGGTTTGTATTTTTGTAAGGTAACATTTATGAATCTTTGATTGTTATCAATAATACGTGTAATTACTAATTAGGGAATTAAGACGATAGGCGAAAACCCTCCACATACTCTCACATTTTCGATCCGCGAGGGTCCGCCCCCACGGACTTTTGCTTGTCCGTAGTCTTCACATGTCACTCGGAGTTAGAACCTTCTATTGTAGACGCTCTACTGTTAAATGAAAAGAGTGGAGGGGTGTAAGTGTAAAATATGAAAATCAGAGGGCTTTAGTGGGGTTGTGTTTGACTGACGTCATGGTGTTGTCATTTGACCCTTGAGCTCTCCTATATATATCAGACAACCGTCTGGCTTTACCCTATAGGTACATGCTGTTCTCTCCCATTTCAGTTTCTTTTCTTCATAATTAAACAGTGCTAAGAACTAAACTCCGACACTTTGATCGTTGTTTTATCTCAAAATTTCGAGAAAATCTGAATCGCAGGTAGACTTTCGATTCAATTTTGTTAATTTCAGCTGATAATCAATGCGCACCGCGATCAATCACTTGATAATTTTGTGTTATGTCGAATTTGTTTCTTTAACTTGTCTGCTAAATTAGGGTTTCAATTTTCTCCAAAATGTGTCATGATCGAATTGTACATTTGTTTAGTTTTGATCAAACAGTTGTTTGAATTTTTAATTCCTTTGTTAAATTTTATTATGCATTTGATGATCGATCTCTTATTCTTGCCTAAATCAAATGCCTTTTTGGGTGAATTTGTTTTATTTATTGTAGTAGCGATCCTCTACCAATTTGTGTATTTTATTGTTAATTATCTAATTTTTATAATCTGATCGAAGTAACGAATTTAAAGTAGAGAAGTAATTAGAGGTTTTAATCGGTTTTGGATGTTTTCCTTAAATTCAGATTTTGTGCTTTTTAATAATTTTTAAAAACCAAGTTTTTTAATTTAGTGAAGAGTGAAAGTTTTTAGTTGATTCATAATTTCACCTCATTTTTCTTAAAAACTCAATTCTATGGATCCCAAATTTTATGTATGAATTATCATGAGTTGTTTATGTATTGCTAAAGTTTATTTTATTTTAAAATTCTACACTTATATGGATTTTTTTTTAATCATATCATTCCCAATTGAAAAACAATTTAGGTTTACCACAATGATCCTTTTTCATTTTTAAAATTTTCTTCTGTGATGACACTATAACCAGTCATATTGTTATATGATATGTTTCATACATATGAGAATGTTTTGTTTGGGTTGGGGTTTCATAAATACTCTTTGTTGTAGATTCAATTAAATGGATTTTATATGCAGTTTGAATTCTAGAGTTTGATTCTCATGCTATGTATAGTAATATTGTATACTAATCTTGATTAAACGTAGTGTTGTTAAGCCGTAAACTACTATGAACTTACCTTTTGTTGTGATTACCATGTTTAGGGGAGTGCGGGCTAATGAAGTTGTCGGATCTTAATCTCAATGAACAGCCACCAATTGATAACCACGAGCCAGAAGGCGGTCCAACTAATCCTCCTACGCAAGCTTGTCAACCATATGTTTGTGTGCCCATGTTTCGATATGAGCTAAGTCGTCATCAGCCGACCGGGCTTCCAGGGCCATCTAATGAGGAGGAATTGAGTCCTTATGATGTTGTTGGTTTTTATAACACCTATGATACTGCTATTATAGAAGCATATAGAGCTCAGGGTGGCCAACCTGCAACTACAAGCCTTCAGCCACAACGGTCTCCACTATCTAGGCCAATTGATGTAGAGGAATTGCGTGATGATGGTGAAGATGATGCCAACGAAGATAACAATGATGATCTTCCAACAAATCCTATGGCTCATGGCGATCAACGAGGCATTCATCATGTCCCTGTGGCTCCAATTGAGTCAAATCTTCAGCCACAAGGGCCTCCACCACCTGGGCCAATTGACGTGGTGGAATTGGATAGTGACGACGACGACGACGATGATGATGACGACGACGACGACGATGATGACGACGACGACGTCGACAATGATGATCATGGTAACGATAGTTATGACAGCTACAACGAAGAGAATGTTGCTGCTGGTGATGAAAATGTTATTATATCATCACATACAGCTTTTGAACAGGTCCATTTAGTGTTATACACTAAAGATTTACCCTTTCTGTCATTCTTTCTATTCAGTATTCAGATTAATAAGCAGTATTTTGTCTTTTTTCAGGCTAACAGCTCTCTAAGAACTCTAGGAAGGACTCCCGTGATTAATTCGGTATCAGGTAAACACTACCGCTCCTTGAACTTGCTTGCTTCATTTTCAGTTTTGTTTGGATCAGTAGTAGGATGAATAGTCAACTGAGGGTTTTATCTGAAAGGCTTATTTCTAGTATTAAATATGTGAATATTTAATCCCACTTTTTCAATAGATGGTAATCTTTTGGGTTTAATCTTAAAGGCTTATTTATAGTATTGAATATGTGAATTTAATAACTGAATTTATAATTAAAAAATGTGTCTCCTTTCAGACATATATGAGGTTTAGGTTTTTTAGTTATACATTGTCTCACATATTTGCACGTTTACCTTCTAGTAGGTTATTTTAGTTCTTATAGGAAGAATATAGGTTGTAATATGACATTGTGTGCATAGTACCACGAAACACGCTATCTACAATCTTTAACTGTGAATCCTTTTTTAATGGTATATTTGATTAGATATTCTCGTTACTCTAGTTATTTAAACACATAAATAAGCATGAATTATGACTACTTACAAAGCATACATAGTATAAAGTTGACCATTTAAAACAATGAATGTTTTTACTTTTTTTATGTTGCAATATCTTTTGTGGTTTGTAATATGGCAGTGGGAATTGCTGATAATGATGACGCTAGCCATGTTATATCATCACCTACAACTTTTGACCGCGAGCCAGAAAGAGGTCCAACTAATCCTATGGCTCATGTCCCTTTAGCTCTGGTTGATCAGCAAACTCTTCAGCCACAAGGGTCTCCACCACCTTGTCCAATTGACATGGTGGAATTGGATGGCAATGATGAAGAGGTAGACGAGGATGATGATGATGATGATGATGATGAAGAGGTAGACGAGGATGATGATGATGCAGAGGTAGACGAGGATGATGATGATGATGAAGAAGAAGAAGAAGATGATGATGATCACACTGAGGATGGCCACAATGTCGAGGATGCTGCTGCTGGTGATGATGCTATTATATCATCACCTTTAGCTTTTGGACAGGTCTGATCCATTTAGGGTTCTATTCCCTTTTTTCAATCTTTTTACTAACTATATTCAGATTATTAAGCTGCCTATGTCGTATGTCAGGCTAGCAGTTCTCGAAGAACTCTTGGAAGGACTTCACGGATTGATTCGGAACCAGGTAAATGCTACTGCTCCTTGAACTTGCTTACTACATTTTCTGTTTTATTTGGGTCAATAGTAGGATGAATAGTCAAGTGAGGGCTTCATTATTTGTGTAGTATTAATTACGCGAATATTTATGTTCTGTTTTTCCATCGATGGTAATCTTTTGGAGATTATGACTTTAAGTTTAGAAACACGTTAGTAATGTTGCCTTGAGTATTCACCTTGTTTTGTTTATGGAATGTGGCAGACATAATAACTGAATTTATAATGAAACCGTGTCTCCTTTTAGACATATGAAGTTTAGATATTCCTTTTACTTATAAATTATCTCACATATCTGCATCTTAAACTTCTAGAAGGTTTTTTAGTTCTTATAGGAAAAATATAGGATATGAGATTGTGTGCATAGCATTAGGAAGCAGACTGTCACAATCTTTATCAGTAATTCCTTTTTTAATGATATATTGGATAGAACTCTCGTTACTTATTGTAATACACCCGAACTTAGCGGGTTTGTAAAATAATAATTTTTATCCGCTGGGATTTATTTAAGAGACAAAATATTAAAACGATTGGTATAAGTAATGGACATCTTTAGATGTGGCATTGGTTCTGATCTAAGGAATACCTTACATTGATACGAGATGCCAATAGCGTGGACGACTAGCAATATGAAGGAATAGAAATTTTGATATATCGACATTAATGTTGAGTAATGCCAAGGGAAAATTTAGAAAATAGTAACTCATTTCCTAAAAAATAATAAGTGTTTACTTTATGACTTCTAAATGCTGCCTTCTGATTTAGTTTTGAGATGTGCTTTTTAGATAAAAAAAAAAAGATAATGAGCCTTATAAGTTGTGTTCCAAAATTTGGTTACTTCTTGTTTACATGATGTGGTTTCTAATTATTAGGTTTCTATTATTTGCTACAAACTTTTTCATAGAATCGTTGCAACTACCAAAATAAATATGTACAGTTACAACTTCTAAAGTCTTGATTTGTAAGCCCGTTATTTAATGACATCGTTGATTTGAGATCCTCGTTACAATCTCCTCACTTATTCGTCTCTCTCTTTTGTTTGCTCATTTCAAACACCTGCGATTATTTTCTTATATGCATAAATAAAAGAACGGGCAATTTCATATATCACCCTCTAAACTTGTAAAATATCACATTTCCCTAAATCATGCTTTAAGTGCATGCTACATTATGCAATAAAAACTTGCATTCTCAGGAAATATGATATTTTGCAAGTTTAAAGGAGGGTATATGAAATTCCCCCTTATATAATGAATACTTCCAAATCTATATGATATATACAGTTGTTTATTTAAATTAAACAATAAGTCAGTACAAAGATAATCTTGTAATGGCCTTCATGCTTGGTATTTATATGTGAACATGTATGTGTGTTATAGCATTCTGATTTTCTTATGTGATTTGTATAATGGCAGTCGAAATCTCTCAACGCAACCAGAGAAGGCGGCTTCACCTTGACCCACCACCCCATGTGACGTTTGAGGGAACTAGCAGTTCTATGGTATATGATGCAATCCTTTTACCAATGTTTTATCTGATATGTTACACATATACACACATATACGTATATACATGAAAATGTACCGTGTACATATGTATGTGTATGTATGTTTAAAGTTTTGACCGTTTTAGTTGTTTCCCTTTTCTCTTCTTGGAAAAGCAATGAACATATCAATTTAAACTGGTTTCTTTCTATAATTGCATGTGGAGCCTGTCGCACCAGCGCCTTCGCCTCCACCGCCGCCGCCGCCTTCTTACAGCTGTCCAATTTGCCTGGGACCGATGGTTGACGGGTCCACGACCACAAAATGTGGTCACATTTTTTGCGATGGCTGTATAAGAAGTGCCATTTCCGATCAAGGCAAGTGCCCTCTGTGTCGGCGCAGGATCACTCACCGGGGGCTCCTCAGGATTTTCTTTCCTGCTCCCACCTAAGCTACAGGTGTGTATACCTAATCTTTTATTTTTCCCTATTAGAAAGTTTATTTATTTGTGGTGATCTTTCATCAACTGAGAAAGTAATTTAACCATGACATCATGTTTGTGTATTGGTAGATGGCAGGTGGTCATTGAGTGTGTTGTTTGATGATTACAAGGAAGATCATGAGTCTCATTAACCAACATTAAAGAAGACTTTTTTTTTATTTCGTTTAAATTTGGGGAAAAAGAGTTGGAAACTAGGATGGTTAAGTTGTGTGCAGATTTATAGATGTTTCTACTTTTGAAATAAAACTGAAATGGTTTCTTTTTTTCTTCTTTTATATATATATATATATATATATATATATATATATATATGCTGTAATTGTAGAGTATCTACTTCCCTTGGCAAAATTATAAATTATTAGGAGAAGGACACTATACACAAGTCTATGCAAACCAAAATTGGAGTATGCTTCTTCCTTTTGCAGGGGAGGGAGATACTCTACAATTACAGCATATTATTAACCTAGAAGACCAAGAAGACCTTGAACAAAGCAGTTCAAGCCCACAGTCAATCGACAGTACACACAGAGACTTCTAGATCGAGGTCGTAAGCAATGACGAAAGTGCGGCAATAATTTACAGGGACTATTCAGCAATGTCGTAAGCAATGACGACATCAACAAATTCATCAATTATCGAACGAATATATTTAGTCAAATTTTGTGTACCCCTTTTCATTTATTTATTCTTTTAGCACGTTTGTAATTATTTTTTTATTATTTGTTTTAAATTCTCATTTGCCTATTTAAAGGCACTTTGTAATCGTTTGAAGACACACCGAAAAAACCAAAATCAATAATATCAAAGTTTTCTTACTTCTCCCTATGGCACACTAAACTCTCTCCATACTCTTTAGTTAAATCTCCAACATTTTAGTTCTTTCCTAGTTCTTCATATTATATCCCATCACTCAAAAAAATAAATAAATAAATAAATATTATGATTTTTTTTTTTTTTTTTGAGTGATGGGATATAATATGAAAAACTAGGAAAGAACTAAAATGTTGGAGATTTAACTAAAGAGTATGGAGAGAGTTTAGTGTGCCATAGAGAGAAGTAAGAAAACTTTGATATTATTGATTTTGGTTTTTTCGGTGTGTCTTCAAACGATTACAAAGTGCCTTTAAATAGGCAAATGAGAATTTAAAACAAATAATAAAAAAATAATTACAAACGTGCTAAAAGAATAAATAAATGAAAAGGGGTACACAAAATTTGACTAAATATATTCGTTCGATAATTGATGAATTTGTTGATGTCGTCATTGCTTACGACATTGCTGAATAGTCCCTGTAAATTATTGCCGCACTTTCGTCATTGCTTACGACCTCGATCTAGAAGTCTTTGTGTGTACTGTCGATTGACTGTGTGCTTGAACTGCTTTGTTCAAGGTCTTCTTGGTCTTCTAGGTTAATAATATGCTGTATGCTTCTTCCTTTTGCAGGGGAAGGAGATACTCTACAATTACAGCATATTATTAACCTAGAAGACCAAGAAGACCTTGAACAAAGCAGTTCAAGCCCACAGTCAATCGACAGTACACACAGAGACTTCTAGATCGAGGTCGTAAGCAATGACGAAAGTGCGGCAATAATTTACAGGGACTATTCAGCAATGTCGTAAGCAATGACGACATCAACAAATTCATCAATTATCGAACGAATATATTTAGTCAAATTTTGTGTACCCCTTTTCATTTATTTATTCTTTTAGCACGTTTGTAATTATTTTTTTATTATTTGTTTTAAATTCTCATTTGCCTATTTAAAGGCACTTTGTAATCGTTTGAAGACACACCGAAAAAACCAAAATCAATAATATCAAAGTTTTCTTACTTCTCCCTATGGCACACTAAACTCTCTCCATACTCTATAGTTAAATCTCCAACATTTTAGTTCTTTCCTACTTCTTCATATTATATCTCATCACTCAAAAAAAAAAAAAAAAAAAAAAATATTATGAAATTTTTTTTTTTTTTTTTTTGAGTGATGGGATATAATATGAAGAACTAGGAAAGAACTAAAATGTTAGAGATTTAACTAAAGAGTATGGAGAGAGTTTAGTGTGCCATAGGGAGAAGTAAGAAAACTTTGATATTATTGATTTTGGTTTTTTCGGTGTGTCTTCAAACGATTACAAAGTGCCTTTAAATAGGCAAATGAGAATTTAAAACAATTAATAAAAAAATAATTACAAACGTGCTAAAAGAATAAATAAATGAAAAGGGGTACACAAAATTTGACTAAATATATTCGTTCGATAATTGATGAATTTGTTGATGTCGTCATTGCTTACGACATTGCTGAATAGTCCCTGTAAATTATTGCCGCACTTTCGTCATTGCTTACGACCTCGATCTAGAAGTCTCTGTGTGTACTGTCGATTGACTGTGTGCTTGAACTGCTTTGTTCAAGGTCTTCTTGGTCTTCTAGGTTAATAATATGCTGTAATTGTAGAGTATCTCCTTCCCCTGCAAAAGGAAGAAGCATACTCCAATTTTGGTTTGCATAGACTTATGTATAGTGTCCTTCTCCTAATAATTTATAATTTTGCCAAGGGAAGTAGTCAGGAATTTCTGGCGTCTCCTGGCAATCTTTGATAAACTGTTGAAAGTCTTTTGAAGGCTGTTCAATAGTGTTATCTATCCAAGGTAATGTAGAGAAATCTATGTCTATTTTTGCTGCAACTGATTGAATGTAATTAGTTGTGGGATTGTGTTCAATAAATATTCTCTTTCTTGCAGGTCTGTAAGTATGTGCGTCTGCAAAAGGGAAAGAAGAGAATATTTTACAGCCAATAATTGGAAACAACGATCTTATTGCTATGTTTCCGGCTGTTATTAAAATCTTTTCTCCAAGCTGGTTTAGGAGATTTTCTGTTCTGCTGTTTAACTTGATTTCCAAATAATCAATCATATCATGATGATAGAATTGAATTATTTGTTCATCTGTTAATTTTGTAGGATGATGTACTTGAAGCAGTAGAAGGCCTGAGCCTTCCCCATCTTCATTTGTTCTTTCTATTACTTTGAAGCCTTGATTGTCACTGTCCATACTGAATGCTAAGGTTATAAGCTGTTGTTGTAAGTCGTATAGGATTAAAGGAAACTCTGTACAAACTTTCTGTGAAACAAGATGTTCGAACTCTGGGAATCTATCTGTCACTGGTTTCAAGCATTGCCACCAGGGTGTATCAAGAATCCTTGTTCTGAAAGATTCATAATTTCTGTATACTGCTGTTTTTTCTTTTTCTTCTTTTTTCTCGAGATTTTGTAATAACTGTGTATTTTTTGCCTCGAGTATAGCAATTTTTTGCTTAAGCAGACTGTTTTCTATTCTAAGTTGTATAGACTGTGTATCTTTTCCTTCTTGTATAAGCTGTGCTTGCAATTCAGCAATCAAATCCTCTTTAGCTTTTATTACTTGCTCAGGATTTGTGTTTGTTATTTCAGCAAAGGTTTTAACCATTTCTGGTTCAATGAAAAAGTTTTTTATTCCAAAGTGTTCTCTTGCTGTTTCAAATGCTTGTTGAAAATTTTCAAAGCCTTTATATATAGGATTGGGACATTGAATGTATTTAGCTACGGTTTCCCATTTGTTAAAAATCCCAATTTTTGTCCCTCGAAAAATAACATAGTGTGTAAATCTGGGTTTATGCTGTTTTTCGGCTATAATAGAGCTTTGTTCAGAAAAATAAAAACTAAGAGCATTTAGAACCTGTACTTTAAAACTTGAGGCTTGTGGCATAGTTTGAATATGTCAAAGATTATCTAGTAAACACTGTTGTTTTTCTGTTAGTTTCATTCCCATTATAGGGCGAAATTTTTTGTTAAAATCGTAGCATTTTTGAAGAGCATAATTTCCAAATATGATGCTCAAGCTCTGTGTATTTTGTGTTGTAGCCATTGTCCTTTGTGTAGTCTGTGTATTTTTTGGAGGACGAAAATCCATAACTCTTGGCTGGCTTGGATAAAATTGTGAAATGCTGTTGAGACCTGTGATCGAAGCTGGGAGCTTCCTGTAACTGTGTATTTTTTCTGTCTCCATTCTAATGGCTTGTCCCATTAGTTTTTCTATCTCTGAATCAGAATTCATTTGAGACTTCTTGCTGTACTTTGTAGGCTGTATAAGTATGGCTTTTCCCTTATCTTTTTGCTTGTCCATCTACAAGTATGAGTCTGTTAAAATTTCTAGATAACATATCAGCTATCCCATTATTTTTTCCTTTGATATGTTCAAAAATTTATATTATATCCATTTCCATGAATAGTATTTTGTAGATTAACCCATCGTGTCCTATTTACTTTTTTACTTTGATCATTTTTTATAAATTTAACTATTGCTTCACAGTCAGTCCTAACTGTAAATTCTTTATTAATAAAGAGTTTAATTTTTTCTAATGCATTTATTAATGCCTGTATTTCAAAGTCAATAGTGGTCCAGCTTGTTTTGTTTTGAAAGTTACCACTTGTGTATGCGCAAATTTTCTCTTCTTGTTTGGAGCTATATTTATTTGGTTTACAGAGGAGAACTGCTCCCCATCCTTCTTTGCATCCATCTGTTTCAATAATTATATAATCTGTAACAAGAGGTAATTCTAATGGTTTAATATTTTTAACTGCTGTTTTTATTTCTTTTACCAATTTTATATCTTCTTTATTAAAATATCTTTGTCCGTTCTTTGTTGTTTTACTATATAATGGTCCTACTAATTTTGATAAGTTTGGAATAAACTTTCTAGCGTAATTTACTAGCCCTAAAAAGGCTTGAATTTGTTTCAGATTTTCAAATTTTTCTGGAAAATCTGAGATTTTTGTAGAAATATGAGATTGTAGTTCTATTTTTCCATTTCCTATTTCTAATCCTAAAAATGATATTTTCTTTTTAAATAGTTCCATTTTTCTTTTTGATACTACTATACCATGTCTTTTAATTTCTTCAAAAACTTGTTGTAAATGTTCCTCATGTTCTTGTACTGTTTTGCTTGCAACTAATATGTCATCAATATATATTAAACAAAATTCATATTTTAGGAAAATATTATCCATAAATCTTTGAAAAATAGAAGGAGCGTTTTTTAATCCAAAACTTAAAACATTCCATTCATATTGTCCTTCTGAACATGTAAAAGCTGTCCATTGTTTAAAATTTTCTTCAAGTTTTAACTGATTATATCCGGATTTTAAATCAAATTTAGAGAAAATTTTCTTATCCTGTATTAAATTAAGTAAACTGTCTTTATTTGGAATATTATATCCGTCATCTATAGTATTATCATTTAATCGTTTATAATTATATACGATTCTTGCTTTTCCTCTTTTTATTTCGCTATGATTTCTAACTATGAATGCTGATGATCTGTGTGGACTTTCTGATTTTCTAATTAGTCCCTGTGTCATCATTTCTGGTATCTGTTTTTTAAATTCTTCTTTATCTAAGGGGCTATATTCAATATTAGTTGTTCTAATTATAATGTCTGGATTTTTTATTTTAAATTTGCATATATGTTTTACTTTTGATTTTGTTATATCTTCTCCTATAAAACCAATTTTTTCTAAGTGTAAGATTATAGGATGATTTATACTTTTCGTAATATCTTGACCTTTTTCTATTTCATGACTTAAAAAATCTGTTAGTAATTTTATAGCTTCGTTTTCTACGAGATTATTTCTTTTATTTTTAAGAAATTCTAAATTGCCTTGTCCACCACGCTTTCGCGCCAATTCTGATGTATTTATGTATCTGAGTGTTGGAACTGTGTATAAATGTTTGCTTAGTGTAATAAAATTTCTAGTAATTGTTACTGCACCATTTAGGCCTAATATGAAATTTAATCCTATTACAAAATCTTTCGAATTAATATATGGGGGATTTATATATATTTGTGGCATATCATATTTTATACTATAATTATTTGCAAAATCTAAGAACTGTATTCCCATTGGTTCTAAATAGTGTGTTATAGGGATTAACCTATTTTCTACTGTTCTGCTTTTTAATTCGTATGGTAAATTTTTATGATATTGTATAGGTATTAAGTTATGTGATATTAAACTTTTTGTTGCTCCTGTATCAACTAATGCTGTTAAATCCACAAAATTATTGTTATCTAACCATAATCGACATTGTATATTAATCATATTTACAGATCCCAATGTTTGTATACATACCTGTTCTCCTGGTTCTTCTGTTGACATCTTATTTATTTCTTCTATTATTTGTGTAGATTTTATTATTTTCTCAATTTCTTCCATTTTTATTTCTAAATTTTTTATTTTTAAACCATGTAGTTCACTTGCCAAATCTAATTTATTTAGTCTTTCTATATTTATGCTAGTATTTAATTCTGTCGTACTTGCTGTAGCACTTATATCTGTATTATGAATTTTTTTTAAGACAAATATAACATATTTCTTGAAAACATTTATCACACTGTGATCTTTTTTCTATACTAGGATAATATCCACAATTGTAACATTTTATATAATTATTTCCTCTATTGTGTATCCAATTATGTTCACATTCTTCTGTATTCATATATGTATAAGTTACTTTAGCTATAGGTTTCTCGTCTTCGCTGTATATACTATATATTGATTCATTGTCTCTGTTTTAATAGCTTCTATTTCATATTCTTGTAGTTGTTCTATTAAATTGGCTCTTTCTATATTTTTATTTTTATTTGGGCATCTGTTGGCTAAATGTTGCTCATCTCCACATATGAAATATCTACATTTTCTCTTTTGAGGTTTTTTAACATATCTACCTTTATAATTTGGTTTATAATTTTTCTTATATGTCGTACTTTTTCGTATATTTTTCTTTTTATCATAAAATCCATAAGCTTGAGGTGTGTAAATAGCTGTTTTACAAAATGCATAAGCATTTCTTTTTAATTGTTCTTGTAGAGCTACCTCTTTGCATTTTTCTTCTAATATACTAAATGTATGTGTTATTCTAGGTCCTATTCCTAGATTATTTTCGTTACCATATAATGTTATCCAATTTTCATGTATACTTTTTCCTAAATCTCCTGGGAGTTTTATAAAATATTTATTACATAATTCATTATCCATAGCTTTTCCTGTTTGTGATAGTAACCTTGTAAAATCTAATGTAAATTCATTTATGTATTTCATGTCTGCTATATTTAGCTGTTCTAAATTTCTAATTGCTGTATCTTGAATTAAACTATTATTTTTTGCTGGGTCTACTCCTAATATGAGTGTTCTAATTTGTGATGTAAAGTTGTAAGGATTATCTCTTAATGCTTTTAACATATTAATTCCTTCTGAATCTTGTGCTTTCTTACTTTGCCAGATTCCTAATGCTATAGGTCCTAATGTGGTTTCTAAGTAGGAAAACATATCCATGCCTTCTTTTTTATTAGTTTCCCACATTCTTACTACTGTTTGTTCCCATATTAATATTTCATCTATCCATAACTGTGGTTTTTGTTGTTCTAATAATAACATATTTCCACTATATATGTGTCCTATAGGTAATCTAGTACCTTTTCCTTTCATTGTTGATTCTTGTTGATAATTTATAGTAGGTTGTGTCCATAATTCTCTTTCATATATTTCTTGTGTACTACCAGAATTTTCTCCCCATTCTATTTTCTGTCTTTTGTTGAGCCCACTCATATGTTGGAAGGAATTAATATGTTAAAAGCATTAGGAGATAATCCTTACAACTTTACATCGCTTGAATTTGTTTCAGATTTTCAAATTTTTCTGGAAAATCTGAGATTTTTGTAGAAATATGAGATTGTAGTTCTATTTTTCCATTTCCTATTTCTAATCCTAAAAATGAATATACTAAAGTTGCATTAATTAAGAAGTTCTGGATGTGGTTAATTTGATTTGTGAAATAGAATTTCATGACACTTTCACTTGTGTTACAGTTTAGTATTATACGGTTGATTACTTATTAAAAATATTGTCGCTATTCTTCATATGAATATAAATAAGAAAAAGCAAATTTTCGGGTTTGATCCGAGTGCTTAAGTGTTACAATGGACTACTCTATCACCGAGTAAAAAAAAGGGTAATTTTAGAGACACCGTCTACATTTTTGAGGTATACCTGCCCTAACCGTCACGTATAGGGCTAAATGTGGCGTTTAGGGCACCAAATGTCACGTATAGGGCAATCCGTCACTCTTATCCACCAGACTTTGGAATCAGCGCGCCAGAGAATGTCAGGATGTGTTGGTGGGTTTTTTTTAGGGTTGAGTTGGGTTTTAAGGTTGTGGTGGTGTATATGTCACATATAGGGCAATCTGTCATCCCTTACTTAGTTTTTTTTAATTTAGTTTTTTGTTTTTATCACGTTAAGAGTTTGTAAAAATCGGTAGTTATAGTTTTTAAAATCCGGTCACCTCGATTATCGGTTTGAGATGTAAAAGTGAATAACGACTTATTTTTTTTTTAATTTAGTTTTTTTGTTTTTATCACGTTAAGAGTTTGTAAAAATCGGTAGTTATAGTTTTTAAAATCCGGTCACCTCGATTATCGGTTTGAGATATAAAAAGTGAATAATGACTTATCTTTTGTAAAAATCGGTAGTTATAGTTAGGTTAGGTGCCCGACAACATTGTTAACGTTAACTTTATGTCAAAACAACCTCGTACTTAACCGTCACGTATTGGCCTATACGTGACGGGTAGGTTCCCTTTTTGCAGACTGCACAACCTCGTATCAACCTCGTATCATCAGTGTCCTTTTTATTCCTGGGACTCACGAGAGACTGACCGTCACGTTTAGGCCACAACGTGACTTTTTGGGTCACAACCGTCACTTGTAGACCTATACGTGACGGCTAGGTTAGGTGTGAAAAAAAAATACAGCGGTGTCCCCAGCACAACCCAAAAAAAGAAGCTTGGTTCCTGAAGAGGTCATAATGGGTTCCATGGTTTGGACCAGGACCAAAGGACCTAGCAGCTTACCCAGCCATGGGTTCGGGTTGGATGAGGTTATGCCATTGATTAAATAAATTAAAGTTCATAATTGTTTATTTAATTTTATAGAAAGATGCGACAGCCATGAAGTTTATGAACTTCGTTTTTTTGGCTCCAGCCGTCAAGTTAATTAATTTCTTGGTTTCTTTTTCATCTTGCCAATTGCCATAACTTCCGCCAATATTTCACCGTGGCCACCCCCTCCCACCACTACTGCCACCTGACCGGTAGCCGCCAATGTAATGGTCCTCCATTCTGCCCTTATCGATCTTTTCCGGGATTTCCGCCCTTCATATCCATCACCCCCACCATATATAGCCTTCTCTATCAAGAATAGAAATCAAAACACAAACACACGCAATTTAAGTGAACTCTCGTATTATTATATCTAAGAAACTTCTCAAAACTTGGATACAATAATACCTCATACATAAACCATAATCATGGTTATGTATTTATAAGCTAACTCAAACTTTGTCAACAAGAAAATAATTAACACCCTAATACACGCCTTAAGTCTATTAACTACTCTTACTAATAAACTTCACGGGTCTATTGGGTCAGCCCTCCATCACCTACTCGTGATGGGCCTCTTGAGCAGTTAATTACCAACAATCACCCCCTAATTTCTGACTCGAAACTATGAGGTCTTCAACGCCAAGTGGTCTTCGTATTTCTCCAAACTTGATTCTCCCAAGAGCTTTAGTAAGTATGTCGACCCATTGTTCCTTGCCACTTATATGCTCCACCGCCATCTCGTTTCGTTCTACACACCCCGTATGTAGTGAAAACGAGACTTGATATGCTTACTCCGACTATGGAATACCGGGCTTTTAACCAACACAATTACTGATATATTATCGCCTAGTAACTCACATAACCATACGACTTGACATGAGGCCTAACTTGTCACACCCTGTCAAATGGGGGCCCGGACATGACCAATTGATATAGATCCTCCACAAATTGCAAAGACTCAACTAACTATATAAAAGAGCAATATGATTCAGTTTATTTATTTCATATTTTATAAAACACGCTAGATAATAAATATGATGCTAATAAAAGTAAAATAAAAATCACTTAAATGCTATTTTATTCTGCATAGCTAAAATAATCAAACGATCAAAACTTAAAGGAAAAGTATTTAAAATATTTAAGATAAAATTTGATGTAAACAAAATTAAATAAGGTTTGAGTTGTATATAATATATTCAATAACTAAATTACCTTAATGAAAAAACATGAATAAATATAAAAATCAGAGGGTAGTGGAGTGTAACTATTCCAAACATCATTTTTTTTCGCGGGAAAGATAGTTTTTGGTTGACAAGTCACGTGCCAATTGAGGCTGAGTAGACGTGTTGACCCGACCCGACCCGTTTATAGGATTTTACCCTATTTAACCCCTTTCAACTTCTTCATTTCTTCATAATCCCTAGGGCAAGGAATTCTGATTTCTGAACTCTTTCAATTTGATAATCATCATACGATTGGAGAATCGCTTTAGCTCAGGTTAAATTTCGATTCAATTTTTTTATACTTATTCTCACCAGATTTCAATCCTACTTGATCAATCATTCAATACTGTACCTCATCGATGTTTGTCAATTTTCTTAATTTACTTCATTTCGGGATGAATATGTTTGTTTAACTTGTTTTATTAGGGTTTATCGTAGTTCACGTTTTTGCTGCAAAATGTGACTCTAGTCTCTAACTGTACATTGTTTGATCACAAAGCTATTTTAGTAGTTGCTCATAACTTTAGGATTCTGAACTACTTTATGTTTTCGCTGTTTTGCTAGTTTCTTTTCCCTTTTTACTCAATTCTATGAATCTGAATTTTGATAAGTGGAGTATGAAAGATCATGAATTATTGAATTGTGATAAGTGGATTATGAAAGATCATGAATTGTGTATGTATGGCTAAGGTTTTAATAGTTTGTTTAAATTCTTTTATCACAGTTGAAAAACTTTTGTTTTGCCTCTGTCTGAGTGAGATGGCTAAGCATATAAAAAGTACACAGGTTTTATTAGTACTTTAAGGGATAATTTGTTGGTGATTCAGGTATGTATTTGCCACTCTGATTGTTACATTTTATAACATCTATACACACGTTCCCTTTAGGCTGATTGAGCTAGTTTTTTAGTTGACAATTTCATCTTAAATGATATCTTTTTAGTTAATGATACTTCATACATAGGTTTTTTTTATGATGATGATGAGAAGGGCTTTCTCTTTTATCTAAATCAATTTGAAAATCTGAAATTTCTTCAGTCTTATATTGTAGATTGTTTCTTTTGTATATGAATCTTGGATCATGAATCATGTATGATCATAACACATTTTTTTCTTCTTTTTTAACATGTTTTAGGTTGCTAGTAATCGTATGCATTTGTGCATGTTAAGGTTTTGAAGTTCGTATTATGGAGTAGTACATGATATAAAAAGGTTAATTTTATGTTGTTTTGAATTTAAATCTAGTTCTCTGATTCTTAATTTGGGCCATGCATGTCTACAAATGGCAGTTCTAGATCTTCCATAATTACATTTTTATAGCACCCAAACTGGTGATGTAATGGTACTGATCTGAATAGATTCTTCTGTAAGTAGAAAGTTATTGTGAAGTTCAAATATATTTCTAGTCATGTTAGTTGAATTTAACAGAAACTCAATACATTAGTTTGAATACTACTGTTTGAATGTCGCCATATACATTGTAAGAATTTATGCTTATCTTGATATACATTGTAATCATTTATTCTTATCTTGAATAAGAGTTGTGTAATTAAGCTATATCTTATTATTATAAAGTTTCTTATTTATGATTACTCTTTTCTGGGTGGTTAGGGCCTCCTAGATAAGCGGACCGCGAACACACAGAGGCAAACTGTGAAGATTTTGGATTTGGAACGGGGTCGTCAGTTATGCCTTTAGCTCAGAACGGTCAAAGTGATCAACCAGGCATTCATGAGCCTTGGTTTCTATCAGGTCCGTGTGCGCTACATCTTGGACCATCAAGATCTCCGCCACCTGCTCCTGTTAATGTCCAGGTTTTCTATGATGATGTAATCATGTTATCATTACAGCCTTTCAACAGTTACATTCTTTGTTAGATACTAAAAATGACAATACTTGTATTATGACAGGCTGGAAGCTCTAGAAGAGTTCAAAGAACTCGATTTATTGATTCAGATTCTCGTAAACACGTACACTTGATATTATTCTCTAATTTGTTAACCATATGATCATCCTGTATATTCATTGAGGTCATTGATGGCACAAATACTCAAATGAGGGTTTCATAGAACTCTAAGAAGCTTATTTCTAGTTTAGAATCTGTGAATACTCTTGTTCTCTTTTTTTATTCTATATATATTCATTGAGTCATTAATAACATGAATAGTCGAATACGGGTTTCACAGAGGAGATTTCTTTCTAGTATAGAATCTGTGAATATTCATGGTAAGAGGCTTCTACCTATATATGCTCTTTAATATTATATTGTAGATGTTGGTTATCAGAGGTGATTTTATCGAACAGAAGAAAGATGAAGACGGGTTTGTGACCCAACCTAGGTGTAACTCTTTTCTATTAATCGGGATAATTAAGAAACCATACAGACTACTATTTCTAATAGATTAAACACAATCCTAACCACTCTCTAAATCTTAAATGATTAAAGATAAATACTAATCTCTGATAATTAATTAATTTCAAATACTACTGATAATCCTCCAGGTATCCATATTTGATTAGGACGACTTCTTCTCCAAGTCTCATCTAATCGGAGTTAGCCAACAGTAGATTGTTCCCTTTTGTATGTGGATCGTGGATCATGAATTATGTAGGATCATATCATTTTTTTTCCTGTGAACGTGTTTTAGTTGCTAGTAAATTGTATACAATTGTTTTATATTTAAATCTCGTTACATATGGTAGTTATGGGTCTTCCATTATTTCATTTTTATAGCACCCAAACTGGTGTTGTAATGTTACAAATCTAAATAGATTATTCTATTAGTAGAAAGGTGTGGTGATGTTCAAATGTGTATAACTAGTCATGTTAATCGAACTTATACTTATCTGGATTAAAGGTTGGGTTATTAAGCTATACCTTATCATGATAAAGTTTCTTATTTCTGATTTCTCTTTTTGGGTGGTTTGGGTCTTCTAGACCAGCAGACCAGGAGAACACAAACACGAACTGTGACGCCTTTGGGTTTGGAACCGGGTTGTCCAGATCCATGTGAGCTACGTCTTGTTTATCTGCCTATGTTTGATCAGACAGATCCGCGTGACCTACGTCTACATCCACCAGGATCTCCGCCACCTGGTCCAGTTAATGTTGAGGTTTCTGATGAAGGTGATGATCTTATTATACTATCACCTACATCCTTTCGACAGGTACATTCTGTGTTACATACGAAATATACGATGCTTTACATTTTTATTTTTGTTTAGATTATTTAAGTGCACCTGTCTTATGTCAGCCTTTGAGCTCTAGAAGAACGCGGAGGACTCATGTGGAGTCAGGTAAACACACTTGATACTATTTTCTAATAATAACTACGTACATGATTGGCATGTATATTCATTGAGGTCACTAATTGCACGAAAACTCAAATGAGGGTTTGATAGAATTCTAAGAGGCTTCTTTGTAGTATAGACTGTGAATAGGATTGAATCTATGAATATTTATGTTATCTTATTTATATGGTAATCTTTTGGAGATTATGAATTTTACTTTAGAAATATATCAGTAATCTGCCACTTAAACTTCTATTAGATTAAGTTCTTACACACAATATATAATCATTTTTTAGGGCTGTGAGCTTTGCGTGTTCGACACGGGAAATAGATTTCCAATTATCTTAGCTAGGCACCGTTATCCTTTTGACCCAAATGTTTTCATATGAAGAAAATAGTAACTCGGTTCTTGAAAAATATTAAGTGTTTACTTTACACTTCTAAATATTGCATTTTTATTTGGTTTTGGGATTTTAGATAATGAGCCTTGTAATTGTTGTGATTACTTTCTTAAATACACAGATAAAAGAATGTATAATGAATACTTACAAATCATATATGATATATATATATATGTGTGTGTGTGTGTTTAAATTAGACAATAAAATCAATACAAGGATAACCTTGTAATAGCCTCCATAGTTGGAGGTTTGGAGGTCAAGGTGGTGTGACTTGAATGAACATTTAGCGTTCCTTTTCTTCTTAACTTTCTTATGATACAATTAATCTTATGTGATTTGTAAAATGGCAGTGGAAATCTCTGCACGCAACCAGAGAAGACGACCTGACCCACAGCCATCCCATGTGAATTCTGAGGGAACTAGCAGTTCCATGGTATATGATGCAATCCTTTTACCAATGTTTTATCTGATATGTTACACATACATGTACATGTACAAGTATGTATACATCTGAACATAGATATACACATGTATGTATGTTTAAAGTTTCAAGGTTTTAGGTGTTTACCTTTTCTATTTTGGACAAGCAATGAACATATCAACTAAACCCTCCCTGTTATGTGCAGATTTATAGATGTTAAACTTTTAAATGCACAGATATATGATATATATATATATATATATATATCTAAGGTTTTACTTTTTTGGATTCGGATTTAGAACTGAAATGGTTTCTTTTTTTTCTATGATATATTAAAGCAGTTTTGGATGTGGTCCATAGTTACCGAATTCGCGGTTCGCTCCGGTACGGGTATGCGGTTCGGGTACGCAATTCGCTAGAGTTAACGTATTCGGTACGGAGGGGGGTAGGTTCATTTCGGTACGAACCGGTACGGTGTACCATGTACTTCGGTTCGATGTACCCTAATAAAACATAAGTTCAAATAGAAAATAATATTTTTCAAATTCCAAATAATAACATAACTTCAAAATTCAAATACCATTTAATCCAAAATAGAAAAAACACACAAACAAAAACATAAACATAACAATTCTACTAATTTCTGAGATTGAAGTAGAATTGGTGATGAAATTGGTTAGTGAGGACCGTAATTATACTAATTTCAGACCTAATTTCAGACATTAGGTACTTGGAAGTTGGAATTGCAGGTGAATTAAGGCTGTGACAGCGGCTGGAACAGTGGCGGGCAGTCGCTGTTCCCGTAAGTAGATTTCCCGCCAAAATTGCGAACCCTAAATTTCTACAACCAGCGAATTCCTTGACAAAAATCGCGAATTGGATAGTGTTCGGAACGACTGGAATTAGAAGTTGGTACAACGAATTTAGGTAAATGGTTCGCCGTACCATATCGATTTGGTACGCCGTACCATAGCGAATTGGATCGAAACGATTTTCGATTTGGTACAGCGCGAACCAATTCGTGGATCGCGGCTACCTGAGCGAATTCGGTAACTATGATGTGGTCTGCTTTGTGAAACAGGTTTCTATGGCACTTTCACTTGTGTTACAGTGTATAATTGGTCTATGGTTTCATGTTGCTAATATGAACGAACATAACAAGGACTACTGACTTGTCTGGTTTGGACCAGGACCGAGATGACCCAGCCAGCACCAACTACATCCTTGGACCATGGGTTGGATCAGGTTAGGCCTTTGCTTAAATAAATTAAAATTTTAGAGCATACAGATCATGCTTTGAAAAATTCATTTCATTTTATTGAAAGATTACATGTGAAAATGAAGAAGTTTATGAACTTCCCTTTTAGGCACAAGCTTTTTGTCTAATCAACTAATTTGCTGGTTCCCCTTTCTTCTTGCCATAGCCACCGCCAATATTCCACCATGGCCACCCCCTCCCTGGCCACCTGCCCCGAGGCCAATAGTCACCACCTGGCCAGTAGCCGCCCGGGTAAGGATATGTGTATGGTCCTCCACCATAGCCTCCGCTGTATCCTCCATCTCTTCTAGGTTGTCCATACCCACCGTATCCACCATAACCTCCTCTATCTCCACCATATCCGCCACCACTGCCATAACCTCCTCTATCTCCACCATATCCACCACTACTGCCATAACCTCCTCTATCTCCACCGTATTCTCCACCCCCTCCATAACCTCCTCTATCTCCACCATATTCGCCACCATGGTCACTTCCAGGTCCACCTGCATATTCACCACCGTGGTCTTTTCCAGGTCCACCCTCATCTCCACTTTCATGTCCGCCTTGATCACCACCATGGTCCCTTCCATGTCCACCCTCATCTCCACCTTCATGTCCACCCTCATCTCCGCCTTGATCACCACCATGGTCCTTTCCATGACCACCCTCATCTCCACCTTCATGCCCACCCTCATCTCCACCCTCATCTCCGCCTTGATCACCACCACAGTCTTTTCCATGTCCACCCTCATCTCCACCTTCATGTCCGCCCTCGTCTCCACCTTCATCACCGCCATGGTCTTTTCCATGTCCACCCTCATCTCCACCTTGATCACCACCATGGTCTTTTCCATGTCCACCCTCATCTCCACCTTGATCTCCGCCCTCATCTCCACCTTGATCTCCACCATGGTCTTTTCCATGTCCACCCTCATCTCCACCTTGATCACCACCATGGTCTTTTCCATGTCCGCCCTCATCTCCACCTTGATCACCACCATGGTCTTTTCCATATCCACCATCCTCTCCACCTTCATATCCGCCTTCATCTCCACCATGGTCTTTTCCATGTCCACCCTCATCTCCACCTTGGCCACCATGATCCCATTTTCCTCCAGCAGCAGCACCATCTTTTCTGGTGTCTTCACGTCCTCTTTTCCCAAGTGCCCATTCTTGGCCTTTAACGGCTACCACCATGCTGTGCAGCTCATTATCAACCTCTTTCTTTTCCACGAGTTCTCTTGCACCTTGTGTTACAGTTGTTGTGCTCTGGAACACAATAAAAAAGATTGCTAAGACTAAAAGAAAATTAGAAAGTGTCTCCATTTCATGATCTGAACAACGTAGGGACTTCATTTATATACTACAACTTGAGGGGTATTTACCACTTAACCAATCTTAGGGGTAACTTGTTTACTTTTATTGGAAAATGGAATTAAATAGTTCAAGTAATTTTAGATTGTTTCTTAACAACACAATCGAATTGACGTTTGCGAATAATTACGTACCGTATCTACTTATAACTCATAATAAACATATAATATTATTTTAGCAAAATGATTTCGTGTGGTAAACAATTAAATCTGATTATTCATAAATATATTCTACGTTTAGAACGATAATATTTATTGTGTTTTGATGGTTTATTAGTCTATACTTAAAATGGATACTCATTCAAATCTCTAGAGCACTAAAAGAAACTGACAGCTGTTTAAATAAATGGAAGCTTAACCTTCTGGTAGTTGAACCCTCAAATCCGACGATCATCGGGGGTCAGCACATGGAGGAGGAAAGTATTGATGGATGGATTTCCACCGGTTTTCAAAGTGTGATTTCTCAACACCGGTCTGTTTAAATGTGCCTGGTCTTTAGCTTGTAATTGAAATGATGATATTGATGTTTTTGGTTTAACCTGTCAATCGTATCTGGTTTTTAAAAGTGTTATAGTTCATGTATATATCACTACTAAAAAACTAGACAATTACGATCGAAATTTGCAAACGGAAAAAACGGTCGCTAATTTTACCACTACGAACATGAACGGCCGCAAAATTAGCGACCAAAACTGAAACAATTGTAAAGCGTAAAATTTGCGACCGTTTAGATTCGGTCTCAAAACAGTGTCAAAATTCATAATAAATAATTAATTAAATTTTTAATTATAAATATCGGTCGCAACCCGGTCACAACGTGTAAAAAAATAAATAAAAAATATATAACGGTAGCAAATTTCTGGAAAAAAAAGTTTTTTAACTAAAATATTTTTGTTTTTATACAAATTTCCCACTTAAATTTTTATATTTTATTGAATTATATTTATAGAGAATTCTACAATTTTATGAATTTGTAAAAAAAATTTGGTTGATTATAGAATTTTGGATATTTTGCAATGTTAATATTTATGAGTTCGTAAAACTTAGTGGTTTTAAATAAATATTAAATATTTAATGATCAGGAAAAGTGAGTATTAAATTAAAAAATAGAAAACAAAAAATAAAAATAATTGCTAAAAAGCAGTTGCAAATCGGTCGCAAAAAAGCATTCATAAACTGGTTGCAAACCAGTCGCTAATTTATGGTTGCAAATCAGTCGCAGAGCAGTAGCAAAAAGGTCACAAATATTGCGACGGCACAAGTGGTCGCAAATTTCGGTCATAAAATAACAACCGGTCGCAAACTACAATTTCAATCGAGTTTTGTGACCGTTTTGCAACCGAAATTGTCGTTGCAAATGCCCAGTTTTCTAGTAGTGCGTAGTTGATTTTTTGTTGTGATAAATGTCAAAAAACTAAAGCACGTAAGAGTGAGCGAGTTTCAAAAATCCACTACTAAACAAATGAGTATCACCGCGGATAGTCACCAACGGACCATAGCCGTCGGTAATTACCCACAAATAGTATGGGATCTGGCAACTTCCCCTTTTACAGAAAATAATAAAGATACCGATGGAATACCAACACATTAAAGACAAAGAATTGTGGCATCGGTTTTGCCAACAAATACCGAGTGTTTACAGACAAAAAATAGCCCGTGAATCTTATCATTTCATCGTCTTTTGGAGGGAACTGATTGCTACCGGGAAATCTGATCCGAGAGACGTATTCGTCTGAGAAGCTGGCAGAAGTATTCATCAATGAGATAGTCGCTCGACGTGGTGTACCACTGTCGATTGTATCCGACCGGGACACACGATTCACATCGAGGTTCTGGAAGAGATTTCATGAGGCAATGGGTACGAGATTGAATATCAACCCAGCTTATCACCCACAGACGGATGGTCGATCAGAGAGGACCATCCAAACTTTGGAGGATATGCTCTGAACGTGCATTATAGACTTTAGTGGCAGTTGGGATAGTCACCTACCTCTAGCAGAATTCTCTTACAACAACAGTTACCACGTCACTATTGGTAGGCCGCCTTACGAAATGTTGTACGGTAGAAGATGTCGAACCCCGGTCTACTGGGGCGAGATAGGACAGAAAGAGTTGGGAAGCTTGCAGGTAGTCACGGCGACCTCTGAAAAATTTGACCAAATAAAAGCTCGTATGAAGGCGACGCAAGATCGTCAAAAGTCTTACGTGGATAAAAGGCGGACGCCCATCGAGTTCAATGTGGAGATCAAGTGTTGTTAAAGGTATCTTCGTGGCAGGGAATCATTCGATTCAGAAAGAGAGGAAAACTGAGTCCGAGGTTTGTCGAACCTTTCAAGTTTTGGCACGGGTTGGTGAAGTCGCTTACATACTAGATTTTCCTGATGAGTTGAGTGGGATCCACCCTACTTTCCACGTGTCACACATGCGCAAGTGTCTAGTCGACGAGTCAGCACACATGCCACTCAATGACATCGAGGTAGACAACAGTCTTAATTACGTTGAAGAACCCATGGCCATTTTGGACAAGACAGAGAAGCATCTGCGAAATAAAGTCATTCAGTTGGTTAAAGTATAATGGAAACATCGTAAAGGGTCAGAAGCTACTTGGGAAACCGAAGTGGAAATGAAGGATTCGTACCCTCATCTATTTGACTTATGATAGGTTTCGAGAACGAAACCTTTTGTAAGGGGGTAAACTTGTAACATCCCAAAAATATGAATTCGTAATAAAAGCATTTTAATAAACGAGACTCGGGAAAAATAAAAGAGTAAAGATCGAGAGGGGGCAATTGGGAATTTAAATGAAGATGAAATTGAGGGAGGGGAGGTCCTTAACCTAGCCGCCACCCTCCTTAATCCCTCATTCCATCTTCATCTTCCAACTTTTAGAGAGAGAAAGCTAGAGAAGGTCTAGAGAGAGAAAGACGATTTCGGGTCCAAGGAGCTCGGGAATCAATCATCTTCTTCATCAGCGTGTTTAGCTAGGAAGAGCAAGCTCAAACAGGTAATCATCCCCTTCAAATATGAGATTTTCCGTGTATGGGGGTTTTCGGGTTTCGTTTTGTTATAGGTTGGGTTTTTACGTACCATATGAGATAACGGTCGTAGATTTAGAATCATGGATGTTGAGCAAACGTTTTAGACGTATAAAGTTCCAAACTTTACGTCAGAAACCATCTAGATCTAAAACCCATGCAAAACTAGGGTTTCTGGGAAGAACTTGATGTTCTCGGCGAATGTTCTCGGGCATAGTTCACGGCCCTAGAGTTCTCAGGCAATGTTCACGGCCTCACACAAAACCGTGAAGTTTTGAGAACACGAGGTATATGAGTTACAGGAACTTTCAAAAAGGCAAGAACTTTATAGTTCTCGGGTCAGGCTGCGAGTACTTGACCAAGTTCTCGTTTAGGCAATCTCAAATACTTAGAATACCATAACCGAGCCTTTTAGAATGTATACGTACAGGTTACAAAGATCTACAGAGACTCCCAACCATGTTTAGGCTCGTTATACTAGTTACCTATTACAGGTGAGTTCTTATTGCCCATTTTCCCTAACGGTTTTAGGCTGACATGCATACTGACAGAAAGATAGTTTAAAAAGTTAAAGTACATTTTATAAGAATTATATATTTTTATAAAAAGAAAGAGAAAGTATTAAATAGTATAGTAATATCTTTGAAACGAGTTTTAAAGAAAGTAAAAAAGTTAAAGTAAAGAAGGTAAAGGAGCTGCACTTCAGTGTAGCTCGACAGTGACAGATGACATGTTATATGCTTATGTGTTAATATGTGTTATTTGTCTATGTGATAGTTTATGTGATTGCATTCTATTTTGTGTAGTGTAATTGCATTGCATAGTAGTTGCATAGTAGAAAGTCTTGCAGGCATGCTAAAGTAGAAGTCTCACCCCGGGGTGTGAGCAAGCTAAAGTAGAAGTCTCACCCTGAGGTGTGAACACAACTAAAGGAGTCTTACCCTGAGGTGTAAGCGAGAAAGTCCCACCCTGAGGTGTGAGCAAAGATAAAGTAAAAGTCTTACCCCGAGGTGTAAGCGAGAAGGAATCTTGTCCTCGGACAACGATCCATATGTGATAGTTACAGTATGTGATAGTCACGTGTCCTGTACCACTGAAACGATAGTTTGAAAGAGTCAAGGAGGACACCTTAACTGGTTTCCTCAAAGTAAAGTTTTAATGAAAGACAGTAACGAAACAGTTTTATAATTGGAATGTTGTAAAGTTTTAAAGTAAAGGTAAAGTATTTTAAATATAAAGAAAGAAAAGCTTATTTTATTTTTATAAAACAAAGTTTTCGGTTTAGAGTAAAGATAGAACTCACCAGCGTTAGCTGACTTTTTAGTATGCATGACAAGTAGTAAAGGTAAAGCGAAAGAAAGTAAAGGATTCGTGAGGGATGGATAGCATGGATGTCGGGTTGCCGTGCTGATGACTGAATTTCCTATTCCCGATTGTTTATGTTTCGAACAATGTTAGACGTTGTTGGATCATGAATGTTTGAATTAAAGACTTACGTTGTAATAGATTCTAATTTCCGATTTAAGAACTATGTTTGTTATTTTTGTGCCAACTATGAGATGTACCTGGTTTTGGGCGTTTCATGGTTGGTTGAAATGGGCGGCAAGGACACGTGGCAAAACTAGATTGGTTGTCTTTTTTTTAATTAAACTATTTTACTTATGCTTTTAAGTTTATTTATTAGGAGTTTAACAATGATGGGCCTTAGCTCACATGGTTTCAGCGCGCTGCAATTAGATTCCACCCCACCCACCCGGGTTCGAACCTTGGGGGTGGGGATTTTTTCTTTTACTTTTTTTTTGTAATTTTTTTTTCATTTGGTTTTTTTTTCCTGTTTTTAGTTACATTAATTTTTTCTTATTTTTACGTTATATTATTTTTAGATTACAAATCTTAACGGTTCCATTTTGTTAACATTATCGCGAGTTACGGCACTGCCGCGGAGCGCGGGGTGTCCTCCTTGTGTGTGTGTATATAGGTGTAACTAAATGGGATGTGGAAATGTAATCACACACACGTGGATAAGAGTTTTTAATTTGTTTGTAATATCTAAAAATATAAATAAAAGAACTTGTTTGTATTCACATGCAGGATCAGTATGTTCAAAATGACTTGTTATGACCCGATGTAGGTTTGTATAGCCAAAACAAGCCACCAACACATGGTAAGGCCCATCAAAGCTCAATAGTGCATATCACTCACACGTAAAGATCAGTGTGCCCAAATTGACTTGTTATGACCCGATATATGTTTGTGTAATAAAAAACAAACCACACACATGACAAAGCCTGTTAAGGCCCAATAGTGTGTACTATTCACACATAAGGATTAGTATCCCAAAAATGACTTGTTAGGCTAAGGGGAGTGGTTACACATTTTCACATTTTCACACCCCTGCACGTCAGCGCCACATCAGATTTTACAGCTTTTCCACATTCTCCACATTAGAGGGAAATGATTCCACATTTCCAAACTAGCACGTCATTTCTTTTTCTAATTTAATTTAATATTAATTTGTTTTAATAATTTAAAAAGTAATTAATAATAAAAAAAGAAAATAACATTAATAATAAAAAAAGAAAATAACATTAATAATAAAAAAAGAAAATAACATTAATAATAAAAAAAGGAAAATAACATTAATAATAAAAAAGGAAAAATACATTAAAAACTTAATAATAAAAATAAACTTTAATTGTTGCCCGAGTCGAGATGGAGCACCAAATCTTGACGAAGATTGTTGTGTATCTCACGGTTGCATCTGTATTGTTCGTTTACACTTTGTTGGGCCTCGCTAACTTCCTCTAATCCAACTGTCGCTTCAAATTCTTCTTCGTTGAACTCGCAAAGTGCCCGACCATCATCTTCAATGATCATGTTATGTAGTACGATGCAAGTGTACATTACACGTCTTATTCTTTCGAGCTTCCACGCACGTGCCAGATTTTTCACTATTTGAAATCTTTGTTTTAGTACATCAAAAGCGCGTTCAATGTCTTTTCTTGACGATTCTTGTCGGCGTTTGAAATACTTTCTAGGTTCATCTCCCGGATACAAAAACGATTTCACAAAAGTAGCCCATTCGAGATAAATACCATCAACGAGGTAATACCCGTGCTTGTATCTTGTACCTCTAAGATCAAAAGAACTACAGGGTGCGGTTCCATTAACCAAGGTGTTGAATAGTGGGGATTGGTTAAGCACATTTATGTCGTTGTTTGAACCCGCAACACCAAAGTAAGCATGCCAAAACCAAAGATCTTGTGATGCGACAGCCTCGAGCATAATTGTTGGAGCCGGATGGTCACCTCGCATATATTTCCCTCACCATGCATTTGAGCAATTACTCCACTCCCAATGCATACAATCTAGGCTACCAAGCATGCCAGTTAGCCCATGTACCTCCTCGTGATGTTTGTATATTTTTTGAATGTCGCTAGGAGTAGGTTTGCGTAAATATTTTGGGCCGTAGATATTTATTATACCTTTACAAAATTTGTATAAACAAATCCGTGTCGTTTTCTTCACGATCTTTATATTTTCATCTAATTCGTCGGCGTCAGATCCGTATGCCAATATCCACATAGCGGTGGTGCACTTTTGAATGGGGGTGAACCCTCTTCGACCTCTTGCATCCCATCTTAATTTGAAATAATCCATCTCTCGTTCCAAATCGTTAACAATGCGTAAAAATAGATTTCTACGCATACGAAAACGATTTTGGAATGTCTCTGCGTTATAAACCGGCTCGTCACAAAAGTAATCCTTTATTAAACGCTCTTGAGCGACTTCACGGTCTCGGTTAACAATTGCTCTTCGTGTGAACGTACGTGTGTTTGAACTTTCGGCATCGTCTCTAATTATTTTAACGAGAGTAGCGGCAACCGTTTGAAAAAAAAGTGGAGCGACACCTTCGGATTCGGAAGAGGGTGAATTGAGGGAATCCATTTGAGAGTTTTCTTGAAATGGTTTGGAGAGAATTGCATATATATAGAGGTGATTAAATTTGAGAAAAAAATATATATTTTTACCGTTGGGCAACGGCTCAATGCCACCCAACGGCTACATTTGTGAAGACCACGAGCGTGTTTTTCTCCACGGTGAAGACCCACGAGCGTGGACCACGCAAGGCGGGCGGGGCGTTCCACGCCACCCATGCCGCCACCTCACTTCCCACGGTTGTTCCAAGCTCCCACTCCCCTCAGCCTTATAACCCGGGTATGTTTGTGTAGCCAAAACAAGCCACCAACACATGGCAAAGGGCCATAAGGTCTAATAGTGTATAATATTCACATGAAATGATTAGTATGCCCATAATGACTTGTTATGAGCCTGTGTAGGTTTGTGTAGCCAAAACAAACCACCATCACACTGTAAGGCCCAATAATGTATAATATTCACACGTAAGGAACTTTCGGCCCAAAATGACTTGTTAGTAGGTTTTTATGTAGCCAAAAGTAATGTAGTAAGTTCTAAAAACAAAAAAAATAATAATAAAGCTAGTACTTGGTAATTCGTTTGTAATCATCGACGGAATACCGACATGTAACATCCTAAATTCTTTCTACCTAAAACACGAGATTTGTTTAAGGCTATCAAAGAATTAAAAACATGGCACATTAATTTAACAGTTAATTAAGTTACAAAAAAAAGGCTGAAAAGGATAATTGCTCATAGATAAAGGGGGCTAAATGGAGATTGGATTAAACACCAAAACTCTATCTACACTCCCAGCCGCCACCAAGCTTCTTCCCCATTTTCATTTCTTCCTTCATCAACCTGCTCCCTCATCCTCACTATCCCTCGCCGGCTTCCACCCGAAGAGCACCTCAACCACCATTTCGATTTGTTGCTCCTTTCCCTTCGCACGACTTACAACCTCACGCAACACCTCCCTCACCTCCGAATGACCCTAATCCGGCCAACTCAGTTGCGCACCTTGATTCGGGAAAGCTCAGCTTCGTTTCAAGCAAAATGACGACGGCGGAAAACACGTGAGCTGCTGCCATAGGTCCGGCAGCAGCGGAGAGCTCGTATGCATCCGGTCACTCCGGAAAGGATGGGTCGTCCTAAAAGTATTTCGGACACAAGTAGTTTTCGGACATAATACTTTCAAAACGAAAGAGTTTTCGGTCGAAAAAGATTTCGACAGAAATAGTTTTCGGACGTAACGTTTTCGACCGAAATAGATTTCGATCGAAAAAGATTTCGGACATGAAGTTTTCAGATGAAACATATAGGTTATAACCTTGTTTCATTCGTGACCTTTGACAGATATGTTAGCATCCTACCTAGCTTGAAGTTTCTTTGCTAAGTGAGATAAACCCCGTAAAAGTCAGGTGAGTTATTATTGCCCTTTTTTCTAATGGTTTTGGGCTGGCATGCATACTGTTAGAAAGATTTGAAAGACAAAGTATAGTATTTTATAAAAATGTTATTTTTATAAATGAAAGACAAAGTATAGTATTTCATAAAAATGTTATTTTTATAAAACGAAAGACAAAGTATAGTATTTTATAAAAATGTATTTTTTTATAAAATGAAATAGAAAGGCATAGCTTTTTATAAAAATGATCATTTTTATGAAAAGGAAGTTAAAGTGTTTAAGAGAATAGTACTATGCTTGAAATGTAATTTCAAGAAAGTAAAGCAAAGTAAAGAATGGTAAAGAAGCTGCATCTCGGTGCAGCTTTACAGTGACAGTGACAGTGACAGATACCATGTTATATGCTTATGTGTTAATGTGTGCTATTTGCCTATTTGAAAGTTTATGTGATTACATTTCTATTTGTATAATAGTGTAATTGCATTGCATAGTAGAAAGTCCTGCAGGCATGCTAAAGTAGAAGTCTCACCCTGAGGTGTAAGCAATGCTAAAGGAGTCTTACAATTCGGTGTAAGCAATGCTAAAGGAGTCTTACACTTCAGTGTAAGCGAGAAAGTCCTACCCTGAGGTGTAGGCAATGCTAAAGGAGTCTTGCACTAAATTGCAAGCGAGAAAGAAAGTCTCACCCTGAGGTGTGGGCAGCGCTAAAGTACACGTCTTACCCTGAGGTATAAGCGAGAAAGGGATCTGGTCCTCGGACCATGATCCATATGTGATAGGTAAAGTATGTTAAAGTCATTTGTCCTGTATAAGTGAAACGATAGTCAGACGGAGTACAAGAGGACACCCAAACGGGTTTCCTCAAAGTTAAAGTTTTATGAAAGACAGTAACGTAACAGTTTTATATTTGTAACGTTGTAAAGTTTTAAAGTAAAGTTAAAGTGTTTTAAAGATAGAGAAATAAAAGCTTAGTTTATTTTTATAAAACTAAGCAACCTAAAAGAAAGTTTTCATTTTAAAGTAAAGATAGAACTCACAAGCGTTAGCTGACTTTTAGTATGCATGACAGGTAGAAAAAGGTAAAGAAATAGTAAAATAGAGCAGCCGTGAGGGCTGGATAGCATGGGCATCGGGTTGCTGCACTGAAGACTGACATTTCCTTTTCCCGGTAGTTATGATTGAACAAAGTTTTAATTGGTTTGGATTTTTATGAATGTTTGAATTAAAGACTTCCGATGTAACAGATTCTGATTGACAGTTTAAGAACTATGTTTGTTATGTTTTGTGCCAACTATGAGATGTACCCGTTTTGTGGCGTTTCAAGTTGGTATTAGAGCCATAATTTGAGAGATTCAGATATTTGCGATAATTCTGAACTTAAATTGAGAATGGGACAAAGGAAAGGAATGTCAGTCAGAGCAGCCCGTCGATGGAAAGATAGTAGACAAAAGGTAGATGTCCTATTTAGAACATAGACAGTAATGACTTAGTACAGATAGTAGACAGTAAATGCTTTAGCATAGATAATACTTAGTACATGCTTTAGCATAGACAGTAGACAGTATGTGCCTTACAGAAGAAAAACGGAACTTGGATGCAAATGTTAACCTGACAGGGAATGTTCAGAACCCGAGTAGTAAGGTAAATTAGTAATTTCATACCGGTCTCTGTAATTAGTAATTTACATTACTCGAGGTGTTCTAAATAATTACCTATCATGATGACATGAGTATTCTCTGTTCGGGGGGATAGAAATATCACTGGCTAGAAGAGAAAGAGAGAGTAAATGTGTAGTTATGCCATTTTTTGAAATGTTCAAAAGAGTCTTGCCATGTGCAATCTAAAATCAGAGGAGTCTTGCCCACTGCAAGCAAAGCAAAGGGGTAAAGAAAGAACGAATGAGGAAGGCAGAGTGAGGACAGTAAGGGTCATAGCGATAGAACATCGGTCAACTGACATGTAGAGGAAAGTAAACACTCATGCTAACAAATCTAAATTATGCCGAGTCAAGGAGAATGAGAAAGGGCACAACGTAACCGACCACAGTGCATAGTATGATGGGAGGCCGACCGTGGAGCCTGAAGTTGGGATGACTAAAGTTGTGGAACTCGCTTCAATCTTGGAAGTCTTCTTGCCAGCAACCCTACATAAAGCTATGAAAGAAATCGAAAAGGGAATGAAGGGAAAACTAAAATACAGAGAAAGAGGAGGTGATAGAGCCGTTGGAGAGACTGATAATGGTAACTCGGATGCAGAACTTTTGTAGAAATGATTAAAAAGGTTTTCGAAGATGTGATCCACCAATACTATATGGCAAGGAAGGGGTTTTTGTTACCCGCTGGTAGGAAGAATGAGTGCGGTTATCAACAACAATGAGTTTCATGATGGAACTATAACGCGAACCTTGTTATAGAAACCACTGTTCGTAGAACCACGAAAGTAATAGAAGCGGTAGATGAATGCTTGATAAGAATCGAGGGCCATGGAAATTCCTGTTAGGTTGTCCTTGATAGCCTGGAGAGGAATTGTTATAGTTTTGGGAATAGTTGGCTCGCTGTCAACGATATCCACATAGTAGGTAAAAGAAAGATGATTCATCTCAAAAATTCTGATGGTAGTCTAATTTCGGTTAAGGGGACAAAGAATGTACAGCACCTAACGTCATCTCGATGGTCGAGGCTAAAAGTTTATGAAGAGCAACTAAGAGGCTCACTTAGCGTATGTCGTTGATGCTAGAAAAGAGTTACAGAGTTGAAAGATGTACCCGTGGTGTGCGATTTTCCGGAGGTGATCCTCGTGGACTTGCCTAGGATGCCACCTGATCGGAAGATAGAGTTCGGACAGATGTGACACTAGGAGCCCAGTTCGTGGCGAAAGCACCCTATCGGTTCCTACGTTAGTACGAGATGTGAGTTCAGGAATCCCCATTTTACTGTTTTAGGGTGATGTGCACACTCACAAAAGAACGTTTTATATTAAATGTATTTTATTACTAAAAAGAGGATGTTTGCAAAGGTATAGGTTTACAAAAAGAGAATGGTGTAATAAACTATATGTTTTTACACAAACACAGTACAGACATAGAATGATTATAGATACGTTGTTTCCAAAGAAAAGGGTATTTATAGCAAGTAAAGGTTTATATAACTAAACGTTTAAAGACAAACAGAGAAAGAGCAGAGTACAAGTTTATATACTAAATGTTTTATAAACAACAGTGAAATAGAAAGTCAAATTCATTGTCTAATATGTCAGAGTATTGATGCCATAGTAAAGTCTTGAGATAGCAGAATAGACCTAGAAACTAGAAATAGGTTCCTATGGCAGCGTCATGGCCCAAGTTCATGATTGCCATAAGAACAACAGGGGCAGTGCCTTTATGGCACCGTCAATTGCCATGGTTATACATCTTGTTATAGTGAGTAAAGACGGTTACTCAAGTGATGACGATCACCAGACATAGGTTCCTTCGGAGACAGGTATAGGTTCCTTTGGGAATAACTACAGGTTCGTTCGGGGACAAGCACAGGTTCCTTCGGGGACATGCATAGGTTCTTTCGGGGACATACAGAGACGTTACAGTATGACACAGATTTAGACATTTAATGTATGACTTTAATGACGGAGCACAGAATATCTAAGTATTAATCTACATGTTGAATGGTGATTACTTACTTAGTAGGTGTAAAGAATGTTTTTCATTAAGTAAGTTTTATGTGATTAACATGAGGAAGAAATGTTTTATGCCCAAGGGGACCGGAAAGGAAAGGGATGATCGAGTATCACTGCACGTGTCATCTATTTGTAACAAAATCTATGAACATAGTTTTGAAAGAATCCCATACGGGAAATGCTAACGGTCACGAAGGGTTAGAGAATGTATACTGTTAGTCACAAGGGGATGCCGATCCCTAAGACCATCTAGTGATATGGAGTAAAAGCGTTGCATAATAGAACAACAGTGAGAAAAAGTAAAACCATAACGAGTATGCTGAAAAGAAAGACCAGAGGAGAGTTATATATATGGGAGTATGAAGGTAAAGATCGTATACCTAGTGTTCCGTCTGAATGGGTACCTACCCGACAAGTTTGAGTAAAGGTGGATATGGTTCCTTTGGGAACGAAATGACACGGTTCCTTGGGAACGAAACGATATGGTTCCTTCGGGAACAAGATAGTAGGATTTATTCGGGAACAACATGGTATGTTTGTTCGAGGGCGAATGCACCAGGGATAGCTTATGAATTAACTATAATAACCAAAACGGTTGAGAAGGAGATTGCTAATAACTGCCTAGAGAACAGAGCAGATAATTTAAACAGAATACTAAAATCCCTAAGAAACATCCCTAAGTGTTGAAAGGAGTTCATGGTATGCTCAGCATGACAAACCCACGCAAGTGTTTGATGGACTTGAGCTAAGTCCACCCATGAAAAGTGCATAAGAGTACTGTAGGTATTACTATTCAAGATGTTACAAAAAGGAAGAGGTAATAGTGACACAGAAACCCTATAAACATGAAGTTCGCGTATTGCATCGAGTGATCACCATTCATACGATTCGAGACCTACCAATTCAATGAAACCTGAGAGGCAACCTAGCCATGAGAAACAGAGTTCTAGTCAGGTATAAGAGGAACCGAATTTCGAGGATAAAATTCTTGTAAGGTGGGTAGACTTGTAACATCCTAAATTCTTTCTACCTAAAACATGAGATTTGTTTAAGGCTATCAAAAAAATTAAAAATATGGCACATTAGTTTAACAGTTAATTAAATTAAAAAAAGGCTGAAAGGATAATTGCTCATAAATAAAGGGGGCTAAATGGAGATTGGATTAAACACCAAAACCCTATCTACACTCCCAGCCGCCATCGAGCTTCTTCCCCATTTTCATTTCTTCCTTCATCAACCTGCTCCCTCATCCTCACTTCCCCTCGTCGGCTTCCACCCGAAGAGCACCACAACCACCATTTCGATTTGTTGCTCCTTTCCCTTCGTACGACCTGCAACCTCACACAGCACCTCCCTCACCTCCAAACGACCCTAATCCAGCCAACTCAGTTGCGCACCTTGATTCGGGAAAGCTCAGCTTCGTTTCAAGCATAATGACGACGGTGGAAAGCATGTGAGTTGCTGCCATAGCTCCGGCAGCAGCGGAGAGCTCGTATACATCCGGTCACGACGGTGGTGGTAGTATAACGACGAAAATGGTGCTGCTGGTTTACTTAGTCGCGATGTGGAAGAGTGGTAGGTGGTATTGTGGCTGACGGCTTGGTGATAGCTTGTACAGGAGCATCACGGTAAAGGTGGTTGACCTGCGTAAGGCTAAGGAAGGTGACAACTAGGGGTGTCAATTCCTGACACAACCCGAACACGACACGAAAATAATCAGGTTTTGGGTTGGCCATTTCAACCCGTTTTAAAATACGGATCGGGTTCGGGTTGACCCGTTTAATAAACGGGCCGGGTTCGGGTTGACCCATTTAAAAACGGGTTGACCCGTTAACCCGTTTAGGATACAAAATATTGTTTTTTTTTATTTTTCACATTATAGATACGACTGTTCATTTAATTTTGTATTTAGTGTTTATCATAAAAGAACTGAATTATACCAAAAACTTTTCTTTTTTTTTCTTTCTAGAGATAACTAATCAATTAATTTTTGGTTTACCTTAAATGAATTAGATTTTGGATTTAGTACTTTATGCTTTTGATTTAGATAAATGGGTTAAACGGGTCAGGTTCGGGTTGACCCGAATTTAAGTGTATCCATGTTAGGGTTGGAATTTTTGACACGAATAAGAATATGGGTCGGGTTCGGGTTGCATAATTCAACCTGTTAACCTGCCAACACGCAACCCGTCAACCCGACATGATTGACACCCCTAGTGACAGCAGAACAACGACGGGGATGATGGCGAGTGGTGGTGGTTTGGGATAGAGGAGGACCTGTAGGAAGTGAACGGGAAGACCGGATGAGCAGTGAGTTGCTGCCATGGACTCTGGCAGTAGCAGTGAATACGTGAATGGTGGTGAAGGCGGTTAATAGTGAAGGTAACAACAGCGGGTTCATGTACGGTGGTAGTAGCGGGATAAGGTGATGGCGGTGGTTCGGACTTGGTGATGTTATGGTGGTGGTATTATGGTGGTGGTGATATGGTGGTGGTACTATGGCAGATAGGGTGGAGGTGGTAATGGTATGAAATGATGACTGTATGATGACGATGACGGTATGATGAAGATGATGGAATGATGATGATGATGGAATAATGATGATAGTTCTATGATGATAATGGTATGATGATGATGATGATGATTACATAATGATGGGTACATCTCTTAAACCCTAATCGACAATTATAAAGTAAAAGTCGAAAACACAAGTTCCGGCATGAGTCGGGTCGACTGTCGACTGTCCGGGCCGACATAAAATGGTCCGAAAAGGATGGGTCGTCCGAAAAGTATTTCGGACACAAGTAGTTTTCGGACATAATACTTTCAAAACGAAAGAGTTTTGGGTCGAAAAAGATTTCGACCAAAATGGTTTTCGAACATAACGTTTTCAAATGAAATAGTTCTCGGTTGAAAACGATTTCGACCGAAATAGTTTTCGGACATAACGTTTTCGACCGAAATAGATTTCGATCGAAAACGATTTCGGACAGGAAGTTTTCGGATGAAACATATAGGTTATAACCTTGTTTCATTCGTGTCCTTTGACAGATATGTTAGCATCCTACCTAGCTTGAAGTTTCCTTGCTAAGTGAGATAAACCTCGTAGAAGTCAGGTGAGTTCTTATTACCCTTTTTTCTAATGGTTTTGGGCTGGCATGCATACTGTTAGAAAGATTTGAAAGACAAAGTATAGTATTTTATAAAAATGTTATTTTTATAAAATAAAAGACAAAGTATAGTATTTTATAAAAATGTATTTTTTTTATAAAATGAAAGAGAAAGGCATAGCTATTTATAAAAATATCATTTTTATGAAAAGGAAGTTAAAGTGTTTAAGAGAATAGTACTATGCTTTAAATGTAATTTCAAGAAAGTAAAGCAAAGTAAAGAATGGTAAAGAAGCTGCATCTTGGTGCAGCTTGAGAGTGACAGTGACAGATACCATGTTATATGCTTATGTGTTAATGTGTGCTATTTGCCTATTTGAAAGTTTATGTGATTACATTTCTATTTGTGTAATAGTGTAATTGCATTGCATAGTAGAAAGTCCTGCAGGCATACTAAAGTAGAAGTCTCACCCTGAGGTGTCAGCAATGCTAAAGGAGTCTTACACTTCGGTGTAAGCAATGCTAAAGGAGTCTTACACTTCGGTGTAAGCGAGAAAGTCCTACCCTGAGGTGTAGGCAATACTAAAGGAATCTTGCACTGAAGTGCAAGCGAGAAAGAAAGTCCCACCCTGAGGTGTGGGCAGCGCTAAAGTACACGTCTTACCCTGAGGTATAAGCGAGAAAGGGATCTGGTCCTCGGACCATGATCCATATGTGATAGGTAAAGTATGTTAAAGTCATTTGTCCTGTATAAGTGAAACGATAGTCAGACGGAGTACAAGAGGACACCCAAACGGGTTTCCTCAAAGTTAAAGTTTTATGAAAGACAGTAACGTAACAGTTTTATATTTGTAACGTTGTAAAGTTTTAAAGTAAAGTTAAAGTGTTTTAAAGATAGAGAAATAAAAGCTTAGTTTATTTTTATAAAACTAAGCTACCTAAAAGAAAGTTTTCAGTTTAAAGTAAAGATAGAACTCACAAGCGTTAGCTGACTTTTAGTATGCATGACAGGTAGAAAAAGGTAAATAAATAGTTCATGGTTTCCAAAGCATATGATTACCGCAAACACATACATGATAAATGGATACATAAATAAGTTTAAGGTTTTACATTACAAAAATGTAATATGAGTTTGCAAAAAGTCAAGATTTCACAAATATGACTCAATTCAATGAGTTATACAAGAGAAATCCCCTCAAAAGTTGTATCCATCGTGCATGCATGTAATCTACATTGCTAACCTTGCGATCACGTTCAATTACCTGAAAAACATACTTAAAATCGTCAACACGAGGTTGGTGAGTTCACAGGTTTAATCAAATAGTTCTTTGTAAACTTTGTTCGTAAATAGTTTCAGGTGTATGTGATAAACAGAATAAGAATTGTTGACCCATTTGTAAACTAGCTAGGAATACAAATAATATGTTCATACATGAGGCGTAACCAAACCTTGACAATTGTACACGCCCCTAATTTTGTTATTCAGTTCTATGCGGCCATAAATCCTCCAGATTGTGGTTAGCGCGACTAACCATGACCGGGAGACGTCACTCTCCATAGTACTATTCATAGGACCCTAGGCTACAGTTAATGGTTACTATGTTGTTCCAGGGGACTTTAGCGGCCTCCAATGTGTTGTTCTCATCCCATGTAAACATAAAAGTCGTGTCTTATTCTCTTGTTATCCATAAAATAGTTGAAGTATGTTTCTCCCCCAAATATTTGAAAACAGTAAAAAGAAAGGGGCCGTGAAACTCACCTTGTGTTTGTGTATACTTGTAATGATATTTGTTGTAGTCAACCTTGACTATTTGCACCCTAGATACCAAGGGTAAATTGTTGTTAAGACCAACGTCTTAATTGTAAATTGTTCACCGACCTTGTAAATTTGATTGTGTTTGTTTAAATATCGCTTTAGTTTTCCAACACATGTCTTGTTATAAAATAGTTTTGAGTTACTGCCCAACTGGGACTGTTGTACAGGTGTCGAAACTACCTAGTTTCGATGGGGCAATTGAGTATCGAAACTACTTAGTTTCGATTGAGTAGTTATCGAAACTACCTAGTTTCGATCGAGTAGTTGTGTATCGAAACTACCTAGTTTCGGTGGAGTTTAACTGATGTCGAAACTAACTAGTTTCGATTGTGTAGTTTGGTGTCGAAACTTCCTAGTTTCGATTGAATATTTGAGTGTCGAAACAACCTAGTTTCGATTGAGTAAAAGGTATCGAAACTCCAGTTTCGATTGACCAACAGGTATCGAAACTCCTAGTTTCGATTGAGTTAACTGGTATCGAAACTTCTAGTTTCGATTACTGGACTTCTGTTTTGACAGAATTCGTCCTGCATATTTATGTTTTAAAATTTGCATTTGACACACTTTTCTTGTTATCTTACTTGCGTTTAAATAAGATGTAAGTTTAGCTACGGTTTTAAAGAACATAATATGAAAAATATCGAGTTTTTACCTTAAAACCGAGATGAAAATGATGAAGAAAACAGAGAATGATCTTGAGTCTTTCGCTAAACTCTCTTTATAAACACTTGAAATTCTTCTTAAATCAGTAAATTATGGTAGATTTTGCCTTGAAACTGGACTTCGAATCGAAGAGAATTGAAGTGTTTGCCGTATGAGAATGAGTGATAAAATGGGAATTGTGAGGTTTTTGATTGAAATGGTATGGGTTTTATCTGAGTTTTCTCAGTTGGGAGTATGGGTCAATTTGAAAAATACGTGAGATTGGGGGATGGTTTCCTCTGTACTTCGGCCGAGAAGTCAAGGGTGGGTTGGGGGGTTTGGGTTATAATAATAAAACAATTAGATTTTTGGTATTAATATCAATTAGAGTTTTAAAAGGGGTAGTTTAATTCGGTTTATTTTCCCCACGGTATTATAATTTTATTTTAAAAATAATTTATTGATCAACTTAAAATTTGGGTAACGTATACGCCTGGATATTTAACTTATCCACTATTGTTCGTCTTAGTCGGGTTGCACTGGTACTTGCACCGGAATTTCCTAGAATTACCCAAGTATGAATTGAGACCATGTACGGTCTTTGTTAGACTCTAAAGTCCTTGTTTGTGAAATCAAATAAATCACATAAACAATTAAAAATGTGAACTCGTTTATGACTTGTACGGATATTGACCTGAAATGTCGGGTTGTCACATTCTCCCCATGTTAACAGAATTTCGTCCCGAAATTCAATTTGTGTCATCTTGAACTGGTGTATCCTTAAACAAGGATGGGTATTTTGTTTTCATTCGGTCCTCTCGTTCCCATGTATACTCAGGACCACGTTTTGAGTTCCAATATACTTTAACCAGTTTGATCCGACTACGTCTCAGCTTTTGAACTTTCCAATCGGATATCTCAATCGGTTCCTCGATGAAATGAAGTTTATCGTCAATGTGAATCTCGTCAGGCGGTATAACTAGTGTCTCGTCTGATAAACACTTCTTGAGATTTGATACATGAAACGTATCATGTACATTGCTCAGTTCTTGCGGCAACTTGAGCTTGTAAGCTACAGGGCCAACCCTAGCCAGTATTTCAAACGGTCCAACGTATCTAGGGTTAAGCTTACCACGGTTACCAAACCTCGCAACGCCTTTCCATGGTGAGACTTTTAACATTACTCGGTCACCAATTTGAAATTCTAATGGTTTTCGTCTGTTGTCAGCGTAGCTCTTTTGTCTATCTCGGGCCGCTTTCAGACGGTCCTTAATTTTGAAGATCTTATCAGTGGTTTCCTGGACAATCTCAGGGCCTGTCAAATGTTTTTCACCAACTTCCGCCCAACATAGCGGTGAGCGGCATTTACGACCATATAAAGCTTCAAACGGTGCTGCTTTAATGCTCGTATGGTAACTGTTATTGTAGGAAAACTCCGCTAACGGTAAATGGGTATCCCAATTACCTCCGAAATCAATTACACACGCACGGAGCATATCTTCTAGTGTCTGGATAGTCCGTTCACTTTGACCATCTGTTTGTGGGTGATATGCCGTGCTCATGTCAAGACGTGTGCCCATGGCTTCTTGTAATGATTTCTAGATTCTAGACACGAATCTGCTGTCTCTATCAGAAATAATAGAAATTGGCACTCCATGCCTAGCCACAATTTCCTTGATATAAAGCTTTGCAAGTTTCTCGGTTTTATCCGTCTCTTTGATAGGTAGAAAATGAGTTGATTTTGTCAAACGATCGACAATTACCCATATGGTATCATAACCACTAGATGTCTTGGGTAATTTCGTGATAAAATCCATAGAAATTTGTTCCCATTTCCATTGGGGAATTTCAGGTTGTTGTAACAAACCAGACGGTTTCTGATGTTCGGCTTTTACTTTTGAACACGTTAAGCATTTAATGACATATGTGGCAATATCTCCTTTCATATTGGGCCACCAATATAATTCTTTTAGATCTTTATACATCTTATCTGAACCTGGGTGAATGGAGTACCTAGACTTGTGGGCTTCGTCCATAACTAACTCCCGTAGGTTACCAAAACGTGTCACCCAAATTCTATTCATGAAGTATAAAGTGTCATCTGACTTTGGCTCCAACTGCTTTATCATTCCTCGTAAAGCTTCATTATGAATGTTTTCTTCTTTGATTGCCTCTTGTTGTGCCATCCGAATTTGAGTCGTGAGACTCGTATGAATTGTCAATTCTAGGGCACGAACACGGAGTGTTTTAACTCGTTCTTTGCGGCTTAAGGCGTCTGCTACGACATTGGCTTTTCCGGGATGGTACTTGATATCACAATCATAGTCGTTTAGTAGTTCTACCCAACGACGTTGTCTCATGTTAAGTTCCTTTTGATCGAAGATATGTTGAAGACTCTTGTGATCGGTAAAGATAGTACATCTTGTACCGTAAAGGTAATGTCTCCAAATCTTGAGCGCAAACACAACTGCACCCAATTCCAAGTCGTGGGTCGTATAATTCTTTTCGTGCACTTTTAGTTGTCGTGAGGCATATGCGATGACTTTGTCTCTTTGCATTAACACACAACCAATTCCCTGGTGTGATGCATCACAGTATACGACAAAGTTGTCAATTCCCTCAGGAAGGGATAAGATTGGTGCACTACACAGCTTCTGCTTCAGTAATTGGAAAGCTGACTCTTGCTTGTCACTCCAATCATACTTCTTTTCTTTTTGGGTTAATGTGGTTAAAGGCAGGGCTATTTTTGAAAAATTCTCGATGAATCGTCTGTAATAACCGGCCAAACCCAAAAATTGACGTACTTCTGTCGGAGTCTTTGGTGTTTCCCAGTTTTTGATCGCTTCAATTTTTGATGGATCAACGTGAATTCCTTCCTTGTTGATGACATGTCCAAGGAAATGCACTTCTCGGATCCAAAATTCACACTTAGAGAATTTAGCATAAAGTTTCTCGTTTCTGAGTAGTTCTAAGATTAATTTCAGATGCTGTTCATGATCCTCCTTGGTTCGTGAATATATTAATATGTCATCAATAAACACAATCACGAATTTATCCAAGTATGGTTTGCACACTCGGTTCATGAGATCCATGAAAACAGCTGGTGCGTTCGTCAAACCAAATGGCATAACTAGGAACTCGTAGTGGCCATAACGAGTCCTAAACGCTGTCTTCGGTACATCTTCTTCTTGGATTCTTAGTTGATGATACCCCGAACGTAAATCGATCTTAGAGTAGAAGCTAGAACCTTGTAGTTGATCGAACAAATCGTCTATTCGAGGAAGTGGGTATCGGTTTTTGATTGTAAGCTTGTTTAATTCTCGGTAATCAATACACATCCTAAAGGTTCCATCCTTTTTCTTTACGAATAGGACCGGAGCTCCCCAGGGTGAGAAACTCGGTCTTATGAAACCTTTATCAAGCAACTTTTGAAGTTGATTTGATAATTCCTGCATTTCAGAAGGTGCTAATCGATATGGTGATCGCGCAACCGGGGCGGCTCCTGGTACCAAATCGATTCGAAATTCGACTTGCCTCGGTGGTGGTAAATGTAACATCCTGAGTTTTAGAGTGTGAAAGAATTCACGAAAAATTTAAAACTTATATAAGAAAAGGGAAGCGGGCTTGGGCCGGGGTGTATAGGCCGAAAGGGACAAGGGTTTGGGCCCTTATAAGTCTCAAGACCAGCCCCAAACCCTCATTTGCAACACCATTTTCGGAATTCTAGAGAGAGAAAGCGAGAGAGAGCCTAGAGAGAGAAAGTCCCGGTTTTCGGACTAGAGCTTCAAGGATCGTTAGCAAGAGTCTCGTGAGTGTTTATCAACGAAAAGGAAGCGATTTCAGGTAACCATTTGTTCCAGATCTGCATTTTTATATTATATCGGGTTTTGAAGGAAAAATCAAGTAAAGGTTGGGTTTTTACGTTTAAAAATGAAAACGAAGTATAGATCTAGACTCTCGGTTAGAAAACACAAGTTTTGAATGTAAAAAGTTCGGATCTTGACGATGTCAGATCTGCATGCGAGTTAGGGTTTTGTGGGGAAGAAGACTGGTCTGGGACATGTATCGAAACTAGGAGTTTCGATAGGTCTGCAGGTACCGAAACTAGGTAGTTTCGATAGGTCACATGTATCGAAACTAGGTAGTTTCGATAGTCAACATATGTCGAAACTAGGAGTTTCGATAGTCAGCATGTATCGAAACTAGGAGTTTCGATAGGTCTGCAGGTACCGAAACTAGGAAGTTTCGATGAGTCTGATATGTGACGAATTTTTATGATTGTACAGATTGTGTGAGATTCCAGTAGGACATCCCCGCTAAGATACCAAGTGAGTTCTAATCCCCTTTTTGCCTTCTTTAGGGGTGGTGTGCATACTTAGTGTAAAGTGTTTATTATATTTTATATATTATAAACTGAAGAGAAAAGCCATGTTTTAGTGAAAGGTTTAAAAGAGGCAAAAGTATGTTTTCAGTAAAGTAAGATATATCATTTGGCAAGCGTTTACTATATTTTCATATACATAAACAAAGGCATGATATATGTGCTAGTATGTTTTCAGTAAAGTAAGATATATCATTTGGCAAGCGTTTACTATATTTTCATATACATAAACAAAGGCATGATATATATGATAAGCTATGTTTCAGAAAGTAAGATGTATTTTATGATAAGCTATGTTTCAGTAAAAGCAAAGATATATCATTTGGCAAGCGTTTACTATATTTTCATATACATAAACAAAGGCATGATATATGTGCTAGTATGTTTTCAGTAAAGTAAGATATATCATTTGGCAAGCGTTTACTATATTTTCATATACATAAACAAAGGCATGATATATATGATAAGCTATGTTTCAGAAAGTAAGATGTATTTTATGATAAGCTATGTTTCAGTAAAAGCAAAGATATATCATTTGGCAAGCGTTTACTATATTTTTATATACATAAACAAAGTCATGATATATGTTAAGTTATGAGCAAGATTTACAAAAATATTTATGAACAGTAAAGTGAACAGTTTTCCTTCGGGAATATGTACCAGCTATAAAGGTCCTTGGGACAGATGTTACTTGTACAAGATGTCAGATATGGGTTCTACCCATTAGTAAGAACCTTTGGGTTCGTTAACGGTTGTACAACTGGGATGAGTGACGGCGGTTGCTCGGGAGGTCCACGCAACCTCCCCTTAGCGTTAAGCGGTATTGTCGGTTCATGGACGTGAGCCATGGGGGCATTGACCAGGGTATTGTCGGTTCATGGATGAATCCATGGGGGCATTGACCAGGTACTCGTCGGTTCATGGATGAATCCATGGGGGCGGTACAGTATGTGACAAGTGAATTGACGGTTAAGCGGTAGTGTCGGTTCATGGCTGTTAGCCATGGGGGCATTGACCAGGTACTTGTCGGTTCATGGACGTAAGCCATGAGGGCAGTGCAGTAAAGAGGAATTGACGGTTTATTATATATTTTAAACTGTTTTGAAAAGTAAAGTATGTAAAGTTTTGCTTAAGAGCAGTATGTATGTATTAGTAAATCTTTTATATAAATGATTTAATGTAAACGTTAGAACTCACTCAGCGTTGCTGATTTTTAGTATGCACATCAGTTAAGTGTAGGTGGCAGTAGATGGAAGTGGATGCTTGGCTTGGCGAGAAGAGTTACCCGAAGACCAGAGTCTGGCATCCTGTCTATGTTATTGTTTTAGTTGATTCAAACAAGTTTCAGTTTGTATGTTGACAAGTTATGTATAGACATGTTATGTGTTTCTGCTGCGTATGTTAAAGTTTTAAATCGTTTCCGCTGTGTTAAAGAATGTCTTATGATTAAGTTCTATTTGTTGATGAGTAAATCCAATAAGTGAGGCCTTTCAGGAAAGGGGCCTTACAAGTTGGTATCAGAGCCATAGTTTGAGAGATTTAGACATCCCCGATGTCCAGACTTAAACTGAGAATGGGACCAGGTAGCGGATGCCAGTAACGGGTAACTCAAGCCAAAGCACCAGATATGTTTAGTAAGTAAAGTTTCTTTCATTGTTTAGAGTGTCAAGATAAGAATAGAGGCTTTAGTGGAAGCATGAAAGCGAATAAATAGAAAACAAGAAGTGATGTAATGGTTAATTGCAGATGGCCAGTGTATATTAACATCTTACCGTACTTATTGTGTTCTACATATTCCCTAGCATGATAAAAATTAAATCCCTTTGTTCTCTATCTTTCAGTTAGAAATGGCTAGACGTAGAGGAACTAGAGGAGGTGGAGGAGGAAGACGTGGTGGGCGTATAGGCCGCCGCGGTGGAGCTAGTACCAACCAGGAGATTGAGGGGAGTGTTCACACTACCCATACCAATACGGTAGTCAGTCAGCACAATGTTGAGCATGCGGCAGGAGATGATCAGACATTCGAGTTCGAGCCGGCCGTGCAAGCAGCTCTTGGCCGTGAATTTACCCGACTGCTAAAGGAAACCTTACCGGCCATACTAGATGAAGCCTTGAGGAAAGCCAAGGAGAACCCCAACCCAATTTCAGCCACTGAAGAGCCTGTGGTGCTCCCAGCAATGGGAGGACCAAACCTGGTACAGCATGTTGCGCCGCCTGCTCGAGGCTGCGACTACAAGGCGTTTCGGGGTTGTGATCCACCTGAGCTAACTGGGGAGAAAGAAGCAGCTGATACTTTAGATTGGATCAATGGCATGGAATCCACCATCCGCCTCAGTGACTGCCGGCCAGATCAAGCGGTCATGTTCGCTGCGAAATCATTGAAGGGAGAGGCAGCACACTGGTGGGAAACTGTGAAACAAGCTAAAGGTGACCAAGCGGTCGAGTTGATGAGGTGGAATGATCTGAAAGCTTTAGTAATTGAGAAGTTCTGCCCTAAGAACGAGGTCCACAAGGTGGAAAGGGAATTTCTGACTCTGCAAGCCGGACTCATGACTCACCGGCAGTATACTTCAAAGTACAATGAGTTGGCACGTCTGGTGCCCCATCTTGTGACCACAGAGGAGAGGAGGATTCATTACTATGTTCAAGGATTGCCTCCAAAGATCCGTACTTTTGTAAAAGCCAATACACCGAGTACCTTTGAGTCGGTGGTTGTTCTAAGCGGCGTCGTGTATGATGACATCGCTTCTACTGAAGTTATCCCTGAGTTGCCCAAGAAACAAGCAGTCAAGCGAACTGGTGAGGATCTCCAAGGTCCTGGAGAGAGAAGAGCAAGGGTAGAAGCTGAGGGCCTATGTGGCAAGTGCGGGAGGAAACATGGAGGTGAATGTAAAGCTGGACAGGTAGGATGCTTTAGGTGTGGCAAGTTCGGACACCAGTCACGCGACTGTCCGGATAAGCCTAGATGCCACAACTGTGGAGAACACGGACATTTAAGCCGAGATTGTAGGAAGCCCAAAGAACCGGAAGCTGGGGGATCCGGAAAAGGAAAGGGTGCAGAGAAAGAACCCTACATCAACAAGGCCAAAGCAAGGGTCTACCAGATGACTCAGTAAGGTACGTTTCGAGCTCTTTTATGTTACATCAAGTTCATATTATTTATTTCCTCATATGATCAGTTAACCCCAATAGCTTAGATGCCTTAGATTTAGAGATAACACCGATTAGACTCTCGGTGGTAGTTAATCACAATGGCCTTCATAACCAAGCTGCCTTGCATAGCTACGGTTCATGCCACCCATTCTGTGATTTGCTGTCAGTATAGCTTATGGCAGGTTTCGAGGACGAAACCTATTGTAAGGAGGGTAGACTTGTAACATCCTGAGTTTTAGAGTGTGAAAGAATTCACGAAAAATTTAAAACTTATATAAGAAAAGGGAAGCGGGCTTGGGCCGGGGTGTATAGGCCGAAAGGGACAAGGGTTTGGGCCCTTATAAGTCTCAAGACCAGCCCCAAACCCTCATTTGCAACACCATTTTCGGAATTCTAGAGAGAGAAAGCGAGAGAGAGCCTAGAGAGAGAAAGTCCCGGTTTTCGGACTAGAGCTTCAAGGATCGTTAGCAAGAGTCTCGTGAGTGTTTATCAACGAAAAGGAAGCGATTTCAGGTAACCATTTGTTCCAGATCTGCATTTTTATATTATATCGGGTTTTGAAGGAAAAATCAAGTAAAGGTTGGGTTTTTACGTTTAAAAATGAAAACGAAGTATAGATCTAGACTCTCGGTTAGAAAACACAAGTTTTGAATGTAAAAAGTTCGGATCTTGACGATGTCAGATCTGCATGCGAGTTAGGGTTTTGTGGGGAAGAAGACTGGTCTGGGACATGTATCGAAACTAGGAGTTTCGATAGGTCTGCAGGTACCGAAACTAGGTAGTTTCGATAGGTCACATGTATCGAAACTAGGTAGTTTCGATAGTCAACATATGTCGAAACTAGGAGTTTCGATAGTCAGCATGTATCGAAACTAGGAGTTTCGATAGGTCTGCAGGTACCGAAACTAGGAAGTTTCGATGAGTCTGATATGTGACGAATTTTTATGATTGTACAGATTGTGTGAGATTCCAGTAGGACATCCCCGCTAAGATACCAAGTGAGTTCTAATCCCCTTTTTGCCTTCTTTAGGGGTGGTGTGCATACTTAGTGTAAAGTGTTTATTATATTTTATATATTATAAACTGAAGAGAAAAGCCATGTTTTAGTGAAAGGTTTAAAAGAGGCAAAAGTATGTTTTCAGTAAAGTAAGATATATCATTTGGCAAGCGTTTACTATATTTTCATATACATAAACAAAGGCATGATATATGTGCTAGTATGTTTTCAGTAAAGTAAGATATATCATTTGGCAAGCGTTTACTATATTTTCATATACATAAACAAAGGCATGATATATATGATAAGCTATGTTTCAGAAAGTAAGATGTATTTTATGATAAGCTATGTTTCAGTAAAAGCAAAGATATATCATTTGGCAAGCGTTTACTATATTTTCATATACATAAACAAAGGCATGATATATGTGCTAGTATGTTTTCAGTAAAGTAAGATATATCATTTGGCAAGCGTTTACTATATTTTCATATACATAAACAAAGGCATGATATATATGATAAGCTATGTTTCAGAAAGTTAGATGTATTTTATGATAAGCTATGTTTCAGTAAAAGCAAAGATATATCATTTGGCAAGCGTTTACTATATTTTTATATACATAAACAAAGGCATGATATATGTTAAGTTATGAGCAAGATTTACAAAAATATTTATGAACAGTAAAGTGAACAGTTTTCCTTCGGGAATATGTACCAGCTATAAAGGTCCTTGGGACAGATGTTACTTGTACAAGATGTCAGATATGGGTTCTACCCATTAGTAAGAACCTTTGGGTTCGTTAACGGTTGTACAACTGGGATGAGTGACGGCGGTTGCTCGGGAGGTCCACGCAACCTCCCCTTAGCGTTAAGCGGTATTGTCGGTTCATGGACGTGAGCCATGGGGGCATTGACCAGGGTATTGTCGGTTCATGGATGAATCCATGGGGGCATTGACCAGGTACTCGTCGGTTCATGGATGAATCCATGGGGGCGGTACAGTATGTGACAAGTGAATTGACGGTTAAGCGGTAGTGTCGGTTCATGGCTGTTAGCCATGGGGGCATTGACCAGGTACTTGTCGGTTCATGGACGTAAGCCATGAGGGCAGTGCAGTAAAGAGGAATTGACGGTTTATTATATATTTTAAACTGTTTTGAAAAGTAAAGTATGTAAAGTTTTGCTTAAGAGCAGTATGTATGTATTAGTAAATCTTTTATATAAATGATTTAATGTAAACGTTAGAACTCACTCAGCGTTGCTGATTTTTAGTATGCACATCAGTTAAGTGTAGGTGGCAGTAGATGGAAGTGGATGCTTGGCTTGGCGAGAAGAGTTACCCGAAGACCAGAGTCTGGCATCCTGTCTATGTTATTGTTTTAGTTGATTCAAACAAGTTTCAGTTTGTATGTTGACAAGTTATGTATAGACATGTTATGTGTTTCTGCTGCGTATGTTAAAGTTTTAAATCGTTTCCGCTGTGTTAAAGAATGTCTTATGATTAAGTTCTATTTGTTGATGAGTAAATCCAATAAGTGAGGCCTTTCAGGAAAGGGGCCTTACAGTAAACCAGGTAAGTCTTCAGGAAAAACTTCAGGATATTCCTTAACGATTGGTATATCCTCAAGTCGACGTTCCTCGGGTTTCTTCTCGACGACGTGAGCCAGGAATACGCAATAGCCTTTACGTAGATACTTACGAGTTTTCATGCAGTTTATCATCCTTAACGTTATTCCACTCTTCTCGCCTTGAATCGAAAGAACTTCTCCGTTTGGGAGTGGGATTTAGACAATCTTCTCAAAACAAACAATCTCGGCATGATTCTTTGACAACCAATCCATGCCAATAACAACGTCAAAGCTTCCTAAATCAACAGGTAACAGATCTATACTAAATGCGTGGTTTTTAAGACATAAGGTACAACCTTGAATGACCTCTCCGGTATTAATTAATTTTCCGTTCGCTAATTCAATTGTATACTTTTGTTCTAGTTTGCTGGGCTTAATACCGAGTAGGGACTTAAAGTCATTTGACACAAAACTCAAATCAGCACCCGTATCGAAAAGTATAGAGGCATAGTGATTATTTATCGGGAACGTACCAGTGACAATGTTTGGATCTTGTCGTGCGTCACCGGCCCCCATCACAAACGCTCTTCCACGGGCCTGATTGTCGCTTCGGTTCTTTAACTTTGGACAGTCTTTTCTAAAGTGCTTTGGATCTCCACACTCAAAGCATCCCTGATTCATCCTTTCTGCTCCTGTGTTGACCTTTCCTGCTACTTGATTGGTCTTATTAGGGTTCGCATTGTTCCAACAGTTATGGGCTAGATGCCCATGCTTTTTACATTTTCCACACTGGATACACCTTCCACTGTGATGATACCCACATTTGTCACACTTCGGTAGTGTTCCAAGATATCCTTTCTGTTCCACGGTGTTGGCAGCATAGGCTTTCATAGTTTCGGGTCTCTTGTAAGCTTGATTCTTGTTTTGATTACTGGGTTTTCCAAACCATTTCCTCTTTTCTCCAGACCTTCCTTCCTCGGTCTCCTTCTTCTCAAACAAACCATCACGCACAGCATTATCCCTTAGCTTGAATGCTAGAGTTATAGCGCTCTTGGCATCCATGGGGTTCGATGAAGTCACCATGCTTCGGATTTGAGGTGACCCCACAAGTATCTTTCAACCTTCTTGTATTCTGGGGTAACCATGTGTGGAACCAAACTTGCTAACTCATTGAATCGGTCAGTGTAACCAGCCACATCGTCTCCTATCATTTGTAAATTCCACATTTCAGATTCGATCTTTTGCAACTCATTTCGAGGACAGTACTCCTCGATCATCATGGCTTTTAGATCATCCCAAGATAGCTGGTAGGCAGTCTGCCTTCCCAAGGTTTTCATCTGAGAATTCCACCAGGTTAATGCTTTGTCAGCAAGTGTGCAAGTGGCATATTTCACCATACAGTCAGCTGTGCATTCACTAATATCAATTACAGATTCCATCTTCTCAATCCACCTCATCAGGCCTACTGCACCCTCGGTGCCATTGAAGTTGCGAGGGTTGCAGGATAGAAAAGCCTTATAAGTGCACTTCTTGTTCGAAGCATCTGTAGGGTCACAAGTCAATATTTTAATAATGTTGTTAACTTAGATCGCGACTGTGTTATAGAGGTGTTTACACATCCTATTACCTCCAGAACCTCCAGTAGTGTCACTGCCTCCTGCACCTCCTCCGCTACCACTACCATTTCCTCCGACGTTATTCCTATTGGCTTCGTACTGCTCCAAGGCGGCGGCTACACGTTGTGATATGAGTTGCTCAACTTCTGCAGAAATCGTCGTGTTGTTTTCACCAGTAGTGTCACGCGGTGTCCTTCTTTTGGGTGCCATGGGTCTGAAGTCGAAATGGGGTTAGTGTGTGACGATATTCAGTGTCTACGATATCCGTACAATATGATGATAAGTTATGAAATGCATGTGCAAGGAAAATCGTCTTAGTGAGTCATTTAGATTATAGACTAGGTTCGATTTTAGACCCCTAGTTCGCTATAATCAATGGCTCTGATACCAATCTGTCACACCCTCGCCAAGGCGGAAACGCGAGGCGTGACGTTCATGGTTTCCAAAGCATATGATTACCGCAAACACATACATGATAAATGGATACATAAATAAGTTTAAGGTTTTACATTACAAAAATGTAATCTGAGTTTACAAAAAGTCAAGATTTCACAAATATGACTCAATTCAATGAGTTATACAAGAGAAATCCCCTCAAAAGTTGTATCAATCGTGCATGCATGTAATCTACATTGCTAACCTTGCGATCACGTTCAATTACCTGAAAAACATACTTAAAATCGTCAACACGAGGTCGGTGAGTTCACAGGTTTAATCAAATAGTTCTTTGTAAACTTTGTTCGTAAATAGTTTCAGGTGTATGTGATAAACAGAATAAGAATTGTTGACCCATTTGTAAACTAGCTAGGAATACAAATAATATGTTCATACATGAGGCGTAACCAAACCTTGACAATTGTACACGCCCCTAATTTTGTTATTCAGTTCTATGCGGCCATAAATCCTCCAGATTGTGGTTAGCGCGACTAACCATGACCGGGAGACGTCACTCTCCATAGTACTATTCATAGGACCCTAGGCTACAGTTAATGGTTACTATGTTGTTCCAGGGGACTTTAGCGGCCTCCAATGTGTTGTTCTCATCCCATGTAAACATAAAAGTCGTGTCTTATTATCTTGTTATCCATAAAATAGTTGAAGTATGTTTCTCCCCCAAATATTTGTAAACAGTAAAAAGAAAGGGGCCGTGAAACTCACCTTGTGTTTGTGTATACTTGTAATGATATTTGTTGTAGTCAACCTTGACTATTTGCACCCTAGATACCAAGGGTAAATTGTTGTTAAGACCAACGTCTTAATTGTAAATTGTTCACCGACCTTGTAAATCTGATTGTGTTTGTTTAAATATCGCTTTAGTTTTCCAACACATGTCTTGTTATAAAATAGTTTTGAGTTACTGCCCAACTGGGACTGTTGTACAGGTGTCGAAACTACCTAGTTTCGATGGGGCAATTGAGTATCGAAACTACTTAGTTTCGATTGAGTAGTTATCGAAACTACCTAGTTTCGATCGAGTAGTTGTGTATCGAAACTACCTAGTTTTGGTGGAGTTTAACTGATGTCGAAACTACCTAGTTTCGATTGTGTAGTTTGGTGTCGAAACTTCCTAGTTTCGATTGAATATTTGAGTGTCGAAACAACCTAGTTTCGATTGAGTAAAAGGTATCGAAACTCCCAGTTTCGATTGACCAACAGGTATCGAAACTCCTAGTTTCGATTGAGTTAACTGGTATCGAAACTTCTAGTTTCGATTACTGGACTTCTGTTTTGACAGAATTCGTCCTGCATATTTATGTTTTAAAATTTGCATTTGACACACTTTTCTTGTTATCTTACTTGCGTTTAAATAAGATGTAAGTTTAGCTACGGTTTTAAAAAACATAATATGAAAAATATCGAGTTTTTACCTTAAAACCGAGATGAAAATGATGAAGAAAACAGAGAATGATCTTGAGTCTTTCGCTAAACTCTCTTTATAAACACTTGAAATTCTTCTTAAATCAGTAAATTATGGTAGATTTCACCTTGAAACTGGACTTCGAATCGAAGAGAATTGAAGTGTTTGCCGTATGAGAATGAGTGATAAAATGGGAATTGTGAGGTTTTTGATTGAAATGGTATGGGTTTTATCTGAGTTTTCTCAGTTGGGAGTATGGGTCAATTTGAAAAATACGTGAGATTGGGGGATGGTTTCCTCTGTACTTCGGCCGAGAAGTCAAGGGTGGGTTGGGGGGTTTGGGTTATAATAATAAAACAATTAGATTTTTGGTATTAATATCAATTAGAGTTTTAAAAGGGGTAGTTTAATTCGGTTTATTTTCCCCACGGTATTATAATTTTATTTTAAAAATAATTTATTGATCAACTTAAAATTTGGGTAACGTATACGCCTGGATATTTAACTTATCCACTATTGTTCGTCTTAGTCGGGTTGCACTGGTACTTGCACCGGAATTTCCTAGAATTACCCAAGTATGAATTGAGACCATGTACGGTCTTTGTTAGACTCTAAAGTCCTTGTTTGTGAAATCAAATAAATCACATAAACAATTAAAAATGTGAACTCGTTTATGACTTGTACGGATATTGACCTGAAATGTCGGGTTGTCACAGGACTTCAGGCCTCACCTCAACCACTACACCACAACCTCTTTGACAAAATAAAATTAAGTAAACGTAACAAAAATGATGTGTTTTATTAAACATTTAATAGTAACTTTTAATTTTATCTAACAACTAAATAAATACCAGAAGTCAAGTATTTATTCTACAAATTTTTAAGTCAAATCTTAAGAACTTGCATTGATTTATATATAACATCACTATGTTAGAATCTCGTGTATTACACGAGTTAAATAAATGTAATGTTATATGCTTAGTAATAAAAAAAAATATGTCTTTAAAAACACGTATATTACATGGGTTAAATAAAGTATAATGTAATATGTTAACAAATACACTCGTCAAAATGAAAAAAATGTGAATATGTAAATATATGATTAAAGGTTTTATTTGGATCATACCTGTCTATAAAATTGTTTTCAATTTATAAAATTCATAAAAATATGATTGAACAATTTAATTGATAGTAAACACAATTTTAAATTAAAATTGAATGTGATAGAAGATAGAAGATCGAAAGCTAGAAATTTAATTGATTTCGTACAAGAAATTACACGACTTTCATCCACCTCGGGTGAGCTCCCCCGGGGTGGTGGCTCACAGAAAGACCAATAATGACAAATGAACCAAAATGCCCTATTTATAAAACTTCGTATGAACCCCGGGTGAGCTCCCACTGAGTGTCGTCTAATGTGTTGCCGATCACTAAAACTTCGTATTCATATAGATCGTTCGATTGATAATATCATTCTATTATTCATACCCAATATTTGTAACAAATAAATTTATACTATGGGTCGGGTTATGGGACGTTTCATGGTTCAGGTCATGGGTAAGGCATGGGTCGGGTCACGACACGGGTCATGCTTCGGGTCATGGGACGGGTCATGGGTCGGGACATGGGTCGGATCACGACACAGGTCATGGTTCAGGGCATGGTTCGGGCCGTGGTCGGTCCATGGGTCGGGTCATGGTCCGGGACATGGGTCGGTCCTTGGTTCAGATCATTGTTCGGGTCATGGTTCTAGTAATGGGTCGGGTCATGGTTCAGACATTAATTAAACAAAATCATTTCATTCCGTGAAGGAATAAAAAGAAAACACTCATCCCCCAAAAGAATGAAAATCATTAAAATGAAAAGAATCACATTTCTTATGTAATGGTCCATTCCATTCTGATGTGATTACCAACCATGTTTTGTTTAATTTCAACGTAATAACTTATTCCATTCCATATCTATTCATGCATACCAAACTCTATCTTAGTTTAAATTTTTTAATTTGTTCAGAAGAGAGAGAAAGTTAACAATTTAATAACAAAATCAAAATAACTATATTATTTTTTTTAATAAAAAGGAAAATTTGTAAAGAAGCAACATACTATATGAAAGATTAATAAAACTCAGTTTATTTGTAAAGAAGAAACATACTATATGAAAGATTAATAAAAACATGCTGATGATACAGCAGAAAGTGACACGTGTTCTCATAAGATTTTTATTTATTAGTATAAAAATTTAGTAAAAAAACATGTTGGGTAATAAATATAATGTAAAAAAAGTAAAAAAAATATTAAAATTTATTCACAATAGACATCTTCTTGCGAGCAGTATCACGATGAGAAAAAGCAGAGTTGAAACGAGAACCAGCTTCAGCAACAAGCTACCAAGATGAGCCCAAATGCTAAACATATGATCGACAAGATCAGAATCAGTCAACTAGTGGTCTTTCAACCTCTGAGCAGGAGTGGCAAAATGGGAAATCATTTTCCTGCTCACAAGTGGGTCGGTAACAAGCTCCCTACTAAGAACACCCCACTTAGGAGAATGAGGGGCATCCCCAAAGTCAGCATCAAGCCCAAGACCAGCTTCAGAAACCAAGGGATTAGTGGAAGAGCCCTCATCATATTCAACAGAAGGAACCTTAGAAACCGGAGGAGTCTTCACAGAAGCATCAGGCGTAACATCAGTATCCTCTAAATCAACATGAACACCAGAAGACTTGGCAAGCTCAAGCTTAGAAGCTCGCGTTCGGGCACGCTTTGGCTTCACATCAACAGAAGTGGAGACTTTCTTCTTCCACTTAGACGAAGAGGGTACAGGGACAACAACTCGCTCAACCTCAGGCTTGGCAGGAGGGTCAACAGGTAGAATACTAGCATACTCTCCACCAGAATAGGTAACCTGGACATGAAGGACAGGGACATCTTTTTCACCGGCAGCAAGAGGACGAGGAACGACCTCAACACCAGAGTCATTATCTAAACCCAGCAAATCAAGCCAATCCATAACTGCAAGTGCCAAACAATAACATTAGAAAAAAGGCAAGAAATTAAAATAAAAAAGAAAAAAAAGCACATACCACGTCCAGATTTAATAAAAGAAGGAAGAAACCCGGGAGATTTCCAGGTACGACTTAGACCAGCCAGAACCAACACCTCCTCAACAAAAGGGTGAACCCAAGTACGGTTCGATTCAAGCAATTCAAAGTGACGAGGGTTGAAAGATGAACTAGGAAGGTTAATAACAGCAATAGAGCCCTTAGGGTCTCTCCTAAAAGGGCGAAAAGGCAGGATGCTCGATGAAACCCAAAAAAAGTAGTTCTTCCAATCTTTTATGGTCGAACTAGAATGATGAACACACTGGGGAGATAGTTCCTTATGAAGTTGGATAGTAAACCAATCCCCATTCTTAACCAAATGAAAAAAAATTGACGAAAGAGGTCAATACAGGGAGCAAAGCCTAATGCCCTACACTGGATCTCGAAATGGGTAATCTTACTAACCCCAAAAGAGGCAAGCTGAGCAAGATCAACACCATAGTACTCCAAAAACATTGAGACAATAAAACAGATAAAGGCAATCGGAGATTAGAAAATTCGAAGAACCTAGTATACAAAGCAACAAACCCGGGAGGACAATCGGTAACAGTCTGATCGGAAGAAGGAAGTGTCGGCTGAAATTCAGGACCAATAGAGTAAATCGTACAGAGTTTATCGAGTTTTCCCTGATCTAACATACAAAACCGGCGAGCCATATCGCAACGATCACCCATAACGAAGAAAAAGAAAAAAAAACTAACCCGAGAGTCGGCGAAGAACACGAAGGAATTCTGAAGAAGAAAGAAGGAAGAGAGAGAAGAGGATGAAACGGTTTTGAATTTGAAAAGAAAGAGATAAAGGAAATAAAAGGGGGGAACGGTTAAAGAGGAGCATCATTGCCCTAGGGAACTCAGGCGCCGCCTGACAGTCATAATGAAAAGAAATGACTACAGGTCAAATAAGTCAGAAACGAAAGAAAGGAACGAAGCTGAGTCAGGAAAATCCTCGACAAGGCAAGCCAAGGATATCCCTGACTGGGGGCTGATGACGGGGGTAGCTTTGGGAAGCTAACCATGAAAGGACAGCACCAGTTACGAAGGCAAGGCAAAAGAACGAAGCTAGGAAGGCCAGGCCACATGCCAAGCCAGGATTAAGCGAATAGACCATTGGATAATCAAATGAAACCTGAGTTGACAAGACCACACAAGTAAACGGTGCTAGGTTGGGAAGTGAACCACTGAAATCTTCATGCGGCTCAACACTTCCCAACAACACCTGAATGAGGAAAGTGTAGAGAGCCCAAAGCTGGAACAGTAACCTCCTTACATTACGATTCAGGGATAAAGAAGGTCAAACCCTAAGGTAGGTTTCGGCGAAGCAGACATCGAAAAAGGGAGAAGTCAAAAAGTTACACCATTTCAGGTGTCCCTTATAATATCGAGAAGCTGCACCTCGGCCAAAGGAGTTCAGGAAGGATTAAAAAGGAAGGGAAAGATCTTTCAAGAATCACCTCCATTATTCTAAGGAACCACACTATAAATGAGAGATCACCAACAGGTATTCATCCATTCACTCCTAACTACTCTTGCAACAGATTACTTTCTTACTCCGTAACTTTATTCTCTAAAAGACCCCTTGCCTGATTCTCACGCCGGAGGTGGATCGCAGGGGATCCTCCCCTGCGGTGAGCCTAACGATCTGTATTCTTCTTAGCAGGACCCTGAGGATTGAAGCCCGGTATCTAGTGCAGCAACACTCGTAATATGAGGTAATCGTTCATCACAATCTACTATTTTTTGTCAATTTTGAAGCATACAAGGTCATGATACTCGTGACTGCCGTAAACTCTCCCGCTTTATTTGGGAGAATAACAACTCCTTTGGACAACCTCATGCCATGAATGCTCCCCACTCGGGCCTGGTTGCAAATGTTACCACATCTCAGTCAATTCAGCCCTCTTCCACCTGGATGTTTGACACTGTAGCATCCCATCATAGTACCTCTGATCGTTCCACTCTTCACTCATATATGAATATGGGGGTCCTGATGAAATCATCCTTGGTGACGGTAAGGGTATTTCTATTTCTCATATTGGGCACACTTCCCTTTCTGCCAACTATCACTCTCTTTCTCTGCCTAATGTTCTGTGTGTTCCTAATTTACGTAGAAATTTGATTTCAGTTGTTAAACTTTGCAAATCTAATCATGTTTATGTGGAATTCTTTCCCACACATTTTTTTATCAAGGATCTGCGCACGGGGCGCTTCTTTTGCGAGGAGAGAACGACAATGATGTCTATTTTGCAGCCTTGTGCACTCTACCTCACATCAACTTTACCACCAAGTCTTCTGTGCTTGATTGGCATCATACATTGGGCCATCTCTTCGCTAAAGTTTTGAAGTAAATTATTCATGAACTAGGACCATGTTTCAAGTCTTTATCATTTTCAGATTTTCATTGTGACTCTTGCTCTATTAATAAAAGCCATAAAGTACCATTTGGATAAAATTCTTTTACAACTAGTAAACCTTTACAACTTGTATGCACTGATGTTTAGGGAGAGGTTCAAATAAGAAGTGGTTTTTCGCTAAAAAACCTAAGAAATGACAAAAACCTTAAGAAAACGATATCAAACGAACTCCGATTGAGCCCATTTAAGCGGCGTGGGAACCGTCTTGTCGAACTCTATCATCTTAGCTTTTAGGGTTTAGCTTTTAAGGTTTAGATTTTAGGTTTTTAGCCTTAGGGTTTAGGTTTTTTTTGGGGGTGGGGGTGGGAGGTTTAGGTTTTTGGGGATGTGTGGGGGTGGGTTTAGGGTTTTTGTTTGGGCAGGGGGTGGTTTTATGCTTTTCGGGGTGGGGTTGTAAGGGGGGTTTAAGTTTTTGGGGGTGCGGGTGGAAGGGGTTTAGGTTTTTGGGGGTGGGTTAGGGTTTGATGAGACGGTTCTAACGCCGCTGGAATGAGCTCAACCGGAGTTCGTTTGACCCATTTCTTAGCGTTTCTTAGCGAAAAACCACTTATTAGTGAACCTTCCCCATGTTTAGGGTCCTACACAAAAATCGGTTGATGGTTTCTCTTACTATATTATCTTTGTTGACTTTTACTCTAAGTATGTTTGGCTCTATCATATAAAGAAAAAAATAATATGACGTGGCTTGTTTCCCACCTTTAAAAACTTGGTTGAAAAATATTTCTAACACCCCTTATATCCATCTTTTCAGACAATGGAGGTGAATATCAAAGCCTCATTCCTATTTTTCAATCTATGGGGATCTGACACTTCACTACCCCCTACTCCTGAGCAGAATGGTACTGCTGAAAGATGTCACTGCCATATTGTGGAGACCGATTTAGCCCTACTACGCTATGTCGGCCTTCCCCTCACCTATTGGTCTCATGCTTTTTGTACCACGGTTTATCTAAATAACCGCCTACCTACACAATTCCTCAACAATCAGACCCTATTTGCTCTCATGCACAACAAACCTCCAACATACACCAAATTAAAACCTTTCGGTTGCTTGTGCTATCATTGGTTGCGTCCCTATTCCACCTCTAAATCACAACCCCGCTCATCCAAATGTATCTTTATTGGCTACTCGTCCTCCAAATCCGCCTACAAGTGTCAAGATCTTGTTACCAACCGTCTCTTTCATTCAAGGCACGTACAATTTATAGAAACTCAATTTCCTCTCCAAAATTCTTCTTCCCCACCATTACCTTCTGCCACCACCCTTCTTCACCCGCCTACATCCACTTCAGGCTACACTCCTGTTCCTTCAACCATGTCTTCCACCCCACCTCTCTCTACTATATCTCTCTCGCTATCACTACCGTCTACCTAGCCAACAATACTTCCCATCTTCCACTCCACCCCCTTCCCTAATCACACTTAAAACATATTCCAGACGACCGAAGCCCATCCTCACCCCGTCTCTTCCAGCATCTCTGCTGCCTGTTGCTACAAAACTTATCACCTAGAGGCTCAAGCTTCGGAGCAGTGCTGGATGGACAAGCTAAGCTGGAACTTCAGGACTCGGGCTTGGAAAGACGGACTGGATCTCCGGGTCTTGAAGAATTGATCTGCAAAACAAGCAACACCGTGAGTCTCGCCACGAGCAGAAGGAGTTTTCTCCTCGTGACCACCCTCCGGCGTGAGGATAAGTATTTGCTTGGTGAAAGGTAAAAGGAGAGGAAGAGAATAGTCAGAGGAAGTAAGTTCGAGTATTGAGAATATGGGAGTGTAGAAAAAGTGAGTCCTCATCTTAGAAACTTATGAGGCTATTTATAGAGTCCTCCTGATTGGGATGTCTGGACCAAGGGCCTATTTAAGGTTACCTGTAGTCAAACTTCCCTTCCTGTCTCTGCTTATCGGACCGTTATTCCCCTTTTGGTGTTGAGAGGGTTCAGGGTTTACGTAATATACTTTGTCTCCATAGTTGACATGTGCCCCTTATGCACAGGTTCCGTACTTGGTACTTTTTGTCTCTTTAGCTGACCTGCCCTTTTGAATGCTAACTACGTATCTGACTCCTTCATGTTGCGGGTTCAAGTTTCCCTTTTATCATTTGTCTTTATAGTTGACCCATATACTCGACCCAGATGTCATTCGAGTGCATGAGTAAGAACCTTTGACTTTTACTCTTGTTTTGTCTCTAGTTATTTATTATTATTTCCTAGTATGTAAATGTTTCCTTCATACCTCCTTAAATATTTCTTAAGTGTTTAACATGGATAGGTAGTTGCGTTTGATGTCGGATGAACAAGTCCCTAGGCCTAATACCCTTGAGCCGTGACACCCTTGAGCCACGGCAGGCTCCTAGCCGCGGCTGGGGTTGGGTTTTGGGTTGCATCCTTGTTTTTTCCTTTTGGCAATCTTTATTGGAACACATCATTTATCTGATAAGAGACCGACCATGACTTGGAAGGAATTACGCGCCGTTTGGGCCATCTCCCCTATGAGCCCCGGCAGGCTCCTAGCCGCGACTGGGCCTTGCTCTGCCTTGACACGCAATCAGCTCTAGGGCTCATGCTTTGAACCGGGACTCGCGCTCCATACCTGAGCCGCGACTTGTTTGATTCGGCTGGGGAAGTCCCGTAGGTGTGCTTTGTTTGCATACGGGTTAAACCCCTTCACTGCCCATCCTTCACCCACCAACCCACTACCTTCTCTCTCGGCGCAAACTCCTACTTCACCTACCGGCCCAATATCTTCTCCTGTCCCCTCTACTCCTACTTCCACTTCATCGTCTGCTTCATCTCCAATTCCTACTCCCTCCACCTCCTTACACTCTCCGATCACTTCTCCTGTCCATCCACCACCTCGAGCTAGAAAACCCAACCCCAAATACTTTGGTGATAAGTTTGTTAACACCATTACTCTTCATCCGGTACCTCCTACTCTCGAACCATCCACCCATACTCAAGATCCAATATTATGTATATTATTTTCTCAAATCATCTCTTGTAAAATTCTAACAATAATATTTTTTTTAGTTATATGTTATTAAATAAAATATAATTTAACAAAATGTTAAAGTTGATTTAATAGAGGATACATAATAAAAACAAAAGAAATTGACTTAATGATCAACTTGAGCAATTAAATTAAGTGGCCGGAAATATTACACATAAAAAAACCAATTTTTTTCATCAAATAAATACCATAAAAAAAACCAGTTCTTACACGTAAACGACAAAAGAAGAATAAATACAACTCAGCCCGACGATCTTTAAGGTTTTTAAATTCATCAATTACTGATTTTCGAATAAAAGTTTTCAGCAATTTCTCTTTCTGCGTATTGCCGTATGTAAATATGAATACGATTCTAGGATCGTTCCACATCAGTCTCTGGATTAGTGGATTTGTGGAACAGATTTGGGCTTTTGTTTTAGATTAGGAGGGGCTCAAACACTAACTAATATGAAATAAACTTAGTGGGCCGAAATCAATACTTTTGAGCAAAAAAGTGGGAGGGGTCTGTGCCCCTCTGGCCCCTATTAAGTTCCGCCCATGTTACATGGGATCGTTATAAAGCTTTGTGTAATGGTTTCACTAAAAAGTGAAAAAACGCTCCGCCACGTCACTAGTAGGGCGATCACGTCCTGAATCACTAATGTGTGTAATGGTTTCACTATCCATATATATATATATATATATATATATATATATATATATACTAAGTTAGAGACCCGTGTACTACACGGGTTGAATATAAATAATAAAAATAATGAGTATGCTTTAAATTACGTATACCTGAAAAATTACATAATAAAAGTAATAATAATATTGATAACAAATGAAAATTATTATAATTCATAAATTTCCAAACACTTCTTTGTGTGTTCAACTGCTTTATCTAATATTAATAGTTTTAGTCCGTCTATACTTCTAAGTAAGATAATTAACCATTTATGGGTCATAGTTGAGCTTTCTCTTGGTGATCCATCATTCTATTGCTAGAACCTTCATTGATGGATCACCAAGAGAAAACCCAACTATGACCCATAAAGGTTGCTCATCTCATATTATGAGCACAACTCGGTAGTGTGGTATACCTATTGTTATGAGGTCTAGGAGCAGCTTAATTTAGTAAAATCGGTATTTTTAAACACAGAAAACATATATTAACATTCAAATAAAGATGTAGATATGATCTTATTCCATATCCGAAGTTCCTAACACCAAAACAATCTAATATAAAATTACAAAGGTGATTCGGCTTTTGGGCAAAAAAAAAATTGGCACTGTGTTTCTAAAGCTCCGCCACGTCACTACTAGGCGATCACGTCCTGAATCACTAATGTGTGTAATGGTTTCACTATCTATATATATACACACACACGTATACACACACTTGCCCCCAACGCCCGTGAATTGAATCAACCCCCCCCCCCCTCACGTCCCCAATCACACCCCCCCCCCCCCCGGCCCAGTGTTCCACGCTCATTCACGAGCGATGTGAATCACGCACCGATCATTGACGCCCTTGACACTGTGCCTAACAACAAAAATAATATATTTCATGTAAGAGTAAACTGCCATTTTCGTCCCTGTGGTTTGGTCAAAATTGCCACTTTCATCCAATAGTTTGTTTTTTTGTATCTGGGTTTTCATGGTTTTAAAATATTGCCATTTTCATCCTCGTGGTTTTAAAATATTGCCACTTTCATCCAGTCAGCTAACACCGTCCGTTTTTCTCAGTTAAATGAGGGGTATTTCAGTCCTTTTACTTATTTGTTTTATTTTTTCATCTTTTTTACTCTCACTTTTTAATCATCCCCAATTTAACCTCTAATTTAATCATCCACCTGCTGGCCTTCTTCCTCTTTTCCTGACCAGTTTCCGACGAGCACCACTGGAACACCTCCGTCACTTGTTTCTATGATTAAAAAGTGAGAGTAAAAAAGATGAAGAAATAAAACAAATATGTAAAAGGACTGAAATACCCCTCATTTAATTGAGAAAAACGGACGGTGTTAGCTGACTGGATGAAAGTGGCAATATTTTAAAACCACGAGGATGAAAATGGCAATATTTTAAAACCACGAGGACCCAGATACAAAAAAACAAACTATTGGATGAAAGTGGCAATTTTAACCAAACCACAGGGACGAAAATGGCAGTTTACTCTTCATGTAATAAGTACTTTTTAATTTATTCGTTTTTTTACTATCAAGCCGTATATATACTTATGACTTATGAGTCAAATTGAGTCTTTGATTTTCATGGACATTTAGTTTAAAATTTTAATTTGTTTAAAAGAGAGAAAGTTAACAATTTAATAAAATCAAAATAACTATATTCTTTTAAAATAAAAAGGAAAATTTGTAAAGAAGCAACATACTATATGAAAAAGTAATAAAATTCAGTTTTATTTATATCATATTTAGTAAATAAAAAATAAAAAAATGTTGAATAATAAATATAATGCAAAAAAATAAAAATAAAAAAAATCGCTTAATTAGATCTAAAACAATAAAATGATCAAAACTTAAAGGAAAAATTTTAAGATGAAATATAATGTAAACAAAATTAAATAAGGTTTGATGTTTTCAATAACTAAATTACCTTAACGAGAAAACACGAATTGTCTAATTATTTCAAAAATCATCTTTTCGCGGGAAAGAGAGTTTTTGACTTTTGTTTTACGAGTCACGTGCCAATTGAGGCTCAGTAGACGTGTTTACTTTTAGACCCGACCCGACCCGACCCGTTTATAGGATTTTGCCCTATTTAACCCCCCTTTCAACTTCTTCATTTCTTCATAACCCCTGGTGCAAAGGTTCTGATTTCTGAACTCTTTGAATTTGATAGTCATCATATCGCTGTCAGTTTTTGAGGATTGGAGAATCGCTTAGCTCAGGTTGAATTCCGATTCGATTATGTTAATTTCAGCTGATTTTTCAATCTTCATTTGATCAATCATTGTTTGCCAATTGTCCTTTTTTAGGGTTTATCGTAGTTCAAGTTTTTGCAGCGATTTGTAATCTGTTTGATCACAAATTAAGCTATTTAAAACAATTGTGTTAAAAAGGTAACACACACTTATTTTTCTATTTTTTGATAAATGTATACATTTTATGGATTTGGATTTACAATTTAGTTTTCATTCTTAAAGCAAGTGTTTTTTTAAATTGTTGTTGATTTAAGCGATCATCTCTAAAATCTGCGATTTGTATGGTTGATTACCAGGATCTGATACCTAAAAACAAGGGGCTTTTTGCTGTTTCACAGTTTACTCAATTCTATGATTCTGAATTTTGATAAGTGGAGTATGATTTATGAATGCATGATCATGAATTGCATATACGGCTAAAGTTTATTTTCTGTTAAATTCTTTAAGGGCTGGTTTGTTGGTGATTCAGATATGTATTTGCTAATTTTTTAAATTGACAATTTCATCTCAAGTGATACCTTTTTAGTTAATGATACTTCACATATAGGTTTTTTTTGTGATGATGAGAAGGGCTTTTCTCTTTTATCCGAATGAAGTTTTTTAACTTAAAGGATCTATATAATATATATTGCTAGATAGGCTCTTCACTCTTATATTGCAGATTGTTCCTTTTTGTATGTGAATCGTCGATCAAGAATCAGGTTGCTAGAAAGTTGTATGCATTTGTGCATGTTAGCGTTAAGTTCGTATCATAGAGTAGTACTTGGTATAAAAAGGATTCGTTATGTTGTTTTAGATTTAAATCTAGTTCTCTGATTCTTAAATGCTGGCCATGCACGTCTACAAATGACAGTTCTAGATCTTCCATAATTACATTTTTATGGCACCCAAATTGGTGTTGTAATGGTAGAGGTCTACATAAGGTTATTGTGAAGTTCAAATGTATTCCTAGTCATGTTAGTTGAATTTTAACGGAAACTCAATACAATTAAGTGGATTTTGAATGTTGCCATATACATTGTAAAAGTTTATGCTTATCTTGATATACATTGTAGTTATTTATTCTTATCTTGATTAAAAGTTGTGTAATTTAGCTATATCTTCTTCTTATTATGTTTCTTATTATTGATTACTCGCCTCTAGGTGATTAGGGCCTCCGGCCTCCTGGATAAGCAGACCGTGAACACACAGAGGCAAACTGTGAAGATATTGGATTTGGAACGGCGTTGTCCAGTTATGCCTTCAGCTCAGAGCAGTCAAAGTGATCAACCAGGCATTCATGAGCCTTGGTTTGTATCGGGTCCACGTGAGCTACGCCGTGGACCACCAATATCTCCGCCACCTGCTCCGATTAATTTCCTGGTTTTGTATAATGATGTAATCAAATTGTCACTACAGCCTTTCAACAATTACTTTATGTGATATATTCTAAAGATGACAATGTTTTATATTTCTATTAAGTGTTTAGATTATTAAGGTGCACTTGTATTATGACAGGCTGGCAGCTCTAGAAGAGCTCCGAGGACTACATTTATTGATTCAGATTCAGGTAAACACGCACACTTGATGTTATTTTCTAATTTGATAACCACTTGATCAACTGTATATTTATTGAGGTCATTGATGGCTCGAATACTCAAATAAGCGTTACATAGAACTTTAAGGAGCTTCTTTCTAGTTTAGAATCTGCGATATTCTTGTTCTCTTTTTTTATTCTATGCATATGCATTGAGTCATTATTAACATGAATAGTCGAATACGGGTTTCATAGAAGAGACTTCTTTCTAGTATAGAATCTGTGAATATTCATGGTAAGAGGCTTCATTCTAGATAGTATCTTCAATCTTATATTGTAGATTGTTCCCTTTTGTATGTGGATCATGGATCATGAATTATGTATGATCATAACATGTTTTTTTTTTCTGTGAGCGTGTTTTAGTTTGCTAGTAATATGTATGCAGTTGTTTCAGATTTAAATCTCGTTACATATGGTAGTTCTGTCTTCCATTTATTCTATTAACAGAAAGTTGTGGTGATGTTCAAATGTGTATAACTAGTCATGTTAATCGAATCTATACTTATCTTGATTAAAGGGTGGGTTATTCAGCTATACCTTATCATGATAAACTTTCTTATTTCTGATTACTCTTTTTGTGTGGTTTGGGCCTTCTAGACCAGCAGACCAGGAGAACACAAACACAAACTGTGACGACTTCGGGTTTGCAACCGGGTCATCCAGATCCGTTAGAACTAAGTCTTGTTTATCTGCCTATGCGTGATCAGACAGATCCGTATGACCTACGTCTAGATCCACCAGGATCTCCGCCGCCTGGTCCAGTTAATGTTGAGGTTTCAGATGATGATGATGATCTTATTAGACTATCACCTACATCCTTTCGACAGGTACATTCTGTGTTAAATACTAAATATACGATGCTTTACATTTTTAGTTTTGTTTAGATTTTTATAGTGCACTCGTCTAATGTCAGGCTTTGAGCTCTAGAAGGACTCGGAGAACTCCAATTGCTAATGTGGAGTCAGGTAAACACACTTGATACTATTCTCCAATAATAACTACATGATCGGCGTGTACATTTATTGAGGTTACTAGTTGCACGAAAACTTCAAATGAGGGTTTCATAGAATTCTAAGAGGCTTCTTTGTAGTATAGAATCTGTGAATATTCTTGTTCTCTTTTTTTTTTAATTCTTTGTATATTCACCGAGTCTTGAATAGCATGAATTGTCGAATAAGGGTTTTGTAAGATGCTTCTTTCCAGGATTGAATTTATGATTATTTTTGTTATCTTATTTTTATGGTGATCTTTTGGAGATTATGAATTTTACTCTAGAAATATATCAGTAATCTACCACTTAAACTACTAGTCTACTACTGGATGTAAGTTCTTACACAAAATATATAATCATTTATTAGGGTTGTGTGCTTTGCGTGTTCGACACGAGAAATAGATTGCCAATTATCTTAGCTAGGCACTGTTATCCTTTTGACCCTAAATTTTTCCTTTTGAAGAAAATAGTAACTTGGTTCTTGAAAAATATTTAAGTGTTTACTTCCACTTCTAAATGTTGCTTTTATATTTGGTTTTGAGATTAGATAATGAGCCTTATAAGTTGTGATTACTTTCTTAAATACATGCATAAAAGAACGTACAACGAATACTTACAAGTCATATATGATATACATTTTTAAATTAAATAATAAAATCAATGCAGAGATAATCTTCTAATAGCCTTCATAGTTGGAGGTTTGGAGGTCAAGGTGGTGTGACTTGTATGAACATTTAGCGTTTCTTTTCTTGTTAACTTTCTTATGATACAATTAATCTTATGTGATTTGTAAAATGGCAGTGGAAATCTCTGCACGGAGCCAGAGAAGACGAATTGACCCACAGCCATCCCATGCGAATTCTGAGGGAACTAGCAGTTCCGTGGTATATGATGCAATCCTTTTACCAATTTTTATCAGATATGTTACACATATATACATGTATGTGTACAAGTATGTATACATCTGTACATAGATATAATACACATGTCTGTATGCATGTTTAAAGTTTCAAGGTTTTAGGTGTTTACCTTCTCTTTTGGGCAAGCAATGAACATATCAATTAAAATTGGTTTCTTTCTATAGTTGCGTGTAGAGCCTGTTGCACCACTGCCTTCTCCTCCACAACCACCACCGCCAGTGCCTACTTATTCTTGTCCTATTTGCTTGGGACCAATGGTTGAGCAGACCACGGCCACAAAATGTGGTCATCTTTTCTGTGATGGCTGTATCAGAAGTGCCATTGCATCCCAAGCCAAGTGTCCTCTGTGTCGGCGCAAGATCACCCACCGAGGGCTCCAGAAGATTTTCTTTCCTGCTCCTATCTAAGCTACAGGTGTGTATAACTAATCTTTAAACTTTTTTGACATCATATGAGAGTAATTTAATCAATATATTTGACATCATGTTTGTGTATTGGCAGATGGCAGGTGGCCATTGAGTGTATTATTGTTGTTTGATGAATACAAGAAAGACCATGAGCCTCGTTGACTAACATTAAAGAAGACTTATTTTACATTTTTATTTCGTTTAAATATGGGGAAAAAGAGTTATAAAATGGGAGGGTTAAGTTCTGTGCAGATTTATAGGTGTTTTTTACTTTTAAATGCACAGATATATGATATATATCTAAGGTTTTACATTTCTGGATTCGGATTTAAAACTGAAATGGTTAATTTCCTTGTATAGATTAGGTCAATGGTTGTTACCTAAATCACCTCCTGTAATCTTGTTCTGTAAATGGCTATATAGCCCGATGTATTCTTCATCAATTATACAATTTATTCAATACTATTTTATGGTATCAGAGCTCCTTCCTAGCTCCACCGAGTTCTCCTTGATCCCTCTTTCTTAATCGTTGCAAGACCTATGGCAGGAGACAAATCAGCTGCTGCTATCACCATTATTCCCATCACCACCACTGCTCACTTTCCAATCAAACTGACCGCCTCTAATTTTCCGGTCTGGCGCAAACAAATTCAATCTACCCTGATTGGATTAGACCTTGATAGATTTGTTGATGGGTCGCTCTCTCCTCCCCTATAGTTTCTTGACCACAGAATTGGTGAAAAGAACCAAGATTTCATGCCTTGGTATCGTCAGGATCAGATCATCCTGAGTGACATCCTCGGAAGCTGCTCCGACACTATTCAACCTATTGTATTGTCGGCCAACACAGCCCGTGATGCCTGGGAGCGCTTCACGACCAGCTATGCTAGTGCCTCCAGGTCACTTATCATCTCGCTCAAAACCGAACTCACCAAAAATTCAAGAGGTAATCGTTCTGTTACTGAATTTGTTCATGATATGCAATCCATTTCAGATGCCCTCGCGCTTGCTCAAAGCCCCATTGATGAGGAAGATTTTCAAGTGCATATTCTCAATCAACTGGGGGACGAATTCAACACCAAAGTCGCTGCTATTCGGGTCCATGAAACCCCTTTATCCTTTCATATACTTGTCGATTGTGAGCGCCAAATGAAAGACACCACCTACAACTTCTCTGGTTGCGACATCAAACTATACCCACCGTCAGTCTGGACGCCATCCACGCTCCACTGCAGACTCATCTCATCGCCCTGCAAGGTTTGGTCAGGGTGGACAACCACGACACAACCGTGGAACTTGGTCTAATCAAAGCTCCCAATATGGAGGTAATCGTTCATCACGATCTACTAATTTTTTGTCAATTTTGTAGCATACCAGGTCATGATACTCGTGACTGCCGTAAACTCTCCCGCTTTCTTTGGGAGAATAACATCTCCTTTGGACAAGCCCCTGCCATGAATGCTCCCCCACTTGGCCCCGGTTGCCAATGTTACCACCTCTCAGTCTACTCAGCCCTCTTCCACATGGATGTTTGACGCTGGAGCATCCGATCATACTACCTCTAATCGTTCCACTCTTCACTTAGTTTCTGAATATGGGGGTCCTGATGAAATCATCCTTGGTGACGGTAAGGGTCTTTTTATTTCTCATATTGGGCACATTTCCCATTCCACTAACTACCGCTCTCTTTCTTTGCCTTACGTTCTGTGTGTTCCTAATTTACGTAGAAATTTGATTTCATCTAAACTTTGCAAATCTAATCATGTTTCTGTGGAATTCTTTCCCACACATTTTTTGTCAAGCATCTGTGCACTGGGGCGCTTCTTTTGCGAGGGGAGAACGACAATGATGTCTATTTTGGAGCCTTGTGCACTCTACCTCACATCAACTTTACCACCAAGTCTTCTTTGCTTGATTTGCATCATACATTGGGCCAGCTCTCTGCTAAAGTTTTGAAGTCAATTATTCATCAGCTAGACCATGTTCCAAGTCTATCATTTTTAGAATTTCATTGTGACTTTTGCCCCATTAATAAAAGCCATAAATTAAATTTGGACAAACTTCGTTTATGGCTAGTAAGCCTTTACAGCTTGTATACAGTGATGTTTGGGGTCCTACACAAAAATTAGTTGATGGTTTCTCTTATTATATTATCTTTGTTGACTTTTACTCTTAAGTATGTTCGGCTCTATCATATAAAGAAAAAAAATCTGATGTTGCTATATTGTTTCCCACCTTTAAAAACTTGGTTGAAAAATAGTTCCAAACACCCCTTATATCCATCTTTTAGACAATGGAGGTGAATATCAAAGCCTCATTCCTATTTTTCAATCTATGGGAATCTCACACTTCACAACCCCCCCCCCCTTCTCATACTCCTAAGCAGAATGGTATTGTTGAAAGACGTCACCCCCATATTGTGGAGACCGATTTAGCCCTACTACACTATGTCGGCCTTCCTCTCACCTATTGGTCTCATGCCTTTCAATCCTCGGTTTATCTAATTAACCGCCTACCCACACAAGTCCTCAACAATCAGACCCTATTTGCTCTCATGCACAACAAACCTCCAACATACACCAAATTAAAACCGTTTGGTTGCTTGTGCTATCCTTGGTTGCGTCCCTATTCCACCTCTAAATTACAACCTCGCTCATCCAAATGTATCTTTCTTGGCTACTCTTCCTCCAAATCCGCCTACAAGTGTCAAGATCTTGTGACCAACCGTCTCTTTCATTCAAGGCATGTACAATTTATAGAAACTCAATTTCCTCTCAAAAATTCCTTTTCCCCACCCACCATTACCTTCTGCCACCACACTTCTTCACCCGCCTACATCCACTTCAGACTACACTCCTGTTCCTTCAACCATGTCTTCCTCCCCACCTCTCTCTACTATATCTCTTTCTCTATCACTACCTACCCAACAATACTTCCCATCTTCCACTCCACCCTCCCCTCTTCCCCAATCCCACTTAAAACATATTCCAGACGACCGAAGGCCATTCCCTCCCCGTCTCCTCCGGCATCTCCTACTGTCCATCCTTCACCCACCAACCCACTACTTCTCTCTCGGCGCAAACTCCTACTTCACCTACCAGCCCAATATCTTCTCCTGTCCCCTCTACTCCTACTTCCACTTCATCGTCTGCTTCATCTCCAATTCCTACTCCCTCCACCTCCTTACACTCTCCTGTCCATCCACCACCTCGAGCTAGAAAACCCAACCCCAAGTACTTTGGTGTTAAGTTTGATAACACCGCTACCTCTTACCCTCGAACCATCCATCCATACTCAAGCATTAAAAGATCCAAAATAATGTATATTATTTTCTCAAATCATTTCATGTAAAATTCTAACAATAAAATAATTTTTTAATTGCATATTATTAAATTAAATATAACTTAACAAAATGTTAACGTTGATTTAATACAGGATACATAGTAAAAACAAAAGAAATTGAGTTGATGATCAATATAACATGGGATCGTTATAACGCTATGTGCAATGGTTTCACTAAAAATTGAAAAAACGTTCCGCCACGTCAGTAGTAGGGCATTTAGTTTAAAATTTTAATTTGTTCAAATGAGAGAGAAAGTTAAGAATTTAATAACAAAATCAAAATAACTATATTTTTTTAAATAAAAAGGAAAATTTGTAATTTGTAAAGAAGCAACATACTATATGAAAAAGTAATAAAATTCAGTTTTATTTATTTATATCATACTAGGTTAAAATCTCGTGTATTACACGGGTTGATAAAATGTAATATTATATACTTAGTAATAAAAAATTTGTATTTTAAAAAACCCGTGTTAATAAAATGTAATATTATATACTTAGTGTAAACTCATGTGTCGGATACTCTTATAAGCTAAGTTTTTTTAGGCGCGTCACTTTTTGATGTTCTTGTTCTCATTTTGGTGTCTATTGGTGTATTGGGGTTTTTGCTAATTCCCCGCTAGCTGTTTTGGAATGAATTTTATTGCTGTTAAAAAAATACTTATTAATAAAAAGTTTATATATTTAAAAACCCGTATATTACACGGTTTGAATACATTAATTTTTATTTAATATAATTTGACGTACATCACTATTTAGTTAAAAACAAAAGTTACATAATTAAATTTTAAATTTTTTAAAATAAGAGATAATTTAAAATAAATGTGTTTTATTAATATAATTAATATTTTTCTTTAAATATAAATCATTATTAAAAAAACAGAGGTGCATTTAATGAGAGAGAGAGAGAGAAAGAGGCGGAAAAAAAATGGTGAGAAGAGATGTGGACGCGACACGTGGCATAAATGATTTTTATTTATTATATAATATAGATTTAGTAAATAAAAAATAAAAAAAATGTTGGATAATAAATATTATGTAAAAAAAATAAAAAAATCGCTTAATTAGATCTAAAACAATCAAACGATCAAAACTTAAAGGAAAAATTTTAAGATGAAATATAATGTAAGCAAAATTAAATAAGGTTTGATGTTGTATTTAGTTATTTTCAATAACTAAATTACCTTAACGAGAAAACACGAATTGTCTAATTATTTCAAAAATCATCTTTTCGCGGGAAAGAGAGTTTTTGACTTTTGTTTTACGAGTCACGTGCCAATTGAGGCTCAGTAGACGTGTTTACTTTTAGACCCGACCCGTTTATAGGATTTTGCCCTATTTAACCCCCCTTTCAACTTCTTCATTTCTTCATAACCCCTGGTGCAAAGGTTCTGATTTCTGAACTCTTTGAATTTGATAGTCATCATATCGCTGTCAGTTTTTGAGGATTGGAGAATCGCTTAGCTCAGGTTGAATTCCGATTCGATTATGTTAATTTCAGCTGATTTTTCAATCTTCATTTGATCAATCATTGTTTGCCAATTGTCCTTTTTTAGGGTTTATCGTAGTTCAAGTTTTTGCAGCGATTTGTAATCTGTTTGATCACAAATTAAGCTATTTAAAACAATTGTGTTAAAAAGGTAACACACACTTATTTTTCTATTTTTTGATAAATGTATACATTTTATGGATTTGGATTTTCAATTTAGTTTTCATTCTTAAAGCAAGTGTTTTTTTAAATTGTTGTTGATTTAAGCGATCATCTCTAAAATCTGCGATTTGTATGGTTGATTACCAGGATCTGATACCTAAAAACAAGGGGCTTTTTGCTGCTTCACAGTTTCTTTTCCCTGTTTACTCAATTCTATGATTCTGAATTTTGATAGGTGGAGTATGAATGCATGATCATGAATTGCATATGTACGGCTAAACTTTATTTTCTTTAAGGGATGGTTTGTTGGCGATTCAAATATGTATTTGCCACCCTGATTGTTCACTTATATAACTATACATACATTCCCTTCGCGCTGAGCTAATTTTTTAAATTGACAATTTCATCTCAAATGATACCTTTTTAGTTAATGATACTTCACATATAGGGGTTTTTTTAGATTGATGAGAAGGGCTTTCTCTTTTATCCGCATGAAGTTTCTTAACTTAAAGGATCTATGTATTGTACATTGTTCCTTTTTGTATGTGAATTGTGGATCAGGAATCAGGTTGCTAGTAAATTGTATGCATTTGTGCATATTAGGATTAAGTTCGTATCATAGAGTAGTACTTGATATAAAAAGGATTCGTTATGTTGTTTTAGATTTAAATCTAGTTCTCTGATTCTTAAATGTTGGCCATGCACGTCCACAAATGACAGTTCTAGATCCTCCATGATTACATTTTTATGGCACCCAAACTGGTGATGTAATGTTAGAGGTCTACATACGGTCATGGTTGTAAAAATCGCTAGGCGCTAGTCGGGCGGTGGGGTGGGGCCTAGGCCTAGGCGGGATTAATCGGATTGGAATTTTTATATGTAATTTTCAGTTTTTTATATATATACACACATTTTTATATGTAATTTTTAAAATTATATATATACACACACACATTTTTTAAAGAAGCTGGAAATTACAAGAACTAAACTGAAAATCGCCGGAAATTTGCCTGAAAGTCGCCGGAATATCGCCAGAACCTGCCGGAATCTCGCCGGAACCTGCCGGAATCTCGCCGGAACCCTACCGGAATATCACCGGAAAAACGGGAAGTGGCCGATTTTTGGCCGACTAGGTCCGCCTAGGCCCGATTTTGACCCAATTTTTCCGATTAGCGATTTTTAGTCCGATTTGGCCAAAATTAATCCTCGACCCGCCGCCTAGCGACTAATCGGCTCCTAGGCGCGATTTTTACAACACTGCATACGGTTATTGTGAAGTTCAAATGTATTCCTAGTCATGTTAGTTGAATTTTAACGGAAACTTACTCAATACAATTAAGTGGATTTTGAATGTCGCCATATACATTGTAAAAGTTTATGCTTATCTTGATATACATTGTAGTTATTTATTCTTATCTTGATTAAAAGTTGTGTAATTAAGCTATATCTTCTTATTATTGATTACTCGTCTCTAGGTGGTTAGGGCCTCCTGGATAAGCAGACCGTGAACACACAGAGGCAAACTGTGAAGGTATTGGATTTGGAACGGCGTTGTCCAGTTATGCCTTCAGCTCAGAGCAGTCAAAGTGATCAACCAGGCATTCATGAGCCTTGGTTTGTATCTGGTCCACTTGAGCTACTCGTGTACCACCAAGATCTCCGCCACCTGCTCCGATTAATTTCCTGGTTTTGTATAATGATGTAATCATATTGTCACTACAGCCTTTCAACAGTTACTTTATGTGATATATTCTAAAAATGACAATGCTTTATATTTCTATTAAGTGTTTAGATTATTAAGGTGCACTTGTATTATGACAGGCTGGATGCTCTAGAAGAGCTCCGAGGACTCCATTTATTGATTCAGATTCAGGTAAACACGCACACTTGATGTTATTTTCTAATTTGATAACCACTTGATCACCTGTATATTCATTGAGCTCATTGATAGCTTGAATACTCAAATGAGGGTTTCATAGAACTTTAAGAAGCTTCTTTGTAGGTTAGAATCTGCGATTATTCTTGTTCTCTTATTTTATTCTATGTATATGCATCGAGCCATTCATAACATGAAATATGAATACGGGTTTCGTAGAAGAGGCTTCTTTCTAGTATAGAATCTGTGAATATTCATGGTAAGAGGCTTCATTCTAGATATGCTCTTCAATCTTCTATTGTAGATTGTTCCCTTTTGTATGTGGATCATGGATCATGAATTATGTATGATCATTCTAGATATGCTCTTCAATCTTCATGTCCGCCCTCATCTCCGCCCTCATCTCCACCATGGTCTTTTCCATGTCCACCCTCATCTCCACCTTGGCCACCATGATCCCATTTTCCTCCAGCAGCAGCACCATCTTTTCTGGTGTCTTCACGTCCTCTTTTCCCAAGTGCTAAGACTAAAAGAAAATTAGAAAGTGTCTCCATTTTGTGTGATTGCATGATCTGAACAACGTGGGGACTTCATTTATATACTACAACTTGAGGGGTATTTACCACTTAACCAATCTTAGGGGTAACTTGTTTACTTTTATTGGAAAATGGAATTAAATAGTTCAAGTAATTTTAGATTGTTTCTTAACAACACGATTCTTAATTAACGTTTAAGTACACAGATTAATTTCTTACTGTGTGCGCTTATAACCCAAAATAAACATATAATTATTATTTTAGCAGAGGGATTTCGTGTTGTAAACAATTAAATCTGATTCTTCATAAATATTTTCTAATTTTGAAGTGGAGGATTCTACGTTTAGAACGACAATATTTATTGTGTATTGATGGTTTATACATACTTAAAATGGATACTCAAATTCAAATCTCTAGAATATTAAAAGAAATTCACAGCTGTTTAAATAAATTGACCTTTAAACTTTCAAATACTGGACCGGTTGTTGGACCATCAAATCAGACGGTCATCGATTCAACAGTTGGTTTGGTCTCAAAAACCTGTCAGTTTTGATATCTTTCCATCGGTTTTCACAAGTTTCATGTGATTCGCGCAAAACAGATTGGTTTAATTGTGTCTGGTTCATTAGCTCATAACAACAAAGTCGATACCTAACGGTTTCTGATTTAATCGGTAAGTCGTGTCTGATTTTCAAAATGATTAAATTCGTGTAGTTTCTTTTGTTGTAATAAATATGTGAATTTGATATATGTTAAAAGGCTAAATCAAATTTGAGCAAGTTTCAAAAACCATTCATCTGCTGTTCAGAAACGATACAATCTTCGAGACGAATAGACAAAGACGTGATAGTATTTTCGACTTGATTGTTAATTATTCTTATTTGTGGTTTTGTAATAGATATCGCAAGGGTATGATAAACCGGGTCTAGTGGCTTAAAAACCTGGTTATGGCTTTGTAATTATTTTAACTTTTCCCGTCTAGTTACTTGCTAGTCGGTTATACGTATAGTTATATATATATAAATTGTAGTTGTTCAAAAAGTCACTTATATTTTTACACCTACAAAAACCACTCAATTTTTATTTATTATTAAGTTTTTTTTTCATAAATATTAATTCTTTACGAAATTAAGTGAGGTAAAAGAAATATATATGAAACTTGGTTACTATTTAGTGATTATTATTTTTCAAGTTGACTTAAACTGATCAGTTATTAAACATGATTAGTTACTTCAGGTTAAAATTGAAAAAAAAATAACTAAATAGTAGCAAAGATTTATGTATGTTTCATTTAAGTCACTTAATTTTAAAAATCTTAAAACTTATAAAATAAAAAGTTTCACAATAATGAAAACTTGAGTGGTTTTTATAGTTAGAAAAAATGTAAATGACTTTAATGAAACAGTCAACAAACTTGGTTACTATTAGATAAATTATTGAGTTAAATATGGTTTTAGTCCTTGTGCTTTAACAAAAATAACCATTTTAGTTTAAAAGTTTAAATTTGACTTTTTCAGTCAAATAGTTTCATTTTTGTATCAATTACAGTCCGAAGTCTCCCCCTTTTACCGCAATCGCCCCAAAAAAACGAAGACCGGAGTCCACTGAAGATGAGAGTGAACCCAATTCTTCATCATATTTAAATAAAGAGCATCTTTTAAAGGTAGTACTTTAATGTTGTGTGAACTAAGATCTGTAACTTAAATCAGTTGGGCTGACAAGCGATGGACATCATGGACTGCACAAGAGATAAGCTACTCAGGCTAGAAATTGGGCTGAACAGTAACTAACTAACTAACTAGTGATTTGTTGGCCCTGTACAGTTCAACAGCCTGCAATCTGCATAGACCCAAACCCAGCCTGCCTGGATCTAGGCCCAGAGGCCCAGATGATGACATTCCTTTAACAGCTGGCCCAGATATAATATCATCGGAAATTTATACATTGCGTATTATTGTATTGGAAAATTAATTTTTAATTATTTAAATATTATGTACAGACGAGAAAGTATTAAAGTAAAATAATTTTAAAGCTTTAAATAATAGTTTTTTTGGGATTCAATATAAATAAATAAATTTGTAACTTCTAAATTATTAAATAAAGTAAGAAATCATAAAATATATAAATTTGGTTTATATATACCGTTAATCTAGAAGAAATTGATAATATACAATTATTTAAAACCGTGCCCCATACTTGGTCTCAAATCTAATTGTAAAATCGTCTCCCACACTCGGTCTCATACCCGTAAGATATATGTCGCGTAATTACTCATCGAGTATCGGGTATACCAGCGGATATCAGATATGCCTGTTAGTTTCTTAAAAAACTACTCTTTTCGATTTCCAAATACATACTATTTTAATTTTTATATAGTTTTATTATCTAAGGAAATCCTTATTATAATAAATAAATAATTTTATCTGACACATGTCGAATTCTATTGAAGTCTAGATTTTTGTTTCTCGCATCTCTCTCATATTAAATAACTATCTCTCTCTCTCTCTCTTATTAAATAATAATAATTTTAAATTATTAATTATCTAAAATTTATTCTAATATTTTATTAAAATTTACCAAATCATAAAAAGATTTCAATTACATATTATTTTAAAATATAGTTTTATAATTCTTAGCTATTTGTTATTTATAATTCTTAAATCTTCATTATTTGTTATTTATAATTTTTAAATCTTCATTATTTCTTTATTCACCAATAACTGATGACATTCAACATACAAATCTTTATAGAAACTGTTGGTTTATAACAAGTTGGATTTTTTTCAACCCGTGTAATACATAGGAATCTAACCTAGTATAATATAGATAAGTTTATTTTCCCGCATCTCTCTTATATTAAATAAGGGGACACGTGTCACGTTTTGGTACCTCCTTACCCTTATTTTTCCGTTTCTCTCTCCTATTAAATAATGATATTAAATAATAATGATATTAAAAAATATATACTTTTAGATATTTAATGTTAATTTAATTATGGATATCTATTATATCACTCACTATATAAATTTAATATGAAATTAATTATGGATGGTTATAATTTCAGACGTTACTTAACAATTTCGAAAAATAAATTTTTATTATGGATAGTTATTATCTATTATTTTAGACAACTAAATTAATAATTCGTTTCAAATTTTATGTATAAATTTTTTAATTTAAAATTTTGTTCGTTATCAATTAAATTGTTCAATCGTTAGAATTTCTAAATCATCATTACTAATTACTATATAAATTTTTCTTTATTCAGCCCGTGTGTAATACACGAGTTTTTTAACCTAGTTAGAAGTATAAAAACTAAAAGTTAACGAATTAGTAGATTGCTTTATTACACAAAGACAAAGAAAAATAAAAGAAAAAGTACACGGGTGTAATTCGGGTAAATTGGTATGTATATTTCAGGCAGGGCCGGTCCCGAGAACTCGGGGGCCCTGTGCGAGTTATAAAAATGGGCCCCAAAAAATTAGACTTACATATATATAATCATTAATAGAACGATAACTGTGATAACAATAAACAAAACAATACTATTATAGCAAAATGATATATTTTAAAAAATGACGGAACTATAAATTTTTAGATAGAGGGTCACAATAGATTTTTTTTTTAAATTCGCAATTATACATCAACTAGTATTAAGATTCGCGCGTTGCGGCTGCGCCGTTGAACCGTAAATAAAATTAACTTCGAACGTTAATGTAAGTAAGTACGTTGATTCCCCACGCGTTACGACGGGGTGTTTAATATTAAAATTTGAACTATGGAGTACTGTGTAGTAAATCAAATTAGAGAAATACTATATTAAAAGTTATCCAACTAATTTTAAAAATGTTAGAAAATTAGAAATAATAGAACTTATATTAAATTAAATTATTATGTGAGTATATTTGATCAAAGTATCTTTACAAATGGATATTTTTACATGATAAAAAATATTTTTTACTTATTTTTCATTTAGAAAATGATAAAAAAGAAACTATCAGTAAAATTATTAGTTATTGGAAAGTAATAATAAAGTTAGATAAAAAATTAAATATTATATTATTGTGAATTAGTTGAACTACTAAATTAAAAATAAATAAAGGGGAATTCTAATGGGACAAGGAATATTACTAATTGCACACGCCGCCACCCTATACGTCCTCGTATAGGCTAATATGAGGCGTATATGGTTTAATCTCACTGACAGAGAATGCCACGTGTCATTCTCTGTCTGGCGGCTGGGACTCATATGTGACGTATTGCACTATACGAGGCGTATGAGTCACGAGTTATATTTTTGCTTCAAAACTTGGCAGATTTTGGGGTTTAAGAAGCTTATACGTGACGTATTGGTTAATACGTCACGTATAAGTTTTTTTTTTTTATAACTTTATTAATATAAGTTTGTTATTTTTTTTAATTTATATAATTTTTATGTTTTTTTAATTTATATAATTTTTAAGTTTTTTTCTAACTATATAATTTTTATCTTTTTTTTAATTTATATAATTTTTATCTTTTTTAAACATTTATTATATTTTTACATTTATAATTTATCATTACAAACAAACAAACAAATTAAACAGTACAAACAAATAACCAAAACATTATATACGTTACATCAAAAAATAAAATATATACATCCAAATGTTTTTACATACATAATAGAAGAAACAACTGAATATAAATAAAAACAACTAAGTCTGACCCGCCCAGCCGTCATCGTGACCCGCCCCGCCCTCATCTTGACCCGCCCCGCCTTCATCCTGACTGGGGTCGCCCGGATACTAACGTGGCGGTGGTAGTGGTGGTGGGTCGATTATGGCGGCTCGTGACAGATCCACGAGGCGACCAACCGCCCACATCATCGGTTCCTCCATGCGCTCGCTATGACAATGCCCGGGTGGCTCTATCCATCCTAACAGACCGACGTGCGTGTCGGGGATGCTTTGGCGGCTGGCCGTGAACAGGCTCGACGTGCGGCTGCGGCACACCATGTAGCGGGTCAAGCATAGGCGGGTCCCCCTGTCCCGGCATCGGCGGCACCGGGACCCAAACCTGGTCCTGGACGGCCCCTACGAACCGAAGGCCAAGCCCCGGGAATCGGTGCATGATGCGAATGCCACTCGCCGTGCGTCGGTCTAATCAGACAAAGGGGGATGGGCGCTAACATCCCATGCTTGTGATCATGCCACAGTGTAAGAATACGCATGAGATAAGTGATGAAAGCGCCGCCATACAAAAGCGCTTCTGCCGCATATAGGCAGATGCAAAATAAAGCGCTACGCATGTGAACAGGGCGCACCGAGTGCCGGTAAGGAGGCAATAGAGAAAGAAGAGGTCTCTATCGGTGCACCAGTCACGGCTTTTCTGACGCGGTGCGATCGACGTCGAGATAAGCCGGTGCAAATATCTATAGAGGGGGTCTCTAATCCTCGAGACCTTCCCGTTGGTACCCAACCAAGGGCTATCTGAAATCAAACCCCAAAAAACAAGGAGATCCTCCTTGTCCACCTCCGTCATCGCCTCGGTGTAAAGTGGCGTGACCGTCTCGGGCTCAAAATACAAGCCCGTCATTATGACCCACTGACGGAGGCTCAGACGGTAAATGTGCCAAAAAATACGAAAGGAGACCTGTAGCGGCTCCTCTGCCTGCTCCTCCCCCTCTAGAGGCGCCAGCCCCTCAGAATACACGAACGTCGAAAGAAACTCGACGACGATCTCTCGGTATGTCTCCGTGTATGCAAGATCGAACAGACGGTCCCACGGTGTGTCCTCGCTGATGATGCCCCTGGCCCGCTCCGCCTCCTGGAGAAGCTCCCAGTCAACCGCCGTCCACGGCCCCATCCTCACCTCCCGTAGCTTCTACCATCGGCCAAAAGCGTCCGAGTCAGGAGGAAAATGCAAATACGGGTAGTGCGCAATATCATCTAACTCGACCATATCAATATCATCATCGTGACCCGCTATATCTGAAAATAATATAAATTAAAAATAAATTATTATTTTAATATTAAAATGTATTTTAATATAATAATATAAATTAAAAATAAATTATTATTTTAATATTTTAAAATTTTATTTTAATATAATAATATAAATTAAAAATAAATTATTATTTTAATATTTTAAAATTTAATATTAAAAAGTATTTTAATATAATAATATAAATTAAAAATAAATTATTATTTTAATATTTTAAAATTTAATATTAAAATGTATTTTAATATAATAATATAAATTAAAAATAAATATTATTTTAATATTTTAAAAATTAATATTAAAATATATTTTAATATAATAATATAAACTAAATGTTTTAAGAAAAGATTTAATTTTAAAAAAAAGCTATATGTGGTGTATAGCTTGTTACCGGGGAACGCAAGCCATACGCAGGTATGTTACCGGGCAACCCAAGCCATATGCGGCAACACTAGACCATACGCTGGTTAGTTACCGAGAAGTTGAGCCATACGCAACGTATAGACCTATACGTGGCGTATGGTTTCATCTTCTTCATCAGATGAACTATACGCCACGTATAGGGCTATACGTTGCGTATAGTTCATCAATATCAATTTATATAATGCTAATTCTACGCAATTTGAAAAGGTAATAATCTAAATAAAAGCTATATTATTGACCGGTAGTGTAGATTACGTACCTTTACGAGTTGAATAGAACTTTTTGGAGCTGATAATCAAGAATCTCCCTTGGCTTCGTATAAGGTTTTGTGTAAAAATGGGGGTGCGTTTGGCCTTGTACGATGGGAGTTCTGAGTATATCCTTGATCTATACGCTTCGTATAGTACAATACGTAGCGTATAGACCATGATCTTTGCAATTCTATACGGTACGCATGGCTCTATACGCAGCGTATTAAATCAAAAATATCTGAAATTTGAAATTTTCATGGTTTCCCTCCCTTTAAAGGCAATACGCCACGTACTGCACTATACGTCGCGTATAGTATTGTTTTTGTGTTGTTTTTTAATTAAATGTTTTTCAAAAATAAAAACTTTAAATGTTTTTCAAAAATAAATACTTTAAAATGTTTTTTTAATATAAAAAATAATAATAAAATGTTTCTTTAATATTTTAATAAAATGTTTCTTTAATATTTTAATAAAATGTTTTATAAATACTTTAGAAATTAATAACAAAATGTTTTATTAAAATAATTATTATAAAATTACATTATCCAACATTCGTTACATATTATGCATAGTTCTGCGCATTAGTTGCCATTATCTTCTTAAGCTGTTCGATACGATCGATGTATATATTTTCTCATTCCGCTGCAACATCATTTCGCTGTATATATGGGCACTGTATAATCTCCGTCTAACTCGACGTGGATGAAATGAGCATTGTTGACATGAACGAACGATACGATTTGATGTTGAGCGTGAAGGTTAGGACCATACCATAATGGGAAAAAGGTTTGATTTCCGTTGATGCTTAATAGGTGAACAATCACGCCAAATCTTTGAGCAATTAAGAGTCTTGTGTATGGCATCGACATCTAACAGCTAACGGGTGCGGCTTTCACATTCTGCCAATCTATAGTGTGACGTAGCTTATCATACTCTTGAAAGGCGACTCTGTCGAATACAGATCTCCACCAATCTTCTTTACCGTCCATCTCCTAGAGAAGCCGTTGGCGAATAAAAAGCCACTGGTTTTCATTTAACTGCGAGTATCTTTTTGTACCACATGCGCTTTCTTATTAGTTTTGTCGGGAAAGACCACCCCTGCGATTCTCGACAACAGACTTTTTTTTACCTGATCGGGTTTTGACATAATTTTTTTTCTCACAAGACCAAGTACTATATCCACGTCTACATTTTCATCCTCGACAAACGACGGTTTTAAATCAAGCTTCCTCCAGAAGACGTCAACCACATCTAACGAGATTCTGCCACATGTATTAAAACGAGATATTCATAACAGTTTGGAATTAGAAAAAGCATGATAAATCTTAAAAGGTGGTATTTATGACCTGTAGCTTCGATCTTTGTCAGACGACAAGCCAATGGCAACCCAAAGCTACTGAAAAGCTGACAACCACACGATGCCTTTTGTTTCCGTAAAGTTGATAACTTAAACCACTTGTTTTCTAACAAATCTAGAGCTTTATGTGAAACTTTACCGTGTAAGTTATCAAACAATACAATAGCTGTGTGGCTGTCCATTTTTCTTATTAGGCTTGTCCCAAACCCATGTTGTAATTGTACATACTGATCTGTAACAATTTCATCAACAAACCCAACAAATCTATCAAGCGAGCTGTTAGCATTTCTAAGATAGCTCTTGAGTAGAGAATGCTGGCTCTCGACTCGGTTCGTTGTACGTTGACCAAAATTGAGATTTCTGTTGGACCAAACTGATACAAACTTTTCTTTATACGGGTCCAACCAATTTTTGTTCACATAGTCTATAACTTCTGGAAAAATAATATGTATAATGTAAACCGTAATAAATATTTTAAATTATAAACAATATGTATAAGGTAAAAATAAAAACTTACTTCCTCATCCAGCTGAATACAGTCGTTCGTAGAGTCGGTTGAAGTTGTACTGGTATACATCTGGCGTGGGAGACTCGCACAATACCGACCATGAATACTTGAATTTTGCCCAATCTTCGTCTGTAAACGATGTCTTGCAATGTTTTGAGATATTCTCATGTATGTGCCACCTGCATAGGTACTTGGAAGTGTCTGGGAATATTTTATCACACGCGTTCATAAGAGCTTTGTCTCTGTCTGTTACTATCACAAGCGGCTCCATACACTTTTGCAACATACATTTGATTTGTTGTAGCACCCAGACGAAGTTTTCCTCCCGTTCTTTAGATATAAATGCATGAGCGACGCAAAAAGACTGGTGTGTGGAGGTCACACCGACGACTTGGACAAATGAAAGTCTATACATGTTTGTTTTGTACGTCGCGTCGATCATAAACACGTGCGGGAACGCACGCCACAACTCGTACGATTTCGGATGAACAAAAAATACCTCCTCCACGACATTTGTGGCGGGATCCTCCCGAGTATAGTAGACGTACTCTTTAGAAGAAAGCAGGTGCTCCAGAATCTGCATTGGAGTTTCACCGACTCTCGTTTCGTTCTTTATCTTTTGTATCAAATTATAAATGTCCTTTTTAATACACCTACTTTCAGGGTTTTGCTCCCTTTATGGTTGCCAGAATATTACGTGACAGCATGTTTTGCGAATACAGCTTCACCACCAGAAGTTGTTCCGACTGAGACAGTTTCCTGGCAAACGTGTGCGCCTCAAAATGTAGACTAGGATTGTGGTTATGACTGCCATCTAATCGTGGCCGTAGACGTACGTTCGCCGTGTCAGTCACACACACGCCACACCTTGATAACCGGTGCCGACGGGTCGTCGCCTTTTCTCCTAGATCGTCGGGTGACAATGGCGTAACCATTATCACGTCCTCTGTGGACAACCCAATCCACCAATTGTTCACGAGACTGAAAATTCTGCAACAACGGTACGGTAATAGTTAATAAACAACAAACTAATTGTAGGTATATATATGAAGTAATTGTAGGTATATATATGACGTAATGCTATACTTGGTCAGTTTTATACGACACGGTTGCATGAGTTTGTTCCTCGTCTTCGGACTTGTTAGCCGGTTTGTTCCCCGCGTATTCGAAGTCATCGGTTTGTTGTGTCGGGTAAGATAATTCACCCGCGTATAAGAAGTTATCGGTGTGTTGTGTCAGGTAAGACTTTTCACCCGCGTATGCGAATTCGTCGGTGTGTTGTGTTGGGTAAGATTGTTCACCCGCGTATACGAAGTCGTCTGTGTGTTGTGTCGGGTAAGATTGTTCACCCGCGTATACGAAGTCGTTGGTGTGTTGTGTCGGGTAAGAGACTTCACCGTATACGAAGTCGTCTGTGGGTTGTGTTTGGTAACAAGGTTCACCGCATAGGAACTCGGGATTGCTTAGTGACTCGTTCAAATCTGGAAGCCTTACCCGTTGATTAGAATAAACGTCGGACGAGACCTCCTCCTGGTTCACACCTTGACCGCCAGAACTTTGCGGGTTGTTTTCCAACGACTCGTTAGAATATACCTGAAAACCGTAGTTACCATCCAACCACCAAGACATGGCTATAATTTATTTACCATCCGAATACCCTTTCCGCCATATTTTAGGTTTTTATTTACCATCCGTAACAATTATTAAAACACCATATAGTTTTATTTGGTGGTTACCGAATTCACCAAAACCTCATTGATGCAAACCAATCATTAATTACTTGTATGTTTTATTTTGAAGCTCCAACCTCAATCAACTCATTTTTCATAGGTTATCCCGTACCAAGAGATGTATATCTTCAAGGGATAATATGACATATACGGTATACCTATATCTTATTATCTATTTTTATGAGTTTTATTCCTATTGTTTAGTTTCTAGTTTGATTACATTTTCAATAATATTTGATCCGTAAAGTTTATTTTCTGATCCAACATTGCAAGATCTTTGGTTTATAATGAAGCCGATGAAGAAAAGTGTGAAGTAGTAGAAAGATCTGCAAATCGACAGAAACTCCTGTAACACGAAAGTAATTTGCTCCTGAAATTGGGTATAATCTATCTACACTTGAATCCTCTATTTTCCTACTTTTGAGTTTTTATCCCAAAAAAATTATTAAATCTTTATCTCAAACTGCACATTTACAAATTATTAACTTAAAACGCCCATTTTGGTGAGGAATGACCTGCATTTCGAGACCTATTAGGCCATTGTTGCTCCAAATTGTTTCTTTTCTTCATAATTGATGACACAGTAGGGCTATAATACTCATTACCCCGATGAGATGTCGCACCATGTGAAAACACCTTTCTACCCTGCTTGTAGCTTCTCTGTTTTTCAAGTGACCGTCCACGAGCCACTGGGCTAGCCTGGATCGGACCCCACCGGTTGTAGTTCACACAGCTCTGGCTCCTCCCAACCTGCTGCTGACCTAACCGCCCTTCTTTAGGGCTCGGGAAGTTCCGGCTCTCCGCTGTTTCTGCTGAGTACATGGTGGTCTCTCCTTCACTGATATACCCATTTTGCCCCTCCGACACCTGGCCCAGGGACGAACATGACTGGGCCACGCCCTCGGCTCCGTTTATCGAATCCATTGAAGCGATATCAGCTTCGGTTACAGTATTTGATTGTTTAACAGGCAGGGTTGGCCCGGCCCCGGTTGGTCTAGCAGTCTTGGGAGGGAAATTGATGTCCAAAAGCTGAATTTGGGTGTTTCTGTTTTTCTTAAACGGGACGGATGTGAGCTTTGGTGACTCGTATATCTCGGGTGTCAGGATTCCCTGTACATGAGCGGGTTGGTCATGGGCTGGTGTTTCATCTTGGCAACTATTCGTGACTGGGGAAGAACTGGGCCCGGGTTGGTCTTTGGATTTAAAGGTCAGGTTTTCTGATGTTGGAGTTGTCGGGTCATTTTCGGGCCCGGTAGTTTTGAAAACTTGTCGCATAGTGAAGGAAGCGCACGATTGTTCGCTTTTTTGGCCTGTTGACATTAGTCTAATAAGGGGTAGTTTCGGTTTGTTGACCAAATCATCCAAACTGCCTTCCCAATGCTGGTTTAACCAATCAATAATAACTGGAATCGGGATGCCAAATTGCATGGGGAGGTCTTTCTTCCACGAGGATGAAGAAGATGATGATGCTGATGTGGATTTCGTGTTTGGTGATGTGGCGAGTTTCATAGGGTCACAAACCATGAACGAGAGGTTCCCATGTGAATCGAATCCGGCTGAACCAGGGCTCCATGTTACACCATCGGTGCAGACTTTTATGAGGTTGTCAGTGGCTATAACCACCTTTCCTTCACCAACGGTTAGCTCGTTGTTTTCGGTGTAGCCTAGAAGGTATACCACGTTACCCAGGTTTAGACTTGGTTTAGAACAGGTTTTCAAGTAGTGAGGCTGCTGACTTGGCATGTTTGATTCTCCATCCATGGAGTCAAGACCCACTATTGTTAGATCAAGAACTGAGCTAGTTATGAAAAACCTGTTATTTGATTAAATGGCATGAGTAACTTTTGTAAAACAAAATAGATGATGTGAAATAAAAATAATATTGAACAGTATTTTCAAAAATACAAAGGTAGAAGTAACATTCGCTTCCTGAAAAACCCGAACCTGACTGGAAAACCCAAAACATTAGGGGCGAGTATTCGGGTATGGGACTAATAAAAAAATTTGTGGGTACGGGATGGTATTAGGTGATACCCGGCCCAAGTACCCAAACCATGCATGCTCTTTTACCGGGACCACCCAAAAAAAAAAAATTTCGTTTTTCTTTGTCCTTGGGTAGTAGAGTAATAATCCACTGAGTTTTTAGTTTTTATATTTCTAATTTCCTTAGGTAATTAAAACCAAGAATGTATTTTAACAAAATAACGGGTACACCCGATAACCACGGTTATACCTGACGGATAAAGAGTAATCGGGTATCCGCTGAGTATCGGACACAGTTTTACAATTAAGGGGTTGTTTGGCATTGCCTTTTGAAAGTGACTATCTGATTCCTATAATCATTTTCTAGTCTATGTGTATATGAAACTAATTCAGATTATCAAATTATTTAGTGGTCATATTACATGTAAATCCTTAAGTAATAACCAAACACTATCTTAATTCTGATTATTTGATATCACATAATCAATTTCAATATGCAAGAAGGGGGAATTAAATAAATCTAGCACTTCAATCAAAATTGAACTAATTAGGGCAACTAACTTCAAATTCTATTAGATCTGAACACCAATTTCAAATTCAAACAGTAAATCAGATCAAAATTAAAGCATTACCTGTGAGGGAAAAGGGAAGCACCGACACCGTTTTGAAGCCGGATCTCGGCGGCCTCAGCGGATGCTACAGACGGAAGGATGGCGTGTGTTGTAAGGAGAAGGTTCCGGTGGATAAGGAATCCCGTACCGGAAAGCAAGCAGCCGGTTGAATTAATCCGGGCCATGGCGGGACCTTTGCCGGAAAAAATGGAGGCTTTGGTTCTCTCCGACTTACCTCCACCGTTACAGAAACACCACGACTCCCCTAAAACCCCCATTCCTGCTTTTAATCCTCAACTCAATGCCTGGCGTTGGAACCTTCAGAATGTGACAGAGAGTGAGTATGTGTGGAGGTTTTGACTATGGCGTTGGGTATTTGATAGTTGAAGAAGCTGATGAAATTGTTAGAAGGAAATTGAACGCTGAACAGGTGCAGATTTATTTATTTATTAATTTAAGGATGAATTATTATTATTATTATTATTATTATTTTAAGCGTAATAGTGTGTATTCATGAAAACTGATAACGTGATATCTACTTTTGTCTATTTGATTCTATATAAAAATGATTACAACAATAATTATAGTTTATACATGATAATTAAATCAGTAAAAAAAAAAAAGGTTTTTCTTTCACCGGGGTGTCAGTGTGAAGAGCCTCTCTATCATTATGTGATATAGGAAAGATTTATTTCCGTCTCACCCTCCCCGTATCGCATGAGTGTTCGTTTGTTATGTGTGTAGGTATTTGTTGTTTATTTATATATAAATAAGTTTAAGTTAAATAATAAATACGTTGAAATTAAACAGATAACAAGAAAATAAAGTTAAAATTTTATAAATTTATAAAGATTAATGTTACATTATTATTTGTTACCTCAGAGAGCAGTGTTTTAATTCATAAACAATAAATTTGATTTTATTCTGATAGTATATGAATAACAATAATTTTTTTATGAAATTTCATTTACCACTTTATTCTTTTTTTTTCCTTTACAAATGGCAATATTCTCCGGACTTCAATGCCACCATGCACCATGACACTCCCATCACACCATGTGCTATACCAGCACAAACAAGTTGTTGCATTTACATTTACCTTAAAATGATCAGAATTAATAAATAATATATATATATATTGACAGGTTAATTACAGAATAATAAATTATTATTAAATAACAAATTTAAATCATTTAAGTTTTTTTTTCAATTGTTCATAATTTTTAAATTTTGTATGTTTTAGATACAAATGTGTACGTTTTTATACATCAAAAAATATCAAACTAATTTTTTCATATGTTTTTATAATTTTTAATAGTAACCTACACATGTGTAGGTAATATATATAAACAAAATTTGTTGGTATTTTTCTTTTGAATTTCAAGGTAAACGAATAAATATTGAATTCTATTGTTTACTTTTGTTTTGAAAAATTTTAAACTTGAAAAAATGAACGATTAATCTTATTTTGCGTGTTATCACAATATTTACTGTTCTACGTAAAACTCTCCTCTCTCTAGCTGGGTTGTTGACTGGGGCAAATACGATCGTAATTCAAGAAGATCGGTCGTAATTCAAGAAGATGATAGCCACATAGCCGACCGTCATTCAAGAAGATAATGGCCACATGGGTGATCGTCATTCAAGAAGATGATAGCCACAGGGACGATCATGATAGGGTAATTAGAGTTAATACGGTTTAAGGGGATGGGGAAATAATTAATGGTTTAAAATATTGATAAAATAAAAAAATATGTAAAAAAGACCTAAATACCCCTCATTTACCGTTAAAATATGGATGGAGTTAACTGATTGGATGAAAATGTCAAGATTTATAGACCACGAAGATACACACGAGAAAAATAAACTTTATAGAGTAAACTAACAAAAATGACTAAACTAATTTAACGAAAATAATAGTTTACTCCATATATAATGTTAGACTTAGAAATACTTTACTACTTTAGATATGTGTACTGTATGAATAAACCTACGAAAAAATCAATATTAAGGGCATTTTGGTCCACTAAATTTCTAGGGTTTGTGTTCATCAAGCAAACCATTAATTCGCACATCAAATCCAAATCCAAATTCGTTTTCGTCTCCGAATCATCCCACTCCAACAAAATAGACCCAGATCTCGATCGTCGATTTCAAGCTCTCAGATCTAAACCCAACCCTAAAACAAAAATTATAATCTGTTTGCTCGATTCGCTGCTTTTAAAGTTCCTGATGCTTCGAATTCCATAGGTGAAGACATGAAGATTGTGAAAGTTGACAGTTGTCGCATCGCTGATGTGGAAGACGAATATGAAGAACATGAACACCACAAAATGTTGTTTCGTATTTTTTTTCTTTTTGCATTTTAAAAGATATTTCTTATGTGTTTTTTTGTTTATTTAACACTTTAAAAGATTTTAAGATTTGTTGTTTTGTTTATTTGGCCTTTTAAAAGATTTTTAAGATGTGATGTTTTGTTTACATTATTCAATCTTGAAATGTATCGTTTGAATTGTGTTGTTTTTCAGTATTGCGTTGTTTTCTGGATTCAATCCCTAAACAACACAGTTTTATGGTAAAACGATACAATTTTATAAAATACCGTTTTATTTTTTAATTTAGCAGTACTCAAATTAAAGATAAAACGCTCGATTTTATGGTAATTTTCTTTTAAAAAATAATGTCTTATAAAAATATTATTTACGTTTAAAAAAAATTGTGAAACTTAAAAAAAAAATACAACTGTGAGTTTTCCATAAATGCTTCTCCAGCCTCTTAACCCTTTGATTAGCAAAATTGATAAATTAGATTTTTCTTACTAACCATTTATATGGGAATATCTTTATTATAATAAATAAATAATTATGAGAACATGTGTCGACTTTCGGTAAAGTCTAGATTTTTGTTTCTTGCGTCTCTCTGCTATTAAATAATAATGATCTTAAATAATTAAGTTATAATGATTTTTGTTTATCGCATATCTCCTATTAAATAATAATGAATTTAAATAATTATATATCTAAAATATAAATCTTCTCATTCTAATAATTTATTTTACTTACTAAATCATAAGAAAATTTTAATTATATATTATTTTAAAATATAATTTTATAATTCTTAAATTTTCATTATTTGTTATTTATAGTTTTTAAATATTAATTATTTCTTATTTCACAAATACCTGATAACATCCAATATACAAATCTTCATAAAAATTATTGGTTTACAACATGTTGGATTTATTTAACCCATATAATACAAAGATTTCTAAACTAGTTCCCTATACACACAAAACAAAATACATATGTTTAAATACATGTTGTATTTGGATATTGACAGAGAGTAAACAAGAACCATAAAAGTATTAAAATCATTAAATTATTTTGAGTAAACTCCGGTTTTAGTCTCTGTGGTTTGGGCTAATTCTCGCTTTTAGTCCAATAGTTTAAAAATCCTGATTTATATTCAATAGTTTCTTCATTTGTCTCATTTTTAGCCAACTCACTAACCTCCATCCATTTATTATGTTAAGTTAAGGTGAAAAGACGAAAATACCCTTAACCTAATTATGTAAGTTATTAACATGTTCAATAGTTGAAGGATCATTTGTGTAATATTTTATAAACTCATTTTATATACTTAGAAGATAGCTTCAGCACTCCACACCACCTCCATTGTCACCATCACACCCCCACCACCGCCACCACCGCCGCCGCCACCCCTACTATCATCGCCTTTTCTCTCTAGCCTCTGTACCCACCATCGGATCCGGCAACCAAGAAATTCACCACTGGAAGCTTAAACCCCACCTCACCACTGGAAGTAAAAAGCCCCAATCGGTGGTGGGTTTGGAGGGTGAAATTGGTGATGGGTCTTTCAAGAATTTTGAGAAAAATAAGGGGAAAGTTTTAGGGTTTTCTGAATCTGGGTTTAAGGGTTTTGTTACAGAGAGAGGTGGAGGCGGAGTGGAGGTGGAGGTGGAGGTGCCGCCGGAAGAAGTCGACAAGAAATGGAGTGGCCGGCTCCATGGAGTGCTCTCCTCTGGTTCTGGTTGAGGCATAGATACACCGTCACCTGCAGAAGTTGCTCTCCTCTGGTTCTGGTTCTCATTACAGAAGCTGCTTCTGGTGGATAAGAAGATGGAATCGCCGTTCTCGAATCCATGCCGGTTTCATCCACCTACTCCTCGAATTTCAGATCTGGAACTCTTGATGCTGGTAGAGAGAGGGTAAAGAATGGTGGTGGCCAGATCTCATTTAGGTGGCGGTGTTTGACCAGATCTCGTTTAGATGGTGGTGTAGTGAACGGAGGTGGTGTGTTGGTGGCCTAGCCGGAAAAACGAGGTGGTGGCCGGATTTTTTGTCGGTGGTGGTGAGTGGTGACAATGGAGGTGGAGGTGGTGGTGACAAAGGAGGTTTATGTAAATTTTAGTGTTTTTATGGAAAAGAAAGATTGTGGTGGTGGATATTTTTTACTTTTGTTATTTTTTTTAATAACAAGGGTATTTTTGTCTTTTAACAAATAGTTAACAGAAAAAAACAAACGATGTTAGAGGTGTGGGTTTAATTGAGACAAAAATGAAACCACAATGACTAAAACAGAGAAATTAAAACTAATGGACTAAAATAGGGAATTGGCCCAAAGCACAGGGACTAAAATAAGGAATTGGCCCAAAGCACATGGACTAAAACCAGAGTTTACTCAATTATTTTTTTAGTTCATATATCTGATATGATATATTGATATGCTTACAAGTGTACATCGTCATATGCGTCCGGACTGTTAACAAATGAACATGTACAGAGAAAAGATGGATACTCAATATTATTCAAGTGAAAATTAGCTTACAAATAAAAAGAAAGCAAACATTAAATAGGAAGCTAAATGGGCTAAAGCCCATAACAGACTAATTATGCTAACATCCTCCCTCAAACTCACAATGCAACAGAAATAAACATTGAGAGTTTGTCACACAAAAAACGAAACTGAGATGTCGATTGAGCCTTGGTGAAAATATCTGCAATTTGCAAGGCTGATGGAACAAAAGGAAGTGAGATGGTCCCGAGCTGAAGATGATGACGAGTAAAATGACAATCTATCTCAATATGTTTTGTCCGTTCATGAAAGACAGAGTTCTTGGCGATATGCATAGCACTTTGATTATCACAATGTAATGGGGTAGGCGAGGAAATGACAACCCCCATGTTTGACAGAAGACATCGTAACCAAAAAATTTCACATGTAGTCACAGCCATAGCACGATATTCAGCCTCAATGGAGGACCTAGAAACAACATCTTATTTCTTGCTTTTCCATGAGATAAAGGAATCACCAAGGAAAATACATAAACCAGTAGTGTATTTACGATCATTAGGATCACTATCCCAATCAGCATCACTATAGGCACGCAATTCCAGAGAAGATGTAGAGGGGAACAGAAGACTTTGAAACTGAGTGCCACGAAGATATCTCAAAATACGAAGAACAGCTCCCCAGTGAACAGAAGTAGTAGCGGTAACAGCATGAGCGATATCAGGGCGAGTAACTGTAAGATAAACCAAACTGCCTACAATGGTAAGATATAGGCTTGGATCAGATTGAGTGTGTTGGTCTCAAGAGGAGTGTCTGCAATTCTGTTATCAGAGAGTCTCGCACGTTGAAACAGATCAGAAATATACTTCGTCTGAGAGAGAAGATATCCCCTTTTAGATTGAGCTACCTCAATCCCCAAAAAATACCGTAATAATACCAAATCTTTCATAGCAAAACGGTGAGTCAAGTCACGTTTCAAATATTCAATGTCATCATAATCATCGCCTGTAATAATCATATCATCCACATATAAAGACAAGAGAATGCGTCCAGCATTCGTACATCGAACAAATAATGTTGAATCATGATTGATAGGAAGAAAACCAAGAGAAGTGATGACTGTAGAGAATTTTTCAAACCAGACATGAGGAGCCTGTTTGAGCCCATATAGAGCTTTTCGAAGCCGACAAACTTCACCGGGCTGATGAGCTATTCCCGGGGGTGGAGTCATGTAAACCTCCTCATGAAGACCACCATTCAGAAAGGCATTTTTAACATCCATTTGACAGATCTTCCACTGACGAATGGACACAACAACTATTAAAGTACGAATTGTTGTCATTTTTGCCACAGGAGCAAAGGTCTCCTCATAATCCATACCATACGTTTGCGAATATCCTTTTGCCACAAGTCTGGCCTTGTATCGTTCAACAGAGTCATCATACTTTGTCTTAATCTTATACACCAAACGACAACCAACCTTATGTTTACCTGATGGTAGTTGAACCAAATCCCAGGTGTGGGTCTGATGAAGAGCGGTGAGCTCTTCAGACATAGCATTTTGCCATAGAGGGTTAAAGACAACCTCTCTATATGATTCTGGTTCAGACATATGATGAATGCTTGTGATAAATGAACTAAACGAAGCAGAGTAGGCAGAGTATGCAAAGTCTGGTAGTTGAGTAGACTTACATTCACGAGTAGACTTTCTCGGAGGTGGAGGATTTCTAGTTTCAACCAGCGGAGGATCAACATTAGTACCGAATGACGTGGAAGGTTCATGATCTGGCACATCATGTGCAACAAACGTATCTGGAGCAGGCATATTATAATCAACAGACGAATCTGGAACATCAGAGGTTGAGACATCAATGTTGCTAGCAAAAGGATCAATGTTCTGAAGATCTGACTTTGTTACATCATGTGACTTAGCTGGAATCGAATAGAAGGGAATATGTTCAAGAAATGTAAATGTCTTGATACATATAACTTCTGTCTTACAAGATCAAAACAACGATATACTTTCTGTCCCGTGCCATATCCTTTGGGACCACTGGCATAGCCTAAGAAAACACATAAGGCTGACTTATTTGTCAATTTGTCTCGTTCAACATGAGGACGAAGAGCAAAGCAAGTACATCCAAAAACCTGTAACTCACCATAATCTGGGCGTTCACCGAAAATACTTTCAAATGGAGACATCCCATCATTGTGAGAAGTAGGGATCCTATTAATCACATGTTGGGTGGTCAGGAGTGCTTCTCCCCAAAAGACACTAGGTACCCCAACAGATAAAAGGAATGAACGAGCGGTTTCCATAAGATGGCGATGTTTCCTTTCAGCAACACCATTCTGTTGAGGTGTGTCAGTACAATACGATTGGTGTATGGTACCATTTGATGCAAGCAACTGAGTAAAATCGTTAGAGGTGTATTCACCCCCTAAGTCACACCTGAAGCACTTTATCACAGTCGAATGCTGCGTTTGAACGTAAGCCCTAAATGTTTTATAAATGTCAAAGAACTCAGATCTTGTTTCATAAGGTACACCCAGGTATAATGAGTGTAATCATCGATAAAGGAAACATAATAATGTGAACCACCCTTAGTGGATACTGGTGATGGTCCCCATACATCAGAATGAACAATATCAAATGGTGCAACAGAATGAGAAATACTTTTATCAAAAGGTAAAGTAGAAAATTTGGCAAGTTTGCAACCACTACAATCAGAAATATCACAAGTTTGCAACTGACCTAAAACGCCTGAAGAAACCAAAAATTTTAAACGAGATGCGGATACGTGTCCCAAACGAGAATGCCAAATATAAAATTCAGAAGACAAAGAACTTAAACGAAAAAAAGATAAATCAACATTGGAGGCAGCAACACCAGGTGCAGGCACTTTGAGTTCTTCTAGGACATATAAATCTCCCACCCTACGACCGATCCCAATCACCCTCTGAGTGTGTTGATCCTGCACAACACAAACAGAGTCACAAAAGAAAACCCAAATTCCAGACTTACACAACTGACTGACCGAAGCAAAATTTAAGGCAAGCTTCGGAATATAATAGACATCATTGAGAGACACATGAGGGGTAGACACAGAGCCAACACCCTCTACCGACATAGATGTAGCACTAGCAGATATGACAGAAACGGGAGACAAAAAAAAGAAAAGAAGACAGATAGGGAGACATATGATGTGAGGCACCAGAATCCAAAATCTATAATGATGACGAAATACCTGAGGTACCAGATGAAGACAGTCCCGCAGCAGACATAGCGTTAGGGTTGGCGGCAAGAAACTGTCTGAACTGTTCAAAAATCTACGGATCTAGAGCAGATGGTGGTTTAGAAGTTTCTACAGATGGTGGTGTGGCAGCAGCAGTAAACTGAGGTGGTTTAAATGTCCATGAAGATGGACCAGATGAACCAGCAGAAGTGGATGAGCGAGACGGAAAATGTCCACCTGATCTGTTCTGTTGTGGGAGCTTCTGCAAGTTAGAATTCTTTCTGCTAAATAATAACAGACATTGAGACTTTCAATGATTTTTCCCTATGCAGAATGCACATTCATCAAAAGCAACTTTAGCACCTTGTCTAGACTAGTTAGGAGGAACGACAAACACAGCTGGAGTAGTAGTTACTTTAGGACCTTTATCAACCTGAGATTTTAACCGAGTTTCCTCTACAATCAACTCGTGAACAACCGAATCAACTGTTGGAAGAGGTGGAATGATAATCATTCCACGCAGTCCTTCAAAATCTGAACGTAATGCCATCAAGAATTGTACCAAACGTTGTTCCTCCCTTCGATCAATATAAGGTTTAAACACCTTCAGTTCTGCAGATTCTGTAAATGCCAATTGATCCCATAAATCCGTCATAGCTCCATAGAAGTCTTGAATGCTCATCTCATTCTGTTGAAGAGCACGGATATCAAACTCCAACTGATACTGCTTGGCAAAATTAGACTGAGTATACAACCTTTCCAAATGATCCCAAACCTCCTTAGTTGTATCATATTTAGCTAATTGAATACCAATGGACTGACCTACAGAGTTGTTGATCCAAGTGATAACTTTAGAGTTATCCGTTTCCCATGTATCGAGAGCTAAGGCATATTCAGCAGCCTTAGACTTATCAGTAGGTTTTTCCTTTGTACCGGTGACATAACCCCACATATTTTTCCCTCGAAGAAAGTTTTTCATTACGTAACTCCAGTAGGCATAGTTTTTACCATCCAGACGAGTACTAATAGACTGAAGAGAGTTATCTTTTCCAGCCATATTATCAAAACAGAACGACAGCAGAATAACCACAAACTTTAAATACCGCAAACTTCAAATACCGCAAACTTCGAATACCGCAAACTTTGGAATACCGCAAACTTCGTACAACCGCAAACTTCGAATACCGCAAACTTGAGGTAACCGCAAACTTGAATACCGCAAACTTCGAAAATCGTGACAGAAACAAGGTCTAAACCTGTCAATCTGTCCATAAGCTCTTCCAAACACATAATTCAGTTCAAATAAAACGAAATCCGTAACTTTGATACCTAGTTGGCAAACTTTGAAACTGCAAACTTGAGGTAACCGGGCTCTACCCTTCAACAACGAAGCGGAAGCGACAACAAAAATCTTCAATCAAGCATGAATCGATTCAGCTCTGATATCATGTTAACAAATGAACATGTACAGAGAAAAGATGGAGACTCAATATTATTCAAGTAAATATTAGCTTACAAATGAAAAGAAATCAAATATTAAATATGAAGCTAAACGGGCTAAAGCCCATAACAGACTAATTATGCTAGCACGGACCATTCAAATGTGAAGGGATGAAATCATGTATGTATTGAAAGGTATATTTATGATTTTTGTTTGACTATTAATCGATATCTACATATGAATGGACTTAATCGCATGTGAATTTATGATTTTTGTTTGACTACGATATCGATTACTTTTTGTATTTGAAAAGGTTATGGTACTTTTCTCAAAATAACGACTAATTGTTGAGTTAGACATAGTGTTTTGAAACCTGGACCGGACCGGGAAATCTGATGGTCGGATCGATTGGCTATTTTTTTATCTCTTTTAAATCTTTTGGATTCATATTTCGTAGCTAATTGTTAGTTTAAAAGTATTGGAATTGACTTGTTGGTGGTTTTTTAAGGATTAATGCTTGTTTGAATTGATTTATTTTTATAATATTTATGACGTTCGGTTTTTAAATCCGGTCCGACCAGTGGACCGGTAAGGAGACCGGTTCGACGTCTAGTCCGGTTCTGAAAATATTGGTTAAGACATATTATATTAACTAGTTGAATATCCGTGCTTCGCGGCGGGTGTCAGGTCGCCTAATTCGCTCATAATAGGTTCGGTTCATCACAGTACCACAATGGTAACGACACTCGATATAGGCTATGATACAAAAAAAACTCGATTTGAATAAAACTCAATTTTCAAATAAATTTATATCGGAACGTTTACAAAAAAAAACGTGCAATCTGTTATTTGAAAAAGTTAACAAATAAAAACGAAATTAATAGAAAATTAAACGGGTTAAAAGTATATATTATATATAGTACATGGGTGAAAACAAAAAAAATTAGCACGACATGGCCACATTTGAATGGAATTGCAACTGATCAACCTGGCTCTCATTTAATCTATTATGTAACTAGGTTAGAAACTCATGTATTACACGGGTTGAATAAATCCAACTTGTTGCAAACCAACAGTTTCTATGAAAATTTGTATGTTGGATGTTAATTGTTATCAGTCGTTGGTAAAATAAGAAAATAATTAAGATTTAAAAGTTATAAATAACAAATAATGAAGATTTAAGAATTATAATTAACAAATAATGAATATTTAAGAATTATTAAATTATATTTTAAGATAAGATCTAATTAAAATATTTTTATGATTTAGTAAGTTTTAATAAAATATTAGAATAAATTTTAGATATTTAATTATTTAAAATTATTATTATTTAATAGGAGAGGGAGAGAGAGTTATTTAATAGTATAGAGGAGCGAGAAACAAAAATCTAAAATTACTAAAAGTCGACACGTAAAAGATAAGGTTATTCATTTATTATAAGAAAAATACGTTAAATAATGATAATAAATAACGTAATAGTTGCCAACCACCTTTTATAAGCACAAAAAATATGATTTAGTGTTTAAATATACCGTCGTTAAAAAAAGTGTTTAAATATACCACTCACCAGGTTAGAATCTCATGTATTACACGCTTGAATAAATATAATGTTACAGACTTAGTAATAAAAAATTTATGTATTTAAAAACATGTGTATTACACGGGTTGAATAAAATATTACGTGACAGTTATAAATTCTGTTAAATTAATTTTTAAAATATTTTTTTAGCTGAGTATTAATTTCTTTTATGTAAGTGATAAATGTTAATTAATATTAAACTTTAGAAACCCGGTGTATCACACAGTTTGAAAAAATGTAATGTTATATATACTTAGTAATAAAGATTTACATATTACATATTTATGAAAAATGATTTATAAAAAGAATTATAGAAGACATTATTATTTAGTAGGAGAGAGGGGAGGAAAACAAAAAATTATAAAAATAATTAAAGAAATTTGTATAATTAATATGAGAGATAGGCGAGAAAAAAAGTTAAGGATATATAAAAGAGTGACAAGTATCCCATCAAAACTTTTATTTATTATATAGTATAGATACGTCATAAGTCGCTACTGAATATAAATTAAAGTCTACATTAAATATGGGGACCATTAATTATATGAAACCCGTTTTTAAATAAAGTTACAACTCCATTTTCATTATTGCAATATTACACACACAAAAGCAACCCATGTTTCCTTCCTTTTATGCTACATCATTATTCATAAGTGCAATATTATTCATTATTTCATATATTTTCAACATAAGTAACAACAAAAAAAAATCAATTTATTTATTAAATTAGGCAACTTTCAAACAGTCATCTCATATGAAAAATGACGTATTTTAGTGATACAATATTTGGACATTTTAAAATAAAAAAGAAGTTTGTATGTAAGTTATAAAATGGTTTTTTTTTTAATGGAAACAATGTCTTGGTTGATTTTATCATAATAAATATGTAGCGAAAATAAATTGAGTATTTCATCAAATTTGACACAATATTTATTTGAAAATAAAATAAAATTATTGGGTAGATGTTAGTATTATAATATGAAAAAATTTGAATATAAATATTGGTGTGATATCGAATTAACTTCGGTTTTAGAAAGCGTGAAGCACACCGATGCGATAGAATCTCCGGAGTCGAGGCGTCTCGGTGCGAAGCCAAGGTGCATGTATCATATGCGTGAGGCACAAGTTATTTATATAACACTTTTTATATTTATGAGATTAAATAATCTCTATATATGATTTAATATATAGATCACCTATATTGTAAAATCTAAAAAACTATATGTACAACTTCCCGATGCGCAAAATCTTCTCATGTACAAGAAGGGCGCCTAACACTACCCGTGACTGAACCCGCAAATCTATATAGGTAAATGTACCCGCAAATCACTACCCGTGACTGAACCCGCATTGACGGCGGCGGTGTACCCGCGTCAACCCGATTACCCGAGGGTGCCCCTTTCACCCTTAGAGCATGTGGTATGGTCCCGTGAGTTACCCTCACGCCGTGAGCCCCCTTGGCACACCGCCCCCTCGTTTTCGTGAGGGGGTGGTGAGTGATTGCCATGAAGAACTTCACGTAGAGTAGAGCACCAATTTCAATTTTTAAACGGTAATATTTGACCATATGGTCGTTGGCCAAAGGTCAAAATAAAAAAAAGAAAAACTTTTTTTTTTATTTTTAATAACCCACTATAAATATATACTTGAAGATGTTTCCCCGAACTATCAGGTCTTATATTTATAAATTTTTTAAAGCTATAATTAAATTGTATCATAGTAGATATTTACGTAAACCGTATGCTACCGACATTCAACAATTATATGCGGCCCATGAAGCTAAACATGGCTTTGTCGGGATGTTCGGTAGCATCGATTGTACGCATTGGGAGTGGAAAAACTATCTCAATGCGTGGCTAGGTCAGTTTTCACGTGGGGATCATCCTAGTCCTAGTATTATGCTTGAAGTTGTGGCTTCATATGAATTATGGATTTGGCATGCGTTCTTTGGCGTTGCGGGTTCCAACAATGACATTAACGTTCTTAATCAATCGCCTATATTTGACGATATGATAAACGAAACCGCACATGACGCGTCTTTTGAACTTAGAGGGACACTTTACCAATGTGGGTATTATCTTGCTGATGGAATATATCTCGAATATGCTACAATTGTCAAGTCACTTACGTATCCCGAAGGTATTAAACGTACAACTTCCAAAAAAGCTCATGATGCGGCAAGGAAAGATATCGAACGAGCGTTTGGTCTTTTGAAGAATAAGTGGCATATTATCGAACGACCGACTCGATCTTGGTCTCAAACAAGAATTAGGAACATAATGTATGTTTATGAAATTTTGCACAATATGATTTTGGAGGATCAAGAAGTGGCAATTTGTGAATATAACTCAAATGAAGAGGAGCCAACCTACAGAAGAAATTGACGAAGATCAAAAGCGAAAAAACCGTCAAGAAATACAACACCGGGATATTCATGATGCACTCAAAGCGGACTTGATCGAACATATTTATGAACGTTCTCAAGATTTTAATTAAATATTAGGTTTTTATGTTTTTTATCTTTTTTTAAAATTTATGTAATTTTATTTATGGAGATTTTATTTAATGTAATTTTATTTATATAAAATTAACATATAATTTTATTAATAAATTATAAAATGCATTTAATGCTCACACCACACTCACTCACTCACTCACTTGAGTATTTCTCTTGCCAAGTGAGTGTGGTGTGAGAAATAAAAAAAATGGTGTGACGTCACGTGCCAACCACTTTTCCCCTCACTCACTTGGGTATACCCATACTCTTAGAATGGTTGAAATGAGTCAGGTGGTTGCTTGAGAATTTCAATAATTTGTGACATTCAGGTACTAAACCACCAATTTATTGCAACAAGCACATAGGGAACTGTTGAATTTTAAGGTTGGGGGTTACTTAGGTTTTGTTAGAGTGGAATCTTCTAAGGGTGAAGGGAGTGATACCCATTAAACCCTTTTATTTTAGCCAATTAAATTTTGTCATGTCATTATTACCCTCTTGAACCCTCTCCAATCTTAAGGGGAGGGTGTGGTATCCATTGAGCCCTTTAATTTTTTTAATTTTACCCAATTAAATTCTCAATTAAATTACACTAAAAGATCTTCTCTCTCCACGGGTTTGATCGGGTATTACTACCCGTGTGAAAAAGCCCTCGCCGAACCCTCACCACTTGCGACGGTATAGCCTGTGGAACCCATGGAGCCCGTGAAACCACTTCCTCCACCCTTAATTTGAAGGTATGTGGACAACCTTTGACAATACTAAGGGCTCCTAGAATTTGGGTTGGGGTGGGGTGGGGTGGGATGGGGTGGGGGGGTCTAACATAAATTATGTATGGACCATTAGGAAATCTGTGTTTTTTTTACGTTGGTGGGCTAGTTCATAGTAGGGGACTTCCCCACCCCTATAGCATAGGATAGAGTTGATTTTCGTGTTTTTAAAACTAGGATAAAATTGTGTAATATGTCGTATTTAGTTATTGCATAATACATATAGTGAGTTATGTACCTATGCATATTCATATTCCATTGCATTTATAATGATTATGAGAAAGGAGTTATTATGTAAAAGATGAATAATAAAAATATAGGTACACTTAAAAAAATGGGAAAATTCCCGTAATAAACATTTTAACATTCAAATTTTCTAAAATAAATAAAGACTTTTCAACTCCCCAAAATAAACATTAGTTTTCGTCGTAGTATGCTTAAAACTCGGCGATTCCGCCGATGTTACGTGTCTTATTTTTATACTTACACGTGTCATTTTCGCCGGAACATTTATTTCACTCTGCGAAATCGCCGAAACATGTTTTCGTCGTGTTTTATTCATGTTTCGGCGCGTTCAGAAAATGTTCCAGCGTTTAACCTAGATACCATTCCGGCGACTCGCCGAGTTAGCTTTAAAAAATCCCATGTTTCGGCGTGATTCTCTTGGTCCACAGTAGACAAAAAGTTAAAAAAAAAAGAACGACAGGAGATTTCTGTTTTAAAAGATCAAAAAAATGGGATACGTGGTTCTCGTGGTCCACAGACAGACAAAAAGCAAGAATCTAAAGATTGTTATTCCGAAATCACTCTTTATTCCAGATAGAAAGATTTGTCTTTTCGCCGATTTATATATATAAATAAAGATATAGAAAGTTGTAGGAGTTTACCGGAATATGAAGAGGTGTTTCGCCGGCAAATGAATAGATTTAGGCGAAACGCCGGAATAAGAAAAGGCATGTCGTCGAAATATGAAAAGGTATGTCGGCGAAACGCCGGGTTTTGATTTATAGGCTAAACGCCAGACTTTTTAAGGCATAAGTAAGCGAAACGCCGTAATGGTATCTAGGCGAAACGCCAGAAAACGATAAAGCTAACTCGGCGAGCCCGGCAATTTTCTGAACGCCGAAACATGTATAAAACACGACGAAAACATGTTTCGGAGATTTCGTCGAGTTATATAAATTTTCCGACGAAAATGACACGTGTAAGTTTAAAAATATAACAACACAATTCGCCGAGTTTTTAGCAAATTTCGGCGAAAATTAATGTTTATTTTGGGGAGTTGAAAACTCTTTGTTTATTTTAGGAAATATGAATGTTAAAATGTATATTCTGGGAATTTTCCCTTAAAAAATGGTAGGTGGCTTAATTTTAATGATTTAAATTTGTTAAAATACAGAATGAGACTAGCAAAGTATTACACACCAAACAAGAGAAGTCAACCCAAAATAATAGTCGGAAGGGTGAGGTCGTCATTTGGGTTATAAACCTCACATTTGTTGCTCACACAATCGATGTAGGACAAGTCACATACCTTGCAATGGTTTCGTTTCATAACATTCGACCCTCCTTATGGGCCAACGTCCTCGTTGGTCACGGTTGGTTTCCTCCAAGCCACCACTCTGTGGGCCACCACTCCGAACCTGGCTCTGATACCAATGTTATAAACAAAACAGAAGAACTCAACTCAAAAGACTAGTCTGATGGGTCAGTGAGTCGTTTGGGTTATAAACCCCACATTTGTTGCCCATACAATCAATGTAGGACAAGTCTCATACCTTACAATAGTTGTTGTCCATAACACAAAGCTACCAATAGGTTGTAAATTACAGTTTGTGACATAATAAGCACGAACCCGACAAGTTAATTATAACTATCTTGATTAGTAATTGAGCATGTCCATCCTTGTGTGTGGTATTATAGTACACAAACTAGGCCATAAGGCTTACGCATTACAAACATTCTCATGTTCACATCAACTAAGAACCATCAGAAGTAACACGAAAGGATTGAGACTGAGACCTTATGACAGACATCTGACAATGTGCGAAGACTTCTACTATATTTTAAGGTTTTTGTATAGGTTGATTTTTATAGATATAGATTCTCTCGATGGAAGCTTTGATGTTTAAGCTGTATAATGAAGGTATGAGAATAAAGGACGTTTTATATGGTATCAAAGCATTAGTTTAATATATTAGGTAGGGTGTCTAGATCTAAACAAGAGGGATTATGTGATATGTATCGAGAATGTACAACTAGGATCCTCAAGACGGGATGCCTTAAGGATTGTTAAATGGTGTAGTTAGTCGTAAAAATGTGTAATGAGAAGTATGACGCTAGTAACAAGTGAGAGAACTTAACAATGATACTTGATCTAACTAGTCTTCTGGTTAAATTCCAACCAAATTCGGTTAAATTCCAACCAAATCTGGTCTAAAACATCTAAATATGACCTGGACATTTTTTAACTAGTCTAAACCAGTCTAAAACCCCACAGTGCGCCTTGCTTAAAAAAGCCCTCGTAGCTGAAGGCTCACTCTTTGCGCCTTGAGTGTTCCTTGAGCCTTTGACTACTATAGATATAACCCATTTTGAAAATCATAAACACATATAGGTATGTATGTTGCGTTGGGGAATGTTCCACTAAGAAGTGGTTTTTCGCTAAGAAACGCTAAGAAGTGGGTCAAACGAACTCCGATTGAGCTCATTCCAGCAGCGTTGGAACCGTCTCATTGAACTCTAATCCGGACCCAAAAACCTAAACCCCCCTCCACCCGCACCTCCAAAAACCTAAACCCCCCCTCCAACCCCACCCCAAAAAGCCTAAACCCATCACCCCCACCCCCCAAAAACCTAAACCCCCCAACCCCACCCCACCCCAAAAACCCCCACCCACCCCCAAAAACCTAAACCCCCCACCCCCCAAAAAAACCTAAACCATAAGGCTAAAACCCTAAAATTTAAACGTAAAATCTAAACCTTAAAAGCTAATCCCTAAAAGCTAAGATGATGGAGTTCGACGAGACGGTTTTAACGCCGCTGAAATGAGCTCAATCGGAGTTCGTTTGATATCGTTTCTAAGCGTTTTGGTCATTTCTTAGAGTTCTTAGCGAAAACATACTTCTTATTTGATCCTCCCCCATGTTGCGTGTGCACGTAAAGAGGCATATATTCAGAATGCTAATGCATCGACATAGAGCCAAATGTGCAGGAAGATTTACGTAATTAGATACTACATGTTATTGAACTAGAAGTTGTTTCCAATAATTATGCACTAATTTTAGACAAGAACAGAGTTAATGCCAGTACATTTGTTCGAAGTAATCTCTCTCCATTACATACTCCAACGAGGCTTCAACTGGTTTCAGATTTCTCCAACGCTGAAATACAAATATCATTTTGATTGTTAAAAAAGATGATAAAAGGACAAATTTACTGGTGAAGTAAAACAATTAAAGTTCAACTGGTTATTTAGAAGTATGTGGGCTCTACTAGCTTTCTCTTACATGGTTGGTGGTTGTTCTGAGAAAGAACTTATTGTTTTCTCACTTCACATAAAATCATCCACCGTACCAAGAATGATTCAAGATCTCCAAATTTAAAAAAAGTTTTCAAGTTACAATTACTTGGACAACATTCTTGATGTTGCAACATGTTAGAGATGATCATCTGGGTCCCAAAAATCCCACCATATTTTGATATTATTAAAAGGAAGACATTTAACATAGAGATAATTTCATATATCCCCCTTAAAACTTGGTAAAATATTATATTTACCCAACAAAAAATCATAATATCAAATATACCCATTTCAAATTATAACATTTATACTGTTCCCCTAAAATGTGCATTAGCATATAAGAGTTCGGAGTGTAATGAGAAAGAGAAGGGTATCATGAACAATTATAAATTGTATTTAGTGAATTGGATAAATATGAAATTTTTAAGTGCTTTGAATGGGTATATTTGATTTTTTTAGTTGGGTAAATATGATATTATGCAAGTTTTCATGTGTATGTACGAAATTGCCCCTCACCCCCAACACATAAACCTTTTATTTCAAAAACAAAACCAATAATCCAAACTATTTAACTAGCGACACATGGTGTGGAACAGTCAGAAGTAGAAAGTCGGCATATTTGAGTGTGTATCTGTATTAAAGATGATAAGGATGGAAAGAGAGATTACTGTTGTAGTTGAGAAGCTTTTCAATGAGATCAACATGAGTCATCAGCATTCTTCTGCAACAATAACGAACAAGCCCCAAAGCATCAAGAGCATCTCTGCACAAATCATGTTGTAAATATTGGAATCATAAGATGGAGTGAATCATAGTTCACAATTTCACATGAAATAGAACATCATAACTTCCTCGGACAATAACAAATTACCACAAAGTACAAAACCACGTGAACATAATGTATACCTATCTGCATCAACGGGATAATGTTTGATAGAATAGATATCCAAATACTAGAAATATCCCATCGATTTAACAGAAAAAGGTAATCAAAGGGGAAAAAAATACTGAAAAAGTGTACATATCTTATCTTTTATAAGGACCAACAAGTGTTAAAAAAAAGTTTTTAGGTGAGGTATACAGACAACAAAGCCTCAAAAATATGTCTTTCATGTAACATATGTCAGTATATTGCACATGGTCTATAGAAAAAGTAGAGGAAGTAAAAAGAAAAAAAGGAACCAATTAACCAAAAGGCTTCAGAATTTCTGCTTATGTACCCCTCATATAATAATTTCACTAGGTCAACAAATCACCCATCACAGCCACGAATCCTATAAGCTCTGATGTTACTCATACACAATAAACCTACAAATTCTGACATGTTCAGAAACACAAATGAATGGATCCACCTGGCAACTCACTTTAGAACATCACTAACTTTATCTTTTGATGAACTACCACTAGAAACTGTTATGCTTCTATAATCTATCAAGAGTGGAGGTGGGGATTAACCACTGCACTTTTGTTTGAAATTACCACTTTCATAACACCCTGAACTATCATACCTCAATCAATAAATATGCACAAATACAACTGTGCCACTTCCAATTCCTACAGCTAATACAGTTACTTCTTGCAGAGCACCATGATGTTTTTAATAAAGGTAAAAGGACTACGCTAAAGAATTAGCAGGAAAACAAACAACCTAGAAGTTAAAGCCCACAACCATCCTCCATGGCCTTAATGAGAACACACATAAAACACTATTCAATATAGCAGTAGCCAATGGCCTTCGTGTACTATTCTTTAGTGCAGCAAGGCCAAGATAGCTTTATAGACCAACTTTATTTGTTACCAGGAGACCATAGAAACCTAAGAAGTTGAGATAAATCACCATAAAACCTATCTCAATGCAAGTTCCAATAAGCAGGTTTCACTCCAAAAACCATTTAACTTCATAATGGGTATTATTACTAAGTGAAGGAAAAAACATTCATCAAACAAAGTGGACTCTATTAGTCACATTTTATATGGACCTACAATCACTATTAGTACTTTTGTATCATCGTTGCTCTGACTCTATTAGTTACATTATCTGGATTTCTATTATGTAAATTGTACATGTCAAGAAAAGCTTTTGGAGCCGGAGGTCTCACTGATAGCAGCCTCTTTATCCCCTGAGATAGAGGAAAGGTTTGTCTTCATCCCACCCTCCACATATCCTACAAATAGCTCTGCTATGAGTGGGATTTTACTGAATATGTTTGTTTGTAAACAAAGTGGACTGTGGTGATGTCGGCTTTGCACCTAATTGTATCTATTTAGTAAAAGTAGGTCCATATTCAACATGGTTACCAGTTATTTCACCAACACTCGGGCAATTGAACCATTTATGTTTCATTTGCAGAGGACGTCCACTTAAAACTTTATATTTGGTAAAACAACAACAACAACGAGAAGGAGACATCAAGTATACATTCACAGCACATAACAGTTGTACGATGTATACTACAATCTTCAGTGTTCCATGTTCTATAACCCTAAATCCTTCTATTTCTAACTAATCGTTCACGAACAAAGCAGAGAACTACATAAAATGACTCACCCTTCGGTGTAATCAGACTGGAGAAGATCAAGATACGTGTCCCATTTGTTTCCGATAACCTGCAAACACAAATTCGTGAAGAAATTAAGATCATTCAAATAAAATATGAAACCCTATGCATGTATAGAAAGGAACGGTGATGCATCAGGAATTTACCTTGCCGCAGGTGAAGCATCGGACCGGAATGATCATCTTTGCCCTAGTTTCGCCTTCAGAAGTTCAAGCTGAAGCTTCGATTTTAGGGGGTGGCGGCTTATATATCTCGGCTATTATGCTAAACCCTAAGCAGAGATATTTAAAACGCTATAGACAAATTTTCTTGCATACCGTATTATAAAAATAAAATTTGTATAAAGATAAAACTTTAATATTATTTATCAGGGGAGAATCAAATAAGAAGTTGTTTTCGGCTAATAACTCTAAAAAGTGACAAAAACATTAAGAAACGATATCAAACGAACTCGGATTGAGCTCATTCCAGCGGCGTTGGAACCGTATCGTCGAACTCTACCATCTTAGCTTTTAGGGTTTAGCTTTTAGGGTTTAGATCTTAGCGTTGAATTTTAGGGTTTTAGCCTTAGGGTTTAGCTTTTAGGGTTTAGATTTTAGGTTTTTTTGGGGGGTGGGGGTGGGGGTTTAGGTTTTTGGGGGTGGGTGGGGGTGGGTTTAGGTTTTGGGGGGGTGGGTTGGGGGGGTTTAGGTTTTTGGGGGTGGGGGTGGTGGTTTTAGGCTTTTCGGGGTGGGGTTGGAGGGGGGTTTAGGTTTTTGGTGGAGGGGGGTTTAGGTTTTTGGGTCCGGATTAGAGTTCGATGAGACGGTTCCAACGCCGCTCGAATGAGCTCAATCGGAGTTCGTTTGACCCACTTCTTAGCGTTTCTTAGCGAAAAACCACTTCTTAGCGGAACCTTCCCCTATTTACCTAAACAAAATAATAAATAATACATATATAGAGGAGGGATCATGAAAAACCACATAGTTATTTGAAAATTATGAAAATCATCAAGAGCCAATCAAATAATTTAGAAAATTTTTAATTTGTTTATAAGGGTATTAATGTAATATTACAACCTTTAGAAACAAATCATTTTACGTATAGGTAACTACTATTTTTTTTATTTTCTGTTTACGCATATGTAACACTATGTGTTACGTATATGTAACCTAATATTTAAAATGAATTTTTTTGGTAAAAATATATAATATTACATTGATACTCTTATAAATAAAATATAATAAAATATTATTATTATTATATAATTAGTAAGAATTGGTTTTAATTAGTGGTTTTCACATAACTATGTGGTTTTCACATTAATCATTTCCTATTTATATATATATATATATAGAGAGAGAGAGAGAGAGAGAAAGAGGTATTATAATATACTATAATACAATTAGCACAAGATTATTGTTGTAACTTAAGAATTTTAGAGAGAATTATAAGAAGAAGAAGAAGACGTAGAGGAATGTATAACTTATAAAATACAAGAGGTGCACTTTCTCATCCGTTTTGAGGTGGTATTTATACTACAAGAATGTTTACTATTTGGTAGACAAGTAAATAAGATTAACTATTTGGTAGACAAGTAGACATGAAGCTAGGTTGAAAATATGTTTATCCATTTACCATCAGTAATTCATAGCACTCCCCATTTGATAACACTTTTCAAAAGTTTGGAGTTTAATTTTGAAGTACTGCCTCGTTAAAAAACATTACTAACGAAAAACCCAATGAGAAAAAACTTTAGCTACGGAAAAAGGAGTGCAGCATATAACTCCCCCCCTTAAACTGTCATTTGTAAATCATTATAATGTCTGTGCATGTCGTATTCTAATATCATGAACGTGTTTCCTGAAAATTGTTGTTGGAAGTGCCTTTGTGAAAAGATCAGTTGAATTGTTGTTGGATTGGACACAACTATATTACAACCTGATTGTCTTTAATAGGGACTTGGGTGTATGAAAAGAATATTGGTGATATATGTTTTGTTCTGTCACTTTTGATATACCCTTCTTTCATCTGTGAGACACAAGTTACGTTATCTTCACATATTGGACTTCTATCTTTCTCTAGTCCACAACAAGTCAATATAAGTTGTGTCGTAGATCTTAGCTATACACATTCTATATAAGCTTTATGTAGTGCAATGACTTCAGCATGATTGGAGGTTGTTACAACAAGTGTTTGTTTATGAGAAAGCCATGGAATTGTAGTTCCTTTATTCATAAATACGTATCCAGTTTGAGATCTTGCTTTATGTTGATCTGATAAATAACATGCATCTGCATAACTAACTAACCCTTCTTATGAATCATTAGGATAAAACAAGCCTAAATCAGCTGTACCTCAAATGTATCAAAAAGTATGATTAATCTCATTTTGGTGTCTTTTGTAGGGCTTGAACTAAATCTTGCTAACAAATTAACTGCAAAAGAAATGTCAGGTCTCGTATAGTTAGTAAGATACATAAGAGCTCCAATTGCACTAAGGTATGGTACCTTTGGACCAAGAACCTCTTCACTGTCTTCACAAGCGCGAAATGGATCATTGTTGATAACGAGTGATCTAACAACCATTGGGGTGCTTAAAGGATTTGCCTTGTCCGTATTGAACGTTTTAATAGCTTTTTAGTATAAGGTGATTGATAAACAAGTATTCCATTATTCATATGCTCAATATGTAAACCAAGACAATATTTGGTTTTCCAAGGTCTTTCATTTCAAATTATTTCTTTAAAAGAATATTTACTTAATGGATTTCTTTATGCGTCCCACTTATATTTAGATCATCAACATATACAACTATAATCACATACTCTGATGTTGTTTTCTTGATAAAGACGCAAAGACATATAAGATTATTTGTATAGCCTTTACTTATCAAATAAACTTAAATGATTGTACTTCATCATTTCGTATTGTTTCAATCCATATAAAGATCTTTGTAATTTGACTGAATACATTTATTTAGGTTTTGAAGTTAATGCTTCAGAGATTTTAAATCCTTCAGGAATTTTCATATAGATGTCATTATCAAGTGATCCATACAAGTAAGTTGTATGTGACAACCCAGACTTTTAGGTTAACTCCGTTAACTAAATTCAGTTAAATCCTAACTTAGTTAACCCTATCTCTAACTCCAGGGACTAAATCTGTCATTTATTAAACTAAAACTATATGGACTACTTGTGTCATTACTCCAACCCCAATTTTGTTGACTTCTGAAAGTCAAACAAACTTGTTCTTAACCCAATTCAAACCCCAGGGACTGTTTCTGCTTATATTTAAACTTTAACACATAGAAACTAGAGGGACTAAAACTGTATTTAACCAATTCTCAATTTCTGTTGACTTTTGAAAGTCAATGGCGGCCTTTGATCCCAATTCAAACTTCACAATCGATTTTCGTTCGAATTTGTAACTGGTTTCGCACATTGATAGCATTAACAAGTCTTAACTGCTGAATAAAACATCATCATTGTCAAATTAAACAAATTTATGACTAATCATAACGTAACCGTCGACCATCCCATCGAGAGTGATCAAATTCGATCATTTCGTCTGATAATCTCACAATTGAATCACCTGCGCATCTTACTCGAACTTCCCAGAACCTGTTTCATACCTCAAATCGATCGAATTAGCAGCAGGAGACGCCGGAGGCCAACTCATCGGACCCGCGGCTGTGGATTAATCGAACTCCATCAATCTGTCATCTATTCTGGTAATTGATTCCATCTTTTGATTCATTTTAACCTGTTAATCAAAAGCCCCATCGTAATTCCGGCTCCCATTATCGGATTTAACACGAACCGAAATCTAGGGTTCATCCGAATACAGTTTGGTCGAACCCTAACCTAAACACGTTTTCAATCCAATTAAACTACACTAACAGCTTCGCAAGATCCTAATTAGTGAAAGCCCTATGAATCCAACATATTTTAATATCTGAATCATTCAAACCGACTTGGTGTTCTTGATCTAGGGTTTCGGCTTTTGAATCTTCAATTAAACGATCCAAATCCAATCTATTTTGCAATTAAAACCCACCCCAGATAAACATCTGTTTAACAAAACCCCTTTATCGTTTAAGTCAAACACGATCGAATTCGATGGTTTTGACTTGGGTTTAGATCGGATCGCGATGGGGGAAGGGAACTCGGATACTTTGTATGTTAAAACCCATCAGAACCGGGTTCTTGTGCGATAGCCCTAGCGAGTGGAGTGGTTAGGTGTGTGTGCTTGTGTGGGAGAGACCCGGGTTCGAGTCTCTCATTAGTTTTTATTTTTAAAACATTTTTCTATTATTATTTTATTATAAAATCAATACCCTATATTAATATATTAATGTGTTCTAGCCTCGTAAAACACCCGTAGGCTCGGGTTTGGTTTTATAACCCATAATTAATATTTTTTCCCACTTTTAAAAAATATACTTATATTATTTTTGATCCTTTACTCCTATTAAAAATAATATATTTTTATTAATTTTCGCCACATTAATAAACATTGTCTAACGTTTCAAACTAATAAATAATATATTTATTTATTAACCACGTTGTTATGATCCGAATAAAAATAATAGTTTTGTTATTATTTTTGTCACACATTTAATGATCGTGTTATTTCTCTAAATTTAAAATAATATAATAACTTATATTATTTTCTTAGACCATTTTTAAATGGTACAAACACACGCATATTTATTTGTTAATATTATTCGTAATTAGAATCGTTCGGCACGAAACGTATTTATCTTAATAATAATTATATTAAGAAAATCCTCTATTCCCGTGGACAAGTTCATCTACTCTTTAATCGTTAGTGCGTCTTCGGACGTTCACTCTTCTGTGTCATCGTCACAATATCCCATGTGTCCCTAATTATTATGCTTATAATTCTAGGGCATACGTAGACGGTTCACAAGCAAACTCTTGTGTTTTCTATTGCATCCTTGTGTGGTGCTATCCACTACTAGTACACAACTCCGGTGAGTTTACATAGCCCCTTTTTACTATTTTTACTTTTGGGGTGAAACATGTTTACAAATGCTTTACTTACACGATTAAATACCTATGTTCTTATGATTTGATCTTTATGCTTTATGTCTTAAACTACCTAGTGACCATTACATGTGTTCCTGTCTATACATTCATTAACTTGCAGCCCAAGCCTAAGGTAGTACCTTTTATGATCATTTATACGGGAATCCGAAACTATAATTTACCACAAAACCTTGGCGGGTTTTGTGGGTATCAACTTACAACTTGGGTATCCTCTTGCTCCTTTTTTCAAAATGGCAATCAGTGGGATTGAGTATCTAGTTTTCCATTACCAGGATTGAATTGTACGCTTGGAACCTTGTATGTTTTCACATTTATGCTTTGGACATTCTTTGAACATATTGAATTGTAAAACTATACTTAACTTTGTTTGGTGTCAAAACCTATGTTACTCACCAACTACTTGTAGTTACTTACATGTTTCAGGTGCACCCGTTTGAGGACAAGTTTTGATCATATAGGATCATGGACCTAGTTAAATTTAATCCAAAGTTTGATTATGTTATGTACAAAGTATATCTTATTTCCTTGTAATGAATATTTAATACGATGGAATAAATATTGAAACTTATTAAATAGATGATCATGAGCTTTTGAACAACCGCGTCAGCCCAGGCGTATAATCCGCCGCCGGCCAGGGTGTGACATTGTAACACCATCCATAAGACACGTTTCTAATTTTCTAGTGACTGCTAAGTTGATTAAATATCTAAAGATAATTGCGTCAATAACAAGAGAATATGTTTCCTCATAATCAATTCATGGCCTTTGGGAAAACCTTGAGCTACGAGTCTAGTTTATATCTTGTAACTTAATTTTTCTCATTTCGTTTTCGCTAAAAAATCCATTTATAACCTACAGGATTTTACGTCCTTATGTGTAATAACGATAGGTCCAACAACCTTATGTTTGTTAAGTGAATTTAACTCAGCTTGCATAGCATCTTTCCATTTATCTTAATCATGTCGGTTTTACAATCATTGACAAATTTTGGTTTAGGAACATCATCTTCGCTCATAATTCCACTTGCTATAAAATAAGAAAATATATCATCAATACTTTCCATTTCATTTCGGTTCCATAATATATGTGTATGACCATAGTTGATTGGCATATCTCTGTTGGTATCATTCGCCTACTTCTCATAAAAGTTTTTGATTTCTAGTGTTCTATTAGAATTATTTTCCTTATGATCAACTTCCTTTTTAATTCCTATTCTTTTTTCGATGATTTTTTATCCTTTGAATTGATCGATCTTCCATGTTTCAGACGTTTATGTGATTCATGATTCATATTATCATCTATTTGCTTATTCAGAATCTCAAATCAAGTTGGAGTCGTAGCAACTGGTATATGAGATTTAGTTACTCTTTTTGTATCAGTAAATGCATAAGGCAATTTGTTTGCAATTTATTACAGATGCATTTTATTTTTGAAAGCATGTCTCGCATTGTTTTATTCTTGGATCAAGATATAACAATGAAGGTTCACACCATGAGACATCATTTTCTTGATTTTTCTTTTCTCCCCTTAACGCCGAAAAAATTGTCTTATTAAAGTGGCAATCAACAAAACGTGTTATAAAGATATCACATGTTAAAGGTTCAAGATATCTTATGATCGAACATATCCAACATATATTCCCAACCTTATTTGAGGACCCATTTTTGTGCATTGTGGTGGTGCAATAGGAACATACACTACACATCCAAAAACTATAAGGTGAGAAATGTTTGGCTCTTGGCCAGACGCAAGTTGTACAAGAGAGTGTTTGTGATTTGCACTTGGTCTCATACGACCACGATTAGTGCTGTAACTTAATAACTTTAGAGAGAATTGCAAGAAAAAGAAGTAGATGAATATGTAACTTAAAACTTATAAAAGTGTATACACGACTACAAGAGGTGCACTTTCTCATCCACTTTAAGGTGGTAGTTATACTACAAAAATATTTACTATTTGGTATACAAGTAATCAAGATTAACTATTTAATAGACAAGTAGACATGAAACTAGGTTAAAAATATGTTCATCAATTTACCATCAATAATTCATATTAGTAAAAACTAGGGTTGATACCCGTGCGTTGCGGCGGATGGCGCGTCACGGCGACTTACTTGTGAAGATTAGCCTGAAACGTAGATAGAAATAATTATATGCTCTTGTGATGGAAGAATGGTTATGCTTTTGTTTCTTTGGAACACGGTAGGCTCCAACAACATGTTATAGGTTTTCTCGTATTGGGTCAGTACAATAATGGGCTATAAGTCCACTGTTTGAGTCTGTTATGTTTGGGCCTGCATGGCCTGTTTCATGCACATGTGTTTTCAATTGGAGTCTGTTAGGGTTTACGTATGAATAGGTAGACCGGGTATGTGTTTTGTCCTGGTTTTCTGGTATACGTTAGTGGGTTGTTAGTAGTGTTAAACGTTCGGATGTTAGGCTATTTAATGGCCTGTTATCATGAATAATAATTATCAGTTTTGTGAGTCTATTTCGATATCTACTTGTGCATTACAAGTGGTATCAGAGCACAAGTCTGGGAGTACAATTGAGAGAACAATTGAGAGAATCCATGGCAGAAGAAGCTTCAAATTTCCAAGTTCCAAGTGTTCCAAAATTCGATGGTGATTTCGATCACTGGAGTATGGTTATGGAAACGTTGTTGCGATCCAAAGAATACTGGATAGTGATTGATCTATGGTTTAGTGAACCCAGACCAGGAGAACAGCTAACGCAGGACCAGAGGAACACGATCGAGAGAATGAAGATCAAGGATTTGAATGCCAAGAACTATCTATTCCAGTCCATTGACAAGCAGATACTGAAGACGATGACCCAGAAAGAGACTGCAAGGCAGATCTGGGAGGCGATGAAGCGCAAGTATCAAAGGAATGATAGGGTGAAGAGAGCTCAATTGCAGAGGTTGATAAGAGATTTCAAAACCTTAGAGATAAAAGAATGAGAAAGCATTACAGACTATTTCGGTCGGGTTATGATTACTGCAAACAGCATGAGAAACTTTGGAGAGGATATGTCGGATGTCAAGGTAGTTGAGAAGATTCTTCGCTCTCTCACCGAGAGTTTTAACTTTGTTGTTTGCACTATTGAAGAGTCTAAGGACATAGACAATTTCTCAGTGGATGAATTGCAGAGCTCATTATTGGTACATGAGCAAAAATTGCAGAAAAGAACAACCGATGATCAAGTTCTGAAGATAGAGAATGACTCGGTCAGTGGAAGAGGCCGGGGAAGTGGCAGATTTTCAATGAACCGAGGTAGAGGACGTGGAAGGACTCGACCTGACTTTGATAAGTCAACAATAGAGTGTTATAAATGCCATCAAATGGGGCATTTTGCTTATGAATGTACACAAGGAGAAAAGACCGTAAATTATGCAGAGTTTGATGAGGGGGAAGATTTGCTCCTCATGGCTCATGTGGATGTTGTAAGGGAACCAAGGAGAGGGATTTGGTTCCTAGACTCGGCGTGTTCAAATCACATGACAGGTGTAAGGGAATGGTTTATCAACCTCGATGAAAGCTTCAAACACACAGTCAAGTTAGGCAATGATCTTAGGATAAGTGTGAAAGGGATTGGAGATGTACATTTGGAAGTGGAAGGAGTGACTCAATTAGTAACTAGAGTCTACTATGTCCCTGAACTCACCTCCAATTTATTGAGTTTGGGACAATTACAGGAGAAAGTGTTAACTATAATAATCAAACAAGGAATGTGCAAGATGTTTCACCCACAACGTGGTTTGATAGCCACATCAAGGATGACTAGGAACATGATGTTTTTGGTTAATAAAACTATGAAACCAGTAGATAACAAGTGTCTAAAGGTGAGTGAAGAAAGCAATGGTCATGTATGGCATAAAAGGTTTGGCACGTAAGTAACAAGTCCATCAGGACCATGCAATTCAGACAGATGGTGAAGGGTCTCCCACGAGTGGCTGAGCAAACTAGAACCTGTGAAGTCTGTAACTTGGGTAAACAACAACGGGAGGCGATTCCTAAACGAAGTACATGGAGAGCAACGAACAAGCTGCAGTTGTTACATACAGACTTATGTGGACCCATCGAACCCATGTCAACCAGTGGGAAACGGTATGTTATGGTTTTAATTGATGATTTTTCCAGAAAGGGGTGGGTTTATTTTCTATCAAATAAGAGTGATAGTCTGGAAACATTCAAACGATTCAAAAGTATGGTTGAGAATGAAACTGGGATACTATTAAAGCACTAAGAAGTGATCGGGGTAGGGAATTTACCTCGAAAGCTTTTAATGATTTTTGTGAAATAAATGGCATAAATAGACAACTAACCGCTGCCTATACTCCACAACAAAACGGAGTGGCAGAGAGGAGAAACAAGACTTTAATGAATATGGTTAGGTGCCTCTTACTTGAAAGGGGTATGCCAAAATGGTTTTGGATAGAAGCAACCAAATGGGCTTGTCATATTGTCAATCGTTGTGTCACAACATCGGTGGAAGATAAGGTTCCTGAAGAAGTTTGTTCAGGAAGGAAGCCGAATGTAGATTACTTCAAAATCTTCGGTTGTATTAGGTATGCACATGTACCCTCACAGCCGAGAGCTAAATTAGATGATAGAAGTCACAAGTGCATATTCGTGGGAATAAGTGCCAAGTCTAAAGCATTTAGAATGTATGATCCAATCCAACGAAAGGTGGTCATCAGTCGAGATGTCACTTTTGAAGAAGAAGATAAGTGGGAGTGGAGTCATAAAGATTTTGGAGCTTCTGAATTAATAATCCCTGATGTTGAAAGTATTTTAGAAAATGAAGAGGTGAATGAAGAACCACAAGGTGAAGGTAACAATCTGGAACAAGGAAACGATTTGGAACAAGTTGATGGAAGTTCTACTTCATCAGAGTCAAATAATAACCCTGGTAGTCCTAATACACCAAGAAACACAAGGGGTGCTGGAACACCAAGCAACACCGCAGTCTCAAAGAGAAAAAGTACAGCTCCAACATGGATACAGGACTATCAAACTGGGGAAGGATTGTCTGATGAAGAAACTGACTTTGCAATGTTTAGCTCACTCGGGGACCCCGTGAGTTATGACGAAGCATCAAAGGAAGATAAGTGGAGGAAAGAAATGGAGAGTGAGATACATTCCATTGAGCACAACCAAACATGGGAGTTAGTAGAAGCACTAGATGGAGTAAAACCAATTGGGGTTAAATGGGTCTACAAGACCAAATTGAATGAAAAGGGAGAAGTTGATAAGTATAAAGCCAGGCTAGTTGTAAAGGGGTATGCTCAGAGGAAAGGCGTTGATTATGATGAGGTGTATGTACCTGTAGCTAGATGGGATACCGTTCGAAGTTTACTAGCAACGGCAGCCCAACGAATTTGGATGGTGTACCAACTTGTTGTAAAAAGTGCATTCCTTAATGGGGAACTGAAGGAGATTGTTTTCATCAATCAACCACAAGGTTTTATCAAATAAGGAGAGGAAATCAAGGTTTACAGACTTAAAATAACACTTTATGGATTAAAACAAGCTCCTAGAGCTTGGTTTAAAAGAATTGAAGGTTATTTTCTTAGAGAGGGTTTCAAGAGGAGTAGTTATGATCACACCTTATTCATCAAGAAAGTATGGAATAAAGTGGTGATTGTAAGTTTATACGTGGATGATTTAATATACACGGGAAACGATAGCATGATGTGTGAAAGTTTCAAGAACTCCATGAAACAAGAGTTTGATATGACAGACTTGGGAAAAATGAGGTATTTTTTGGGTGTGGAAATTACTCAAGATGATGTTGGGATTAGTATGTGCCAAAGAAAATACGCAAAGGAGGTGTTAGAAAGGTTCAATATGGGGGAAGCAAATGGAGTCAAGAATCCTGTTGTACCGGGGATAATGGTAACAAAAGCTGGTGTAGGAGCTGAAGTAGATGGGACTGAATACAAAAAGCTGGTAGGCAGTCTTATGTACTTGACTGTGACAAGACCAGACCTTATGTATGCAGTTTGCTTTATCTCGAGATTTATGTCTGATCCAAGGGAGGAACACATGCAACTAGCTAAACGTATTATGAGATATGTACAAGGTACACAAAGTTTTGGACTATTATATGAAAGTAATAGCAGGAAAAAGCTGCAAGTTTTCATAGACAGCGACTATGCTAGAGACACAGAAGATAGGAAGTGTACATCTGGCTATGTATGCATCCTAAGCAATGCAGCGATCCGTTCGAGCTCAAGAAAGCAAGAGATAGTTACTTTGTCGTCGTCTGAGGTTGAGTATGTCGCAGCTACAGCCTGTGCGTGTCATAGTGTGTGGCTAAAGGGGTTGCTGGAAGAATTGAACGGTGAATCAGTTGGGGTCATAGTCATACAGTGTGACAACAGTTCCACAATAAAGTTGTCAAAGAATCCAGTCTTGCATCGACGTACGAAGCACATAGATGTTCTGTTCCATTATCTACGTGAGCTGGTGAATCAAGAAAAGGTGCAGCTGGTGTTTTGTCCTACTACAGATCAAGTAGCTGATGTTATGACAAAGCCGGTAAAGCTTGAAGTATTTGAAAGAATGAGGAAGATGCTGGGAGTTCGTGATCTCGAAGGATTAAACTGAAGGGTAAACCCATCTTCGGTTTAAGGGAAGGATTTGTTATGGGTTTTCTCGTATTGGGTCAGTATAATAATGGGCTATAAGTCCACTGTTTGAGTCTGTTATGTTTGGGCCTGCATGGCCTGTTTCATGCACGTGTGTTTTCAATTGGAGTCTATTAGGGTTTACGTATGAATAGGTAGACCGGGTATGTGTTTTGTCCTGGTTTTCTGGTATACGTTAGTGGGTTGTTAGTAGTGTTAAACATTCGAATGTTAGGCTATTTAATGGCCTGTTCTCATGAATAATAATTATCAGTTTTGTGAGTCTATTTTGATATCTACTTGTGCATTACACAACAAATGTTTGGTCTGTCTCAAAGGGATCAAGAGCCACCTGCTCCATGCGTTTGAAACTATAGCAAAACTAAAAAGTTTAATTCAATTAGACCTTTATCATAAACCTTAGTGGACAGTGGTTTGACTAACATAATAACATCTTCAAAATTTCAAAGAACTAAACTGATAAAATAATTATGGATAATATACAATTGATTATTACAATGTAGATGATGTAGTTGTAGTTATCAAAACAGTTACATCAGGTCTCTGTTCAGTACATCGATTAATAAGAGGAACCACACACATTCCTTCACTTGTTTGCTGTTTTCATTATCGTAATTAACTCTTGAACAACATTAATAATAATGAAGTTAGAGAAATCAATATCCTATTTGATTATTTTATTCATGGAATTATGGAAAACCTAGGGAATCAGAGTGGGAATCAAAACCCTTGGTTTAAAGTTTGAACTCCAAATTGGTATTCCCAGACCATCCACTATGCATATGTAATTATATTACACACAAAATCAAAGGAAACATATCATAAATAATCAAGAGCAAGAAATTAAAACACTTGAATTTGATAAAATAAACATGAAGCCAAAAGTAGATTTTTTTTATCTTTCACCTAAGAATTTCAGTTACAACCGGTGCTCGCAGAGGAACTTTGACCGGAAAAAGGTGTGGTAGGTGATAACAAAGCACCACCTGAAAACGGAGGGGGAAACGTTGTCAGTCAATACACACATACAAAAAAAACTCACAGGAAAATAAACAGACTAGACAGAGTATAATGGTAAATACAAGAGACTTAAGTAATTGTTGGAAGAGAAGAGCGCAACATCGATAGAAGGAACATTCGTAAACAGAATAAAACCTAAAACCTACCTGTGTGAAGACAAACTGTGATGGCGGAGAACCACGCCGGAGAAGAAGCGTGTTCATCTTCTTTGTGGCCTAGCTTGTCGATTTGTTTTATTAGGTAGAATGAACCCTAATGACAAGAGGCGTGGTATTACTGGCGAAGTGAGGTGATCGATGTCGAAGGGACCGATCAAAGATATAGAATTAGTGTGTCCTAATCACCTTAAACTAGTTAGGGTAAGAAGGGTATCGAACCACGAAGAGTTTGTGGTCGGTGCTTAATTCCAATCGACAAAGTGATTTATGAAGTTGCAATAGGTCTTTCTAACCAAACACAAGCAATGATTGAGATGAATTTAGTAACTTCAACAAACAATAATTATCAAGTAGCAATTACGTGCAAGCGGTCACTAGTAATCAAGTAGCAAACAAAACGATTTAAGTTGTAAACAATAATTAAAAAGGAATCACGCACGGGTTTCAAGTTCACAAACAATTAGAGATTATCACACCAAGATATGAGTTCAAGCAATCAAATGGTTATCCAAATCAATTTGACCAATTCTAACCAAGAACATCAACATTCATACATCATAGGCAAATGGTGCAAGGCAACATTCACAAATGAAATCTAGACAAATGTATGCAATATAGAATTATATTAATCAATAGATTCAACACAAATCAAAGTTCATAGCAATTATCATCTAACGAGGTCAATGGTGCAAGAAATTATCGACTCCCGCGAGTTCATAACAACACTAAACACAAAGATTCGAATACTTCAAACCGAACGATTACAAGAAATGTTTCTCAAGTCTACCACATGAAAACACCCTAAAAACTTACAAACAAACCACCCGGGAATGATTTCTGGTGGATTAGCCGCTCATGGTTGTGGAATTCATCTTCGATTCTTCGATTTCTTGATATCAATATTCAATTATATGTTTCCTAGCCTCCAAGAACTCCCAAGATCGCCCAAAACTGCTCTCCAAAAATATATTTTGAATTTGGGGAAGAAACCCCTAATTAACCACTGAAAATCGGCAGTTTCCCAAAAATCCGCCCCTGAAAAACGCATCTGGCGTAAGCTTACGATGGGAGGGCGTAAGCTTACGCTAGTTCTCTGAAGCTTCTGTCATTGAAAATGGTCCGGCGTAAGCTTACGCTGGGAGGGCGTAAGCTTACGCTCCTCTTATCTCTCCTCTGTTTTGAAATAGTACCCAGCGTAAGCTTACGCTGGGCTGGCGTAGGCTTACGCTCCGTGACAGATTTTTATCATTTTTCACCATTTTCCTTCCGGCTCTTGCATTTCTCTCATAAATTCTTCTAAAAGTATCCTTTAAGCTTCCGACACATGTTCTTGCATAACTACACAAAGTCTTTGCATTCCACATATTAATTTAAACAAATATGCTACGTTACACACATTAATGCACAAAACTTTGGTCGCTTATCACATCCTCACACTTGAGTCTTGCTTGTCCTCAAGCAATTCTTTTGCTTCAAATCCACAGTACAAGTTCTCAAACAATTGTTTTAACTAAACATGAGCTAAGGTCCAAAGTCATGCAAGATTCATAAGAATTACACTCTCAATAGATTTACAATCCAACAAACAAATGATGAATTTTCAACACAAGGAAACATTTGGACGGGCTTAACTAATTTCCAGTTATGGTTTTGCATGCAACACACCCCTCACAATCAATCACTCCACTTGGTTTCATATATGGACTAGCGATGATATGCTAGTATTCTTCTCTCAAAGCCAAACAATGAACCACATTATCATAAGCTTGCATATTGATCACATCTCAACCTACTAACACAACTATAATGCACAAATCAAAAGGTCTTTTAATGGTTGTAATGTAGGCTGAGGTTACGGGCATGGATAAGGATTTTTTGTATTTTTTTATTTTTAAATATGGCTAAGGTGAGTGGAATTCAACTAATGAAGTTACAAATCAACTCTAAAATTTTCAAATCTCTCATATGGGTATAAATGACCCATCAACACTAAAGTTCTTATTTATTCAAACTATCCAATGAAACTTGGGTTAAACTGACCCAATAACATCTTTTATTGTAATTCAAACTAACTAATACTCAAAACCTATGGGAACGCGTTGACCCTGGACTCTTTTTGGTATTTCCTTTTCCTTCAATTTTCATCATCATTTTCAAAAAAATTTTTATGCAAAAACTATAACCACAAAAATTATTTATCATAAACTCTAACTTAATTGAATTCCAACTCACGGGTTTAAAAAGAAAAGGCTAAAAAGGTGAAAGGGCTAATGTTGTGAGTTTTGTCAAAAGAAAAGGTGTATGTTTAAAGTGGGTATCTAGTGGATATTAACGGGTAAGGGTATAAAAATGGCTAAAAATAAAAAGTCTTCTCCTAATGCCTTTATTATTTTTGTGCAATTAATTGGTTCAATGTCTCAACATGTATCAATAATATGCAAGTTCTAAAATGTGAAACAAAATGGCCAAACACTCAAATAAAAGAATATGTATGTCAATTTGGCTCAAAATCTCACAAAAACGGTGGAAAATAGGTTACCGACATGTGCATGCAAACTGTCACTTTCAACTTTGTTACTCCCAATAATTTGTTGGAAAAACTTAATCAAGTACTTAATGAATCAACCATGACCAAAGACCTCCGGCTAACACTTTGTAAAACAATTATTCAAAAATTTGAATGGTTTCATTGATTTTCCACATCCCCACACTTGAACCTTACATTGTCTCAATGTAGAATAGTTATAGCCAAACAAAGTGTGGTTCGCGGGTGCAAAATAACAACCAACACCCAAATTCCTAGACATCAATCCACAATTCCCAATACCATAAGCACCATCCCCAGACATCACCCAAGTTCAAAAGAAAAACAATAAATAGTTCAACAAAAACATCCTAAAACACAAACAAAACACACCAAAACAAACAAAATAAAATAGTTCAAGTACTGCAAGAAAATGATAGAGAGATACATGGACCTGTTCGAACCGCTCAGCAAACATCAAGAGTAGCTGTCCTCACTGTTTTCCTCCTCATCATCATCTTCACCACCATCATCATCATCGACATCATCCTTAGCACCATCATTGCCCGGTTTGTAGGGCCAATATGCTTCAGGTCTAGAATCATACGGCTCCTGCTGCAGAGGTTGACCAAAAACCGACTCATATAACGATTGAGTCATATCCCTCATGTTGTTTAGACTTCCTTGAGACGCTCCACTCGAACCTTGGTCACTTGCATCCGATGTCGAGTAAGGGGCCACCCACTCAGAAAGATAGCTCTGTGGGCATGTCATAAGGAGGAAAAGACTCCCAATTAGTGGTTGCCGGATGTGAAGAATATGGTACGCCCTGATGATAATCATTGTAATGGCGCAACTCTTCATTATCCCTAAAACTGTTGTTGATTTCCTCCTCGTGAGACCACATCATTCCCATCCTAAACCTCTTGTCTTCCTCTAAACTCTGTGTTTGCCTGTCAAACATGATGCGTGTGGGCTCTTCCCAAGTAGGGTAGCTTGTTGGACGGGCATGCTCTATCACTTCTGTGTAAGATTGGGTGTAACCAGAACCATACCCAAATCCATAGTTGAATCCATAACCTGTATCGCCCGTCCCCGCTATTAGCCTTGTCGGACCAACATCTTCATCATCCAAGTGCATCTCTTCCTCCTCTGACACATCACTCCTTAATTCTTCAAGAAACCTGGATGTGGTGGTATCAGTTAAAATATGGGTTCTTGTTGTTAATTCATATCTCCAACTCCCCTGTTGCAGTGACGTTATGGTGGCTTATGCTTGATTGTTGTGGCAACACCTTTGCCCATTTGAGGAATTTTGACAACAATCTACAATGAGGGATTAACATCCTCTCTTTTTCTTCACGCGACTCCCAAATATTCCACATAATCAATTGTTTTGCTGACATAACTGGGGAACCTGTCAACAATGCATGAAGAACCATGACCTCATAAAAACGCACCTTGGTCTTATCCCCCGTCCTAGGAACCACATTCAACAACACAAACACCAACAACAATTTAGGAAGTGGTCTCAATAAATCTCTTTTCAACACTAACTTGAACACATCACAATCGTCATGCACCACAAAAAGTGCTCTTATCATGTTTTCCCAAACTCCTTCACGCACCACTTGAGCTTTCAACTTTTCATCAGAGATATATTCATACGGGTCTTTATTTTTTGCTCCATAATCAAAATGGGCAATTTTGTCGATCACGTAAAACGACAAGTCCTCTTGTTTTCCATTCACCTTGCCCCTCAAAATTGTAGTTTGGGGCGGATTATCACCTTCAATGCGTTGGAGAGTCGACATCCATTCCATAATTGCTTCACCTTAAACATCATCAATCCCATCATAGTGGAAAGCAAGACTCTCTTCCCAACCAATTCGCCAAAAATAATTAACAACTCCATATCTTTCAAAATCCGGCTCTTGAATCTGCCTTTCACACGTAAATAAAGATGAAAACCCACCAGCCGGGTTACTCACCTTTTCCAAATAAAAGTCTTTTTGTTGTGCATATGGAAAGGACGATAATCTAACAGGTTTCTTCCACACGACAGGTCCTGCCTCCTCTTCGGATTCATTTGCACTTTCTTCCTCACTTCTCTCATGCAGAAAGACGGTGTTGCATGCCCTCTTTGACTGACTTCTTGATGATGATTCGCCCACCTTTCCTTTACCTTTTGTGGATTCTTTCGTTCTTGCCATTGCTCCTACAATTACATCAAGCTCACATAAGTAAAAGAATTCATCAAGAATCAAACTTGTAACAATTCTTTATTAATATTGCTAATAACCCTTTATCCTTTGAAAACAAAACTTCCACTAAAATTAGGGATGCTATTTCATCAAAACAAGTTTACACGTTATTTTAAAACTTCAAAATTTCTTCCAAAATCTTAACCAAGTCCCATTTCAATGAGCAATATTACATTTATCTCAAATGCTTTAACAATGGCATAATTCAACCCACAAATCACAAAACAACTCAAATACTTCAACAACAACATCAATGTAACATCAATTCAAGTTCAAACAATGTACCTTCAACTGACTAATAATTGTAATGCAGACATACCTTTGGGTTTTAGATGATGAAATCAAGAAGAATGATGAGTTTGCCCTTCACTACACACAAAATCCCCAAAATTTTCAAAACCCTAGAATTCCGGTTCTCCAAATACGGTTGATTATGTGAATTCCACTTGGTAGGGTTTACTTATCTTGCAAAGTTATGCCAAAAACTTTCAACCAATTTTTGATTTTGATGAAAAGATGGTGGATTAAGGAAGAAGATGAAGAATGAGAATGGGGTTTTAGAGAAAAAGATGGAGAAAAGGTAGGTGATGAATGAAGAAGGAAGAGAGAGAAAGGAGTTTTTTTTAAATCGGACTTACATGCTGTTGGAAGGCCGGCCCACGCAAATTCCCGTTCCAGAGTAAGCTTACGCTGGGTTGGCGTAAGCTTACGCTCCTCACATGACGCTTCTGTTTGTGAAAACCACTTGGCGTAGGCTTACGCCGTCTCAACGTAGCCTTACGCTGACTTTGAAATTCTCAATCGTTTTTTTCTGTGTTGTAATTACCTCGGCGTAGGCTTACGCCGTCTCAGCGTAGCCTTAGGCTGACCTTGTTTTTGGCTTTTTCCAGCTCCCCACATGAATGTGTTTCGTCTCTGAAATACTGACATCTGTTGTAACCTCATAATCTCTGCCTCCACTTGAATCTTGCACAAATTGAACACAAAAAACTAAATTAGCTACGAAAAGAAACTAAACTAAGCATAAATTAAACAAGAACATCACACAAGCCGGGTTGCCTCCCGGGTAGCGCTAAGTTTTATGTCCTCGGCCTGACACTCCTTCATGTTGTTACTCATGCTCGTCCGCCACCATGCTCAATAAGAATGCTTCGGCTTGGTTCGTTGGTCCATTGATCTCGTTGAGTTCGAGATAAGGCTTCAATCGGTGGCCATTCATAACTTGCCTCAAGTGGTCTTCAAAGTCCTCAATCTCTATATCTCCATACTTTCCAACTCGTGTGAATAAAAATGGTCCCGTCCATTTGCTTTTCAATTTCCATGGAAAGAATTTTAATCTCGAGTTGTAAAGCCACACTCTTTAACCCTCTTCAAATTCTTTCTTCTGAAGCTTGGCATCATGAACCGCTTTCATCTTGTCCTTGTAAGCGGATGCGCATTCATATGCCTCATTTCTCAATTCTTCCAATTCAATTAAGCTTAGCTTCCTTTCTTTTCCTGCAACATCATAATCCACATTAACTTCTTTAATTGCCCAAAATGCCCTATGAGCTAGCTCTACCGGCAAATGGCAACCTTTTCCATAAACCAACCGGTACGGGGTTGTGCCAATAGGGGTTTTGTAAGCCGTTTGATAAGCCCATAAAGCATCATTCAATTTGGTTGACCAATCCTTTCGGTCCGCCCTAACGGTTTTTTGTAAAATATCTTTGATTTGCCTATTAGACACTTCCACTTGTCCGCTTGTTTGAGGATGGTAGGGAGTTGCTATTCTATGATTCACTCCATACCGTTTAAGTAATTTTCCAAATTTAAAATTTTTGAAATTAGATCCCCCATCACTGATGATGACACGAGGGATACCAAATCTTGAGAAAATGTTTGTTTGGACAAAATTACACACAACGGTATGACCGTTCGTCTTAGTGGCTATCGCTTCGACCCATTTGGATACATATTCGACCGCCATTAATATATACAAATTGCCAAATGAGTTTGGGAAAGGTCCCATAAAATCAATTCCCCAAACATCAAAGATGTTAATGACAAGAATCGGTTGCATGGGCATTTCGTCTCTTTTAGAAACGCTCCCTAACTGGTGACATTTGATGCAATGTTTCGCAAACTCAAACACGTTCTTAAACAAAGTTGGCCACTGAAATGGCCTCCACATGCATAAGAGTGCACATGTGCTAGAACACTTGGAATTTCCTCATCCGGCACACATCTTCTAATCATTTGATCCGTTCCCACTTTAAACAAATCGGTTCCTCCCAAATGTATTGCTTTGCTTGTGACAGAAAGTGATTTTTCTTCTTCTTCACCCAATGGCTTGGAATTGCACCTGTTGTCAAGAAATTTACAATGTTAGCAAACCAAGGTACAGATGAAACATACATAATATGTTCATCAGGGAATGATTCATTTATCACTCTAGTGAGCTCTTCATCATCAACCACAGTCCTTGATAAGTGGTCGGCTACCACATTTTCACTACCCTTTTTATCACGGATCTCCACATCAAACTCTTGTAACAACAAAATCCACCTTATGAGCCTCAGTTTAGCATCATTTTTCTCCATGAGGTACCTGACAACACTGTGATCAGAATAGATAATAATTTTGCTACCCCAGATATAGAACCTAAACTTGTCTAACACATATACTACTGCAAGTAATTCTTTTTCGGTTGTGGTATAATTCAATTGAGCACCCGAAAGAGTTTTACTTGCATAATATATGGCAACGGGTTTCTTCTCGACCCGTTGTCCCAGCACGGCCCCAACCGCATAGTCACTAGCATCACACATAATTTCAAACAGGTGTGACCAATTTGGTGATTGCAAGATTGGGGCCTCCACCAATTTCTGTTTCAAAACATTAAAAGCATTGATACATTCATCATCAAAAACAAAAGGTGCATCTTTTAAAAGTAAGTTGCATAAAGGTTTTGTGATCGAACTAAAACCCTTAATAAACGTCCTATAAAATCCCGCATGTCCCAAAAATGATCTAATGCCTTTAACATTCGTGGGGTGAGGCAAAGTAGATATAACTTGAACTTTCACATGATCTACCTCAATTCCACGACTCGAAATTACATGACCCAAAACTATCCCTTCTTGGACCGTAAAATGACTCTTTTCCCAACTCAAAGTCAAATTTGTTTCAACACATTTTTTTAAAACTTTTTATAATTGGGTCAAACATGAATCAAAAGATGTACCAAAAATGGAAAAATCATCCATAAAATCTCTAATGACTCCCCCACCATATCTGAAAAGATACTCATCATACACCTTTGGAAGGTGGCGGGGGCATTACATAATCCAAGCGGCATCCGCCTAAACGCAAAAGTACCATATGGACAAGTAAATGTTGTCTTATGTTGATCCTCGGGATGTATAGCTGATGTGTGAATTTTGATGTAGTTAAATATTATATAATAATATTTAGAGATTATGGTTTCACGAGATCATGTTTTAAATTTATAAAATAATAATTACTTTAAATTAAAAACACACAATAGGCAAGTGTACCTATCGCAGCGTAATATAGTTTAGGTAAGAACCAAGTATCGAACCAACGGACCCGGTCGAATTCTAATACTCAAATTTTATTAACATTTAGCCGGTTTAATTAGTGAGTGAGCTTTGTGTGCTTGTGGAACAGGAAAGTAAATGACAGAAAAGTAAATGGCGGTAAAGTAAATAGCAGAAAAGTAAAAACGCACGTGAAGTGTGTAACAGAAATGTAACAAACATAATAGTAAATAACAGGAAAGTAAATATGTCGGAAATGATCAGGTTACGAATAGTATTTCTTTGGGTTTCGAATCCGCTTGGTACGTGATGATGTTAAGTTGATTAATCCAGTGATATGACTACTACAAATGTGTGACCCGGGTCACCGCTAGAGCCTCGTCCTCACGACATTTGATTTGCAAATTTAAAAGCTTTAACAAGTGGTAGTGCCTCCCGTTAAGGACAAAAATTACCCTCAACCCTTTGAATGGTCATCTCCGGGTTGGTTTAAGACATCGAACGTAAAATGCTTTGTATTAGAATTAAATATGTGATTATATTTTGCTCACCGGGAGGCGGTGTAACAATAGGAACAAGTATAAAGACGTATCGTTCCCAACATGAGTTCACCAATTCTTGGTTGCATAATAAGTTCGTATAAAGACGTACGACCTTAATAGTGTTAACCATGCCTTGGCTTATCAATCTCTACTTGTATAAAGACGTACAAGCTTCAAGAGAAGTTTGATTAAAAAGGTTTTACACTTTAAAAATCAAGAACACTCACAAATATAAAGACGGATTTAGACAATAATAAAAGCCCACCAAAATGGTGGTTTTAAGGACGAATAGTTAAAGACATAAACACACCACTTGGATTAATACGTTAAACATTAACATGCACCAAACTTCATCTTCACCCTAGCAATACAAAGAGTCTAGTCACGAATGGCCATACTAACTATCATAACGCTGAGTTTCGTATGCTCCCCTATTGCGGAACAAGGAGGAAGAGCCCCTTTACTCACTACTACTACACTCTAACTATGAAATAAGCTTTCTCTGGTGTGTTCTTGGGGTGTGTGTCACACCCTAACTGACGGCGGAAACGTCGGGGCGGGACATGTAGACTGTTCATGAGCACAAGGTTGACTAAGTTGTAATATATTAAAGCATCTCTTTTCAATTCAAAATTCCAAACAAACAACATCCAACAAATACATGTATTGGAAGTACATAACAAGTTCACTTTGTTTAATTAACTAGGTCCACAACCTAAGTGAAGCAATCTTGATCAACTCAAATGATTGTACCTGAAACATGATTAAAACAATGTCAACTAAAAGTTGGTGAGCATACATAGGTTTTGACTCAAAATAGTATCATTGTGTTGTGTGCATACAATCCATACATATCATGGTTAATAAGGCAAATATGGAGAGTTACTATTGTGAAACCAAGTTGTACAATCAAACCTTTGTAACTAGCATGCAAAACCAAAATGTGTTGTCGGTAACAATCACCCTACCTGGGTGGGCTTGTCAGACTTAATAGATCTATCATTGTTAACCGTCGGCTTGTATAGTTAATGATTGCACATGTAAATTGCACACAAAGTAGTTTGCACACCTAGTACTCAAACATAAGGCTCAAATTTGTACACATGAATGTATGGTGGAATTGTATTGTGCAATTTGTAAACATTATATATTTGAACTCATGTTCCACCCCAAAAATATAAATAGTGTAAAAGGGGTTATGTAAACTCACTTGTATAAGTTGTGTAGGTAACACGGGCAATAGGTAGCACGAGTGATTTTGTAAATTACCAAGTTAACCTAGAGTGAACATGTATGTACTTGAATTATTGTCATGTACAAAGTCTAACGCAAGAGTAGGGTTCAACGGATTTTGAGTGTGGGGATTTATACAAAAGTATTTTGTGGAATTCTATGAAATGAGTGTGTGTAAGTTGATGCTTGTATAAAAATATAAATCTCAAAGTATAAAATAAAGGTCTTAGGGTTTAACTAATTTTAAATAAATAAATTCTATTTATTTATTTAATATTATAATAGTGTGTCAAAAGTAGTGTAAATAAATAAATAAATATATATATATATATATATATATATTTGATTAAAAACATATAGTGTATTCTTAAAAAAACTTTAATATAATTTTATAAAAATAGGTAATAATAAAGTATAAATTAAAACCAATAATTCTAATTTGAAACAAATTTAAATAATTTGTTTGTATTGCAAATGAGGTTTCAAAAATCCATTAGGTTGTAAAAATAAAAATATTTATTTGAAATTTGTTTATTTTTGCGTAGGTTAGTTCTAGATGGTAAAGGGTTTTATAACATAATTTTTATGTAGGCTGCGCACACTACCACCAGACCATGGGACTAATCCCATACGCAAGGCCGGCTTGAAATTATCTTAACTTGATACGGGAAGAAGGTAGGGTATGGTTCAGCGATTGTGCAAAAGAAAAATGTTGGGGGTGAGTTGTGGTTTCGAACCCACGCCACTTGGTCCGATGGGGCAGTGACTTAACCAGTCGGACCAAGTGGTTTTCGCTGGTTAGATAAGGAACCCATAAATCAAAAACGTTAAACGAATCAACCCAGAAATTGCGTATGAACAGGCTATGAATCCCACTCGTAATTGAACTCGATTCATTCCGTTTTGATGAATTGTTTTGGGGCTATTGATAAGCGTACTAAAACGAATCGAATGACATAAGACTTACTTGATTTGGTGAAGGATTGAGGGTGAACGGCTGGAACAAAATCTCGACTGTTCTTGGTGCTCGTTAGGGTTCCAGAGATGAAATGTGGACCGTACGAGAGTTCAGAGAGGTTGTGTGATTGCATGCGAAGGTGTATGTGTGTTTTAATTCGTTTAATTTCATCTAGATCACACGATTCGATTAGAGGTTTGAATGGGACAACTGTCGATGGAATTACGCGTTAATTCGGCCGATTGGGGATGAATTGGGTTATGTAATAGGGTCAGATACATGTGAGGTCAATTAGTGCATGAATTGAGGGATTGAACGCATTGAATTTGCTTGATTAGGAAAGTATTTAAGCTCGGTTTGACTTAGGAAGGTCAAACGTGTTTCAAATTCGAATTAATCCGCTCAAAAGGCTGAATTGAGATGTTAAGGAGTGGACTATAATCGATTAAGCATATAAGGAAAATCCATAACAGTCGGATTTGTTCGGGATTATACTGAATTGTAAGGATATTGGACTGTTTGACCTTTGAAAGTCAACATGGGTCAAAATCCATGAATGAGGGTCAAGATTGAGATGTAAGGGTTCAAGTTCAAGTGTGGGGGTTCATATGATCAAGAGGGTTCAAGCCAAGATTGTGAAAAATTATGCATTTATATTTAAGAATTGATTTTTGTTTTAAAACTTTATAAACTTATAAATGACTAAGTTTAGGAGAATAATGTGTTTAACACATATATTTTATACAAATAAATACATATATACATATGGAATAAAATTTACCCTTCTGTTTATAGAAATATTTTTATACCATTTAACTAAACATTATATGCTTTCTTAATATATATGCTTTCTTAATATTAATTTATAAGGTAAGGTTTCATTTCTATAAATCTATAAATGAAACACACACACACACACATATATATATATATATGTATGTATTTAACCATATGTTACATATATAATAGAAATTATCATGTTAATGAAAACTTTGAAGTTTTGAATTGGTTAAAGTGGTAAGTATAAGTTTGAAAGAAGGTGTTATTGTATAAAATATAATAAAAACAATGTCGGAAAATCTTGGATGTTACAGTGTGTAAGGGATGCCTCAATGAAGAACTCAAGCCATCTATTTATAGGCCTCAAAATGAGCAATGCACGGGCGTGCATTGGATTGCACGGGCGTGCAAACACCTCGGGAATCAAACAGGGTACAAAGGACAGTGTAACGGGGTCTGGGAGAGCATAAAAGCCTTTACACGGTCGTGCATGGCATTGCACGACCGTGTAATGCCCTACTGCTTCCCATATTTGTCTTTTAGCTGCTGGTTTGAATTGGTTTGACCTGGTTTGACTTCTTGGGGGTCAATGCTCGGGTTTGGTCCTCCAAAAGCTTGATTTCTTCATGTTTTAGGCTGGTTTTTTGCTTTGTTTATCTTGGAGCACCGAATAACGTGTAATTGTGAAATATTAACGTTTTAGGTATCAATTGCGAAGTTATTAATTAATTAGTACCATAATATGGGGATTATTATACATGCAAAACATGTATAATTTAGGACATATCAATAGCAATTTGGTTGTAACCTGAATAACCATCAAGAAAACAATAATATTTATGACCTGCTAGTTTTTCCACAATTTGATCAATGAATGGTAACGGGAAATGATCTTTTGAGGTAGCCGCATCCAATTTCCTATAATCAATACAAATCCTCCACCCGGTTACCGGCCGAGTGGCTACCTCCTCACCTGAGTCGTTCTTGACGACTTGAATACCCGCCTTTTTGGGCACGGTTTGTGTTGGACTCACCCATGTACTATCGGAAATTGGGTAAATGATGCCGTCGTCCAACCACTTGAGAACCTCCTTTTTCACAACTTCCCGCATATTTGGATTTAACCGCCTTTGTGCATCGTGAGATGGAGAGACGGCTTGATCCGTGACAATCTTGTGCATAACAATCGAGGGACTAATACCCTTCAAATCCGCAATACTCCATCCAATTTCCGCCTTATGGGCGGCCAAAACTTTCATCAAATCACCCTCTTGTTCCTTTGTCAAATCCGATGCAATAATTACCGGTAGGGTGTCATTTTCTCCCACAAATGCATACTTAAGATGCTTTGGAAACTCCTTCAACTCGACCTTTGGGGGTTGCTCCAAGGATGGTTTCAATTTGGTATCAATATCTTCGGGCAAGCTTTCCACTTGATGAGTCCACGGTGGTCTCCCATCCTTTATTGCCATTGCTTCAACCCGATTTTCCTCTTCTTCTAATTCCTTACTTGTCTCAACCTGTACCCTGTCACATGAAAAGCATGTCTCTGTGGTGCTATCCTCATTTACAATTGAATCGTAAAGAGGAATGCACCACAACAATGTCCGCCATAAAGCATTCATCATTAACCAGAGAGTTAGATGTATGTGAAAAAACATTTAATCTCAACTTTCGATTCTCAAATGTCATATCAACCGTTCCATTTCGACAATTAATTTGAGCATTTGCAGTTGCCAAAAATGGTCTACCAAGAATAATCGTAGATTGCTTTGTTCTATCAGATGAGACATAATCCAACACCAAAAAATCAACTGGAAAGTAAAAGTCTTCCACTTTCACAATAACATCGGTCACTATTCCTCAGGGGAGCTTAGGAGTTTAGTCAGCCAAAACAACAGCGGTGTCGGCTTTCCTAAGAGGACGGAAATCATATCAATCATAAATGCTTCCCGGAAGAATACTAACACTAGCGCCAAGATCTAGGAGTGCCCGTTTTATTTTGAAATCACCTACTTGAATAGATATAATAGGCGCCCCTGAATCTTGTAGCTTAGGTGGAAGAGCACCCGATAAGATAGCATTCACATTAGCGGTAACATCAAAGTTCTTTGGGAATTTATGATTCTGCTTTTGTGTACACAATTCTTTCAAGTACTTTGCATAAGCTGGAATTTGTTTAATGGTATCCAAAAGTGATATGTTAATTTTGACTTGTTTAAACATCTCCCACATTTCTTCTTGTTTTGGTCCCCTCTTTTTTACCATTTTTGCTTTAGACGGTTCAACTAAGGCCTCGGGGTAAGGAACGGAACCACTCATCATATCCTTTCCATTAGCAATAATTGACTCATCTTTAAAAACCGGTTTAAATTTTTCAAAAGTTTGATCAATTGGTTTTTTAGCATTAACAAATTCCACTTCACCTTCACTTTCTTCTCCCTCAACAACATCCTCCACCAACCCTTCAGTCATTTGTGGTGGAGGCTCAACTTTGTTATCAACTATTTTTCCATTACGAAGAACAGTCACTTTACTTACATTTGCATTGATGCCACTCTTCGAACTCGACCCTTGATGTTGCGGGTTTAAGGTGGTGTTGCTTGGTAGCTTTCCTCCATTTTTCTTTAGCAACGCTATTTCTTCCGCCAATTGCCCCACTTGTCTTTCCAAAGCCGAATGAGACTTGTCTCTCACTTCATTTTCCTTCTTGGATTCTTTCATCATCTCCATGCTTGCATCCAACTTCGAACTAACCAAGTCATCACCCCTCGATAAGCCACCTTGTTGTTATTGTTCTTGATTATAATTTCGTGGGGGGTAATTAGAATTTCGGTTGTTGTTGTAAGAGTTCCATTGATAACCACCCGAATTATAGTTACCTTGTTGACTCGGTTAATACGAGGATGATAAGGTGTTTTGATTTACACCTTGAAAGTTGGGGTTCATTTGGTTCGCCGTATTCCCATACTTGAAATTTGGATGGTTCCTTAAACCCGGATGATAGGTGTTTGAATTCATGTCATATTGCTTCCTATCACCAAACACTTGATTTACCTCTTCTTGTTTCCCTTCTTGAAACGGACAATCCATCACTTTGTGGCCTAAGTCTCCACAATCTTCACAAACATCAAATCGGGCTTTTACTCCCGCCACTTCTTTGTTCTCGCCTTTCCTCAACAACGCCAACTCTCTCTCCATGGATGCCGACCTCTCTTTTGTTTCATAATCCGGGACGAACTTAGAAATCAGGTGTTTAGTTCTTCGACTAGCCGATGCTTTGGCTTTAGAGTTTTGGCTCATCCTTTCTAAGAAATCCCAATCATCTTCTTCGGGATTAGACAACAATGTCCCGTTACTAGTGGACTTCAAGTACTTCCTCTCCTCTTGAGTCAAACCGTCCACAAAACACTTCACTAATTCCCACAATTCGATTTGGTGATGTGGGCACTTCCTCAATAATTCTTTGAACCGCTCAAAAGCTTCATGTAAAGGTTCACCTGTTTGTTGTTGAAAGGTTCAAATCTCAATTTTGGAGTCATCCGTCTTTGCAACCGAGTAATATTCATCCAAGAAGACTTGTTGCATTTCATCCCATGTGTGGATGCTATTAGCCGGTAGTGTGATAAACCATTGCTTTGCCCGATCTTTAAGGGAAAACTGAAAAAGTCAGAGTTTAACCTCTAATGCTAGCTCCAGAATTATTTCTTCGGGTATCCATGAATGATGGTTCAGGTGAAATAGGTTGTAAATTTGGTTGTCGGGTTCGGTTTTGCCTTGCTAGTTTCTCAATTTCCGGTTAAAAAACAAGCGGTGAAGTCCTCCTGGATAAACGGGTACGCATGCACTAATCTGTCACCTGCACACACAAACAAACACCACACGTAATACAAAAATAAAAGAGAATTATCAAAACAAAACAAGTAACAAAAACAGTAAATAAGTCAACACAAAAGTCAACTAAAATAAAACACCAAGCGCACACATTCCCCGGCAACGACGCCAAAACTTGATCAATGTCGAAGGGACCGGTCAAAGATAGAGAATTAGTGTGTCCTAATCACCTTAAACTAGTTAGGGTAAGAAGGGTGTCGGACCACGAAGAGGTTATGGTCGGTGCTTAATTCCAATCGACAAAGTGATTTATGAAGTTGCAATGGGTCTTTCTGACCAAACACAAGCAATGATTGGGATGAATTTAGTAACTTCAACAAACAATAACTATCAAGTAGCAATTACGTGCAAACGGTCACTAGTAATCAAGTAGCAAACAAAACGATTTAAGTTGTAAACAATAATTAAAAAGGAATCACGCCCGGGTTTCAAGTTCACAAGCAATTAGAGATTATCACACCAAGATATGAGTTCAAGCAATCAAACGGTTATCCAAATCAATTTGACCAATTCTAACAAAAAACATCAACATTCATACATCATAGGCAAATGGTGCAAGGCAACATTCACAAATGAAATCTAGACAAATGTATGCAATATAGAATTATATTAATCAATAGATTCAACACAAATCAAAGTTCATAACAATTATCATCTAACGAGGTCAATGGTGCAAGAAAATATCGACTCCCGCGAGTTCATAACAACACTAAACACAAAGATTCGAATACTTCAAACCGAACGATTACAAGAATTGTTTCTCAAGTATACCACATGAAAACACCCTAAAAACTTACAAACAAACCACCCGGGAATGATTTATGGTGGATTAGCCGCTCATGGTTGTGGAATTCATCTTCGATTCTTCGATTTCTTGATATTAATCTTCAATTATATGTTTCCTAGCCTCCAAGAACTCCCAAGATCGCCCAAAACTGCTCTCCAAAAATATATTTGAATTTGGGGAAGAAACCCCTAATTAACCACTGAAAATCGGCAGTTTCCCAAAAATTCGCGTCTGAAAAACGCATCTGGCGTAAGCTTACGCCGGTTCTCTGAAGCTTCTGTCATTGAAAATGGTCCGGTGTAAGCTTACGCTCCTCTTATCTCTCCTCTGTTTTGAAATAGTACCCAGCGTAAGCTTACGCTGGGCTGGCGTAGGCTTACGCTCCCTAACATATTTTTATCATTTTTCACCATTTTCCTTCCGGCTCTTGCATTTCTCGCATAAATTCTTCTAAAAGTATCCTTTAAGTTTCCGACACCTGTACTTGCATAACTACACAAAGTCTTTACATTCCACATATTAATTTAAACAAATATGCTACGTTACACACATTTATGCACAAAACTTTGGTCGCTTATCATGAGGGTGAAAGACATTGTAGGGCCTATTTGCAAATTAGCTGATTTAGGTGGCAATTTAGAAGGGATGGTGAAGACACGTAGACCAATGATAAGAAGTCACCGTTCATTCGAATTCGTTTTGTATAGGGTATATATAATGTTTTTACTTTTCAAAGTTTTAACAATATACTCAGGCCCAGCCCAAAGGGAGGGGCAGGGTGGGCCACGGCTCCAGGCCCGGTCTTTCAAGAGCCCCGGAGTTTTTAAAAATTTTGTATATGTTTTAAATAATATATTTAGTTTATACATCCATTTTGTGTACATCAAAGTTTTCTTAGTGCAATTGAAAAAACCATTACAAGAAAATGTAAATGTCATAGGTTCAAGTCTTGGCAACAACACTATTTATTTTTCATGTGTCTAATTTCTTATTCTCTTCTTTTTTTTTTCTCTCTTTAAAAGGTTGTCCACAAAAACCCATAATTATTTAAACTATTAAACCAAAACCAAACAAAGACACAAAAATGTATATATTTAAAACCATTACATATAATTTTTTTTAATTAAGGCCCGTTTTTTATTATTTGTTACAGACCCAAAATGTTTCGAACATTGTCGGGGCGGCCTGAATATAGGTACTTACAATCCACCTATTTTTCTTCTATTTTCATATTTGTATAAATAAAACCAAAATACATCCATTTTAGAACCATCCTTCTAAACCCTAGAACAATGGGAAGCGGTAGCAGCGATGTAGAAGCAGGATTCGCGAAGCTCCAAGGCGAAGATTTCGAGTATTACATGCAAACCTACTCCATAATCCTTGGCCGTAACTCCAAGAAATCAACCGTCGACGTAGACCTCTCATCCCTCGGCGGCGGCATGAACATCTCCCGTCACCACGCCCGGATTTTCTATGATTTCCAACGCCGTCGTTTCGCCCTGGAAGTCCTCGGCAAAAACGGTTGTTCCGTTGAAGGCGTCCTTCACCTCCCCGGAACTCCTCCGGTCAAACTCGATTCTCAAGACCTTCTACAAATCGGCGACAAGGAATTTTACTTCTTGTTGCCTGTCAGGAGCATCCTCTCCGGTCCAATTGCGCCTCCACGTCAGCATTTTTCAAACCCTAATGCTATGACCAGTTACCAATCTACGCATCGTAGTGATTTGCCTCATGTTGGTAGGGTTTCAGGGATGAAGAAAGGGGGAAGGGGTAGGGTTAGTGGTGTTCTTGGAGAGGATTACGAGGAGGAGGAGGATGATAGTGGAGTTGCTGGGGCTAAGAAGGTGAGGATAGGTGGTGGAGATAGAAAGGATGGTTATGCCTATGCTGCTGCTGCTGCGTCTGGTTCGGGTGGGAAATCACTTTCTGGTTAGTGATCATATGGTTTTATGCTTTTAGATGCACACAATTTGGCAATACTTGATACTGAGAGTGTTGGTGTGGCCTTAAATACTTGATGTTTGGGTGGTTTTGTATGTGAATAGGCCAATGGGATACTGTGAGAGGGTTACAAGAAATAAACTTCATCTGATAAGTTCATCTCATATAGTTTTTTTTGTGATTGTTGCAAGTTTGTTTATACCAGATAAAAATGAAAGAAATTTAAGCCCTGATATTATCAATATAAGTTATTACTTGGTAACATTACTGGTAGCCTTTTTGTTTTTTGAAATGCTTATCCAATGGACTAAAAACTTTTAGATACTGTCATGCATAGATCAGATGGTTATAACAGTAATTAGACCGAATCATGTGTTTGTAGAAATGTTTATGCGATTAACATGTCTGGCAGAAACTTAAGTAATCGTTGCACAACGATTTGTACGAACACGTAAAATTGCAATAATATGAAGCACGTAAAATTGCAATAATGTGAACTGTCTTTCCTAATTTCAGTCACTTCTAGCAAGTGGTAGTCACAAAATTCTCCCTGAAAAATGCACAGTATGGTTTGTGTTGTTCACACCTTAAAGAGGAGTAAAATGAAATATAACTCTAAAATGATGTTTATTTTGTCTTTAAAGTTCCTTGTTTTGTTCCAACTATGGTGTCATAACATACATACTTAATTGCTCTACCATTTATCACTGCATTCTGATCTTGAAGAGTTGTTGGGTATATATAATTTGGCGTTTATACATTTCTGTCAAATCGGTTACCTTCTTTTGCACCCTTTTGAAAAGTTGAATTCTTGTAACAGAAAGAAGAAAATTTAAGTGTGTATTTCTGAATTTTAGTCCTGAAATCAAAACGGGGAAGTGTTTCGAGAATTTTTAGTTCAGAGCACATGATTATCTACTATTCTACTCTACATTATCTTAGTTTTTTAGTCAAAAAGTGGGGTTTGTCAATTGCAACCCATTGAACACGTAGAAAGTGCATAACTATGTTTTGAATGAACAAAAATAGGTGATTTCTTCTGTTTTACATAATAAATTCATTTTGCTCAAGAAAGATGTCTACCTTCCATAAGAGATTTTAGATGGTTAGTAAATGATTATGGGATTACACCCATGGACTTTGTACTGTCAATGCATACAGATCTGTTATGGCATCTTCAGGTTACTACACAGACAAATGTGAAGTCGTCAATGATGAAATATACTCTTTATGAACGTGTAGAAATCAAAGATAAGTGAGGAGCAAAGTAATATGTGAACTTAAAATATATATATTTAGGGAGTTTTGCCGTAAGGATCAAAGTTTTAGGTATATCTGATCAAATACTCAAGTCCTTCCCCATTTTTGAAGTACTTGTTTGTGCTCATTTGACCATTACACTAGGAAATTCCTCTTTATGAATTACTTTGTTCATAAAACACACAGTGACACAGGTTCTAGGATTCCTTATTCTATCTAACCAATTGTATATGGAAGTGCGCGGGTGGTGGAGTTGTATTTAGGGTTGACCTGGTTATAGGAAAAATTCTCAAGTGTGTTTTGCCTATTTAATGTACAATGAGTCATGCTTGTGTTGCAATTATGTATGCATATGATTTAAATCATTCATATGCTTCTTCATGTTTGTCACTTTAGTAAATACTAATTGGCAATTGCTCCATTTTCCTTCAGTCATTGGCTTTATAGTTCTATTTTGAATTTTAATTTATATCTCCTTTCTACCAACATGTGATTGCGCAACTTCATCTGCTATAAAAGTGACATGCATTTAACAACTCTTTTCTTACCATCTGTTGAAGCTGTTTTGTTTCATTTGGTCTTCCTGGTGGTCTCTTGACTTATGGGTCATACTAAGTACTATAATGTATAGGCTGCAAAATGGGTGGGTTGGGTTACGGGTCAAAATGGGTGGGTTGGGTTACGGGTCAAAATGGGTAAGTTCTTGGTGCGGGTCAAAACATGTCATGATCAGGTTGGTTGGGCATTTTTCTTATCCATTTAGTTTGAATGTATGGATAGTTCAGGTGCTAATATGATTACCAAAATTATATTGTTACTATAATTATATAACATTTCATTAAACTTTTAACTGAGATGATTTTTCTGTTGTTTTGTAGATAAAAAGTCTGAGGGAAGGTCAAGAGTTGACCGAGAGTCTGACAACCTTCAGCTGTTGCAGTTAGAAGAGAAAGATGTAGTGTCATCTGTGGCTACTGTGTTATCAGATCTTTGCGGGCCCAGTGAGTGGATGCCTATGGAGAAACTTCATGCTGAGGTAAGAGCCATCTTTTCTGCTGATCTTTGCATTGAGTTTCTTGAGTTGGCAAGTTGGGCGGGTTGAATAACGGGTCAAAACAGGTACAGGTTAAAAACAATTAATTTATATGTGCCTTTCAGGTTGGGCTGACTCACTAACGCTATTATGTTCATTTTTAAAATTTTATAGATGACTAATTTGCTACTTATGATTGCAAAAACAAAATTTATGATGATACTGCAAAGCTTTGGATAAAACAAATTATTTCCCACCCATTCACAGTGGTTTTAATTTTCTTAATCAAATCTATAATGCAGTATGTGAGTTTTTTGAACTGTGAATTAATTGTGGATTGTTAAGAGATAAAGATGGATAGCGATTTGAATTTATTTATCTTCTGTTTGTATCTAAGCTATCTAGTTCCATTTTCTAGTCTTGTATCGTCTATAAATTGAGGTGCCAACCTCAAGATGAACTAGACACGAATATTTCCTGATTACATGGATTAAGTTTAGTGGTTCCCTTGGTTTTAAATTGCGCGCATAATGCGTTTTGCGCCGTAGCGCTGGAGTTGGCGCATCGCTGCACCTGATGCGTGGATATTGCGCCGTTGCTCGCATTATGCGGTGTTCGCATGTAGCGCTCTGATGCGTGCAACTATGATTTTTTGGGTTTTTGAAATTCTATCTTCTTATTGTAGGTTCTTCCTTGGCTTATTCAACATTTTCTTTCTTGGAAATACTTTAGTATGCTTTTTTGTGCTTTTGGAAGTATTTTAGCATGCCTCATTTAGTCATTTGGACAAAAAAAAATGAAATTTTATCTTCTTATTGTATGACTTCTTTTTTGTTTAAGTATGTTTTTACAACTTGTTATGTATAAATAATATTTTAGTACTTTTTAATAAAGAGCGCATCGCATACGTGATGCGCTCGCATCGCGCAAAACGCATCGCGCATCGGATTTTGGGACCAAACGCATCGGAGCGCATCGCGCAATTTAAAACCAAGGTGGTTCCCAAATCAATCTATACTCTCTAATAAATAAAGGTTTTGGTGGGACACTTGTCACTCTCCTATGCATCCTCAACTTTTTTCCCCGCCTTTCTCTCCTATTAATTATACAAATTTCTTTAATTGTTTTTATAATTTTTTGTTTCCCGCCTCTCTCTACTATTAAATAATAATGATTTCTATAATTCTTTTTAGAGTTAAATACGGTTTTAGTCCCTGTGGTTTGACATAAATAACCATTTTAGTCTAAAAGTTTAAATTTGAATTTTTTAGTCCAATAGTTTCAGTTTTGTATCGATTACAGTCCGGTCCACTAACTCCATCCAAATTTTTTTGTTTAGTATGTATAAAAAGACTATAATACCCCTTTTAATTAAAAATATATATAAAAATCTCTAGAGACTTTAAAAACCCTACCTAATTCAAGAAAACCACAGCTCCATCATCTACTTCCACCACCAGCCACCACCTCCACCTCCACCCCCACCCCCACCGCCCCCTTCACCTCAGTCTGCCACCTCCACCGCCCCTTTCACCTCCGGCCGCCATCTCAAATTTGTGGCCAAATCTGACCCTACGGTTGTTGAACACCATCGCTACTGTGATGTAGATGACTCCGGAGGTTAGGGTTGAAATGGAGGTGGCTTGACTAGGGGTGAGCATTTGTTCGAACCGGACCGGAACTGTGAACCGTTTGTATACAAATATGTTAACCGAGAACCGGACCGTATATAAACGGTTCGGTCCAGACCGAACCGTATTAAACGGGTCGGTTCTTGCTTAAATCCTGAACCGAACCGATTAAGAAAAAACAAATTATGTTCCATAAAAAAAACCTCTTTTCTGTTAAAAAAACGAAAAGAATTGTTGGCTCTTGCTTATTACATTCAAACTCCCAACCCAAGAATCAAAATCACCCAAGCCGTAACCCAAGAACAAGATGGAAAAATCACAGCTTCAATATCGAAAAATCACAGCTCCAATTACATGCCTAGCCATAACACCTCTCATATATTAAATAACTAGAAATCAAATTAACCATCTTTCATAATCGACTGAAAAGGAAGAATTCATTACCTGAAGAAGACGATCTCGTTGAAAAGGAAATATGGAACAACGATCGTGGAATATCGACTGAAGAAGACGATCAGGAAAAGCGAACGTCATATGTTTTTTGATGCGTACGTATTGGTGGTATAAGGGCTGGGCTGGGCCGGGCCATTGGCTTTTTAGAGTTAGTAGGGTTTTTTAATTTAAAACAAGCGGTTCTAAGGGTTCCGAACCGGAACCGTTGGTTTATTAACCGAACCGAACCGAACCGCGAACCTTTTAATTACCATATGAAGAACCGAGAACCGAACCGCGAACCTTTTAATTACCATATGAAGAACCGAGAACCGAACCGTTTACTATTTCGCGGGTCGGTTCCGGTTCCAATTGGTCCGGTTCCACGGTTCCAACGGTTCCAACGGTTCCGAACCGCGAACTGCTCACCCCTAGGCTTGAAGGTGCAGGCGCCACATGGCCGTAAACCTTGCCCAAATCACCGCATCATTTTCTTCAAAAAAAAGCCCCTAGGTTCGCGTCTGAAATTTTAAGAGTATCTAAAATTGATGGGCCTTGTTGGAGTTGCAAAAGCTTTGCCCCTGTTTGTTCCAAAATTGCCTATCTGTGCCTGCAGTTCGTTCTAAAATTTCCGCTTTTCGTTGGAGATTTTCACCTGCTGTTCGTTCCATTAAAGTTTAAGACGATGCATCTTTCTCCTCCAATCCGTCAACACAACAGGTCTCTCTTCTATGGCATCTCTCTCTCCCTCTCTCTCTGAAAAAATAAAACCATTCCACTCCCCTTTCCTGTGTTAATCTCCATCAACAAGTTCACATTCCACCACCAAGAACAAAATCACCTCCCACTGCCACCAACAAATCACCCCCATGGTCAAATCCAAATCAATGAAATTTGGGCTGAATTTTCGTATCTGTTAAATGTGCATTACCTTGAACAAATAAAAAACCATAGAATACTTAGAATATTGATGGACCCCACTCCTCTGTATTTAGATGTTTTCATCGCTTCCCTTTGTTGACTCATCATCTCTTCTAGGTCGACTTCTTTTCCATTGGGAGTGAGAAAGTAGAGTCATGGATTGGGTGGGGGAGGTAGAGATGGATTTGCTAAAAAATAGGACGATGATGGAGTAACAGAGAGAGGGAGGGACAGTGTGTAAAGAGGCTTCTCTTGTTGGTCGCCGATGGTGGGGGTCTCGCCGGCAGTGGCGTTGACGGTGGGCTGATTAGGGTTGGGGGTAGAGAGATGGAGGGGGTGGGGGGAGATATGAGGACTAATGGTCAAATTATATATATATTTTAAATTGAAGTTTTATTTTTTAATTGATGAGGGTATTATGGTCAAATTGTAAAATTTTTAACAGAATTAATGGATGGTGTTAGTGGAGCGGACTGTAATCGATACAAAACTGAAACTATTGGACTAAAAAAGGCAAATTTAAACTTTTGGACTAAAACGGTTATTTAGGTCAAACCACAGGGACTAAAACCATATTTAACTCTTCTTTTAATAAAACGTTTTTTATTTTAAAAAAAAGGTTCATAAAACATTTTTATAAGTTGAACATTTCTTTCATTCTTTTTATAAAACATTTTTAAAAATAACTATATAACGTTTCTAGAATTTGTATTAAAAAACTATGTAATATGTCAAATCTATACTAATAAATAAAGGTTTAAGATGGACACTTGTCACTTCCTCGTGCTCTTCACATTGGTTTTCTCGCCTCTCTCTCCTAATAAATACGCCTGTATCTTATTAAATAAAAATGATATTATAAATATATTATTAAAGAAAAATACTAATTATATTAAATAAGAATATATAATAGGAAATCAAAATATAACTAATTAAAGAAAAATACTAATTTGTTATATACACACATTTTCACTTGATATATTTCGAGACGATCATAATAGTCTGACAACGTAGGATGTATTTATAAGTTATATCGTTTTCAATAAACAACCTGTGTAATACACGGGATTCTAACCTAGTATGTAATATGTAAATCTTTATTACTAAATATATATAACATTGTATTTATTCAGCCCCGTGTAATACACTGGGTTTTAACCTAGTTATTTATATACGAATATAAAGCGCAAAAAATATTCTGAGTGACAAATGAACTAAAATATACTTTTAGATCAAGCACATCAATGTGGTTGGATCAGTAAATCTACAATTCTACATGCAAATCCACAAAGAACGAATAGTTATGAACATAACATAGAATCACATGAGTGGTCATTTGACATTTTCATTGTGGGTCCCATCTACATTGCACTGGAAAAATGAAGTGAATGTGGGACCCACAAAACCGACTTTTATATTGCATGTTCATTTTGACTAATGACAAACTTCTTGTGCTCTACCGGATGATGCAGTTGATGGAACAATATGGCAGCATATGGCATCACGGTCGTGTGAGGAGGTATCTAACATCCGAGGATTACTCGAATCCTGAAGCCAAGGGCAAACCATGGTTCGGGCTGCTTATGTTATTGAGGAAATATCCTGAACACTTTGTTATAAACACTAGGTCTAAAGGCAGGATCACATTGGAGTTTGTATCACTTGTTTCTCTTCTTTCATGATATATTTAAGATGATTAGAGTTCACCTTCTCACAAAAAGTTGAGTTTAAGCATTTTATGGCTTTTTCATTGCATGTAAATTATTTATATTATTCTAACTGTATCAGAATGTATCCAACTTGATATCTATTGTAATTGTAATTTTTTTTGTTTGATGTAATAAACCGGGTAAAACTTATCATTATATATATATATATTTAAAGAGCATGGGGGAATAGTGTCTATTTTGTCTTTTAGTGGTTTTTTTTGTACTTTTGTGTTTTTTCTCGTTTTTTTAATGTTTTGGTTTTAGATTTTAATCGTTGCGTTCAGGTTTCTTGACGCTATGTTTTCAGGTTTTACGGCGGAGTGATGTTTGTTTTTACAACGCGGTATGCTTTAGGGTTTTACGTTTGAGTAACAGTCATGCAACGTGTTTTTGTATCTTCGTTTGCGTTTGGGTTACTTGACGCTATGGTTTCGGGTTTTACGGCGGAGTGACGCTCGCTTTTACGATGGGGTACGTTTTAGGGTTTTCCGACAGAGTGACGGCCATTGCAACGTGTTTTTATATATGCATTTTGATACTCGAGACCATGTAGCCGTCGCTGCAGCGCTCGTATGTGCAATAATTAAATAACAATTAAAGGAGAAGGAGGTGGATAGTTCTTTTTTGCTATTGGGCTGCCATGCCACGTGTCACGTGGTGATTGGGCACAATTATTTTTTTTTCCGGTCGCATTTTTGTTTAGATATATACAAATGAAAATGGAAATAAAACCAAAAATAGGGTTGGTTGAAATGGTTGTTTAAGCCCATGGCCGTAACCCAAGGGACCTGGGTTCGAGTCTTGGGAAAGCCTCTTTTTGCCATTTTTTAATCAGTCTTTTCTTTTGTTTTTGTTTTCGTATTATTTAACGTTGAACATATTTAACTGAAAATATAATTAGACATCGGTTGAATGTTATTTTTTATGTTGGGTCAATAAAATTAGACAGGTCGTCTAAGGGGAACATTACAAATTTTAACCATCCCGCCGTAACGCGCGGGGTTTATAAAACCTAGTTTAGTGTATCGGTGACAGGAAAGGATGACAAAATATTTTTTTTAATGTTAAGGTAAAAAAGTTTTTTTTTTAATGTCAAGTAATTGATTGTGACATGAATTTAAATGTGATTAATATCTTCATGTTAAAACAAGTTGAGTTTGTTTACTTTATAAACACGTATTGCCTTCTTTTTGAATTTATAACTAATTAAGGTATTAAATACTATTAAAATAATAATAGTCTTATTTATACAAAACATTTTAGAATGTTTAATATTAGAAAAACATTTTAGAATGTTTAATGTTATAAGAACATAAAAACATTTATAATCTGAAAATTGTTATCCAAAATTCTTGAATATAAACAAGTTCTATAAAGAAGAATTTATATTTATCATCATTTGATTAAACAAACTAGAACATATAATAATCAAACACATGCTTACCTTTAGATATTCTCTATGCCAGTATGCCACTATGGTAACAAATGCTTAGCCAAGTGCATACACCCACAATGGAAATGATTTATTAAAATCTAGAGTAAACTTCGTTTTTGCTCCATGTGGTTTGTAGTTTGAAAATGGCCAAAACACTCTTTGAGGTTACCATTTTGCTCCCTGAAACTAACTCTGTTAAATATTTTAGTTAAAATTAAGGGCGTATATATTTATATGATCTTACATCGTGAAATTACTAAAATGCCCTTAATTTTAACTAAAATGTTTAACAAAGTTCGTGTCAGGGAGCAAAATGACAACAAAATGGTAACCTCAATGAGTGTTTTGGACATTTTCAAACTATTGGAGCAAAAGGGTTAAAATGGTCAAACCACAGGGAGCAAAAACGAAGTTTACTCTAAAATCTATAACAAGAACCAAAAGCCTTTTGCCTTTTGCTTTAGGACAACAATGCAAAACTACGACTCTTCTTTTGTCAGATCATGGATCCGAGCCCGTAACGCTTCCTCTCGTGCACGCTTTGCGCCCAGAGCTTCCTCATCAAGAACTTGGATGGGTAACCATTCGGGCCACTTGAACCAGCCCTGTTTCTTCTCATCACCAGCTACTGACTCGTACATGTTCTTGAAAACGGGCCTTAATTTGATAGCAGCAACATCGACCCCGGTTCCCACAACGGCTATCACAATGGAGTAACGGATCGCACCAGCACTACCACCTGACATTTGATGACAACTTGTGTTCATTGGCTAATAAAATTGATAAACTTCAACTTGTGTTCACTGGACCTAAGTGATTGTTGAACCCTTGTGTGTTTTTAACTTACACAACTCAACAAATATATTTATCAATAGCATGGTATGTAACCATATCATTTCCATCCATCTGATTCATAGACTTTGTCCCAACTTTTCATTCTTTTTTATGCATAATTAGCGCGTCAAATGTGATTAAAAATAATGGCCATAGATGCAAGCAAGAAGAAGAATGTGACCAACATATTGTTGATGATGTCTTGCTTTAGTATTCTCTATGGTTCTTATGCGTTCAATCTTACTGGTCCATCTTCAGTAATTGACGTGTGTAACCCTAAAACACATGGAGCATTAGTAACTAACCTTGCAGTCTGCCTAAAAGAGCACCGGTACCAAATCCAGCAATTGCTGAGTCAAGTAGATCATCAGGCCCAGAATGCCTGCTAAGTCTTACAACCTCTCGAGCACCTGCCATCAAAAGAATTACATAAAAACTCAAGGTTCCATTTCTTTATATAATTTTCATTGTTCCCTTTGCGGGAAGTAAATGGGAACCAAAATCACATTTAACTTTCTTCTCACACCGTATAAACAAGACTCACAAAGCAGAATATTAGAAGGCAAAAACAAATTGTACTGATTTTCACTTAGAAGCATTGCCATCAAATCTAGATATGTCTAGTCCAATCAACGGTTGTTATTCATAATCTTACTACCAAATACATCCACAACAGCCTGTAGGGTACCAAAAGACAAAGAACGTTTGTAAATAACTTAAAGTATAGGGAGTATGGTTTAGTACTAATATTTTCTATTAATTCACCAATGAAGTGATCACATCTGTTTTTATATATGTGATACAAGTTTGGTCTACTAGATACTACCTATCCACTAATGATAACTGCTGAAATAACATGAGGAATCAAAGTAACTGCAAGTGGACCGAAGAGCTTCAAAACACGTGTGAAATTCTTGTTCAGATAAGTTACTGACCCGCTGAGCACCTTCATACCCCTATCCAAAGTTGGAGTTCCTGCAATTAGGATTAAAAGTGGTAAAATGCTTTGCAGATGGTTCACCAAAATGAGGAAGAGACTTGTTGATGCCGTGGCCAAATGAACCACCATGGTTGTGATAGCCTCTGCCCCGAGTCAGATTGTTGCGACCAGACAAAACCCCACTGGTTCTGCCTCTACCATCACCACCACTTCTGCTGCCACCATATCTACCATGGCCGTTTCTCCCTTCACCATTTCGGCCATCAAGGCCATCGTTAGTGTTTAGTCCAGTAAATCGGAAGTAGCAGATGGAAGCATCATGGCCATTTCGTTTGCAGATTTGGCAAGTTACATGATTTGACAAGAGATGAGGGGGATGCAGATTGAGAGCTGCCATAGCGGAGATGTGCGGTATTTCATTATTCTGTTGGATGAGTCTCTCTTCATACACCAACAATTTGGAGCGTAATTGGGCAAACGACGGAGGTTGCACAGAACACTCAACATTGAGAACAAATTCATTGAAGGCGAGTTAAAGCCTTGTAGAACAAGAGCTTCATCACTGACAGGATCGCCGATGAATTGAAGCTGATCGACCAGTTTCTTTGCATTGTCACAGTAGGTAGCAATTGAGGAATTACCTTGTTTCAAAAGTTGGAATTGAGTTCTAGGTTGAGTTTTCTTTGCAAAAATTTGTTCAAAGTAAGTTTCTTCAATGATTTTCCAGTTTCCAAAGTGTGCTGCTGATGTTGTTCCAACTGCTAGGTGTGCAACTGATTGATCTAAGGTTGCATTAATGCAAGCAGCAACATAACCATCTTTTTGTTCCCATCGCGCAAAATCTGCTGATCCAGGAGCCGGTGAAGGCACATATGAGTTGATAAACTGGCATCAATCCCATGGCTTTAAGGATTGTAACCATTTGATGCTTCCAACTTAGGTAGTTTTCTCCATTTAATCTTACTGTAACAAAATTCATGATATTCAGTAGTGAAAATAAATTTCTGTTGCCTTCCATTGCTACTGGTTGTTCTTGAACTGTGTTGGCTGCTGGAATAACATGAGGAATCAAAGTAACTGCAAGTGGACCGAAGAGCTTCAAAACACGTGTGAAATTCTTGTTCAGATAAGTTACTGACCCGCTGAGCACCTTCATACCCCTATCCAAAGTTGGAGTTCCTGCAATTAGGATTAAAAGTGGTAAAATGCTTTGCAGATGGTTCACCAAAATGAGGAAGAGACTTGTTGATGCCGTGGCCAAATGAACCACCATGGTTGTGATAGCCTCTGCCCCGAGTCAGATTGTTGCGACCAGACAAAACCCCACTGGTTCTGCCTCTACCATCACCACCACTTCTGCTGCCACCATATCTACCATGGCCGTTTCTCCCTTCACCATTTCGGCCATCAAGGCCATCGTTAGTGTTTAGTCCAGTAAATCGGAAGTAGCAGATGGAAGCATCATGGCCATTTCGTTTGCAGATTTGGCAAGTTACATGATTTGACAAGAGATGAGGGGGATGCAGATTGAGAGCTGCCATAGCGGAGATGTGCGGTATTTCATTATTCTGTTGGATGAGTCTCTCTTCATACACCAACAATTTGGAGCGTAATTGGGCAAACGACGGAGGTTGCACAGAACACTCAACATTGAGAACAAATTCATTGAAGGCGAGTTAAAGCCTTGTAGAACAAGAGCTTCATCACTGACAGGATCGCCGATGAATTGAAGCTGATCGACCAGTTTCTTTGCATTGTCACAGTAGGTAGCAATTGAGGAATTACCTTGTTTCAAAAGTTGGAATTGAGTTCTAGGTTGAGTTTTCTTTGCAAAAATTTGTTCAAAGTAAGTTTCTTCAATGATTTTCCAGTTTCCAAAGTGTGCTGCTGATGTTGTTCCAACTGCTAGGTGTGCAACTGATTGATCTAAAGTTGCATTAATGCAAGCAGCAACATAACCATCTTTTTGTTCCCATCGCGCAAAATCTGCTGATCCAGGAGCCGGTGAAGGCACATATGAGTTGATAAACTGGCATCAATCCCATGGCTTTAAGGATTGTAACCATTTGATGCTTCCAACTTAGGTAGTTTTCTCCATTTAATCTTACTGTAACAAAATTCATGATATTCAGTAGTGAAAATAAATTTCTGTTGCCTTCCATTGCTACTGGTTGTTCTTGAACTGTGTTGGCTGCTGGTTGTTCTTGAACTGTGTTTTCTGGGGTGACAGTTGACTTTGATACCATGTAAAGAAATTAAAGTATAGAGAGTATTATTTTGTACTGATATTTTCTATATATTATATTCATCAATGAAGTGACTCACATCTGTTTTTATATATGTGATAGTGTGATACAAGTTTTGTCTGCTAGATAACCACCTATCCACTAATCATAACTGCTGAAATAACATGAGGAATCACAGTAACTGCAAAGTACAAGATAACCGCTAGCATAACTGTTCTAATAGCATTCATAATCAACCATCAATCTGCAAGCTATAATTAATAAACAATAATTTTATACAATTTCCTTAAGTTGATCATGCAAGTGGTTTTCTTTCAGTATTGATATAGTTTTAAAACAAGTGGATACAAATATACAACAAAACAAAAAGAGGAAATGGCAGCTTACCACAATAGCAACCGGTGACTATGGCAAGATTAGTGGCATAAGTAGACATTACTGCACGACCGTAAACCTTCCGATGTCTTGATACTAATCCAAATCCTCCTCCCACAATTCCTAACCAAGAAACAGATATTCAAAACATAGTTACAGATTCTTCTTTGGGTGAGTTTGCTTCCATGGATTAAAACTGGATCAAATGACCTAGAAATTGAAGGAAATGAACTCCAACACCAACATGAACCATAAACTTCAATCATCCCAAACCCTACCTTAGAATTTTCTATAAATTCAGTGAAAACGATTGACATATACAGTGACAAATGCATATTAATATTAATATTAATCCTAAATGCACACTAATTTGATGTTCTACAAATTTACTGCAAAAACAAATAAGTTTGGGGAAACCTCCGACGAGAGTAGGATAGAGGATTCGAGTTCTCCAACTGATTCCGTCTTCTTCTAGGGTTTTAATTTCATCGGCCGGTTCCAATTCCGAAGCATATTATCAAATCTCAATTTTGATCGCGGTACGTCTTGTTCCATACTCGAATCGGCCGGTAGAGGGGAAAGAAAATTGAGTATTCGATTCGAATGGCCCAAAATATAACTGGTTATGGACTTTTTGGGCCTGCACAGTGCACATTACCCAACCCGAACACTCTCGTTTTGAATTTTAAGCAGGGGTGTTCATTATTAGGTTAAAACCGAACTGCAATCGAAACCAAAAAAATCGAATCGAATTCTTATTCGTTTAAATTTTTAACCGTAACTGAATTCCTACTTGGTTAATCGGTTGGTTAACGGTTAAGCATATTCTGAATTCGGTTATAACCGAATAAGGCCCATGTTGTAAGTCGTATAGATTTGCAATAATATCCTAATTTTAAAACAAAAGCCTACCAACCACTTTATAGTAGCCCATGCCCCATGGCCCATCTAACTCAAAATCTCAAAGTCAAAATACGTCTGGATGAGTGGAGGGCATCACATAGTCAAAATACGAACTCTAATAGTCAAAATATTCAATTCGGTTCAATTAGGCTGGTTATAACCGAAAACTGAACCAAATGGTTAATCCGGTTATTCGGTTCGGGTAAGCTAGATTTGAATTCGATTCGGTTCGTTTAACGGTTAAGACTGAAAAAAATCCTTAATCGGACTAACCAATAACCGAACCAATGGACCCCTTAATTTTAAGATATAAAATGGGATTGCATATTTGCATTCTAGAAGTATAATAAAATAATAAAGGTTTACTGGAATAAACACAAGTACGTATTTAATACAAAGCTAATTTTAACTAGAAATTTGTTTGAATTATATAATTATTGCGTAGTGCAAACCAGATATATTGGAGGAGAAAAAGAACGGTAGTTATGCGGTTACATAACTGTCTTATGCATCGTAGATAAAACAATATGTACAAATGTTTATGCAGTTCTCACTATTTTATACTTAAACTAGTTTTGTATTGAACGACCCTATAAACAAGTAAATATTTGTGTAGAAATTGGTATAAAAACACAAGATAAAAGAATTTTTTATGTTATTTCTATATTAAAAATTAAATAGCTGGTGTTTAGTTTTAAAAATTATGAACATAATTTATTTAAATGATCATTATTATGACACATGATGTAATACTACAAAAAAAAGTCAGTATTTAAATATTTTGGAGTATTGAATATATATCTATACTATCTAATAAATAAAGGTTTTTTCTAAGAAATGCAGGGTAATGATGCGTACATCATGCCCATATTGGCCCGACACCCCAGATCCCGTGCATGCGGGAGCTTCTGGCACCGGGTTTGCCCTTTAAACAAATGAAAAAAAGGTTAAGAATGAAACACAAGTTAAGTTGCACCCTGACCAAAATACATGATACAGTGGAAGAGAAGGTTATGAATGCCTGCCTGTTTTGTGGCTTAGGATCTACAAACATCAGGATACCACCATTGTATCAAAACTAAATATTAACAAAACCATCCCTCTATACACAAACTAATGAACAATTTTCACGTTTCATCGACAAAAAATCAGCGTGGTACGTTATAATTTATAAATCATCAATAAAATTAGAATATATAGTTCAAGAATAAATAAACCATCAAGCTAGTGATGTATCTGCATCATCAGAACCTGAGAAACCATTTCTCTCTTGATCTTCAGCTTCTGCTTCCGAGTTGCTGTTCTGTTGGCGATGTTCAAACTTCATCCTTGAACTCACCCTCCTCTGGTTTTCTGAAAAACATTCCATGTTCATATTCAAAATAATAAATTAAAATATGGTTTAATTATTAAAAAGAATCATTTACAGATCACTCCAGATTTTCATAGCCAAGCTAATATGTCAAATATATTTGTTTCAGTTCTTCAACTAGTAATTTTAGTAAAAATTTTGGTTTGAAATTTTATGTCAAATGATACACAAGTATAAGCACATTTTGTTGAATAATGAAATGAATTAAAATTAGATTTATTCTTTTGGTAACAGAACTGGTTAAGTACCAAAGAACAGGAAGTTTATCAAATATTTGTCTCAAAACTGGAAGAAGATTTTTTAGTGTCAAGTTGCTTATCTTTCATATCTACAGAAAATTTTACTGGAATGAATGGTAAAAAAGAATGAGATGAATATATTTATCAAATAGGCTAAAATTATGATATAAATGCTGTTTTGGTAATTAACCCTGATAAATAAGAAGCAAATATAATTTACTTTTGCTGTTAATTGCAGAGCGAGTCATGGCTAAGAACTCATCCCAGCTTAGTTTACTGAGTTCATCCTTTTCTTTAATGGTGAGCTCAAAGTTTGGCTCCCTTCCACACATGAAAGCAGCCCTGCAAGAAACAAAAGTAAATCCTAGAAGTGAAAATGACAAAATTGTCCTTAACAGTTAACACATGAACCGTCAAAACAGTTGTTCTTGGCAATGAAGAAGAAAATGATTGTGGATGTATGTGATGTTAAAATGGTTAAACTTCAAAAAAGTTGGATAAAATGTAAACAGGTCAGATGGTTGAGCTGGTCGAAAATCATCAAGAAGTGTATTTATAGTGCATAAAACCTTCTATATCATTTTATTATATTATTATCTAAAAAATCGTTTTTGTAATCATATTTAGCACATTAATTATTTTACATATTTCAAGAAACAAGAGAGAAAAGGTGATTGCAGGTGAGGTCGACTTGACGCAACCGTTTTGACCGCGTTATAAAAGGCACATTTTGACCCCGACTCGTTTTTGACCCGTTACCTGACCAGCCCATTTTGCCACATGTTCGTATGATTTATATTTTACTACTATTATTACCATGTGTACGTGTGTGATTAAGATACTAAAATCAACAATTACCTGTCATACAAGCGAGCAGCTTCTTCTTGAGAGCTCACTGTGCCCAGATGGATTTGTTTTTTGTCAACTTTAATGGCAGCTTGCCATTTCATGTTTTTGAAATACACCCCTCTCATCACACACACTTCTTGGTTCTCAATATTCTTTCTTCTGTGTCTTTTTCGTCTCTTGAACTCTGAAAGTAATAAAAATGATATTATTAAAGAGAAAAGCAACATAAAGAAGAGATTTCTTGAAGACGCAACAAGTTGAACGAAGATAGACCCGCAACCATATCTTTGATGTAAACAGGACCCGCAAAATGAAAACTTTGCTTAACGGCCTAAGATGCTATCTCTACCTAGACAACAGATAATCCATTGATAATACATAGAGATTTCAACAAACCCCTCTATCCCATGAAAATTGCTACATTTTTTCTTTTGAACAAATGTGCCATGAAATTGTAACATTTTATTTTTCAAAGTTTCCAAGTTAAAATTACCTATTTGTCCATCATCACCATTACAAAAGATCAATACTATCGTCCGCTAAACTCTTTTATTTTGTCTTTATTGAAAGGGATTTCAAATATATATTTTTTAATCTGCCATTTTTTTGTTTCAAATATCAAGTCAAACATAGCAATTTTTGGTGGACCATGAGCACCTTGCATGGTTTCTGTTTATTTAGAAAGAAAAATTGAAACTTTCAATCAAATCTTTTTGCTTTAACATATAGGATGAATTTTATACATCACCCTCAAAACTTGCAAAATATCATATATACCAAAGACAAGTTTTTAATGCACAATTCACTTACAGCATAATTGATTGATTGGGGTATATATATGATATGGTGCAAGTTGTGAGAAGGAGGGGTATGAAATAGCCCCTAACATAAAAGACAAAATTTGCTAATTGCAGCATATTAGATTGTATTTAATGAATTTCACTAAACTAAGAAAAGATGACAGTAATCAATATTAAAAAGATACAGACCTGGATGCAGAACAGGCTGCTTACTAGATGAGCTGGATTCATTGACAATTGATGGTTCAGGTTCTTTGGAACTTTTATTTTCCTGCTAAAAGCATGATTTATATAAATCTTATTTAATACAATTATTCTACTATAACAACTATCTACTACATGTAAATTTGGTACCAAAATTTTCCCCCATAGAGCAAGATACCCATTGCATTTTCTTACACTCTTTCATGTTGGTTCTTTCATAGAAATATTAGGTTTCAAGATCTATGAGAATGGGATAGACCGATAGAAGCTCCAAATAAACTTATCTTTTAGTGTGTGTTTTTTCTGACCTTGTTGTAATGGGACAAATTGCATAATACTCATTTATTTTTGCTTCAGAAAACAAATATAGAGCATTTACTAGAACCCTGAAGAGTTGTTTTATTTATTTATTTATTATTATTATTTTTTTTTGCATAGGAAGCGGTAAAGGTAACATATGAATATAATGCTGTTCAACATGATTTCCATGCTTACCTCATCGGGCTGTTCAACATCAACCGAAGGCAAAGGATGCATGCCAAATCTTGTGTTTTGCACCCAACCTCCAGTAGATTGCCCATTGTTATATGATGAAAGAATATCAAGAAAAGGGCTTCTCCCTAAATTTGAACGTTGTAATATCATCAATAAACAAAAAAAAAGGAATGAAGTTGCCCATTAACAATTTAGAGTTCTTTACACGAAAATGTACCGAATATCTGGTGTAAAATCAAGAAATATACGAGCAAAAGAATAGTATTTCCATAACATGATAATAAAAAGCACATAATGCAACTTAGACTTACCATAAAGTTTGATGAGTCTTTGTCTACGGATGCTCACCATAGTGTCCTAAGACGATCATATCATCATTCAAAAACAGTTAGTGTTTACACAGTGGAAATAAAGAACAAATCTCATAGATAGAGACCAATTTTCAGATTAAGTACATAATCTTTGCACACAGCAAGACTGTCAGTATGCCAGACAACAATTCAGGAGTTCTCTATTAGTTATAATTGTTATTGTCGAAATATCACACAGGAAGAAGTGAGGAGTGCTCTTAAGAAGATGGGAAGAGCTAAGGCAGTCGGTCCAGACAACATACCCATTGAAGCGTGGAAGTGTATGGGAGAGGAAGGCGTTCAGTGGTTGACAAGACTGTTCAACAATATCTTCAAAACCGGGAAGATGCCAGATCAGTGGAGGCGTAGTGTCTTAGTACCCCTATATAAAAACAAAGGAGATGCTCAATGTTGTGCTAACTACAGGGGGATTAAGCTCCTATGTCATACAATGAAATTATGGGAAAGAGTTATAGATACAAGGATTAGACGACAAACCCAGGTTACAGCAAACCAATTTGGGTTCATGCCAGGCCGGTCCACTACGGAGGCGATACACATTTTAAGAAGATTAATGGAAAAGTACAGAGAGAAGAAACATGATTTACATATGGTGTTCATCGATCTTGAAAAGGTGTACGATAGTGTGCCTAGAAGATTGATCTGGGAAAGTCTGGAGGGAAGATGGATCCCTAGTAAATATATTGAGGCAATTAGGGATATGTATCATGAGGCTAAGACATGTGTCCGAGCTCCCGTGGGGGATACAGACTTTTTTCCGGTGGAAGTGGGAGTTCACCAGGGGTCGGCACTAAGCCCCTTTCTCTTTGCAGTAGTTTTGGATGAGTTGTCAAAGTCGATTCAAGATGCAATTCCATGGTGCATGCTTTTTGCTGATGATATCGTGTTGATTGCAGAAAGTAAAGAGACATTGAACAACAGACTAGAGGAACGGAGAACAGTCTTAGAGCACAAAGGTTTGAAGATAAGCCGATCTAAAACCGAGTACCTTCACTGCAACTTTAGTGGTGCAAACGTCGACGAGGAGACCCAGATTTCTATTGAAAGTGGGGTTGTCCCTAAGACACTGAAGTTCAAGTATCTAGGATCTGTCATCCAGAGTAACGGGGACATCGACAATGATGTAGTCCATTGGGTGCAGGCTGGTTGGTGTAAATGGATAGCGGCCTCAGGTGTTTTGTGCGACAAGAGGTTCCCAATAGGGTTAAAGGGTAAATTTTATAGGGTAGCAGTTCGCCCAGCGATGCTATATGGAACCGATTGTTGGGCCATCAAGAAGACACAAGCTCGAAAAATGGATGTAGCTGAGATGAGGATGTTGAGGTGGATGTGTGGACACACAAGAAAGGACCGAATAAGAAATGAAGTTGTTCGAAAGAGATTGGGAGTCACATGTATCTCAGATAAGATAAGAGAAGGAAGATTGAGATGGTTTGGACATGTCAAGAGGAGACAGAGCACAGATCCAGTGAGAACGGTGGAAACTCTCGTTGTAGAGGGGAAAAGGAGCAGGGGGAGACCGAAATTAACGTGGGATGAGAGGATTAGGCTTGATTTGCTAGATTTACACCTCTCAGAGGACATGATCAATGATAGGATTTCATGGAGACGTCGTATTAGGGTTTTAGGATGAGTGACCCGTTGTGTGGGAGAGTAGAGTTGTTTAGCAAAGATTTTGCGTATGTCTTGTTTCTTGTAGGTGTGTTGTGTTTCTTGTGACTAATATACTCTAGTCATACACTGCTAATTGTTAGATTACTGTTAGATTTATTTTACTTTATTACTCATTAATTTTATTTATATTTTTATCTTTTTCTTTCCCATGGAGCCGGGGGTCTAAACGGGAGCAGCCTCTCTATCCCTTGGGATAGGGATAAGGTTTGCCCTCATCACACCCTCCCCAGACCCTACTAATAGTGTTAGCTATGTGTGGGATTATACTGGGTACGTTTGGTTTGGTTTGGTTTGGTCTATTAGTTATAATTTGGTTTTCATTGTAAGAAATACTTCCTTTAGCAATTTGATGTGAACATGTCAACTTTATAAGAAGAATATTGATAGCTACACCGAAAGATCAATTATGATAAACAGAAAAGACGAATAGGTATTAAAAATGTAGAAGGATATATAATCACAAATATGAGCTTCAAATTCAAACTGAAAGAATGATATGTATGAACCAATGGACTACTTGTTACTCTTTCTTTTGAAATTTTCATATAAAATTAGTGTAGTGTCCAACATGTTTATATGAATCAAGACCCTCCACCTACTTTTGTACCCTTTTATACTCCAATGTATTATAGCATCGCGTCTCTTGCATGAAATAATGCACATTTACTTTTCACGACACGTTCTTACCAAATTGGGCTTACGACCAATGTTTTAGGGCCTAATGGGAATTCAGGATCCAACCATTGTCTAACTATAACATCTGGCCTCTCATACCAACCAATAATATCCATTTTGCCCACAAAGAGCTCACGGATTTGTTTTTGGTTGTCCGAGTGAAAACTTCCCAGGAGGACACCCATCCTGGGATTTCTCCCACCTAAGCACACTTAACTATGATGTTCTCCTCTCATCCACAACCATTGTACCCAAAACGCGTTGGTGATATTTTAGGTCCGATATTCCTTATGAACCCAACATCTCTCTTGTCCACGTCCAATGTGAGATTTGCCTAGGTTGTTACACTAACAATATGCACAAAAGGAAAGATCCACAGAGTGAGAAAGCCCAAAGTCAACTCATTAATCATCTAACAATTCTTAACTGATATATTTCCATTTTCCAATCAAGATTAAAGGAAAACAAAACCCCCCCAAAAAAACATCAATATCCATGACATACAGTGTGACAGAGCCATTGCATCAATTCATAGTTACAAAAAAAAAGTGAAATTTTCTGAACTTGAACTTACCAACAGAAATCAATAAAAACTCCTAGCAAACAAAGATGAGATGCCAATCAGGTAAACCATACAGGAAAAAAAAAACCCTAATTATGTTCTAAAAGGCAAGTCAACTCACCAACCTACCACCTTTCATAAAAAAAAACGGTACAAGTACAATAAGCCGATCTTTCCCCAAAACAACACAGATTAAAGATATAAAACTTCAAAATACATAATCACATCAACGGCAGATGAATGCATTTAAGATACACACACCAATAATTGCGAAAACAGAAAACCCTTGTGAAGAAGAAGGTACAGCAGAATAGTAGGTGAACAACCACAGAAGCCATTGCAGGCTGTAAAGAGTAAAAGCGTTGGGGGTGTACCTGAGAAGGTGGCGGAAGGAAGGAAGGAATGAGCGAAAGAAGCAAGGGCGACCACCACCGTGTAATTAAATTAAAATTAAATTAAAGTTAAAGAATTGAATTGGATTATAAAGGCAAGGTGGTGAGGTTGGAGAGATGATATATAGATAGGTCTACATATTAAAACCCCAAGGGGGCGCCCAAGTTGGCAATAATAACTTTAGGTGTTTTGTTCCTATTCGTTGCAACCTTTTTGGTGTCATTATCAACTATAATAGTAGGGGTCTCGTATGGTTTGATATGCTGTATGCATACACCAACCTCGTACCGTCGTCTTCTATACGACTCTTATATACCTGTAGGAGTCAAATAGATGCCATATAGCCCATACAACTCGTATAGATTCTATACGAGTCGTATGACTTGACATTTTTTTTAAATTAATTTAATTTATATCGATTAAAAAATGTACTGATTGCTTACGGTTACGAAATACACACGCCGATGTTATTTTCTAAAATGCTTACAACTTTTAATTACAAATAATAGATTGATTTACATAACCTTTGAAACATCTTGGATACATTTTTTTTAAAGGATAACACTTGATTTGTTTCAAACTAAAAGATTTTGTTCATCTAGTCCTGTAATTGTTTTATCATAAAAAGTTTTAAACTTGTTTCACCATAAAAGAGTTCAATCAAATATAGTAAACAATAAACAACCACATATAGTAAACAATGAAACAATAAACAAACACTAAGCACCCAAAGTTTAAACATTAAGACAACTAGTTTTTATACATCACAAGATAAAAAAAATGTAAACAAGCTAGTCATACTACTAAGTCCTACTGAGTTGGATCATGTTGTTGATCTGGATACTGCAAGGCCGGTGGTAAAGGAGGAAGATCGATCGCCGCAGCTGTCGCACAATCATTATTAAGTTTAAACATTAAGACAACTAGTTTTTATACATCAAAAGAAAAAAATGTATAAAAGATAGTCATACTACTAAGTCCTACTGAGATGGATCATACTGTTTTCTGGATACTGTTGTCCTCCACCGCTGCAGACGACGACTAACCCGTGAACGGAGCCTCGCATATCTATGCATGATGGTGATGAGGCGGCTGCTGGGGCGAGCCATGTGGAGGCTGGAAAGGATGGTGGGGCGGCCGGGCGGGCTCTGTAGAGGCTGGTCAGGCTGGTGGTGCGGGCCCTATGGTCCTAGGCCATGTTGTTGCTAGTGCTGCTGTGGTGGCTCCCAAACGGTCCGCCTATCTAGAAAGAATCGTAGACCCTGACCAGGAATATATGTTGGGATACCCATTAGCATACAGGTCTGACGACCTATCGGTGAATTCAAGTAACTAATCGACTTGTTGAGCCGAATGGACCTCTGGAAAACACTTAATGTGTTAGCGATACATGTGACGTAAGCGCCACAAGTGATCGCACCATCAGGCCTCGGGGTGACATGGTGGGCAAAGTAATCGGTCATAAACCAAGCCAAGTTGCACCTCTGAGGTGCAAGTAGACAATATAAGTAAAACATGTCCCTTTATGTGACCCTCTCCTGGATCTAACACCGCCCCGATATGGTGGTCGCAATCAACCGATGTAAATATATGTGCAGTGGGTCTATGATATTGGTGACCCTTTCCTTCGAAAGGAAAGGCCCGTCACCAATCTACGGCCACCACAATCGAAGTAAATGGTCGTCCTCCGCTACCGTACCCACAATAAAAAGATCTGTAACCGTCCCTGGATCGTTGTATAAACCAACACAAACAACAAAACGAGGCAGTGTAAGTTGATGATCCTGGCCACATAAACGGAAGCGGATCACCACATGCTCTTGAATACCTGCGAGTCCATCGGCCTCTGGAGGCACAAAACTAAAAGTAGATAAAAACTCCAAAGTAATCTCTCGATAGGTCGGGGGGTCACCCATGTCAGACAATCGACTCCACGGGGTGTCAACCTCGATAATAGCCTATGCGCGCTCTCGGTGGTCGACCGTCTGTAGGAACTCCTAGTCGATAGACCTCGCTGAAGCTATCCTCATCCCAAGATACCTCTAAAGTCGGTCGTGCGATTTCATGCTACGCAGAACCTGTAGCAACAAATGAGGATCATTAACGTCCTCAGGACTGCGTCGTCGTCTCGACGACAATCTGCTCCACAATATAAACAATCTTGATTCATACGACTCGTGTAAGATATTATACTACTCGTATAGTGAACCTAGGTGTTTATTTTCAAAGAAGTGCAGAGATTTGTGAGAAATCTGAGGTGTAAGTGACGAACCCTAGATTCTCATTTTGGGGGTTTTCACTTTTGGGTTCATTGAAGTAAAGAAGAAGCATATCCTAACCATTTTAAGGAGTAAAGATCAACTAAATCATCCTCACCGCTGCACCGTCGTCTGAAATCAGCCCCGCCGCACCGCGATTATCGCCACCGCTGCAAGTCCGATTCAAGACTAGGAGGAGACCTGCGGTCTAAAACCCTAGTTCTACTGACGGTGGTACCAAGGTGGAATAGGAAGGAGTACCCTAACTTGGGCGCAATTGGGTTAGTTCGTTCCAACTCCTTTATTTCTGTCCGTTTTACCTTCTTGTTACACGAATTGCATGCTTAGGCATTCTTGGTCTGGGTTAGGAGGACCAGCAATTGTTCTTGATTCACAGGGAGAGACATACCCTGTTTTTTGTTTTGACTGTTGCATATACGTGTTGCATCTGTTTGATTAATGAGCAATTTGTCTATTCTATTTGCTTAACTGTGGTTAAAATAAAAATAAATACATCTTGTGTATTATTTCAAACATAGACGGTAGGTGGAATAATGTCTCCTTGAGATCATGTTCAGGGGAAAGGGGTGCATCTAGTGCTAACCATAAGGGGTATAGGTTACGTTTGGCATCTTGGAATGTAGGAAGCCTAACTAGTAAGTTGTTAGAGTTAGTAGACGTGCTTAGAAAACATAGGATTCAGGTAGCTTGCCTTTAGGAGACTAGGTGGAAGGGTCAAAGGGGGGGGGGGTGAGTGTAATGGCTACAAACTGTTGCACTCTGGTTGCGATGGAACAAAAAATGGGGTGGGTTTTCTAGTTGCTAAAGAACTGCACGGTAATGTGGTGGAAGTGAAAAGATATAATGATAGGATCATGGTGTTGAGAGTAGTACTTGGTGAGGAAGTTGTGGCAATTGTTAGCGCTTATGCACCACATGTAGGTCTAGGAGACCAAGAAAGGAGGGATTTTTGGGGTAGTTTAGACGGAGTAATGATGTCATTACCTAGACAGGAGAAAATATGCTTAGGAGGTGATTTTAATGGTCACGTTGGTAAGGAGAGTGATGGTTTTCCGATGGTTCATGGAGGTTTTGGTTATGGTGTTAGAAACGATAATGGTAGGGAGCTTCTTGACTTTGCGCTTGCGCATGATATTGGTATTATAAACACGTTCTTTATAAAGAGGGAATCACATTTGATTACTTTTAGTAGCGGGGGGCGCAACACGCAGATCGACTATTTCCTGATGAGACAAGGGGATCGCAATTGGTGGAAGGATTGCAAGGTAATTCCAGGAGAGTCAGTAGCGACCCAACATCGTCTGTTGGTGGCCGATTTTACCTTGAGAAAAAGAGTGGCGGAGAGGAGAAGAAAAAATAAACCAAGGATCAGATGGGGGAATTTGAAGGACGAAAACATCAATTTGTTTAAAGATAAAGTCAATGCGATGAACACAAATACTAAGGATGGCGACACAAACCAGATGTGGGTAGCTATGGCAACCACTGTTACGCAGGCAGCAAAGGAAACCCTCGGAGTCACATTGGGAGCAACAAGAGGACATCAGGAGTCTTGGTGGTGGAATGATGAGGTACGGAGCAAGATAAAGGACAAGCAACAACGCTTTAAAGAGATGTTGCAGTGCAGTAATGGAGAGGAGATAATGACACTACGGGAGAACTATAGACAGGTAAAGAGGGAAGCTAAAAAGGCAGTGAGTGAGGCAAAGAATTTTGCCTATGAAACGATGTATAGAAAACTAGACACCAAGGAAGGGGAGCATCATATGTTTAAGATTGCCAAAAATAGGGAGCATAGGAGACAAGATCTTGGGGTCGTGAAGTTTATCAAGGAAGATGATGGAAGAGTTTTGGTAAAGGGACGAGACATCAAGCTGAGATGGCAAAACTATTTCTACACCCTTTTCAACAGTTGTAGACCAAGTCTAGCCATAACGGAGAATCCTACTACTCAATCCAGTCAACGAAATAATTGTTATTGTCGAAATATCACACAGGAAGAAGTGAGGAGTGCTCTTAAGAAGATGGGAAGAGCTAAGGCAGTCGGTCCAGACAATATACCCATTGAAGCGTGGAAGTGTATGGGAGAGGAAGGCGTTCAGTGGTTGACAAGACTGTTCAACAATATCTTCAAAACCGGGAAGATGCCAGATCAGTGGAGGCGTAGTGTCTTAGTACCCCTATATAAAAACAAAGGAGATGCTCAATGTTGTGCTAACTACAGGGGGATTAAGCTCCTATGTCATACAATGAAATTATGGGAAAGAGTTATAGATACAAGGATTAGACGACAAACCCAGGTTACAGCAAACCAATTTGGGTTCATGCCAGGCCGGTCCACTACGGAGGCGATACACATTTTAAGAAGATTAATGGAAAAGTACAGAGAGAAGAAACATGATTTACATATGGTGTTCATCGATCTTGAAAAGGCGTACGATAGTGTGCCTAGAAGATTGATCTGGGAAAGTCTGGAGGGAAGAGGGATCCCTAGTAAATATATTGAGGCAATTAGGGATATGTATCATGAGGCTAAGACATGCGTCCGAGCACCCGTGGGGGATACAGATTTTTTTCCGGTGGAAGTGGGAGTTCACCAGGGGTCGGCACTAAGCCCCTTTCTCTTTGCAGTAGTTTTGGATGAGTTGTCAAAGTCGATTCAAGATGCAATTCCATGGTGCATGCTTTTTGCTGATGATATCGTGTTGATTGCAGAAAGTAAAGAGACATTGAACAACAGACTAGAGGAACGGAGAACAGTCTTAGAGCACAAAGGTTTGAAGATAAGCCGATCTAAAACCGAGTACCTTCACTGCAACTTTAGTGGTGCAAACGTCGACGAGGAGACCCAGAATTCTATTGAAGGTGGGGTTGTCCCTAAGACATTGAAGTTCAAGTATCTAGGATCTGTCATCCATAGTAACGGGGACATCGAAAATGATGTAGTCCATCAGGTGCAGGCTGGTTGGTGTAAATGGAGAGCGGCCTCAGGTGTTTTGTGCGACAAGAGGTTCCCAATAGGGTTAAAGGGTAAATTTTATAGGGTAGCAGTTCGCCCAGCGATGCTATATGGAACCGAGTGTTGGGCCATCAAGAAGACACAAGCTCGAAAAATGGATGTAACTGAGATGAGGATGTTGAGGTGGATGTGTGGACACACAAGAAAGGACCGAATAAGAAATGAAGTTGTTCGAAAGAGATTGGGAGTCACATGTATCTCAGATAAGATAAGAGAAGGAAGATTGAGATGGTTTGGACATGTCAAGAGGAGACAGAGCACAGATCCAGTGAGAACGGTGGAAACTCTCGTTGTAGAGGGGAAAAGGAGCAGGGGGAGACCGAAATTAACGTGGGATGAGAGGATTAGGCTTGATTTGCTAGATTTACACCTCTCAGAGGACATGATCAATGATAGGATTTCATGGAGACGTCGTATTAGGGTTTTAGGATGAGTGACCCGTTGTGTGGGAGAGTAGAGTTGTTTAGCAAAGATTTTGCGTATGTCTTGTTTCTTGTAGGTGTGTTGTGTTTCTTGTGACTAATATACTCTAGTCATACACTGCTAATTGTTAGATTACTGTTAGATTTATTTTACTTTATTACTCATTAATTTTATTTATATTTTTATCTTTTTCTTTCCCATGGAGCCGGGGGTCTAAACGAGAGCAGCCTCTCTATCCCTTGGGATAGGGGTAAGGTTTGCCCTCATCACACCCTCCCCAGACCCTACTAATAGCGTTAGCTATGTGTGGGATTATACTGGGTACGTTTGGTTTGGTTTGGTTTGGTATAGTGAACCTAGACGAGTCGTATAATTTGCCCTGTTTCAGCATATAAAAACATGAAGAATGGTAAGGCTCATACGACTCATATAACATCTATATGAGTTGTATGCTATTAGAAATTTGAAATGCATACCTGGTTGAGAGAAAGATACGAGAGAAAGGGAAAATGGTCAAATGAAGTTAAAAATGGTAAAAGATAGTCAAATAAATGGACACTTCGTTTTTTTTCCCACTAGTTGAAATAGACACTTAGTTTTTTTTACCGTAACGTCTAACCGTTGATGTTCCATTATATTCGCCACCACGATCACATTTAAGATACACTTTGATAACATCTTTTCTTGCATTTTTCTTCGATCTTTCGGTGACTATGGCATAACCATACTGATCTGTAGTGTTTTGCACCTAATGCATCAAGTTCGGGAGATACATGAAAATATGGAACAAAATGTGTTATTGTTAAAAACGGTATAGTTTGATAATACAAACATAATCACGAATGTTATACATGATCGGTGTAAAACTCATATATATTGCTAGAACATTCACCACCTAACGCCAGATAGTTTCCATCAAAACTCGACATCGCTAACTCGTTTTTGAATTTAATTGATAATATTTGTGATGAAATGTATCAGATTTATAGAGAATTGACGGAATCTTATATCGTATCAAATAATTGGCAGAATCTGCGTGGCATACGATTCGTATAGAGTCTATACGACTCGTATGGAATATTGATCTGATGGATGTGAGATCCATGCAGCCTTGTCTGAAAGTCGTACTCTATACGAGTCATATAGGTCCTATACAACTCGTATAGATGTCAGCCGGTGTTTGGTTAGCTGTCAGGTGGTTTGTATTTAGTTGTCCCCTAATAGTAATTAGGAATTTTGCTCCTGCGTTTCTACGGGTTATCAACATTAATTTTACTTTTGGTTAGTTTTTGCTTGTGAATGATCGTACATATACGCGAGAAAGGTAATAAAATAAAGAAGAGAAGCTCGAATTATTATACGTGAGCTTCCAATTAAATCAAGAAAAATAACTATCGACAAGTATTAAATAATAATATGTGAAGATATAGAACTTTCGCTCTCACATGTTTGCTCGTTCGCTATGACCGCTAAATGTTTAATCTCATGTATTCTCTTAAAAATATTACTGTTACCTGAGCGTTACAGATTTTCCGCAGCATCAACACCCATGACGCAACGCACGGGTTTACATCTACTAGTTTACAATACAAAATACAAACCAAACTTATTGTACTTTCACTCGATTGGTTTTTAAAACCGTTTGTGTCTACTTAGCCTTCATTGGGTATGGTTGTTGTTGTGTCTACTTAGCCTTTACTTCGGACCTCATATCCAGCATGTCATGCACTCATGCCCAATCCTAGGACGGGCCTAGGGGTGACGATTTTTCACATGACACGAAAATAATCAGACTTTGGGTTGTCATATTTAACCCATTTAATAAAGGGGTCATGTTCCGGTTGACTTGGTTAACCTACTTAATTAATTAGGTCGACCTGTCAACCCGTTTACAACTTGTTTAATCCATTTATTACAACTATCAACAAGATTTACACGTTACAACTTGATTACTAGTTGTCAGACCGTCAACTCATTTGATACGTTACGGTTACACAATTTGAAGTCCACCCAAAGTTATGATTGATGTTTTTGTCACGAATAGATATATGGGTCGTGTTTGGGTTGAACAACTCAATTAACACACCAACGGCCAATCTGACAAGATTAACACCCGTATACGGGTATTTTTGTGTATTTTGAACAAACTTCATGTGTATATATGTGTCTTTATGATATTGTTTGTGTGGGAATAATTTAGCCGGTTTTAGTTTTTAGTTATAGACTTTAGAGTTAATGTTGTTTCGGTTTGGAATTGGTCATTTGTATGTTTAGGGATTGGTTATATGGGTTGAAAACCCAAATTGACTATTGGGTTTCAAGTTCAACCATTGATTAGGAAACTTATACTAGATCATATATTTTCATAGGACATGGTTGGTTAAGTGGTTAGGAAACGCAAATAATACAGTTGATTTTTCAATAAAATAAAACTAAGAAAATAATAGAGTAAGATACGACCAATTCTCCAAGTTTGTTATGATGTCCATTATTTTTATTTTAGTGAATATATACAAATAAAAAGGTTATAATTAAAGAATGATTAATAATTAAATAGTTCTACATTATAAATATACAAAATAAACTTATCATTTAAAAATTGATTGATAAAATTTTATTTTGAATTTTATAAGAAAGTAAACATCTTCTTTAATTGTATTTAAACATTTTAGAATGGTGATGATAGTATCCCAAACCTTTTTATGATTGTAACAAACATATAGTTTTAACGTTTAAATGTACTATAATTCATTAGGGTAGCAACGTTTGGAATATTCTTTTTTTTAAGGTTAACTCACACTCTTTAAACATACTTCTAAATCTATACTAATATCCATTATGAGACTAGATACCTCAATCACTTAGAAAGTAACACTCTTATATCACACCTTGTACAATTTGATTTTTCGAATAGTCTCATAGCCTTTTTTATGCTTCAATTGTATAAGTTCTATGAACTAATATAATTTTGTTGATGTTTAATTTTTATTTTATTTTATTTATGAATTTAAAAATATTAGTTAAAAGTTACTCTGAACGTTATTATCCGATTTAGATAATTTTATTTTCATTTAATATAGTTAGATTTTTTTTGGTTGATATACCTATATCTAAATCACCAAGAGTGCATCTAGGGGCGGATTTACATAGGGCCGAGGGGGTTCACCGGAACCCTCCGAGTTTTGAAATTGTAGTAGAAAGCTATATAGAAAAAGTTGGGTGAACCCCTTAGAAAAATATACGGTGAACCCCCGGTTAGATGAGAAGACTGAAAATAGACAACATTGAAGCTTTTTCAAAAAAAAAAAAAAAATCAGGCACGTAAGCTCCGACGTTTGCTGTGAAGAGAGAAGAAAGCCATGGTGTCTGAAGAACAAGGATTTTGGATTCCTTTGAAATATTAAATCTAATATTTTATTATTTTTATATTATTTTGTGTGTTTACGAGGAAAGGATACAGAAAGCTTTTGAGTACTCTCTGACATTTACAACTATTTTGACTTTACTTTATTTTCATTTGTATTATTATGAATTAAAAATGTTATTTTTTCCCTTAATTCCGAATTGATTTGTATTTTAGATGATTTGATTACATTATTACAATACTTTATATATTTATTAATTTATTTGATGTAGGGTTTATATCTTTTTTTTATATTATATACTTTTTTATCATTTTATAAAAAAGCATGAATTATAAAAAATTAAACCAAACGTCGAGGATAAGCACATATAAAGTAATAATAAAAGGGGTTGAAAGAAGCTAAATTATTGAAAGATAAACTTGTTGGTGATCCGAATTTGTTTAAGTTAATTAATATTTGAGAGGAAGGAGATAATACTTATTGAAAGACGTTTCTTGACCAAAATATCAAATTATCCTTGAAAATAAAAGAAGTTTGTAGAAATATGAGAAAAGTTCAAGAAACATTGTTTGCCCACCTTTTATTTATAAAATATATTGTATTGAAATAATTATACTTATACACTTACGAATGTAAGAAGACCAGCAGCTGGTTTTGGTTTTGTGAAACTAGCTTTACAAACAAGTAGATTGTCCATTGTGATATCGTATTTCATTATGTTTTTGACCGACCCGACCCGATCTGGACCTAAAATTTCTAACGTCGGTTAGTGAGAAATCTGATCGTCGAAAAAAGGTGAACCCCTAAGAAAAAAATCCTGGATCCGCCACTGAGTGCATGCAAGTTGGGTATTTTTTATGAGATTAAAACTCCAAACAAATCACATTTATTTTAGGTTGATGATGTAAGGGAATAAATGAATTCAAACTTCCATAATCTTTGAATACTGGAACGATTCTTCTTCTTCTTCTTATCCTTGGTAAATTATCAGAAAAGTAAGGTTTTTAGTATTGGCCTTGATGAGGAGCTTATTGCAAATATTGGTTATATCCTTCATTGCCACATTTCCGTTCATATACCTTGGATTACCGGTATGGGCAAATATGAATATGATAAAGAATTGGAATCCGGTTGTGGACAGATTGAAAGTTAAATTGTCTATATGGAAGACAAACACAATATCATTTGGTGGAAGAATGACACTACCAAAGTCGGTTCTTGGTAATCTACATTTATACTTCGTGTTATTTAAAGCTCCATCACATGTCATTGATGAGCTCGAGTGAATTCCGCGAAGATTCCTATGGGAATGTACATTGGAATTGGAAAAGAGAACCGCATGATAACATTAGAATTGTCGGAATTCCAGCAATGTCTTGTTCTCCTTAACCATATTGTATTCTCTAACGGTAAAGATAAATGGATATGGGCAAACGACATATCAGGGGAATTTTTGGTCCATTCTCTTCGTACAATGATTGAAAATAGTTTGTTCGAACAAGACAACTACACACGTAGTTGGATAAACTGGGTTCCATTGAAAGTGAATTACTTTGGATGGAAAGTGGCGGAGAACAAAATACCTACAATAGAGGCTCTGATCAAGAGAGGTATTCAAATAACTACCCTTGTGTACAAACTGTGTTGATGTGCCAGAAACATTGGACCGTCTCATTGTCCTTGTCACTTTGCAACCGATATATGGACCCAAGTTGGTTTATGGTGTAAGATATTAATCACCCTTATGCAGGATCTACTCCCCATTCCTAAGATATTACCAAAACAATCACAACACAATACTTATCAACCTTATGGATCATTAGGAGAGCTTGTAACGACAAAATATTCAATAACAAACCTTCGTTGACGACCAACGTTACGAAGGAGATCAAGGCAAATGTGTATTTATGGATAAAAAAATATGGCAAAGTTATATTCCTTGGACTAGTCATTGTGGTGTACCTTTATTTTTTTCAACTTTTTTATTTCATGATAAGTAGGTGGTTTTGTAATATTTGGCTCTAGCTTCTTGCTAATAACGACTTATTCTTAATAAAAGTTTCTCTTCGTTTAAAAAAAATCTAAATCACCAAGAACACCTCTATTAGATTTCCATATATGTCAACCACATCATCTCTAATCCATGTCATTCGCCCACAACACAAAAACCCCTCTCCAATCCCTCTCACAAAACCCATCCGTAAACATCCACCCTCTCGGTCAAAACACTCTCTCTCTCCCTGTCCGTAATCTATCCACAACACAAAAACCCCTCTCCAATCCCTCTCACAAAACCCATCCGTAAACATCCACCCTCTCGGTCAAAACACTCTCTCTCTCCCTGTCCGTAATCTATCTCTACTATCCCAATCGCCACAAGGGCCACAATTAATCGAAACCCTATGATTCCTATTTATCCCAAATTAAAAGAAAAGACGAGTCATCTCCTTTCTGGATGAACATATTATTCTAGATAAATTAAATTAAACCCGACCTAGATGCTTATTTCATCCCATTGTTAGCCCTTAGAGCATTCACATCAGGTTCTTTATCCTTATTTTTATAATTTAACTAAAACCCATCATACTATAAAAAATTTGTTCCTTTTTTAAAAACCTCTCACATCTCATTCCTTATCTTTATAATATTAAATAAATGGTTAAAGAATTGATATATTTAAGATTCTAATATTCATTTCCTTATAATTTTAAGGATAAAGATAAGGTTTAAAGAATCTTATATACAGTGGCGAAGCTTGAAGAAAAACGCAGGGGGGCCGGGATTTTTTTTCCTTTCGGGGGGGCCGGAACTATAAAATTTTCAGCCAAATACGTATAAATTAACACTACTGAGCGAAAAATCCCCGGGCCCTCACTAAGCTTCGCCCATGCTTATATAAGACCTTTTTAACTTGAATCTTATTTTTTTTCCTTATAATTTAAGAATATGATATATATACCAATCATAATGTGAATGCTCTTAGAAATAACTTAAATATTAACAAAAACAAATTCCAAATTAGATTATCATAACCTATTAAGTAAATTAAAAGCCAGTTCTAAAAAATAAAATAAAAAATTAACGTTGTGTTCCCGAGTTTACTAAAGGAGGAAAATAAAAGAAATGATTCATTCTCTTTCTTTTCATTTTCTTTCTCCTCTTTTCCTTTCTCTTTAAATCTCTCTAAATTAGAAGGATTGAAATAAGCCTTATTTCTCTTTCTTTTCCTTCCATTTACTTTCTTAAAAGAATCTCTGGAACACTATTTCTTTCTTTTCCTCTCTTAAAAGAAACTCTGGAACAAGATCCTCTTCATTTCTTTTTCCTTCTTAAATGAAACTCGGGAACAGCGTAACTAAATTAAAAGAAGAAAACAAAGAAAAGGTGTTTGGGCCCCCACACGCCCACCGTCACATCTCCGTTTTCCCAATAACCTACACCCGGTCACCCTTCTTCCACTCGCAATTCAGTGTGCAAAACAGCAACACGCTTCGCCGTATATTTCGTCGGTTACTCGATTTCGGAACAGATGGCGATCTCCGGTAGCATTCGGAGATCTCGGACTCCGATTTCTGAACGGAACAATAGATCTTACGGTCCGTCGGCACGAGCGCCGGTTGCCGGGGCCGGTGTTACATTGACGCTATTAATTTCTGCTCTCTCCGTTGCTGTTGTCTTCTTCTTCACTGTCTCCTTCATGTTTACCTCATCCACTGACGCGGTATTATCCTATTCCATTATTATTCGTATTTTTCCCTTATGCGTTATTTTTTACTTACTTATAGCGTCATTAATGATAAATGATGTATGAATCAACTGTGTTTATTGTAGAATCAAGGTTTTTCATTTAATACGAACGTAGCTGGATCGTATCGGAGATCTGTGCTTGCTTTGAAATCCGATCCATTAAAACCTAGATTTGATCAGATCCGGAAGCAAGCAGACGATCACAGATCGCTTGCTCTGGCTTACGCTGCTTACGCTCGTAAACTGAAGCTCGAGAATTCGAAACTCGTTAGGATTTTCGCTGATCTCTCACGCAATTACACAGATCTGTTATCGAAACCTGCTTACAAAGCGTTGTCCGAGTCTGACTCGAACTCAATTGATGAGCCGACGCTGCGGCTGTTTGAGAAGGAGGTTAAGGAGCGGATTAAGGTAACCAGACAAGTGATTGCTGATGCGAAAGAGTCGTTTGATAATCAGCTTAAGATTCAGAAGCTGAAGGATTCGATTTTCTCTGTTAATGAGCAATTAACAAAGGCGAAGAAGCAAGGTGCCTTCTCAAGTTTGATTGCTGCAAAATCAATACCTAAAAGCTTGCATTGCCTCACAATGAGGTTAATGGAGGAGAGGATTGCTCATCCAGATAAATATTCCGACGAAGGGAAGCCACGACCGGCTGAATTTGATGATCCGAAGCTTTATCACTATGCTATATTTTCGGATAATGTGATAGCTGCTTCGGTCGTGGTTAATTCGGCTGTTAAGAACACAAAAGAGCCATGGAAGCACGTTTTTCATGTGGTGACAGATAAGATGAATCTAGGAGCAATGCAAGTTATGTTCAAGATGAAAGAATATAATGGTGCCCATATTGAAATCAAGGCAGTTGAGGATTACAAGTTTCTGAACTCCTCATATGTTCCAGTGTTGCGACAGCTTGAATCTGCAAATTTGCAAAGGTTTTACTTTGAGAACAAGCTTGAGAATGCAACAAAGGATACAACTAACATGAAGTTTAGGAACCCTAAATATCTGTCCATATTGAATCATTTGAGGTTCTACTTGCCCGAGATGTACCCAACATTGCACAGGGTTCTGTTCTTGGATGATGATATTATTGTTCAGAAGGATTTGACTGGGCTTTGGAAGATAGACATGGATGGGAAAGTGAATGGAGCTGTTGAGACGTGTTTTGGGTCGTTCCATAGGTATTCACAATACATGAACTTTTCTCACCCTCTAATCAAGGAAAAATTTAACCCCAAAGCCTGTGCTTGGGCTTATGGGATGAACTTCTTTGATTTGGATGCTTGGAGGAGGGAAAAGTGCACTGAGGAGTACCATTACTGGCAAAATCTGGTAAGACAATATTCTGTGTATTTCTGTTAACATGTTAAAGCTGTTGTTTTTTTGGTTTCTAAATAACTGCTAAAGCGAATTAAAAACGATAATTGAAACTACAACTTATTGCTTCAAGATGAATGATGTGTATCCTTAAAGCAATTCCGCCCGATGTTCCTTGGCACAATGAACTTTGGGTTTTTGGTGAATCGCTTCCAAGATACAACGAAGCAATGGATAGAATCTGTATCAACACTGCGTGAGTAGTGATAAGCCGACTAAACTTTCAAGTAACTAGAAATCATATTCGGTACCAACATAATTATCTAGTAATTAAGTATAAGGGAAAAAAGGTTTTTGGTTTGTAAAAGGAGTTTTTTCTTCTAGTAAAAAATGAAGTTTGGTTGATGTTATAGGTGTCTTCGTGACCTTTCGAGTGGTCACGCAACTTCTTTGAATAGACACCTTTTTTACTAGTCCTAATGGTTCGTTGATAACCGTCAACTATTTGAACCATCACATTTTGACAACCACGACCCTATGCTTCCATGGAACCAACTGATGCGAACCAATTCTATGTTTCTCTTTTCTATTTTCCCAAGACTCGACCCAAAAAATACACGATTGCTTGTCATTCTTAAAATATTCCCAACAAAAACATGTTCTGTTTGTTCCATATTTGTAACTAAGAATGGTGATTTTGATTCTTTCAGAATGAAAACAGGACTTTATGGAAATTGGGGACATTGCCACCTGGTTTGTTCCATATTTGTAACTAAGAATGGTGATTTTGATTCATGCAGAATGAAAACAGGACTTTATGGAAATTGGGGACATTGCCACCTGGTCTGATCACATTTTACTCCACAACTAAACCATTAGAGAAATCTTGGCACGTTCTGGGGCTTGGCTACAATCCAAGCATAAGCATGGAAGAGATCCATAATGCTGCAGTTGTTCATTTTAATGGAAACATGAAACCATGGTTGGACATTGCAATGAACCAGTTTCGCCCACTTTGGACCAAGTATGTTGACTATGATATGGAGTTCGTTCAAGCCTGCAACTTTGGTCGTTAACTTTATGACACCATGACGATTTTACCCCTACCACTCAGCAATGTTAGTCCCTACTTGGAGGTTCTTCCAATACCAAGTATGTCATCATCCTTTCCTATATTAGTTTTGAAATGTTAATAATTCCATAGTTAATTTATCTTGTTATTTTTTCAACAATGACATCAGTTCTATATACACACTGGTAATTTATCTTGTTATTTTTTCAATTAAGTATTCTCAGCTATATATGTACTACTCTTTATTAAATTTTGGGGAAAATGCATTACATAGATATTGGTTTAAAAGAAGGGAATTTCTCATTTAAGTTGTATTAGGGTGAATTTTTTATGAATTTATGATTGTTAGACTAAAAAATCAACAAAAGTCAGAATTAGGGTTTTTGGTGAGTTAATCAACCCGTGTCTAAGTAATTGGGATGTAAGGGGACCATTTGTGTCATATTCGAAATCAAATTCCTTGAGTCGAAAAAACTTGCTCGAAATCGGTCTGGTTTGTAAACGAGCCAAGCGAGCCGAGGTTTTGAAGAAAAAGGTAAAAAAAGAAAATACCCGAAGGATCACCCATTCAACATTGATTTTCTTTGAAAAAACGAGCTGGCTCTTTTAAAATTTGAGCCGGACTTGAGTTGACCTGACTCGGCTCGTAAACAGTCCTATAATAAGTCTTGCAAGACTTGATAGTCAGTTTTGAAGAAAAAGGTAAAAAACAGAAGGATATGTGTGTTCCTAATGTGCGTCTAAAGTGCAAAGAAAAGAGAACCTAGGAAAAATAGGAAGTCGGTCGTTAGATCTTATTCTACCATCTACAAGTGATTAGGGTGGTGACTCCACTCCTTTCCTAATGAGTTTTAAGGCTGTGTGTAGTGGAGCAACGCCCCCATTCTCTTTTCTGATTGGACCACCCTCACAGCCCCATCTCGCCCCCTCTCTCGGAGGGGCGGCGCCGTGTTCCATGCCCCTCACACCCGCCCGTCGGCCACGCTTTACGCTTACGAGAATCATTACACATAGCCTAATGGGGTTTTAACTAATAAAATTGGTTTCTTGAAATTAAGTATCTATTTAGCATCTAATACTTTTAACATCTTTTACGGGCAGTAGTTTTCTTAGTGAAATATAATATATCAGAAATCAACATTACTTTGCTTATGATTAACACAACCAAACATCATCACATGAAAAAGTATGAATCCAAATTGCCTCATAAGGCTAAGGGGAGTACCCACATTTTTCACCCCTTCACGTCAGCGTCACATCAGATTTTACAGCTTTTCCACACTAAACCATATTTGGAGGAAATGGTTTCACATCTCCACACCGTCACGTCATTTTCTTTTTCTAATTTAATTTAATATTAATTTGTTTTAATAATTAATATAAAAGCCTTAATAAATTAAAAAGAAAATAAACGCTCGTGAGCGGCTTCACGGTCTTGGTTCAAAGTGGCTCTTCGTGTGTATGTAGGCGTATTCGAACTTTCGGCATCATCTCTAAGTATTTCAATGACGGTTGTGGCAACCGTTTCGAAAAAGATTAGTGACACCTTTGGATTCGGAAGAGGGTGAATTGAGTGAATCCATTTGAGAGTGGGTTTGATTGAAAAATAGTTTGAGATGGTTGAGATTGGTAGAAGAGTATGTGTTTGAGATTGGTTATTTTTATAGTATAAAATATATTTAAAAATAAATTTTTTTTTAACTTTGACCATTTGAGAGGGTTGGCCCACCTCTTCCAACGGCTATTCCCAAAGTTACAGTTATCTTCTTTTCTTCTTGTGATGTTCCGGCCAGAAGGAATCAATCAGCTAAAATTTAATTTAAAGTCCTTTTAAGTTGTTCAAAAGACTCGCTTCTTGCTCAAAAATGAGCTTGCTCGAAATCGGCTTGTTTATAAACGAGCAGAGCCCGAGCCAAGGTCGGCTCGTGGCTTGCTTGTTAGTTGGCTTGTTTAAATTAAAGCACAAATTTTAAATTATAACCTTAAATTATGGCAATTTTTTAATTAAAAGTATTTAAAAAGACGGGCAGAATAATCAACGTTGATCTAATATCTAACCATAGCTATAATATTCAATTTCTTTCAACAAGTAAAACTCAGAAGCTTCCAATAAATAGAATTTGGTTCTGCATTGAACTTGAATTATAAATTATATGTTTTGAGTATGTTAAAAATATGTATATATTTTTTATTTTTTATATATCAATATGTGGAAAAAGTATAAAATTTAAAAAATATACAAGCCGGCTCGACGAGCAACGAGCTGGCTTGAGCATTTTAATAGTCGAGCCCGAGCTCGATATTTCAGCTCGTTAAGATAAACGAGACGAGCCGGTTCATGAGCCGAGCCTTAGCCCAGCTAAGGTTGGCTAGTTTATAGCCCTAAGCCCTTTTAGTTTATATTTTGGTTTCCTTTGTTGGCAAATCCACAGGCAATTTAATTTAGAGATACACAAATGGGGTTATAGATCCAAACCGGGTCGGGTTCGATCAAACCTGGTCAATATCGGGTTTTGGCTCGAACCAGTTTGGGTTTAAACTGCTTTTTGCAGGGGAAATGATCGAGTTTGTTTGGTTTGAAAGGTCCGGTTCGGGTTTGACCATTTCAAAGTATAGGGTTACAAACCGGTTTCAATCTTACAGTTTCGGTTCAGGTCCAAACCGGTTTCAAAATAGTGTTTAGTTCAGGTTCAAAACCGAGTCCAGTTCCCAAAACGGTTCTCTTGTGCACCTGTAATTAAATTGATGGCTATGGGAATTTATTTAGCTCTCAAAGACTCCGTTTAACAACTATAGGAATTCCAGTAAGGTTTTGTTCAAAGCCCAATTATTCCGATTAGTAATTCATAAGCGAAGGAATAAGTAAACCAATAACAATCAAAAACATTTAGGGGGTGTTTGGGATTAAGTTTGAAAATGACTTATTGACTTATTTGTTTTTTTTAAAAAGCCAATAAGTCAAAAACGTGTTTGCCATGGATAAAAGTCATTTTTATTTTGGTTTTTTGATAAGTTTTAAAAAGTTGTTTTTCAAAAGTCACAAATCCTAGCTTTTTAAAACTTCTTATGACTTTTTGAACATAAAATTATCAATCTACTCACCCTTTACCCTACAATAAATACTGGCTTACCAATTTACCCACCCTTTTCAAAAGTCAAACACTTTTTAAAAAACAATTTATTTACTTATTGGTTTTTTCCACCACAAAAACTAATCAAAACATTTTTTTTAAAACTCATTTTGAAAAAGTCATAAGTTAATAAACACTTTTGACAAAAAACACTTTTATAGTTAAATAAGCAATCCCAAACACCCTCTTAGATTTGTTTTGATTTGATTAAGACCGACAATAATTATATATAAAAATTTGACATTTTGACCATCGACCGTGAAATATATTCTTTTTCTTTTTTAGTTAATTGAATCGTTTGCTCATTTTCTTCGTATCTGTAAAATATGAAAATATATATGTTAAAATCTAGAGGGGCGAATATGTTATTTTTTAATTTATTTCGGTTTTTAACAACTTTCATTTAGTTCTAGGAAATAATATGTGATTTGCAAGTATGTAAAAAGATAAAGAAATAGATAACACCGAATGTATAGTGGTTTAGATGGATGCTAACAAATTCATCGTGCATTCAATCCTCGATCTTGAACTGAGGGTTTGTCTTTACTAAAAATCTTCTCACTAAGCTGGTAGAGATCACCGTCATTACATCTCACTAAGTAGGGTAGTGACCCCCCTTCACGTCTCTATTTTCAAGGTAGATATAACATATACATCTTCCTTATGTTCGACTTGGAAGGGATCACCAATACAACATCCCACTAAGAAGGTAGTGATCACCTCTTCTAACATCTCACTAATCAGGCAACAATCACCTTTTAATGTAATCGGGTAATGATCACCCTTCAACATCTCACTAATAGTGACTTAATTTCATTTGGATATTGTTAAAGAAGATTATCTTCACCACATTTTGACTAAAAACTCTAGCAATCTTTATAAAAACTTTGGTTTGTTTTATAAAAGTATCCGAACTTATTTACATTTTCAAAACATTTTAGATTTAGAAAAAGTGTTCAAAAAGATTTATAAAAATGTTCAAAGCCTTAAATATATGTTCTAAACATTTATTTTACAAAATTTATTTAAACTCGTAAGATTTTCTTTTTATGAAAACCTTGTTTTCATAAAACTTAGTTTATCATTTATAAACTTTCTTGATATTTCATGATATACCTTTTGGTGTTTGTTTATCTTGTGTTTTGTCACTTGATATTTTATTTTTCTTGATCTCGACTTTATCAATCTTGATTGCACATATTAGGGTTGATCCATTGTTAAGAAAAATATTGAGTGGTTGGACGGTCGATGCTAAGATCAGGCCGTGGCATCGACCGTGATACTCTGTTATTATTTTGGTCTTGATTTGACTTGAACTTTGGACGGTTGATGCATGGTCCGACCGTGGACTACTTATTGCAATTTTGAGCAGATTAGTTATGGACGATCAATTGTTCATCCACCAATTCACCGTGGGGTTTCTGTGCATTTATTTTGTTTGTGAATTATTCTTTTGAGCTCTTTGATCCACCAACTTGATCGTATTATTGATTAATCAATCATTTTGTCGTTTTCATATGACTATTTGCTTACGAAATCGCAGAGATAGATTGTGAACATATGATCATTTGTAAATAACATTTATATCACATGCAGTGGCGGGTCCAGTAATTTTTTCCAGAAGGTTCACTGTTTTTAGCTGCTCCAATTTCACAGGGCCGGGCATAAAAAATTTCGGGTCGGTTCGACGGTTTGGGTCGGGTAAGGTTCAGAGATTCAATGTGCGAATAGAAAAAACGGGCCCCTAAAATATAAGGTTATATGTATATAATTCATTAATACGGCGATAACTTTTATAAGAGTAAACAAAACAAAATATGGTAGTAAAATAATTTATGTTAAATAATTAAACGAATCATGAGATTCTCCTAGAATCATATAAGTTTCAGCTTAATCAAGATTCAAGCATAAATCATATATTCAGATTGGTGTAAATTAGTAGAAGTGTCCAAAATAAGATATTTGCTGTTAAAAAAACATATAATCTAACTAGTAACTATTTATTTTATGATTCTACCAATTAATTCAATAAAAAAGTTAAAGATTAAGACATAAATCATATATAATCTATATTACAATCAATAATAAATAAACAACACAAAAATTGAATAACCATTGAAGTTACTATTGAAAAAACATGATGTTTGCAAGACTCCAAAACGTACAAACAACAAAAGCTAGGAGGCAAAATGGTGTTTGTGCGGTGTATTGTCTTTTCAATTCAGTATAATGGTAAAAAAATTTGAATAAAAAAATATATTATGTCATTGGTATTTGGGCTTAGAAACTAAATCTGATTTTAGTTTTAAAAAGCACATGTGACTCAACAATATATATAGACTATAGGATAGAATCATATTTTATTTCTTCTTCTTTATATTTCAATGAACTTGCAGCGCTAACACTAAGCATCTTCAACTCACACCTCCTGCCGGACCGCCGCCCTCCGCCAAATTCCACTGTCGTCCGTCCGTCACAAAATAAAATGGACCTCCTCCGCCCTACCTAAGTCGAGGGTTCCGATGAACCCCCTCCGCCCTACCTAAGTCCGCCCCACCTAAGTCCGCCCTGATCACATGTTCTATTTTTTTTATCATTATGGTGCATTTATAATAATAAATCCATGTGTGTGCTTACAAAATAAACATAATATATTTTATAACAATATAGATGCGTTCATGTGTATAAAATACCGATATAACTTCTCCAACTTAACTCTTTCACGTCTAGAGATATGATGAAAATAAAATCATAACTGAACTTATGTTTACAATTGTAGTCATGTTAGGTAAAAGTCACATTCATATCAGTAAAACTTTCTCGTATAATTTGATCACTCGTTGTGCGATCCACGTTTTAACTACTATTTTCACTTTCATCACAAATGAAACTAGAACTGTAATTATTAGTAGAATTGTCACTACCAATTATAAATGAAACTAGTTTCTTTTCTCGCCCGCGTTGCGTGGCGGTAGTCTGGTCATTATCAGGGTCAGCTCGTTTGGGCGGAGAAAACTTATGTCAAAACGCTGACTCGCTATAGTGCACGATAGCAAAAAAAACTCGAATTTAAATATAAGTCCATTTTTTTTTTAAAGTTATACCTTAATGTGGACAAAAAAAATAAAGAAAACCGCGCGTTCCGTTTAAAAAAAAATTAACAAACGAAAGTTAGCGAAAAAAAACTAAACTAATAGAAAACTAAACGTGTTAAAAGCGTATATTATATATAGTATGAGGGGCTAAAACGATTCCCCCTCGCATCCTTTGCGGGGCTAAAACCTACGTACACTCGCTATAGCGTACGATAAAAAAAATAATCGATTTTGAATACAGCTTTGTTTTCAATAAAATTTATGCGGGAACGTTGACAAAAAAAAAAACTAAAGAAAACCGCGTTTTCCGTTTTTTTTTATAAAAAGTTATTACATAGAAACGAAATTATTCTTAAGTTAGACGGGTTAAAAGCGTATATTATATATATAGTATGAGGGTTGAAAAGGAAAAAAAAAACTACACGTGTCACTCCCCCCATTGGGGGAGTTAATAAAATTTATGCGAGAACGTTGACAAAAAAAACTAAATAAAATCGCATTTTCTGTTTTTTATAAAAAGTTATATAACGAAAGTTATTACAAAGAAACTAAATTATTCTTAAATTAGACGGGTTAAAAGCATATATTATATATAGTATGAGAGTTAAAAAGAGAAAAAAAAAAAACTACACGTGTCACGGGGGAGTTCGTAAATAAATAGAATTTATAATGGTATGCGTGTCGGTATAATTAGTGGTCCATTTGAACTTTTCAATTCCCTACTTAATATCATTACATAATTACTTAGAATTCTGTCATTTTATTCACATTTTCATTTCACAAATTTGATTCAACATCCCCATAATAAAGTGTAACCAGATTAAAGACATCAAACATGACTCAAAGGAATTCAATCATATTGCTTTTTGTAGTTGTTTTATTCATAACCCTTTTTTTTTCTTTTCTCTAATATTTTTATATTTTATAAGTTTTCCTCATTATACATTTTGAAGTGTCGGTGGCCGATCCAAAGCCACCGACCTAACTTTCAAAACCAACCATTAACTTTCTCTAATTTTAAATAATACCCCTCAACTTTTTAAATTTTTAAGTTTTTCTATAGACAAATTTCTCAACTTTACCCATCAAATTTCTAAACTCTCAAATTTATCCCTCAAATTTCGTTTCTTTTTTCTTTTACTTTTTTTTATATTCGTTTATAAAAATACCTTTTTCCTATTTTTATTTTGTTTTTGCTTTGTTACTAACTTTTTAACGAATTTTTCGTTTCAATGTTAGCTCCTATTCGCGCCGCAATTTATCTATTTTTCGATCTTCAAAACCGAGTCATGACAACTTCATACCCGTTTCTTTTATATACTTAGTCACGTTATTGTCACCGCCGCAACATGCGCAACGAGGTTCGAAAACCCGCCGCATCACGTGGGATTTTTATGTTTCTAAGACGTTAATTTTTTTCACGGGTTAACGCGGTTGCAACGTGTAAAGATTTTGTTTTTTCTTATAAAGTTTTGAAGACGTTAATTTTTTTTGCGGTTTAACACACCGCAATGCGTGTGTTTTAATCACCCCACCAGCCTGACACGGGTTCTAATCCAGACAACGACGGTTTGTAAAGTACTTTTTACCTTTGTTTAAGTTTTTACCCTTTTTATACTATTTTTTTACGTTTTTTTTATTTACGGTTTGATATTTTCATTAAATGGTTTTCTTTGAGTTCATTAAATAGAATCTTAAAGGTTACAAACGTTTTTATAACGTGAATTTTTCATAATTTTGTCCTTAGGTTTATTTACATTTCGATGTGTGTTACGTTTAAAATTATCATTTTTTGTGGTTTACGGCGCCGACACAACCCGCAGGTTCACGACAACGTTTCGACCTTATTTTTTTCACTATTCTACACCCCGCAAACTTAATACTATAAATTACTCATCAAAATAGTAGGTTTTTAGACCCCACCACATTGCGTCATTAAATACACCTCATAAATGGGTTCGAGCCCCACTTCTTTAGTGGTTTATCCCTTTTCTAGAATGATCAATTATTATCTTTTACCTTTAATGTTAAAGCGAAAATTGAGAATGAAGAATTCATCAAAATCGTGTTTGATTCATTAAAGAGGAAATTAAAAATAATTCCTTTAAATTCAAGTAACATAAGAAATTCAAGAATGTTATCCAACTCTCACATTCCAGTCCATTTACCAGAATTCTTAATTTACAAAGCCCATAAGTTATGAGAACCGAATAACACTTTATTTTTAAAATAATTTGCCCTTAAAAAAATATATCTAAAATTACACTGCCATCCTTTTAATCTGTTTTTATTATTTTAATAGTTTTTTTACATATTTCTCCCTGATAAACTTTTAAATTACATATTTTTTTAATTAACTTAAAATTATTCAATTGCCCCTCACAAATAATTAGGAAAGGAATATATGTAAATAATACTTTAGTTGGTTCTTTAAGGGTAAAATGATAATAAAATAAATTATTTTAAATGAATTGGATAAATATGTAATATATATATTTTAGAAAGGGGAAATATGTAATTAAATTTTAGGATTAGGTAAATATGTAAAAAAGAAACTTAGGAAGGAGATACATGTAAATGACGCTATTTTAATATACGTTAAAATGACATAATTTAATAAATTATTTATTATCAATCAGATATCTAAAGTAACTCATGAAAAAAAAATTAAAAAGATTGTTTAGCACAAACTGGATTTTCAAATCAAACAGGTTCGGTTTTAGTCAAAGATAAGTCAAAACAGTGTTCAAACCGGTTCTCGAGTGACTGGCTTAAAACCTTTTTGAAACCAGTTCTCGAAGGGGATTCGACTGGTTCTGGTTAAACCGATTTATAACTATAAGGTTAATTGGTTTCAAACCGCCTGATTCAATCAGTTTGAAAGCGGTTTCACCCAAACCGGTTTTTTTTTCAGTGCAGTTTACAAACCGGTTTGGATTCCCACCCTCATATCATACATTTTAAAACCCACAAGTTTTACAGCCTTTCCATGGTTTTCATCATTGATTGCACCCAAATCCAACATACTAATCTTTAAACAAAACGCACGGATTCGGTGATAAATCTAAATATTTGATGGCAGAGTCGGTCGGGTCATCAAACCAAGAGTAAACGGGTACAAAAACATAATTTCCTTCTCAGCCTTACCCGTCAGTTTATGCCCAAAACAAATAAACATGATCTAATTCCTACCAATCACAATTGTTGGTAAATAAAAATTAACCGTATCCTAATATCCAAGAAAATTTAGAAGAAAAAAGTACCTCTTTCTACCAGTCTCCATTATCACCTAAAACAAGCAAATGCCAAATAAGCTGTTAGAATAACTTCTGAAACTAGGGATGTAAACAAACCTCAAAATGGGTCGGGCTTGACATACCGCGCTTGAATAACGAGCCTATTATTTATATAAATAAAATAATATTTATTATATATAATAAATATGTAATTACATAATAAATATTATATATATAAATAATTACGATAAAAGTAACTAAATAATATAAATGACTATATATCTATATAAATATAAATTAATAATATATTTAATAAATAATAAACGATCGGAGCCCAAACCGAGCTTGAAAATTTATTAATGAGCCAAGCTCGAGCTTCAAACATAGAGCTTAACACGAGCCGAGATCGAGTCTAGACAAGCTCGGGCTCAGCTCATTTACACCCCTAACCAAAATAAACCAATCAACTGTTAGTATTTATGTTTACTTACCCACTGCAAATTTAAATTGTAAAGCAATATGGTTGCCAACCACACTCAGTGAGTCACAAGCGGGGACTCACTGTGTTGTAATTCTGGCAGTACCATTAAAATCCACCCCACGATTCATACGGCCGCCATTGTTGTCTCTTTGATATCCATCACCACCACGGTTGAAAGCTGGTCCTCCACGGCTGCCACCTCTGTAACCAAAATCACCGCCTCGATTGTAACCCCTGCCGCCACCAAAGTTTCCACGACCTCTCATGACATCATTCCTAAATCCGGATCCCCTTCCACCTACAAATCTTCCTCGGCTTCCTCCTAAAAAAAGCAAGTTGTTAAGAAATAAATAATAGCATAAGCTGCTCCAAATTCAAATAAATGTGTTAATCTTGTTATTATACTTGCATATTCAGAGTAACACCTTTAGAGTTTGTAGATCGCTTCTCTTCAACAACAGCATTTTTTCCATTGATCGTGATTGGTGAAGCCTGAACATTAAAAAATACGTGACACATTCAACTAAATAAATCATCACAAATAAAAAACTGAAAATTTTGCAAGTTTATCAAGCGGAATGCATGGGTGGGCATCTAATGATAGTGGCACATAAGAATTCAATCACACGCCCACGTAAACACACAAATAGTTTAATGTCAAAAGCAAAATAAATTCATATAATATTACAAATCCAAAAGTAATGCCTGATGTTACTAATAGAAAATAGGGGTATATTAAATTTACAAAAACGTATAACTAACTAGCACATACCTCGATCGCCTTTTGAACTGCATCAGGCGCCTCAAATTCAACAAAACCAAAAGAGAATCCCTGTTGCTGCTATATGAGTTTCCGGGGAATAAAAAAAGTAATGAAATACAAATGGCAAATTAGTTGAAACATACCCGATTGTTTCGAACTTGAATACCGTTGGGTTTAATAGGTCCAAACTTCTTGAATTCCTCCTCTAACAATGCAAGTGTAGCATTCATCGGAAGACCCTTGATATATACAGAGTGACCTTCAACTGTACAGACAAAAAAGAAGATAACACGCAAATAAAGCATCAATATAGATGGAAACACAAAATGAAATTGTAAGTATTCCAAAAAAGATGTGACATGAATAAAAATTTTCATAAAACAAGATGTTAATGTGTCCAACTATAGTTGTTTATGGTAGGGCTCATATGATACCACTTGTTAGGAACAACGTGGCGCAGCGGAATCAACACACACACACACACATGCACAAACGATAATCACGTGGTATAGAAAATTTACGACACAAGAATCCTACGTGGTTCAGGCTGCAACAAGGTTATTTCATTAAGCTCTAGGCACACAGATTACAATTACAACACAGGGTATTTATAGATTAAAACTAGGGTTCCTAACTTGTTCTCCAAGTTAGGCCCAAACCGTAGAGACAGGTCCATTAGGGCCGGCTAACCCTAATTAGGGTCGGCCGCCTCTAAACGAGACTCCACACCTAACAATCTCCCCCTTGGAGGCTCGAGCAATCCTCAATCCACCATCCAAGCAGACCCTATACCAGTAACTCCAGTAATCTTCAATAATAGAAATCCTCCAAGCCTCCAGTTCTAAGAACAAGCTAACACTTCACTAGCTCACAAGAACAAGCTAAGATTTCAAATAACAGAAGTCCTCCAAGCCTTCAATTCCCATAAACAAGCTAAGACTTCAATCCAATCCTCCTAGTTGCAGCATCCCGCTCCTCAATTACCAAAAGAGCCAGTTGAAGCTCCCCCGAGCTCCAACCCAGCGGTCATCACTGACCCAGCCATGGCAAAACCCGCCATTGACTCATCCTCAATCTCAACCGACACCTACTCACTCGAACTACTGGCTCCAGAGATTTCCGAGGAAACACCACCCTCCAAAACCTACAAGTACCATGGAGAGATTTTCCTATTCGGAATTCCGGTCTTCAAAACCTAACGGTGTTTTGAACTGTACCCAGAACACGTCCCATGCTCCCACTGTTCCCAAAACCCCTGACCTGGTTTAAACATCTGAATGCACTCAGTTGACATCCCCGTGGCTCCAAGATTCACACTTGCAAAATAAATCTACTTAGCTCTACCCGATGCAGCGAGCCAAGACTTTAATACTCGAAAGTTGGTTCCCTTCTTTCGACGATACATAAACCTGTATCTTCCCAAAGTCTTCAAACAATAGATTCACCAATGCTTCACAGAAGTGAGTAATGAAGCACACCAGAATCTTGAACCCAAGAGTCTCCACTGCCTTCACTGAGTCCCAATGCATCAACCCAGACACATACTCTAAAGAATGTCACATACCTCTATGCAGCTCCACCAAGTCAACTATGCTCAGCTCCCACTGTCCCTGTTATCCCAACCCATGCCAAATGTCGTACCACTGATCACCACCGAACAAGAAACAGCTTCACAGTTCTAGACCAGCTAACCGGCAAACGATTATAACAACGGCAAACGATTATAACAACAGCAGAGCTTTCATGAAAGCAAACGGTACCAAGGATTCCGCGACCGTACACCCGATCGGCTAACCCTAACCGAAAAATCTTTCAACCGAGCAATATCACCTGACTTCCTTTTTATTTTCACTTATGTCGTCACCAGCACACCAGAACCGGAATACTTAAAACCCAAAGCATTCCAAACCTGCTGGTTCCATTTTCACCGGTTTTATCCCACAGTACCACACCCAAGTTCTTTTGACAAAACCAACCAACCTCCAAACCGTTAAACCTTCGGATAATAATCATCCCGTCTTCAGCCATAACAATAGCATACAGAAAACATATCGAAACAGTGAAATAAACACAGTAATGTCACGGGCCTGAACTTGACAGTTTTCTACCAAACACTGTCAATAAACCGATCTGCTCCTACAATAAACCTCGCAGACAAATCTAAACCCGAATACTGAATTTAACATAACCTGGTTTCCAAATAGTTGATAATAAACAGTCAAACAGAACTAAACAAAACTCTAACCTTTACCCGACGAATCCAAGAGCTTTATAACCAAACCCTAATCGGCGGCTTCAAAGAGTTTAACCTGGTATCCGAAACAATCAAACCGTTAACCCGCAACACAAACTCGAAACACCCGACCTGACGATTCACCTGCAAACCCGAGTGAAACCAGCAACTCCAAGAGATCCACAACAGAAACTCTAATTGCAAAATCACTCCAAATCAGTCCCGAACAGCCCTGTTTTCTCCCAAAACAGCCATGTTTTCCTTCAAAACAGCCATGTTTTCTTTCCCCTTTTGCGCAACCCAGGGTTTGAGAAAACCATAATTCCGACAGCCCAAAAAACAAGAAACCAGGCTGCGAATCAGCCCTGGAACAGCAACAGAAAAACGAAAAAATTTCTGGAAACACTGTTCATGCCGGAAAACACTGTTTACGGCAGCGGCGGTACTGTAGCAGCAGATCTGAATCAACCCTTGATTAGTCTCTACCCTTTTTCTCGATCAAAACCGTGCAGACCGTGTGCAAAAAACGAGCCAAAGCTCTGATACCACTTGTTAAGAACGTGGCGCAGCAGAATCAACACACACACACACATGCACAAACGATAATCACGTGGTATAGAAAAATTAACGACACAAGAATTTTACGTGGTTCGGTCCCGATGGGGGACCTACGTCCACGGGCTGCAACTAGATTATTTCATTAAGCTCTAGGCACACAGATTACAAATACAACATAGGGTATTTATAGATTAAAACTAGGGTTCCTAAAGTTAAGCCCACACCGTAGAGATAGGCCCATTAGGGCCGGCTAACCCTAATTAGGGCCAGCAGCCTCTAAACAAGACTCCACACCTAACAGTTCTAATAAAATTTGGGCCAAACTGCTAACTACGGCTTTGGGAAGCAACAAACCAAATTAAATAGGCTGGGTTAAGTGGGTTAGCTGGACCGGCCGGTTTTACCTGTTTGGTGGTTTAATGGTTCGGTTTTGGAAGTTTGAACTGATTTTTTTTATTTATTTATTTTTTCAAAATCATTAGTTTGTATTAACTTTTTTTAAATGATAATGATAGTTCATGATTCTAATACATATACCGACTACTTACTCTAAAAATGAAAAGAAATATATAAATAAAAAGGTCAAACGGCCGGTTCCAAGTGTCAAAAAGACCAAATCGTTAAAACGCCAAACAGAAGCGTGAACCGAACCGCTTGGATCTCAAACCAACCAAACTGACCGACTTGCTTCGGTTTGGACAGTCCAGTTGGTTCAGTGTTGTAAAAATCGGGCCTAGGCGCTAGGCGGCCATTTAACTTGTAATTTTGAGCTAGGCGGACCATTAATCGGAATCGAGCCTAGGCGGTCCTAGGCGGGCCTAGGAGGCCAAATTCCGGCGAAAATTCCGGCAAAAACATGAAATTTTCGGCCAAATTCCAGCGAAAGCCTTGGATTTTCCGGAAAAGCCTTGGATTTTCCAGCCAACCCCTTCAAATTCCAGCCAAATATGTGTATAAATATTTAAAAAAGAATATTTTTATAAAAAACTAAAAATTACATATAAAAATTCCAATCCGATTAATCCAGCCTAGGCCCCGATTAATCCCGCCTAGGCCCCACCCCACCGCCCGACTAGCGCCTAGCGATTTTTCCAACCATGAGTCGGTTCCAACGGTTTTGGAACCACCTCTATAGTCCAACTTTCATGACTACAGTAAGAATACCTTCTTCCTCATGAAGACCGTTTTCAACAGCATCAGCATCGGAAGCCACTGGTTCAGCAGCTACAGTAGTGGGGAGGGCATAATTCAAATGTTGTTCTTGTTTCCTTGGCTGGGGTTTCCTGGGTGCAGGTGCTGGAGATGAAAAGGGCACACCATTCTGCTTCATATCCATTACCTTAAACAACAACAAAAACAACAAAACATGTCATAAATGACTGTACAAGAGTCTTTGGTCCTGTAATCCTTGTTCAGATGTAATGCATGCAAAACATCATATAAAAATGTATCAATCCCTTAACAGACTTTATACACTTGTCAGACCAGAGCACTTTACTAAATAAACCTCTGGCTTACTAAGAAATATTTCACACGCGTTGTCTTAATCAATAGGCTGTGTTTTATCTCTAATGGGTTCAGCTAATCAAACAAAAAAACAAAGGACGGGAACGGGTACTTATAAAGGAGTTGAACAAGTTAAGCGGGTTGAAAGTTGTCCAAACTCTAATTTTAATGCATATAACCTCTTAAAACATTTTACTTCAGAAACTTCCATTATATTTTGCAATAGTATTGATTTTGTAATTATATTATACACATTAGATTTTATTAAAAAATTCATAAAATAGTCGGAAAAGTGTTTTAAGCCTTCAAGATCAACCCAGCCAGTTTTGACCTGTTACATACGTAACATGTGTAATTGTTTTCAAGAATTCCAGAGACAGATTAGAGATAGCAACATAGACAGAAAAGTGCTTCAAGCCTTCAAGGTCAACCCATCCTGTTTTGACCAGTTAGACAACCGGCCCATCTTGCCACCTCTTATCTTTCACCACAATTCTAGAAAACTCCTTATCTCTACGTCCCAAAGAAAATTTAGTGTGTTGAGTATTGACTTATATTATTAAAAAAACAAAAATAGGAAAAAAAAAATCAGAAATAGCATGTTGCTAACAGCCAACTTACAATAGATGCATATGACTTCTTTGGCACATTCTCAATTTTGGTGTGAGATTCAACTGCCAGCTGTGATGAATCCGGCACTTCATCAACAACCTCAGGAACCGGGTCTTCCTCTACAGTGAGCACTTCTCCATTCTCCACAGGAACAACCTGTTCTGCTTGAGATTCCTCTGTCAATACAGCAGCTTGCTCAGGAACATTATTCTCCGGCACAGGAACAACTTCGGTTACTGCAAAACATTTGATTTCAAAAAACTATTTGGGAAAAAAACTAATACAACTTACAGTTTCACGACAATCACCAGATTCATCACCTTGCACAGGAGTTACAGGAGCAACAACATCCTCAATTGGAACGTGATCTTCTTCATGATGATTGACAATGTTCATGTATCGGAACATGTCATTTAACACAAAGTAACCTTTGTCTTGAGGTGCGAGGAAAAAAGATTGTGTAAACTGCTGCTGAATATTATCCGTTCCAGTCAAATATCCAGTTACTAGAACACTGACTCCACCTTCTAGTGATTCTTGAGCATCAACGGACTTGATCTCAGCCTTGAAGACGCCATAGTTAAGTGACAGTATTTTAGAATTGATTTCCTGCATGCCGGTACCAACATTAAGATCAGAGTATCAGACATGAAATTTTCCAAATTACTTTCAAAAACTTCTAATTTGTTAGTGCTTACAAGGAACTCATATATACACTATTGGGCAAATTAAGTTGAATGCCTGTAATTAAAGTGAAACAAATAACCATGCATACATTGTAGTTGTACTATGTCTGTCACAGTGTCACATAGAAGTATATAACTGCCACTGTATGACTAGCATCTACAACTAATCTGATAAACTTAACCAAATATATACATATATAGACATATAGATGAAATACAAAAAAGATCTTAATATCAAAGAAAAGCAACCTGAAACACAATACTTAAAAAACAGAGACTGCTCACATAATTAAGACCATAAAAGATGAACAGAGACCATACATCCATAGTAGTGGTTATGCTCATAGAACCATCTTCCTCGGGGCGACCAAGTTTGCTGATGTCCTGATAGAAACGATGAACTAGCCCAGGTGACTGGTGCAGTATATGATAGTACTGCTGAACAAAAGCATTCCCAACCTGTTTATTGCCAAACAATTTGAAGAAACTTGAATCAAATTCATTTACCTACAAATAATACAATCAGATAATAGCACATTGTGAAGAAACTTTAAACATCCATCAGAACTGCAAAACAATATTTTACAATATCAAATGCAGTCTCCCTAGGTCTCAGGCATATAAATTCCAACTAACATCAAACAGAAATATATCTCTCTTCAGTCTCCCTTACTTATACTGCCAACTAGTCAAAGAACTCTCAAAAATCAAGCAATGTTGATCAAATAAAGCATTTGAGCGCAGTAAAAGTGTTAAACATAATGCACTTTTCATAATTGTATTACATGTTTACAATATTACACGTTAATATAACATAATTTCATAAAATTTGGCCTTGTGGTAGATTATCTGATGATATTTCTAAGTTCTAACCGAGAGAAAACACAGCTAAAAATGTCATAAGCGCCATAATCAAAATCTCAACATGCATAAAGTAAATTACAAACTCGATACATACAACTTGAGCAGAAACAGGTGCTGGTGCTGGTGCTGGTGCTGGTGCTGCCGCCGGATCCGCCATTATAGATCAATGTCAAAACCCTTATCAACGAGAAAAACGCTACAAGTCATTACAACATCCAAAACAACAACGGAATCATTATGAAACTAAAAATCTAACAAATATTGGTGCGAATATAAAAGTACAGAGATCGAAACGCGAGTAGATAATCCGTACCTGAATAAGGATCGAGGTGCGTGAATATCGAGGCTGGAGTGAGAGAGAAAGAGAGGTTCTTCTTTCTCTCCCTTCGTCGTTTGCGTCTGCCTACTTCTTCGTTTTAGGGTTTGTTGTCGGATCTCACTGGCAGCGAACGAGAACGCGTAGAGAATGAACGAGTATTTTGAACTAAAATGGTTTCAAGCGAATGAGTTTATACTTTATATTTATGTTATGCTAAAACTGGTGACTATATAAAAATCATTATATTTAAAATGTGTTCTTTATAAAAGGTATAAAAATATTTTCTATAAAAAAACATTTTATAAGAAATTATAAGAAACGTTTTAAAAAAAAACAAAAATACAAATTTTGTAAAAAAATTAATAATGTTTTTTAAAAAAACGTTTTTTTTAAATAAAAATAAAAACTTATCATAAAATATTAAACCTAAATATTTTTAAACTAACGTACTAGTTTTTTTAGTGTTTGATCTTTAAAATATCGTCGTTAAAGTAGTTGATAGGTAGAAATAAGAGAAAAAATGACATTAACGTAAATTTCATGCAGAATACATCGGTGACTGGTGGCGCAGGGAGGCGGCATACGTTGACGGTGGCGTCTATTAGTTTAAGATAAAAAAAACAAAATAAAAAACGCTATTTTAATTGTTTTTTCAAAACTTTATATATATATATATATATATATATATATATAACTTTAAATATTAAAAACATATTTTAAAAAATGTTTAAAAAAAACGTTTTTATAAAAAAAAACTTAAAAAAAGCGTACTCACTGATCCATAAATCCGGTATCAGTATTCTCGGTTCCGGTACCATCTAGTGATGAGCATTTTGTAACGAGTACCAGTGTCATACCGATACCGTACAGTCGGTAGATTCGATATGGCATTCGGTACCCACTTTTTCATAAATTTGATATCGGTATGGTACCGATCTTATCCCTAGGTACGACAAAGTAAAAACAAGAAAAATAAAGGTATGTATAGCACAAGTCGTTCGTAAAATTACTAGAATCACCCAAAATGGGTTTTGTCTATGCTTAAAATTAGAGCTTAAAAAATTCAGCAGTCCTTAAACAAAAACAACTACTAGTTTATATTAAAACTTACTTAATAGATAAGTTTCAACCCAAACGTCACGTATTAATTTTGATTATGCTCATGAATGAGAATGATGTTATATTTATAACTAGGTTAAAATCTCGTGTATTACACAGGTTTAATAAATATGATATTATATATTGAGTAATAAAAAATTTATTTTTTAAAAACTCGTGTTTTACACGTGTTAGAATAAACCCGTGAAATATAATATAATCTGTTAACACATACACTCGTCAAAATATGCATGAGATTTATTAATATAAATATTAGTATTTTCTTTAAAAAATATTATTATTAAAAGATAGAGGTGTATTAAATAAGGGAGGGGGTCAGGAAAAAAATGATGAGAATAAATATGGAGGCGACACGTGGCATTAAAAACTTTATTTATTATATAGTATAGATATATATATAGATTAATTTGGTTAATGATATAATAATTATCTATAACTAAATAATAAGTATTCATAATTAGATTTATATTAAATATTAAAAAATATATATTCTTTTAATATAACTATTTAATAGGAGAGAGAGTCAAAAAAAATATACTAAGGATGCACCAGGAAGTGACATGTATAAAAAAACCCTTATTTATTAGTATAGATTTTACTATATTAATTATATATTTAATAGGAATTATTATAAAATAATAATAACAAAGTAATATAATAAATTAAAAGAAGTGGTTAATTAATAGACTAAATTATAGAAAACAACTTTTTAAGTATATACCAAATTACACCCACAGACTTTAATCTCATTAATTACGTTGAACACCCTTTATCTATATGGTTTGTATCAAGTTATAACCTTTAGACTAACAGACGTTAGATTTTTCAGTTAAGTGACATGTAAATGACTAATTTACCCTACATTCTTATATTAATATACGGAGTTAAATATCTCAAGTTCTGTAACAAGTAACAAGCCACATCACCACCGTCACCAACCGACGGCCTGGAATACACCATCGCTAATCACCACCCGCTCGCCTCTTCTCCTCTTCACCAGTAAGTTTATGGCCTCTCTTTCTACCATCATCTCCTCTTACTATGTCTCTCCTCTCCATCGTCTACACAGACACATACCAAACCCCCTCTCCCTCCCATCGCCGGCCGGCCGGAACAACAAAACCCCCCTCGCCCTCCCTCTCTGTTCTCAGCCACCACCAAACCGACGGCCATTAACCCAAACCTACACCTACTTGACCGCCGGCCAAACACCCACATGATTCCAACCCTAATTTAGTTTCCATTTGATTCGATTTCATTTTGGATTTGGATTTTACCCACCGATTTTAAGCTTATGTATTTCGATCGAAGCTTACAAACGAGGTTATTGTCCATTAGCAAACTTCGTGTTGCAGGTCCGTATAGGGGGAAGGGGTATAAACCTATTATAAATTTGAAGGTTGGGGCTGTTTAGTTGGTTTGGGAGTTCGCCGAAGTGGCCAATTCTAGTTGTAGCTTTGAAAATCTATTCATAGGCTAAGCTCAATATTAGAAATAAATCTCGAAAAGAGCCCAATTCTAGTTGTAGCTTTCTTAAGTTAAACAAGCCGAGCTCGAACAGTTAATACCCGAGTTGAAATGAGGTTTACGACCAAATTTTAACTAGTTTATGTGTGTTATATTTGTGTTTTGCTAAATGTAATTAAATGGTGACGGGTTAGTTATTTAGTGAACACATTTTCATAGGGACAACTTTTAGAAAAGTACAAATCGAGCCGAAGAAAACTATATTTGCACATGTTAATATTTTGGTAGTGAACATAATTTTAAATACATGCGAAATTATGTAATAAGATAATATTTGCACAAAGTTGATGGCAATCATGAATAGGTATTGAACAAATTAATTGAATGATTTTGCTTTGAATTTCTGGAATTTGTTCATACATACATATACAAATCGACAAGATTCTACGTATGGCTTCAAGGGGTATTTAACCCTAATCCCCTGAACATACGCGACCCTTTAGAATAATCGTTTAATACACAAATTTACATGTAGACCCCTTAACTTTCCTAGAAATACATATTTGACTCTAATCTTGACTTTCTAATATTTACAAATTTGACCCAAACTATATTTTGGTTTATACTTTCACTATTCCTCCTTAAACTAAATATAGTTTAACGAGGGTCTTCTTGCTTGGCTTGCGCTGACAACAATGTTGGTTCATCATTATAAATGAGATTGGATTCTTGATGCTTGTCTTTCTCCTTGTCCTTCCACTTGGTGCATTTGTTTGTGAAATGACCGAGTTCACCACATTCATAACACATGTACTGGCTTTTTTCTTTAAATCCTCGACCCATACCTTTCCCATAACCACTTTCTTTGTTGAGGTTTCTTTGTCCTCTACCGCGACCTTGGCTGCTTGAACTTTCCATTAGAAGTTTAGTTTGATTGTCTGCTTCCGGTTCATCTTGATCTTTAATACATTCTTCAAAGGCTGTTATTCTTCAGGCGGCTTCTTCAAATGACATAGTGTCAAGTTCTGAATACTGCTCAATTGTCACACCCCGACCGATGGCGGAATCATCGGGGCGGGACATGTAGACTGTTCATAAGCACAAGGTTGACTAAATTGAAATATATTAATGATCAAATTTCATTACAAACATTCAAACAAAACCAAATCCAAGACAGTAACATAATTTCAAACACATAGACTTCTTTATTAAAATTAGCTAAGTCCAAAGCCTAAATGTAGCACATCTTGATCACACTCACACATTAGTACCTGAAACATGAATAAAATAAAGTCAACTAAAAAGTTGGTGAGTATAACACAGGTTTATATATGGGTAGCATATAGATTGTAAAACAAATCCTTACATAACATGATAAATAAGGCATTTATGGGGAGCAGCTATTGTGTAACCAAGTACAATCAAACCTTTGTAACTAGCATGCAAAATTGTGTTGTCGGTATTAATCACCCCAATCTGGGTGGGTTTGTCAGACTCAATAGATCTATCATTGAAAACCGTCGGCTTGAATAGTTAATGATTACACATAAGTGTTCACAAAAGTTAGCACACATAGCACTCGGGCATAAAGCTCAAATTGCACACATGAATGTAATTAGGATTTGTACTTGTGTTGTTTGTGTAAATGTAAAAAGTAGTTTGAGTAGTGTTCATGTTTCACCCCAAAAATGTAAAAGAGTAAAAGGGGCTATGTATACTCACCTGAATCAAATGTGTAGCTAACACGAGACTCTAGGTAGCAAAGTGATCCTTGTAACGCACAACGTTAACCTAGAGTGTATTGCGTATGAAGATGAATTAATAAAATATCTAAATCGAAGTCTAGGGCTTCAATGGATGTGAGTATAAGAAATTGTGTAATGAGTCCGTGTCGAATTATGTAAAAGAATTGTGTAGATGTTTGCGTTTTGTTCTTGAATAAATATTTTATAATTATTAAAGTCGGGGTATAGTGTCCTTACACTAATGATTTAGAGTTTAGGGTGAATTAACTAAATAATTTAGGTTTATTTATTTAAAACGTAGTATGAAATTATATTGTTTTAAATATAAACAAAATAATTAAGTCTATACTTATTTAGTTATTTAGTCATGAAAATGCGTCGAATTTGGGTAAATATATATTAGTTTATAAAAACTAGTGTTACATACCATTTAACACTAAGTGAGTTGAAATTGCAATTTATATGAATAATAAATATATTTATTTTTATTCGGGGATATAAACGTGGGTAACTAATATAAATAATTATACTATTTATAAATTTGAAACGTTACACAAAGTTTATAAACGAGGTGAAGATAATATCTAAATATATATATTATTTTTAATTGGAGTCACGGGTTGAAAATAATATAAATATTTTATTTATTCAAAGTCGGGGTTTGAAAATAATATAACTATATTATTTTAAAAGTTGGTATTTTTAAATGAAAAAGGGTTACAAACCAAACCGGAGCCTACGGGTAGTTTTACGAGGCTAGAACCCATTAATATATTAATATAATAATATAGGGTATTGTTTTTATATTAAAATAATACAACAAAAATATTTTTAAAAATAAATGGGTGTGGAGAGACTCGAACCCGGGTCTCTCCCACACAAGCACACTCACTTAACCAACTCCGCCCGCTAGGGTATCGCCAGGGGCGGATCTACGTGGAGCCCAGGGGTACCTTCAGGTACCCCTCAACTTTCGACGCGTAGTGGGAATTTTCGACGCGCAGCGGATTTTTTTTTTTTTTTACCGTTTTATGTATCCAGATACCCCTGAACGAAATTTTAGATACCCCTGGATTTTTTTCCTAGATCCGCCACTGGGTATCGCACACAAGCCCGGGCAGAAATGGTTTTAATCATAGAAATCTAGTGAGTTCTTCCCCTTTACACGAGTTCGATCGACCCAGTCCCAATTCCACCAAATCTGGTAGCGACAGTCTATAAGATCATAGGGGTTTTGTTCGTTAACACCAAACGAGTCTGAGGTGGGTTTTAATTGTAAAAACAACAGGTTTAGGATTGTTTAATTACGGATTCAAAAGGCCGAAACCCTAGGTTTGAACTCAAAATTGTTTTGAATGATCCTGATAATGGAATGTGATGGAAACATGGGCCTTTTACTAATTAGGTCTTGCGAATCTGTCAGTATGGTTTAATTGAATTATGATTAAGTCTAGGATCGAAACCCCCAAATTGTTTTATGAACGAACCCTAGTTACTCGGTCTTGATTAAATCGATGATATGAGACTGAATTGGCATAGGGCTATCAATTAAAAAAGGATTTCGAATCTACTGGTATGAATTAATTGGATTTAAACAGAGTCGGGGGTAGGGTTCGATTAAATCCGAAGATGTTAAGAACCCTAGAATCAGATCATGTTTGATTCTATAATGTAAGCCCTAATAAGCATAGGGCTTTTAATCTATAGATAAAAACGAAGCTATTGATAGGTTTAATTACCAGAATGATGTTCGAATTGACTGTGATCGACTAAACGGATGCCGACTGTGACAGGATCGGTTTTCCGGCGACTCTGCGTCTTTCTTCGATGCAATTGGATGGTGTAACAGGTTCAAGGGGATTCGTTTGAGATTGGCAGGTGATCAATTTCAGTGTAAACGATCGATATTTTATGAATTGGTGAGTAATAAGAGTGAGGTCGACGGTTACGGTTGATTAGTCATAAATGGAATTAAATCGTAAAATGATGAAGCTGTTAACTGATCTATAAAGGTCGCTAATGACTCTAACGTGCATAACGGTTACGGATTGCAACGAAATTCGGGTGTGGGGTTCGGATTTGAGTCAAGGACAACAGTTTGACTTTCTGAAGTCAACCCAAATCAAGAATGGGTTAATTACAGATTTTATCCCTGCAGTTTCATGTTTAAAAGTTTTGAACTTGGCGGAACTGGTCCCTAGGGTTTGAGTTGAGTTAAATTGGTTAAGGACTTGTTAGCTTGACTTATTAAAAGTCAACAGGAATATAATTATTCAATTTTTTTGACTTTCAAAGTTAATCATAATTAGATTTGACTAATTACACAACTAGTCCTTGTAGGGTTTAATGTCGTATTGTTATTTTATTAATTAAAATAAATTAAAATAGGGTCGGTAAATCAGGAATGTTACATCAATAGTTGCCACGATCGGTAGAAATTTCTTTAGAACCGAGTTAAGCAATTTCCTTACAAGTACCTTATCTTTCAAAGTACTACCCAGACTTTTGAACTTAGCTTTTATACTGCTTAACTTTCCTGCAAAGTCACTTGCTGATCCGTTCGTATTCATTCTTAAAGCCTCTAGTTCATTCCTCAAGGTTTTGTAAACGTGCTTTCTGGACTAGATCTGCTCCAAGATATTTGACTTTGATTGAGTCCCAAACTCCTTTGCAGTCGAGTACTGTGCAACTTGCATTAACACATCCTGAGGCAATGTTTGGAAGATCATTTCCTTAGTTGTGTATTCCTTCTTCACATCTATTACTTCCTTTGCATTGACCACTTCCCAAAGACCATAGGCCTTCAAGATTGTTTCCATCAACAATGCCCAAGTAGTATAATTTGTTTCATCCAATTTGGGACATTGAAGTGAAACATTTCCTTGCTCATGAACCGATGTGCTTCTTGATGCATTTCCCATTTTCTTGTCGTCTGCCATGCTTGATGGTTTTTTTGCCTTTTTCTTCTTGCCTATCTTGCAGTTCTTGCTAACTTACTTGTAACACCCGACAAATTCAGGTTAATATCCATACCCGACTATTTCCTGATCATGCATAGTTACACATGCTTCATACTTAATTATAGAGTAATTAAGTACATATTACATGTAGCAAAGTCCATTCACTTCATTTCAATTCATGCATCGGTAATCCGGAGGATTACCGGATCACACACGTGTCTTGTCACACAAACGTTGGTGAATTATGAAACTAATACTTAGACATATATTTTGTGTGTTTAAATCACATGTAATACTGTGATTTAATATTTCGTGCTTAGACTAATTTTTCGAGAATTTTTAGAGAATCTTTTATTTTTAACATTGTCTCGCGGATACGCGATATGTACCAAAAAATTCAAATAAGGTTTTACAAATTTGACATGTTTTATATTATAAACATAAAAATTCAGATTTTTAAGTTAATTTATTCTAAAAGCCCAATTCTTTTGATAAAAGGCCCAATTTTTATAAAAAAAAGCCTTAATCCTCCACCCTATAAGTACACCTTAAGTCATGAGCCCCCACCCTTTACAACCCTAACCCTAAAAGCTCACCCCATCTCCCTCTTGTTGAGTTCAGCCGCCACCCCCATACAAGCCTCCATCCTTTGCCAAACTTGTTTCATCTATTCAAGTGTTCTAAGGCCATTTCAAATTGAATCCAAGGTTCTTCAAGCTAGCAACATCCATTCTATCCATCATATCTTGAGTCGTAAGTCTCCACCCATGTATTTTTCCATATTTTCGGCCATATATGGTTATGAGCCATTCATCCAAACAAAAGTTATGTTTTAAGTCTTTAAACTTAGTTTTAATCAAAGGTTTTCAAATATGAAAGGTTTTATGTCAAAGTTGGTACATATTGATGCTAGAAATTGCTTGTTTGATGTTGTTATGTGTCATTTCTATTTAAGGAAACTTTGTTGCATCTAATATTGTAGAAATGTTCATTTGATATCTATGATAGGTTGTATGTTCATAGTAGTGTTAGAATGGATAAGAAATATGAAATTTATGGTTTGAATCTTGTTATTGCATCATTTTGGCTCGTTTATATAAATAGAAACTTTATTGGTTCGTATTTTGAGTTATTGAGTTATAATGTGATTTGTCATGACTAAAAGCTTTGGTTATGTTTAAATAAGAGACTTGTATTCTTACTTTAGGTTAAACCCCTTGTTTGACGTGTTTGGAAATGACTTGCTATAAAAGAAAACTTTATTGGAACCAAAGTTACATTTGTGTGCTATAATGTAACACCTAAAATTTCATCCAAAATTTAACTTTCAAAATACGCGAAAATTAAGTCTCATAGAACACTCTTGACAAACAACACCTTTTAAAAACAACAAAACGACAATGACAAGTTTTTTGTTTTAACACATCCAAACGACATCTCCAAAATGACAACAAGTTTAAACATCTATGAGATGACTCAAACAAGTTTTAAGACTCCCAACCAAGATTTATAACTCCAACCATTAACAAAAATAACTGAGTATCCAATCCATCAAGAAGTTTGACCCGAGACATCAAACCGGAGCTTTACCTACAAGGAAACACCACAAATAACCATTAGTAATGATATACAACCCCCGTATGAGCCCCTAGGCCCTTACAACAATAATTGACCAAAAACAACATTTCGGCATTTTGGGCGTAAATAGGACCGTAAACAGCCCCATATGGGTGTAATTTACGCCGGGCCACCGTACTTTATGCCCAATGGACGTAAATTACGCCCAACCCAGTGCAGACCCCATTTTTGGCTTCCACGGATCTTTTTCTAGCCTGAGATACACTCAAAAGAAGTTGGGCTTTTTCCAACAACACGTATTATCTCCTATAAATGTTTAACCCCAACCCGAATGCCAATTATCATCCAAAACGTCAACTAGCACATAAATCACCTTACATACATTGGTTAGTTAATCGCCCACCAACCCGACCATACTCTTTTGTGAGGTTCTAATGACCTCAAACACCCCAAACGACCTTGTGAACGTCATGACCTCAATTAACTCCGTGTGAGGTTCTTAGACTTCAAAATCCTCTTTATGATCATATTTACTCCCATGTGAGGTTCAAAGACCTCAAACACCAAAACAATTAGTGAAGTTCATGACCTCAATTACCACCATGTGAGGTTCTTAGACTTCAACACCGACTTTTTAACATACCAACAAGTGTACACACACGTCACCAATCAATCTTTATAACCCATATGTTATTTACCGACATGTGGGGTTCAAAGACCCCAATCCTATTATTCCAAATGTGAAGTTCAATGACTTCAGACAACAATTCACCCTCCCAACCCTTGCATACAACATAGCCATACAAACATCACTACATAAACAAATAGCAAGCAAATTGTAGGACCTACTCCTATCATTACTAAGTAAGTGCAAAGCACTTACCTTATGCTTTAGATGATTCTGGTTTAGCTTCAAACTTAGTCACGTGATCACCTATACAACACACCTCAACATTAGTCTACACATCCCAGTTTACACTAATTGAGATTCTAACACACTCCTATCATCAAATAATCAACATTAACATTTGTCTAGGTTAGATAAACATAATCAAACCCTTAACACCCTTCCAACACTCCCTTAACCCAAATGACCCGTTTAGGAATCACCCAAGTTCCACCAAAACTCCCATTTTACAAATCACCATAAAATTGGGGCTTTATGGTTAATTGTGTGTCTATTAACTCCTTAGACACTTATCCAACCTCAATTTAACATTCTAACATCATTAAATAGAAAACCACCAAATTTCCCTCAAGAACCCTAATTCTTGAATCCACAAATTGAGTGTTTAAATGATGCTATCTACCTCCCATTACCTTTAGTTAAGCTAGGTTATCACTTAATTCAAGTTATTTACCAACCAAATAACCCAAATCAGCCCTAGTTCGGATTTCACCTAAAACCCACCAAGAACACAATCAATGGAGAATCAAGGGATGAAAGGGAAGCTTACTTGATGCTCGGAAGATGATGCGCACACCAAAACCTCCCAATTTCGCATGTAAAATCACCAACACTTGATCTCAGCTCTTACTCTTACTCTCTTCTCTTTGGAAGACACAAAACACACACAAATGGTGTGTTTTACGCAACCCCCACCCCCATTTACAATCAGATTTCTAAAAATTACAAAACAGCCCCGGGACTTCCCATTTTAGCTCCTTCCACCCAAACTACAAAAAAACTCCATTTTGCAACTAACATCCAACTTTCATTTTATTTATTTACACCCCTTATAATATGAATAACATATCATAATAATAAAACAGAAAGTTGGTTCGTTACATATAATTATCAAGTATAGGTTTAATGGCATGGTTAGTATTTGGTTAAGTGTTTAGCATGATAATATGTTGTGGGAAACCTTGCTAAGGCTTGTTTTGGGATACCTTTCCATTAAAGGAAACTTTATTGGATTGGAAACCATATGCTTGCTTTATATGGAATGTTAATGAGTTAAACCATGCTAGTAGTATATAAATAGGTTACTTTCAAGATTTATTTCCTATATGAACAATGTTGCTATTTTGGTACCGAAACCCTAACTTTCCGAATAAGGAAGCTTTTGTGTTTCAAAAACTAGGGTTTAAGTTTTAAATTGTCTTTGAATGTTCTAATGTACTCATTATGATGTTAGCAAGTGTTTAGAACAATTGTTTGAGTTATATCCATTGTTTGATGTCATAGTATGAAACCCTAATACTGGAATGTATAAGTGTTAAGTATGCTTACTAATTATATGACATGAACTTATGTGGTTATATGACATGAACTTGGGTATGTTTGTGTACTAGCTATATGACATGAACTTATGTGATTTACTTGAGTATGTTTGTCATGTCATGATGTTCTTAGTAATGTGTTTCATAAACCACATTACATTTCGTGAAACTTATAGCCTTAATGTTCCTAGGGCTCGAGTACGTCGGTTTAGGTCGAACTTTTGATAAGGTCACGTGTTTGCTTTTCTGTAACATCCAGATTTTTCAAACCTATTTAAACTTTTAAAAAAACACAGAGTTTAGGTCCAAGACAAACATATAACGTATCCCCACGTTTAAGTTTTACAAATATAAGTTAGACTTCAAAAATACACAAAAGAAGTCAAGTTAATCACACTTATCCACAAGTGTTAAACAACCTATCATGTTTGTAAGAGTATCCCACAAGAAGTTTAATCAAAATGACATCGACAAGTCTATGAGAATCCAATCCACAAGATCCGAGACTCGAGATCACACAGAGCTTTTCCTACATCCAAAACACCACAAAATAAACCATTAGTAGTGATAATCATGTTGGATTATATGATGTCCGGTCTTCAATTAAGTCAACGTTACTAACGAGGTACGATCCAAAGAGTTACACCTTAGGCAACAAACAAATATATAATATTTAATTGTTAAATATTATGATTCACGAAAGACGGATTTATTAAACAGTGGATTAATATTTAGAGAAATATTTATCGGTGATTGATTTAATTAATTATTTAGTGAAATAATTATTTATGGGGAATAAATGTTTAAAGTGTTAAACATTTAAAAAATAGATTTTTACTGATTATTTATAATTAGTAAAATACAAGGGAATAATTAATGATTAATTATTACTATGGTATTAACTGTTAATATCTCAGGGGACGGTGTAAAATTATAATACTTATAAATATAACATTATATTCAAACCTAAACCCTAATCTCCCCTACCTGAAAATCGGTGCCCCCCCTTCTCCCTTGCGAGTTCCGACGCCACCACCACCACCGTGCGCCGCCGTGAAGCCGACCACCACCGCCGCAAGCCACCGTCGCACACCACCGCCGTGATCGGTTCCCCTCTGCGCAACTTATGTGACATTTTGTTTCAATTTTCGTGTACGTGTCATCTAGCGTGACGTTCATTGTACTAAGGTGTTCTGGTTTGGTTATCGTCAAAGGTATAATCCTTGAACACCCTATGGTTGGTTTATATTATATTGTTTATACGCGTGTAATCGGATCACTGAAAGGAATCCAGGTCTGATCTATTTAGTACCATAAATCGTTTCCGCTAAATACATCTGATTTATTTATTTAAAATGTTTAAATAATTATTGTTTTTAAAAGTTAAAAACTGGTGCTTGATTCCTAATAGTGGTATCAGAGCCACCTTTACGCATGTTTAGACATGTTTTTTTTATATCGATCTATTGTTTTATTTGTCAAAACTATTGTTTGATAATAGATCGAGCCTTTTTCGTTTATTGTTATTGTGTTGAATGAATCGAGAACTAGAGACCTGTGGTTGTATTGTTTGTGTTGGTTAATTTTTCTTTGTATTTTTATAGGTTATTTGGAACTCCGATGTAATAGTTATGTTTATTTTTATTTATTTATTTTAGTGTATCTGTAAATAAATATTATAATCCTAAAGAGACAAAAACTAGAAGACCAAGATGGAGATCTTGGACTAAGTGGGAAATAGCAGATTTATTGATTTTGTTATCACTTAGACCAGTCCTATTATCGTTTGATGGCTCGAACGAAACCGGACATTTTTTCCTAGTTGCTTGGTTCTGTGTTTTATTTTATTTTGTGGTTGTGATATAATTATTTAGGATAATAATTAAACCGTAATTTTTTTATAAAACTTTTGACACAATTTAAGACGACGAGATACTTAAATTGTTTATTTTTCTCGGAAAGATAATTAAATAAAAAGGTGTTTTATTTAAAAGTAAAAACAAGTTTTAAACTTAACAGTTTTATTTAAAACGATTTTAAATTAATTAAAAGAGTTGATTAGTTTAAAATCGGTTCGCGACGAATGTCCAATTTAGATTAAATAAGGTATTTGAAATTGGATCGTGTCAAGTGTTGAAAGTTGTTTCACGAACTAAAACTAGTAAAATCGATTTACTAAAATTGCGCGACTTGTATCATGATACTCATTGACCAAAATATTTTTGACTCGAAACGGTAATATTTAAAAACATTAAAGAAATCTCAAAATATAAAATTGATATTTTGCGCCACCCTAAATTATAACACTTTAACTAATCTATCTGAACCCCCGGTGTTAGTGAATTACCCTGCATCCGGCCCTACGGTTTTGGTTGAAGGTAGAGCCGCAATTCCTGAGTTACGTAGGTCGGGTCTACAGTTATAATTGAAGGACCTGTATCGCTTAAGTTGTTTAAGTGGGCGCAATTGAGGGAAACGTATCCAAAGCTTGACATTACTCGTCATGCCCCTCAAACCAAGAATTGTATAGTTGATACAATTGATAATCGTTATCTACCTGTCTAGCTATGTCAATGAAGAGTGCTCAGCCATTCACTGAGACATGGGGAACCGGGATCTAATTCCTAATTATATAATTTTGCAATCGGGTCATAAAATTTTAATTAGGAAATTATGCATGAAAATACTAAAACCTTTATTTTGAATTTTGTAGATGTCTAACGAATCGAATACAAATTCCTCATTCTCCCTAAAATCTATCCTTAAGAAGGATAAGCTTAACAACTCCAACTTCATGGACTGGTACCGAAACTTGAAGATAGTCATAAAGGCTGAGAACAAACTGTATGCTCTTGAGTAACCAATCCCAGAAGAACCAGCTACTGCTACGGGCCAAGCCCGTAAGACCTGGGATAAGCATGTTGATGACTCTATCAAGGTATCTTGCTTGATGTTGGCGTCTATGATACCAGAACTTCAAAAGAATATGGTGGACATGCCAACATACGACATGATTAGGCAGCTACAGGAAATGTTCCAGCAGCATGCTCGTCATGAACGCTTTGAGGTGATAAGATCATTAATAAGCTGTCGTATGCAAGAAGGTTCTTCGGTCAGCACCCATGTGTTGAAGATGAAGGGGTACATTGATCATCTAGCACATCTTGACTCCCCTTTAAGCAATGAATTGGCCGGGGATATTATCCTCAACTCACTGCCAAAATCATATGATCAATTCACTTTGAATTACAATATGAATGCTTGGGAAAAGACCATCACGGAATTACATATGATGCTAAAGACTATCGAGATGAACATACCGACTCTTGCTAAGTCTGGTCCAATGCTGATGATCAAGGAGGGTCGAGTCAAGAAATATGAAGCCAAGGGAAAAGGCAAGAAAAACTTCAAGAGCAAAGGCAAAGGCAAAGTTGTTGCCAAGAAACCTCTAAAGCATGTCAAATGTTTTCATTTTGATGAAGTCGGACACTGGAGGAGGAACTGCCCAAGGTATCTAGCCGATTTGAAGCAGAAGAAGTCTACTCGAGGACAGTCCTCAGGTAGGTTCGTTATTGAGATCTTCTCTCTGTCTAGATAATCTTGGGTGTTTGACACTAGATGTGGTTATCACATTTGTAATGATTTGCAAGGACTAAAGAAGGTTAGGAAACTGAAGCAAGACGACCTGGAGCTCCATGTGGGAAATAGACAAAAGGTTGTTGTGAAGGCTGTAGGAGAATACACTATTTTACTTCCTTCTGGTTTAGAACTTGTTTTGAACAATGTTTGTTTCATTCCTAATTTGACTAGGAATATTGTTTCGGTATCCGCTTTGCGGGAACAAGGATTTAATTATGCTTTTGACAATGATTTCATTTCTGCATATTTGAACGGTTTGTTTTATTTTTCTGCAAAGCCTCATAATGGAATCTATGAGATAGAAGTCCATGATAATAACGTTCTATTTAACCTCTCCTCCAAATGTACGAAATTAGATTTCAATGATACGTATCTATGGCATTGTAGACTTGGACACATAAAAAAGAATCGCATGAAGAATATCCGGACCGCAGGAATTCTGAATTCTACTGGTCAAGAGTCATTTGATGATTGTGAATCATGTTTACGTGGAAAGCTAACCAAAGCTCCTTTTACCGGTATCAGTCAAAGGGCCAAGGATCTGTTAGGACTTGTACATACTGATGTGTGTGGTCCATTCAGAATAATGTCTAGAAGTGGAGAGAGATACTTCGAGACATTTACTGATGACTTCAGTAGATATGGATATGTTTATCTTATGAAGCATAAACATGAAACGTTTGAAATGTTCAAACAATACCAGAACAAAGTACAAAATTAGCTTGGTAAGACGATTAAGATGCTTTGATCTGATCAAGGTAGTGAATATCTTAGTCAAGAGTTTGACGAACATCTAAAGAAATGTGGGATCATTTCTCAGCTTACTCCACTAGGAACACCACAACTCAATGGTGTGTCTGAAAGGAGAAATCGAACTCTATTAGATATGGTTCGATCTATGATGTGTCGTACAAACCTCCCACACTCCTTCTAGAGTTTTGCTCTCGAGACTGCCACAAGAATCATAAATCTAGCTCCTACAAAGAAGGTGGACAAGACGCCTTATGAGATATGGCATGGGGAGAAACACAAAGTGTCCTACCTTAGGGTTTAGGGATGTAACGCATATGTTTCAAGTGAATCTACAAATAAGCTAAATCCTCGTCGCAATAAAGTTGTTTTCGTCGGATACCCTACAAAAATCGGTTACTACTTGTACAATCCTGAGTTTTCATTAAACGCATAGCTACTTTATTGGAGAAAGAACTTCTTGCGAGAGGGATTGGAGATAACCGTGTGTATATGGTTGAGATCCAAGAATCACAACCTGAACCTGCCGTTCAGCATAAGACTGCTGAAACTGAATCTCGAAATATTCAAGATTCAACTGTGACACAAGCTGTTCGCAGAAGTGCTAGGGTTCGTCATAAACCCGAACGGTATATCGGGATTCACCAGATTGACGACATCCTGATAGTTGATCAAGCTGAGCCCACTAGTTACAAATCTACAATCTTGGATTCTGAATCTAAGAAATGGCTTAAAGCCATGGATGCTGAAATCTAATCCATGTACGAAAACCATGTATGGGACTTGGTTGACCTTCCTCCTGAAAGTCGGACTGTAGGAAGCAAGTGGATTTTCAAGAAGAAAATCGACATGGATGGGAATGTGCAAACCTTCAAAGCAAGGTTGGTAGCGAAAGGATTTACTCAGACTCAAGGAATTGATTATGATGAAACCTTCTCACCAGTAGCCATGCTTAAGTCGATTAGGATCTTACTTGCCATAGCCGCGTATTATGACTACGAGATATGGCAAATGGATGTCAAAACGCGTTCCTAAACGGGCATCTTACTAAAGATGTCTATATGGTTCAACCGGGAGGTTTTGAAGATCTAAAGATTCCTAATAAGGTATGCAAGTTAAACAAATCCATTTATGGATTATAACAAGCATCCATAAGCTGGAATCTTCACTTTGACTAGAAAATCAAAGAATTTGGTTTTGTCAAAAACGAAGATGAACCATGTGTCTACAAGAAGGAAAGTGGGAGCCATGTGACTTTTCTGATTCTGTATGTAGATGACATACTGCTCATTGGAAACCATATCCCTATGCTAAAAGATGTAAAGTCTTGGCTGGGTAAATGTTTCGCAATGAAAGATCTTGGTGAAGCTGCTTATATTGTGGGAATAGAGATCTATAGAGATATATCAAAGCGGCTTATAGGTTTAAGTCAAAGTACATACATTGATAAAGTCGTTCAACGCTTTTTCATGCAAGACTCTAAAAGAGGGTCTTTACCTATAACACATGGAACCATAATGAATAACAAATAGTGATCTCAGTCTAACGAGGAAAAGAAGAAAATGGAAAGGGTTCCATATGCTTCTGTAATTGGTTCCATCATGTATGTCATGATATGTACTAGACCTGACGTATCATACGCTTTAAGCATGACAAGAAGATATCAATAGAATCCTGGTGAGAGTCACTGGATAGATGTGAAGAACATCCTTAAGTACTTGAGAAGAACTAAGGACATGTTTTTGATATATGGAGGACTGGAAGAAGAACTAGCTGTTAAATGTTACACTGGTGCTAGCTTCCAGACTGATCGAGATGATTCTCGATCTCAACCGGGATTTGTATTTGTTCTGAATGGTGGTGCGATCACTTGGAAGAGTATTAAGCAAAGTGTTGTTGCTCAATCTACGACCGAATCAGAATACATTTCCTCTTCAGAAGCTACAAAGGAGGCTGCTTGGATGAAGAAGTTCATTGCTGATCTTGGAGTATTGCCTAGCATTCAGAAACCAATCGAGATACTGTGTGACAATACTGGTGCCATTGCTCATGCTAAGGAACCAAGGTCACACCACAACACGAAGCACATACTCAGAAGATTTCATTATATCCGGGATATATTAGAACGGGGAGACATCGTGTTAAACAAAGTTCACACAGATCAGAATCTATCCAACCCGTTCACTAAGCCTATGCCTCATTCTAAACATGAGGAGCATGCTGACAAGATAGGCCTTAGATTTGCTAGACAATGGGTTTGATCTGTATTTAGTAATTGGTGTTTTCGAACTATACAGTTATACTAATTTTAATATTTGATTTAATGGTTAAATGCATTATTAATAGATGTTACTTTGTTCGATAGTTTATACGTTTTAGAAATCCTTGAATATATTTTATTCTAAATGTCCATTGTCGATCAGATTCATGGGAATCAATCTGAACACAAGACTAATGTGAATCGGATGGTTGGTTCATTGTGAATGACAGACCAAGAAGTTGGAAACCATGTTCACAGATATATATTAGAGAATAATTATTGGACGTAACTCGTTTCAAAACTATCTTCATGGATCAATGTCTTGAGATGTTTTGAATAAAGTAAGATCTGTCGATCCTCAACCCGAGGCACATACTAGAACTAACTCTGACTAAAGATTGTTCTTTGATCTTATCTAACGATGTACCTTAACATGAAGTAATAAGGGTATGATCAGGAGTAATCTGAAGTTTAGTGGGAGTTGTGCGTGGCCAAAGGAATTCTGTTCTTCTTTAATTAGGAGTTAGACATTCTGGCGCCCTCGTTGGTTCAAGCTGGTGTAAAACGCATGGTCATGCTCAAACTAAAGAGTAGTTTGTTTAAGACCATTTTGAATTGGAGAACGAGAACAAGAATAGTTGAACCACATATGAGAAGTGAATTGTATCCATGTCTCATGTTCAACGGATGCCCTAAACAGAAAGGATACATAAATGTGCTTACTAGAACTATTAGACTTGGTAAAGTAAAGGTTACTTGTACACAAGGGAATGGTTTGACGATTGTAATACGTCATACCTCGCTAGGGGCAGTGAGATGCAACTAGGCGTCCACCACTATCTATGTTGAACCGATCAATTGATGAATCGTCCAAGTGGGAGATTGTTGGATATATGATATCCGATCGTCAATTAAGTCAACGTTACTAACGATGTACTATCCAAAGAGTTACACCTTAGGCAACGAACAAATATATACTATTTAATTGTTAAATATTATGATTCACGAAAGACGGATTTATTAAACAATGGATTAATATTTAGAGAAATATTTATCGACGATTGAGTTAATTAATTATTTAGTGAAATAATTATTTATGGGGAATAAATGTTTAAATTTAAAAATTAGATTTTTACTAATTATTTATAATTAGTAAAATACAAGGGTTTAATAATTAATGATTAATTATTACTATGGTATTAACTGTAAATACCTCAGGGAAACGGTGTGTAATTATAATGCTTATAAATATAACATTATAATCAAACCCAAACCCTAATCTCCCCTACCTCAAAATCGGCGCCCCCCTTCTCCCTTGCGAGTTTCGACGCCACCACCACCACCATGCGCCGCCGTGAAGCCGGCCACCACCGTCGCAAGCCACCATCGCACACCACTGCCGTGATCGGTTCCCCTCTGCGCAACTCGTGTGACGTTTTGTTGCAGTTTTCGTGTACGTGTCATCTAGCGTGACGTTCATTGTACTGAGGTGTTCTAATTTGGTTATCGTCAAAGGTATAATTCTTGAACACCCTATGGTTGGTTTATATTATATTGTTTATACGTGTGTAATCGGATCACTGACAAGAATCCTGATCTGATCTGTTTAGTACCATAAATCGCTTTCGCTAAATACATCTGATTTATTTATTTAAAAGGTTTAAATAATTATTGTTTTTAAAAGTTAAAAACTTGTGCTTGATTCTCAATAAATCAACCCTTAGGGCCACCACTAAGTTAACACTTTAGCCTTGGCCCAAAAACGACATTTCCACCTTTTACCAGCGCACAACAGAGGATTTTCAGCGCAATTTGCGCCGGCTGCAAACCTGGCAGCGTAATATGCGCTGGTACGAGTGCAGCATGCGCTGCCTACAGGTCAGCAATACCAAATTTCAAATTCCTCACGTCGAGGCACCCCAAATTCATACATTATGGATTTTGTGGTTCATTTTCTATCCCGAGATGTACCTATTAGAAGTTTTGGGCTTTTACCGACAACATGTAACAACACCCTTACATGTCTAATCCCAACCTGTTTGCATATTTAAGCCATTAACAATTATAAACTCATATTTTTACCACATATAAGTTTACCCACATATATTTGTTAGTTATCCACCCCCAAACACGAGCATCACTACCCGTTTTTCGCCCATGAAGTGTTTAACTTCAAATTCTACCAATTAGTTGTTTAGGCATGCACCGACCTATAACTTAGACATGTATTGACCCATACAAGTCCTAACGTTTCACCATTCGTTTAATTTGACATATCCACATGTGTATTGAGAGAACCACCACTCACTTTTTCGCATGGAGTATTTGACTTCATGCCGACCCATGAAGTATCCACACTTCATGTCACCCGTGAGGTATTTGACTTCACTTTCACCTGTGAAGTACTTGACCTCACTACCACCCGTGAAGTATCCAAACTTCACATAAACACCTCCATGAAGTATCCACACTTCATGTAATCAACCAATTTACCGTTTACTACTAACGGTTGACTTTTACCACATTAAGTCAATTTTAGTCTAATCTTACCACATTCTATATTTTAGTTTACTCTTGACCACATTGAGTCATTTACACCATTTATCCACATATCACACATTAGTTTAACCAATAACCTCATAAGTCAACTTACATCTAATTACCACATATGCACATTCAAGTTTGACTATTAACCACATAGTCTAATTACACATATTTACCACATATGCACATTCAAGTTTGAATATTAACCACATAGTCTAATTACACATATTTACCACATATGCACATTCAAGTTTGACTATTAATCACATAGTCTAATTACGCATATTTACCACATATGCACATTCAAGTTTGACTATTAACCACATAGTCTAACTACACTTATTTACCACATTTGCACATTCAAGTTTGACTATTATTCACATAGTCTAATTACACATATTTCACCATTATCCACAATGGTTTGACTTATACCACATTAAGACAATTTTATATCAATTTCACCATTTTTCCACAAATGGTTTGACTTATACGGTTATACCACACTAAGTCAATTTTATATCAATTTTACCATTTATCCACACATGGTTTGACTTATACCACACTAAGTCAATTTTACAACAAATCACCACGTTCTATATTTTAGTTTGACTATAGGCCACACTAGTCAACTACAACAATCCTACCACATTCGCACTTTACTTTGACCATTTACCACATAAGTCAAAATCAACGTACAACACATAAATATAAATAACAACACATCTATTTACATGTAACCACTACTTATCTATTACTAAGTAAGTGCAAAGCACTTACCTTTGCCAAAGACGATCCCGCTTAATCCTCAAAGCTAGCTTCCTTACTACTTGATCACCTATGCAACCCATTTACAATTAGTAATCCATTGATCACCAATTGACACCTAACACACCTTTATGATCTAAAGATCAAGACCCTAACTTAGTTTGATTAACATGACCTTAATCAAACCCCAACACCCAAATACCACCTTTCAACCCAAATGGCCCGTTTGACCCATTATAGTCAAACTTCCAATTTTTTAAATCACCAAATTGATTGAGGGTTATTACCTGGGTTATGTGTTTAATCACACCAAACAACCTCAATTTCGAAACCCACCAATTTCACCTCAAGAACCCTAATTTTTCAAACATCAAATTAGGTGTTAAAATCATGTAAAACATGATTCTCCAACATTAGAAATACTAGATTAAGGTTTATAAATGACATTAAACCCAAATCACCACACCAATCGGGTCTTCTACCCATCCAAAACTCCATTGATGAAGGTATAGGTGAAGAAGATGAACTTACTTGATGGTTGCTTGAGCTTCAAACATCATCAAATCAATGATCTTTTACCTCCATCTTCCAGATTTAAGCTTCTTGGCTCATCCTCCCCTTTCTCCTCTTCTCAAATTCGTGACACACACACACACAAGTGTGTGTTTTTGTCTGACCATGACATTTAACATAAATTGAGTTTGTGTTAAATACAAAACAACCCCTCCATTTATCAAAATGACCCCTTGTACCCAGAACTAGGTATTTCCATCATAAAAACAAACCATCAACTTTGTTTTATTTAAAAACACCCCCTACAATATAATTAATATATTATAGGGCAAACTCGAAAGGTGGTTCATTACATTTTCGCACTATCCTCACAGCTTTCCCAGGTGAGTCTCACAGCCCAATTTTACTTACTTTTCCTTTGGGGGAGATACATGCTCAAATACTATTTTTCATAGTCGTAAGTTACACTACTTGATTTCACATTGATATATAAGTGGGTGCAATTTTGCACAAAAAAGTCCTCTCACAATCGAACCGTTAATTATGTTACATAGCGAGGTAATTCATGAATAGTACTATTGGGTTTAACAACCCCCACCCGGGTTGGTCGCGCTAACTTTGACTGGAGGCAAGAAAATGATAGTTTATGCATTCATTTACGTTGAGCTTCAGTTTCGATGAATTGCTTATTATATTATTGTATATTGTCTGATCAACAATCGAATCATGAGTAGATATACGGACTGTTACATTACTTTTCTGTTACTTACAAACCTGTGAACTCACCAACATTATGTTGACTCGTTTAAGCATGTTTTTCTCAGGTCGTTAAGCATTTACACATGGACTAGGATTACTCATACTTGGAGTCGCATACATGTTTTAGAAGCTTAAGTTAATGGGAACTTAAAAACATTTTCGCTTCTATATTTTTTAACAACTTATTTACTTCCGCACAATTCATTCCGCATTTTCAACTCTGTTAAACTTTTATTATTTTGGATGATATTAAATGGAATGACTTTTCGAAAACCATTTAGAGGTCGTTCGAAATAACCAGGACTGATGATCCCTGACAGTCATGACCCGCGGGTAAACCGCTGTGGATCAGGGTGTGACATTACTTGTTAATTTCACTTGCTAACTTGCTTCTGATTGGATGATTCGTTTCTTGCTTGTTTGATCAAAAGATCAAAACTTCTTACTTGCTTCTGGCCAACTTGTTAACCAGTCTTTCTTGCTCCTGACCCACTTGCTAATCAGGTTCTGACCCACGTGCTAATCATATTCTTTCTTTCTCCTGACCCACTTGCTAATCAGGTTTCGACCTACTTGCTGATCAGATTCTTGCTTAACTTGTAGTTACTTGCTTTGACAAAAAAATTTGGTCTATACTTGCTATTTGAATCACAATGATTCTGACTGCTATTTGAACCAAAAGATGGTTCTACTTGCAATTTGAACCTAACAAGGTTAGGTTCGGGACTTGCTATGAGTCTTAAAGATTCAGTTTTTTTGACTTGCTTTTAATCACTAGGATTCAGTTTAACTTGCTATGAACCACAAGGGTTCGGTTTTGACTTGCTCTTTGATCCACGGGTTCAGACTTGCTATGAACTACACGTCTTTTCCTTTTTCTTACTTTGTTTAATAAACTAAGGGGTTCTAACTTGCTACAACCGGGAATTCTACTTGCTATTTTCAAAAATCAGAAATTTATGCAATAAAATTGATAGAAACTTATCTGAATTATAATTCCTTCTTTCAGTTTTACGTTTCTGCCTTGCAAAGAAACTGTACCCTTCAAGACTTTCTGATTGTATAGATAATGATCCTTTAAAAAAAGTGTTCTGATAACAAAATCGTATCCCTAACCCTTTTATTCGTTGATTTTGGTTTACCACAGGCTTTAACTTGGTCCGATTTTGTATCTGATCGTTCGCTGCCCCTTCTGATTTTGAGATATCGTTGCAATTGAAGAACCGTCGCCTCGTTCCTTTTGCAAAACACCTTTCTTCGCTGCAATCGAACCCATCGATTCAAACGATTTTATAAACGACGACAATTGACTTTTCTTTCTGATTTTCCCGTCGCTTCTGATTTTGAGATTTCTTCCCCTTGATCGATTAATCCTTAACAACGACGTTGCATTTGATTTAAGTCGTCGCCCTACTTGCTTCTTGCCTTGGATCGATTAACTTGATGCTATGGTACAATTGACGGCAATCAAGAACAGGTATTGAACAAACTAATTGAATGATCTTTCTTTGAATTTCTGAATTTGTTCATACATACATATACAAATCGACAAGATTCTATATATCGCTTCAAGGGGTATTTAACCCTAATCCCCTTAACAGACGCGACCCTTTAGAATAACCGTTTAATACACAAATTTACATATAGACCCCTTAACTTTCCTTGAAACACATATTTGACTCTAATATTGACTTTCTAATATTTACAACTTTGACCCAAACTATATTTTGGTTTATACTTTCAATAAAAGTAATATTTAAATTCTATTTCACTGCACATACATGATACAACCATGTTCTGTGAATAAATTATTATTTTGTTACATTCTTGCTTTTAAGTATAAAAATAACAATTACTCACTTGTTTTTTTTTATAAAAAGCAAGTTATTATTATTATTATTATTATTATTATTAATAAGTTTGCAAGTTAAATTGCCAAAAACATGGATCGTAAATGAATTTACTTTCATAAATGCATTAATCTATAGTCATTTAGTGGGACTTGAATCCTTCACCTCCTATATCCACTTGATTCAAAGAAAAACAAAAACAAAAACAAAAACTTGGGAAGTTATTAATTGTAAATAAAAAAATGATATTCTTTTTTATAAATATGACTCTAAAATATTTTATTCTTATTTGACATGAAATCATAAAATCTAGAAAAGTATTTAATTCTTACACACCAAAGTATCTTTGGCCAGACGATATTAAAGTGTTAGATAAGGCTTAATCTTCTCAAATAATGAGTGTTCAAATCCCGTTGATGACAAAAAAAAAATGTAATTTAAGCTATTTAGAAAAAAACTAATAATAATTCTTACACTAGTGTATGTGGATGGCCCAAAACCCATGCACATAGGCTTAGAAGTTAGAACCCCCAATAAAGCCTGCCTACTGCCGTCTGCCTAGCACCATCTGGCCCAGACTTTGAGTAGGGAATATCGTAATCGTAGTCTCGTAGGGGTGTAAAGGAGGTACTCTTTTATACATTACTTGAGATGGAGTCGTTAAGAACTTAAATTGAATTAAGCTTAAAAGAGCATCAATCTAAACTTGAGTTTATATTTGAGCTCATTTATTAAACGAGCTTGAGCTGAGCTTCACATATCGAGCTTGAACAAGCTTGTAAGTCTAAACGAGACTATTATTTGTTTACTTTTTATTTAATATATTAAATATATACGTTTACATAATAGTTATTATTATATATAAAATTATGATAAAAATATTTAAATAATATATATTATGTTATATATAAAGGTTGTAATTATAAATATATATAAATAAAATAATTGAATAACTAATATATAATAAACAAGTTGAACTCGACCTTTAAAATAGAGTTTTAAACAAGCCTAGCTCGAGCTTGAGCTCTTATAAATTAAACGAGCCAGGTTCGAGCTTAGACAAGCTCTGAATCAACTCGACTCGACTCGATTTACGCCCTATGCAATAGTAGTGTCATAAAATGTTATAAGCACCTCTAGTATAACGTAAAGCAAAGGAAACCACCAAGACCATAACTTTGAACTAGAGTTTAAAATAAAATAACAAGTTAATGCTAAAAAAAGCCATGAAACAACTTACCGTAACTAACACTTTCATTTCAGGTTCCTTCCCCATCCCCAAAAAAGCCTAAGGCTCTTTTTTTTTTAACGGCAATTTGGATCATTGACGGAGAACTGACACACCTGATGATCTCTATCACCCTCAGGAGGAAACCCACTATAGGTGAGAAAACCCTCTGGCCCAACCTGAAACCCCCTTTTTTGTCACAAGTGGGATTTGAAATCAAGACCTCCCTATTTTAATAAAATCTTGGGTACCTCATCTTAACCAGTTGGACTAAAGATCATTGCCACCTAAGACTTAAAAATGATGCGACATGCATCTATAATCTATTGTTTTTTTAAACATGACTTTGACCTTTCAGTTGTCAATGGATAAGATAACTTAGCATGGTTCCCACCGAGAATTATGGTTTCGCAGATTTTCAACACTTTATAAAAGTATGTGTGTGTATATATATATATATATATAATAAACATAAAGGTTGCTAATTGTAGAGGAAGGCCCCCTAAAAGTGTATTTTCCCTAAAAATGTGTATAAAGTAAAGAGAATGTTGCACGTATGCAGTGTTGGTTATATAGGCAAGGAGTATTTGTGTTATTTATGCACGCACAAAACTAGCACAATTATAAGGTATAAATTGTGTTGGTTTAACACTTATAACTGTGTTGTTAATGGTAACCAATACAGTTTTCGAGCAGTTGATTATATTTTTCTATAAGAAATGTAATTTTTTTTCTCAAAAAAATATATATCAATATTGTACTCATATTAAATATAAAAATATGCTCGGTTATTATGGTGCAAGTTTTTAAAAAAATAATGTTTTATAAAAAAATTATTTGAGTTTAAAAAATTGTGAAACTAATTTAAGGCAAAAAAAATAAGTCAACACATGTGCAAAATTTCAATTTTAGACCGAGTGTACTGGTAGCGTGAAAGGGGATGTGATCCACCTGGCCTTTCACGCCCGTGGAAGGGGGGTTCTCACGTTTAATTAATCTGGATAGAATCTAAGAATTGTGATTTAGTTAATAATCAAACCGAAACCGTAAGCATGAATCGGGTTTTTATAATATGACTTTTGAAAAAGAGTCACAAACTTTTAGTCCGCTTGAGACCACCAATTACCTTGAGCCGCCCCTAGGAAGGGGGGGGGGGGGGTTCTCACGCGATCATCATTTCAGGTTTTAATGCTATATCTGTTAACTCAGTAGCAGATACTCGTCTCTTCAAGAATTAACAACAAAGATCAAGTTTGAAGACCATAGCATCAGTTTGAAGACTAATTCACAATTAAGCAGTAGGACCGGAAGACTATTTTATCTTGCATTTATTTATTTTGGCGCTCAAAAAGTCGGCTCAAGACCTTTTTTAGGCATGCCTCCTAAACGTGGTCATTCAGTGGATTATGGGAGCAAAATTCATCGACCAGAAGTATCCTATAATGGTCCCATTCATTCAAACATTGGCTTATCATTCAAGTTTCCTGAGTTTCTACATAAGGAGTATACTGCAGCTGGTCCATTGTTCCTAAAGTGCAAATCAAATTTACCAAGGTGACCATTTGTACATAAGGTTTACATCACTCACGGGAAGAAGGAAGTGGTGTCCAGGGGTGGGAACCCCCTCTCAAAGTATAATTTTTATATTCCTCTATGGCCTTTCAATGTGGAGGTCATGAGTTCGAGTTTCACTTGGTACAATATGTAAGACACGGTTTTATTATGTGGCTTTTATTATCTAATTACTAGCTTTAAACCCGTGTGTTACACGAGATTGTATATTAAAAAAAAATAAAACTTATAAATTTGTAAATACGTCATCAAGTGAAAATGTGTGTGTATATAACAAATTGATATTTTTCTTTAATTAGTTATATTTTGATTTCATATTATATATTCTTATTTAACATAATTAGTATTCTTTTTTAATAATATATTTATAATATCATTATTATTTAATAAGATAGATGCATATTTATTAGGAGAGAGAGGCGGGAAAATCAATGTGAGAATGAATGTGGAGGCGACACATGACATGGAAAAACCTTTATTTATTATATAGTATAGATTACTAGCTTTAAACCCGTGTGTTACACGAGGTGAAACGTTAAGATTATATTGATGAAAATATCTTAACACTTCTTTTTATACAACATTTAATGTGTATTGGTAACTTTTTCATCTTCTTAAACATTAAGATTATACTTATCAACATGTTCTCTTTAAATAGGAAAAATCATACAAATGAAGTAATAAATACAAAAAAGAACATGTATTTATCGACATCTTACTTCTCTTTAAGTACGAAGAAACATACAAATAAATTAAAGCCTTCTGAAATGTTTGCCGGTCAACCCAACACCGCCCAGCCCAAATGGCCCAACCCATTAAAAAAACCCAATTTTATCCAAACATGTTTATCCCATAACTTTTTTGGCACCTCTAAGAATAACACATGCCTTCAAGGAGCCACTCTCCTACGAATCTTACAAGTACAAAGAATGGAACCTCTTCTCCTTTATTATGTGACTTTTGAATGTGTTCAAAGGTATCTTTTAAGGTGTCATATAGTAAAAAATATTAAAATACAACCTATACATAAAGTAACAGTTATAAAATATTGACACAAAAATTATGCCACTAAAAATCATTTGTATGCCTACAAACATAAAATTTCAGTCACCAAACATAACCTAAAATAGAATATATGTACAAATTGCCAAATTACAAACCTATATAATAAAACCTATAAGTATTGCAACACTATTATGAACATATATTAAAATCAAATAAAGTCATACCAATTACAAAAGAAGACGAATAAATACAAACATAACCTATGACTAAAACATTCAAAGACTATACCAAAATGAATATAAATATGTTAATACGAAGATAACTTGTGATTAAAACAGTCAAAGATCAAACACAAATCAAAATTCAAAAGATATTGTGAAAACAAATAAATAAATGACCAGACCTTTTATGTGAATTCTCTCCTTCAAACTTAAGACCAAACTCCCATTCATAAATCAATATAAAATTACTTTTTAGAGATTTGACAAGTAGTTAAAAAGGTCAACAGTTGACCTTTTGTAGTCAAACATTGACTCTTTATTTGGATTCAGTTTTTTTAAAACAGTAAAAAATAACTTCAAACCATAGGCTAATCGATATTGGCGTTTAACGCCCCCATAGGTTCCATGAAAATATTAACACATGTCCAGGATATGTAACAAAAATAAATTGTTTGACTATTGACCAAATATGAGAAATAAGCTTCAATAATCTCAAAGTAACCTGTTCAAAGTTTCTCTTGCGACCAAGATCGTAACGCCATTTTGGGGTGGTCTTCTTCTCGTATGCCTGATCATATTCACATATATCAATAATTAATTTTGCACATGAGTGAACATATAAATTATATGCATTCAAAAAATGTAGTCGCTAAAGCATTGCACAACGGTTGACTATAAGTCACATATCTCAAATATAGTTCAATAAACTACAAAATAGGAGAATCTTTTGGACCATACTTCGGCATTTACAACTAATTCTATTGGATAATGACCTATGAAAGTCAAAATTATGACATAATTCAAGGGGTTTTAGGACCATTTGTTTTTGTTTAAAGGATCAACAAACTAAAACATTTAAAGTTTTAAACTATGATCAATTGATTGATTGATTGATTTATTATTAACCTATGACTTTGATAGGCCTAATTACTCTAATGAGCTATTAATGGGTTTTCACTTGAGTGTACATATAAATAAAGAGATAATTAGAGAGAATTAACTAATGAATGAATGAATCATTCAATTACTATCACCACTAAAAATCGTCCCCCTCTCTCTTCTATAACCGTGAGTTCTCACAAACTCACCTTAGTCATCCTAACCGTACACCCTAAATGGGAACCCGATCTTCTTGTGGATCATGACGTCTTCCCTCTTTGCGGTTAGCTTATTAGGTATGATTTACATTATTGTTTTCCATTAACATGTTCAAGAATTGATCAACATGTGGTATAAGAGCGGATGCTGATTAATCAGTTCTTGTTTCATTCCCTAATCTGGAATTAAAATCGGAGAACAAAAGCTTTGTTAAAACCGAAAAGAAAACGTTTTATTTTTTAAGTTTTCGAATCTGGTCTATGTACCACGTTTTTGAGATATCACGTTTTTTGATCTCCCAAACTCGAGATCCTTAATATTTTTCGAAATCTATTATGTAATTAAGGTTTGAAGATTTTGATTCCAGTAAAAATCTAATAATGATCAAGAATAGTTTCTTATGTTCTTCAAATTGTTCTTGATAGATTCATCCTAAAATTGATGAAAAATCCCATATTTTGGATTAAAACTAGATTTGATTCTGTTTTCCTAAAAATATGCAACTTAATTTCCAAGTTTTTAAAATTTTATTATTCGAACTAATATACTTGGAGATATACTAAAACACGTTAAAGATTTTCGAAATCAGAATATATTCAAATCCCTAAATTTTCGCACATGCCTTATATATAAAGTTCACGGGTTTAACCTAGTTCACAGATTTAGATTAGTTCACGGGTGTTCTGAGTTCACGGTTTATAATTCATGGTTTTGAGTTCACGGCTTATAGTTCACGGGTTTAAGTTCACGGGTTTATGTTTTTCCCATGACTCTTACTGGAGCCGTGAACCCTTACTGGAGCCGTGAACATTTTTTGGAGCTGTGAACCCTTACTGGAGCCGTGAACCTTTACCGGAGCCGTGAACATTATTTTCCCGAGAACTTTTATGAAGCCGTGAACCTTATTTTTTCCCGGGAATTTATTTTTTCCGAGAATTTACTCTGTTTCCCGAGAACTCACTTGTTTCCCGAGAACTCACTTGTTTCCCGAGTACTCAGATTTCCCGGGGACTTACTTGGAGCCGTGAACTTACATGAGTCGTGAACCTAGCCTTATTTATGTGCCTAAAATTCCCCTCGGGCCTCCGCCTCGAACCCCGGGCGAGGGGCGCGCTGCTTCCCGCACCACAAGTTCGATTCGCGATAACAGGGAGGTTTGCTATTAATTAATGCGTTGTTTTTTTAAACCTTAAATTGGAATGTTTTACAAAACTTTAAAACTTAATTGAGTAACACCTAAAAGTTCCACTTCTGCCAAAGGTGATGTGATGCATGTGTAGATTTATTCAAGTCTAATTAAGCATTCTCACTTAGTGTATATCCTAATATTAACTAATTGTTTTGTTAAGACCTTATGCTTTACAAAACCTTAAGTTAGAAAACATGATTAACTTAAATAACACCTAAAGTTTCACTTCTGTCCAAAGATGATGTGTCACGCTCGTAAACTTATTCAAGTCTAATTAAGCACTAGTTCGCCTAAAATACCTAAATGTTTCTACTTCTGCCCAAAAGTGATGTATTACATTTGTGTTCTGCGAACCTAATTATGTGCATACTAAACAAATGTATCGCTTCTGCCCAAAGATGATGTGTTACATTCTTATTGCACTTACTTACTTTTTAAACTCAAATTGTTCCTAATGCTTAAACAATTGGTCATTAACCAAAGTGAACGCCCGTTGTTTAAGTAGAACCTAATTAATCTATTAGTTTGGTGTTATTATAGATTTTATCACATCTTCATAAAGTAATTGTTCTTAAGTAGAACCTTATTTAATTTATTTTTTCTGTCTGCCTTAGATTATTATCCCATAGATCAATCTAAGTTCTTCTTTAGCTATTTGTACCTTATTTTCACTCTAGCTTCTAAGATGAGTTTTGCTTAATTAAGGGTTTCCATAAATATTTCCTCTTATTGAGTCTTGATTATCCCTTAAGACATGACACTCCTGCTGTTCTTTCTAATAAAAATACTACAGAAGAAAACTAGAGCATAAGAAATAGGATAAGTCAAGCACAATGTCTCTTATGGTAATCAAGAACTCATTTCATGATTGCTATTAGGGGAGCTATTCCAGATTCTGAATTTCCTAATACTAATTTATTCTCTGTGGAAATGGAAGAATCAAAATAATTCCTAAGACGCATGCAAACGTTCTAATTCTAAATAAAAGGTTAAGTGGCATCCGTGAACACATCATAATATACACTCACATGACCCATAAACTAAGGGATTATACATGGAAATCAGTGAAGTTTTTTAGTGCGTACATAATAACTTTACACTAATACGATTAGTTGCCTTAAAAATCAACCACAACACTCAGAAGTACTAAAGGAAAATAAGTGTATTGATAGCAACATACGTACAGGAAAAGGAACGTCTAAAACTGGAAAACCGGATGTTATTCACCTAACTACCACTAAACCTAAAAAGAGGAAAAAAAGTTACTATAGAGAGGATAGTTCTAAGGTCAAGAAACAAAATACAAGTACTGCTTCCAACTCTAAGTTATCCAAGGATAAGTCTCACTACAAAACTATGTCATTATACTAGGCATAAGTAATGAGACCATCCATAAGCCAAGGGACTAGCCGGCTAAGATAAGGTAGTTACTAATTAATGATTTTTGAGTCCGCTAATATTAATATTCCTATCAACACATGATGTGTTGAGTCTAGTTCTATACGTTTCCTTACCATAATTCAACTAATAATTAAGATGAGAAATTAGTGGTGGATTTAAATGTTAAGGCTACATAGAACCATGAAATAATTGATCTTTGTATTAGGCTTTATGATACCTTACATATTCTGGAGAATACTCAGAATTTAGTATCAATAATAAAGCTACACTTTGACAGTTATGAGGTTTGCATAGCAAAAACAAAGTCATCATTAACGTAAACTCTCATATTATTGGTTATCATTATTTGGATATAAACTTTTATGACATAGAACTAGCTGATACAATAAAATTTCACAACTTTTGTTATCATGAAAATGAAAATTTAACAAAAGATAAATGAGACCTATGCACTTCATCCATTAAGACCAAATTTTATGAGAAATCATGACCAGATCGATGTAGGATGAATTGTTACCAAATCTCATTCTCAGTGAATTTAAATCACGTGTTAAACGCCCTAAATATCAAATGGCTAAGGGAATATATGAGGGTCCATCATAAGTTATCCCAAATGGAATATTCGGACATAATTCATTTATCATTTAAAAGAATATTTACTTGTATCTAATCTGTTTCCTACGGCCCAAAGCTTTAAAGATATCAATTCATATATACTTAATAGAATTCCTTCTAAATTTGTTTATAAATTTTCTTATGAAATTTTGGACGATAAGGAAATCAAGTCTAAAATATATGAAAGGTTCCCACGTTATGCGCATCATTGAAACTTGTCATGTGTAGTTCCTAGAGACCTCAAAGATCAGTGGGAGCACCGAGTGTCCTAATTATAGCTTGCGAAAGTTGCAAGAGGTGGGGGAGTGACAAATTGATCTTAACTCAAATTACACCTCTTGTACATGACACTGCTCCATCACAACTTGTCTCCTTAGAATCTAATGCTACTCCTAACAAAGTCTCATAGATGCTAATATGTGGGCAAACTTAGATTCCTCACCAAAACTAAAGTAATCATCAACAAGAGAAACTAACATAAACATCATTAAGTTGTTTCTCTATTAGAATCTTTTGGTCTTCAAATGTTAGATACAATGTTGATCCTAAGCATGCTGAATTACTTAAAATTTCTAAGGCCAGTGGGAGTAGTAAAAGTCCCTATCATGACTTGCTAGGAGTACAAGAGGCGGGGGGGGGGGGGGGACTCATTAAATTAAACTCCACATTTAACTCCGATTACACCTCTTGTACACCATACTGCATCAACTCCTACACACTTAGAAACTAATGTTGTTGGAAAATTTATCAGTGGACTCATAATTTAGTAACTCCACATAAATATCATATCGAAGACTTATTGTGATAAGTCAGCTACACTTGTTTCTCGAACAGTAACAGTTCGAGCAGAGCTGCATTAAATTTCGATACGAATTATTATTCGCTCGTGAACAAGTAGAGGAAACTAAATCTTTGTATCGAATACATTCATGATATGGTAATGGATCCAAATAACTAAAGGTCTATCACCCATAAGTCTTATGTAAGCGCTTATAATTAAGACGAGTTTACTAATGACCATACATAATTGCATATCGTACTATGAATGATTAATTATTAAAATTTCCTCATTTTTGAATTTGTTTGTCTCTAAATATGTTTATGCATGCCTAAAGACGTATAGAAGTAACTATACAAATCAACGTTAAAGGGCTTATTTGTCAATTTGATCCTAAGTTTACTTAAGTCTTAAATTGGGATTGTAGTATGATTAATGAGGGTCTTGAGTTGGATACTAATTCAATGACTGCATTTCTATACTACAGTTTTGGTTTAAAACTAAAATGAGTATTAAATCTGCGCAGACTTACTAATGCTTATAATAAATGATTACTCAGTCAAGTAAGAGAATGTAAGACACGGTTTTATTATGTGGCTCTTATAATCATTTATCTAATTATTAAATGATCAATTGATTTATTTATTTATTTATTATTAACCTATGACTAGTAATTAGTTGATGGGTTTAATTACTCTGATGGGCTATTAATAGGTTTCTCCTTTGATGTACATATAAATAGAAAGATAATTAGAGGGAATTAACTGATGAATGAATGAATCATTCAATTACTGTCACCACTAAAAATCGTCCCTCTCTCTCTTTTATAACCGTGAGTTCTCACGAACTCACATTAGCCATCCTAACCGTACACCCTAAACGGGAACCCGATCTTCCTATGGATCATGACGTCTTCCCTCTCTGCGGTTAGCTTATCAGGTATGATTTACATTATTGTTTTTCATTAACATGTTCAAGAATTGATCAACACAATATGCTCAGGTGGACAGGGGTTTTTCCACGGTGGGCAGGGGTTTTTCCATAGTGGGCCTTTGGGTGCTGATTTTCCCCTTAAATGGTGGGCGGGCGGGTCACCAGCGCCATCTACGTTCACGGGTGTGGGTGGTTATTCGCCAATGAGTTTACCCGGGTGGCCGAGCTTATAATATTCGTTGGCCGTTAAAAAAAAGTTTAATTTTTATATTAAATTTAAGCTAATCACCTTTTTATTTTATTAAGAGGCCCTTACTAGTTACCATACCCAGTTAGAATGACTCTTTATCCTAGTTTCAGATTCTTAAAAGACCATAATTTTGCTATTGATTTTTAATTGTAACAGTAGCAATTATATTTGCTATTGGGTATTTTAAAGTTCTGTATATTTTTTTTTAATTCTAATTGCAGATTGCAATTTGGTTATTGATTTTTAATTCTTACTAAGTATTAAAATAAGTATTTAGGTAAGTTGTTTCAATAGTTTTATTGCGATTAATAAGTATCTCAATTCTTAACTATTGAAAGTATGCGGAATTATAGAAGTTTAATGTGAAATGTTAAGCTTTTTTGTTGCTATTGGAAATAACCAAAAATTAACACTAAATCTAAAATGTTAGAACATAATAACTTATTTTAATTACATATTTCTTGAAAACCAACAAAAAAACTATGACATTTTCTTTCTAGCAACTTTTGGCTCGTTATGACCATCCATTTTAGCATATTTGACATGTTTTGACCGGTTCATTTTTTTATATATTTGACTCGTTTTGACTGTTCCATTTTTTTGCCTCGCTGACAAAAAATAATGGATCCATCACTGACATCACTGTTTGTATTTCAAGTCCTTATATTTAGAATTAATTACACCGATACTCCCTGTGGTTTGGCCAAATTACGGTTTTCGTCCCTAGGAATAAAAAATTACTAGGATGATCCAAAATAGTTTGATTTTGTTGCGCCCATGGTCCCTAGAGTGGATGGGGGTTAACTTTTTCAGTTAATTTTTTATAAATGACCAAAATACCCTTATTTTAAAAATACAAAAACACGTCTCCTCCCCTCACCACCGCCGCCGCCACCGCCGCCGCCGCCCTTGAGCTCACAACCCCCACCCCACCTATTCTTCTTCAACGACATCCTCCACTTCCACCGACACCACCGTCTCCGTCCGGCAACCGCCACCAACACCGTTGTCGCCGTCCCTTCTTCATCGCAGTGAAATCGTTTCCGGCGAGAACCCTACGGCGACCACTTATCTCCCCTTTTTGATCACCATTCCTCACATCTGCCCCCTTTCTCCACCCCCCCTCTCTCTCTAAACAAAACAGACGGCCACCATCTCCATCTTCCCCTTTCTCCACCTACAACCTGCAAATCCGACGAATTCGATTTCTCAGTCGTGAAATGCGGTGGAGGTGACCAACAGATCTAAAAAATGAGTGTTGCTATGGAGGAATTTTACAGTGGTGGTGGTTAAGACAAAGGAGGACGAATTTTGTGTATTGTAGGTCCCTCGGGTGTGGTAGATCGTCACATGCAAGTGGTCTACTAGTCGGACCGGGTGCGGAATACCCGTGACTAGGTGGAGAGTCTAACTGAACAGAGTAAACCGAACACAAGAGTCACAATAATCGTTCTTTGTATTATAAACGCTCGACGGTTACAGAGAGAATACAAGCTGCGTACTTAGCAAAACTGAGTTCGTATGAACAAATGGTTCTGCGTACTTAGCTTCTGTGAACCTATCCTATTTATACTGACCTGATGCCTGCGCACTTAGCAAGTGCGCAGGACCAATTGCTCTTACGTACTTAACAAGTACGCATAGGTCTTCCTGCGTACTTGCTAAGTACGCAGGAGCTTTCTCCTGCGCACATACAAGTGCGCACAACACTTGGAAGAAATCAACAACACATTATGTAAAAGTAAATACAACTCGATAAACTATTACATAATGACTCTTACATACAAAGACAAAATACAGACATTAGACATACAAACCTAGACTCTATCCAGAGTGTTGTCACAGGAAAGTGCATCAACAAACTCCCCCTTGACAACAGCTCGGGATCTTCATCGTCTTCAGTCTTCAATCTTCAGTCTTCACAGCACTGCTTCCTTAGCTTCCATCTTCTTTTTGTAATCAAGACAGAACTTGATAAACTTGTCGTATTTGGCCGAGAGAAGCTTTGTCCATTCGTCAGTGTGGATGCAGAATTTGTCTGCTAGTACCTCCAGATCGTTCACAGAGAAATTGATGAAGCAGACTTCATCAAAAACCCTGATCACTTCCTTTGGCACTATGTTTCCACTATCTGACTTACCTTTACCCATGATCACAGCCTCGCCCGTTTTTGGATCAACGTACCAGTACCACATGTCACCAAGAATATCCTGAGGTAACTTGCTCAGGGGAATCTTAGTTTCACATCGCACTGGCTTGTATACCAATCTCTTTAACGGCTTCTTAGTCACAGGATGCACAGCGTGCTTATCCTTGACTCTTCTGGGCACCTGAGGCTTGAGATACTCATACTTTCCCGATCTTGCTTCACGCTGTAGTATACTCCACAAACCCATTGCTACTGCATGATTCGAATGATTCAGCATGTCGCGGTTTGCAAGGTTAACTAGGTCGTACCTGGGCAAAGAGTTGAACGCCTCACTGGTTGGTTTCAAGTATTGAACCCCTCCAGATCTTTTGATGGCGAACAACTGCTTGTCCTCCTCAAACCTGACAGCTAAGATCATACCTGTCACTCCATACTTGTCTTTGATAGACGTCTTTTGCCACACTGGAGCTGGACCTTTTGTAGATGCAGAAGGCATGTCTTTCTCTTTTTGTGCCTCGGGGTCCACAGGTATAGGGTCGACCAGGGGGGCATCAGTTGTAGCTTCAACATTACTTGCTGTATCAACTGAGCCTGTGTCTGTTTAGAGCAGAGATTCGAGCGATGGTATTTCAAAGATCTCACCATCCTCTAACTCATACTCTAGATCCTCGTCGCCCTTGGGAATCTTGATTATCACATCATCATCATCATCATCGTTCCAGTCATCACCAGAGTCGATCTCTCCTTCTTCCAGATTAAGGAGAGCATCGATCTGTGCCTCTTTGGAATACTCAGGCTCTAAATAAAGGATCTCATCATCAGATAAGTCCTTGAGCACGTCAGCCACTGACTTCCCTTTATCACCGCCACCACCACCTCCTGAGGTATCACCACCCTCTTGCGTAGTAGACTCCCCCTCAGCCATTGACGTAGTAGAGATGGGCACAATTGCCGAAGCTTGGTGCTCACCTCCACTAGGACCGACTTCAGGATCCTTGTCTTTGTCATCATCCTTAGTCAAATCGACTGGATGACAAACCTCTGCACCGGTGGATTTTTCTTTTTCCTTCTCCCCCTGAGCACCTAGCTTCTCGGTCAGTTCTGCAATCAATTTGACCATAGTAGCGTGCTCCTGCCTTTGAGCATCCAGCCTTAGCTCAATTGAAGTTCTGTGGGCCAGAATCATTTCATTCGTCTTCATTAATAGTTCATTCTGCGCCATCACATTCTTCAGCCGTTCATCAGTCCCCGTTCTCTGGCTACGCAGAATCCTAACTTCATCTGCCAGAGAGTTTATATGTGCTTGTTGAGCATCAGACTCCTCCTTTGACGTTTGAATAGTCTTCAACAAGCCAGCAACTTGGGTTTCTAGCACATCGATCCTAGCTTCATTTGGATCCGGATGCCTAGATGATGAGGCTTCGGCGTTGTGGATGGGGGAAGAGAAGATTGTGTCAAAGTCGAACCCCTGTGAGAAATCACCGTAGTTGAAGGGTTGACCTGACGACTCTTTGGTGGGTGTTGGGGTTGGGGATGGTATGATGTGAGTGGGTGTTATGGTTAGGGTGACTGACTCCGTGAGAAGTGGAGCAGTCACCGTCACCTGGACGGTTGGAGTAGGGAGGGTCACCGTCACAGGAATCTCCTCTGTGACCGCCGTGACTGCCACATCTGTTTGAACTATTGGCCTTCTCCTCCTGCTATACAGTTGCTGTTCTGGTTGGGTAGATTCTGGAATGGCAGCTTCAACTTGTACTGGCTGCACAGTTGGAATCTCTTCAACCCTGGGGATGGAAACCTCTTGCCTATCGCCCCTTTTCTTGTTGGTGCGCTCATGCCTCTGTCTTTGTAAAGCAGCGTCAGAGTCGGAATCCGGCTCATATTCGCTGCTGGAGCTTTGTCTCTTTATTTTTGAAGACGACGCAGGCTGGGTTATCTGTGCCCGTCTCCTCGGATGTGCCTGTGATGGTGCATCATCGGAATCAGAAGAATCTGATTCTGTAGCCTCCGAATCGGATTCCTCAGCACCACCAACACCACCTTCATCATCACCTTCATCATTACCTTCATCATTACCTTCATCATCCTCATTCTCTTCATATTGTTCTTCATCAGAGTGATCACTCATCTCTGGTCCCAAGTTGGAACTATACCAGTTCCAGTCCTCCGGAGCGACGTATGCTTCATTAATCAGGTGGCCGAAGAGTTCAGTATGCTCAGGGGTAGGTTCTACACTGCCTGGCTTTAAAAACTGTGCAAAGACTCTCTTGGCCACTCTCTTCACTTGCAGTCTCTCCCCGATCGCACGCAGGTTTGGCAACGCATCATCGATCAAAAGTTGCACAAACCTCGGGTATAAAAGGAACCTAAACCTCTCCGCCGTATTTATCTGGTCATTGATTGCTTTGAAAATAAAGCGGGAGAAGTTGTAGCCCCGATTGAGAGACAAGCCCACCATGGCTGCGGCAAGGTCATGACCCATGGCATCCTTCCCTGCTTTCCTTGATGAGATGCACATGATCATGATGTGGGCAAAGTAACGCCATTGATCTAGAACCCACATTTTCTTGTATGAAGCATAGTCCCTTTCCCCGACATATCCCATTCTCTGCCTCCAACACCCATCCACGTAGTAATCTGGATAGGATGTCGGGTCGGTGGGAAGGTCTCCAAACTGCAGTACTCTCCTTATTGTATCCTCAGAGATGGCAATAGCCCGACCGTCAACGGTAGCCCTTATGACATTTGGAGATACCGTGCAATCGTGCTCTGCTGTCTCCCAGAATTGCTCTAAGTAAGGTCTTGAGACTGTTGGATTAGCCAAGATTGCATAACTTATTTTAGATCTGTTCAGGAAGTCCACAATCTCTCTATATTGTAAGGCTGCCCCTTTCCATTCTGGTTCAGTGTGCGCCAACAGATTGAATTCGTCAGTGAATGCACGAGCCATTATCTGCAAACACACACAGAAAACATAATTAGATCAATTAATAACAATGGAAGTAGACTCACATGACATAGAATAGTAGTTACACTTTGAAAAAAATTTCAGACTTAAGAAAATTTTCTAAGTGTTGGTCCTGCGCACTTAGCAAGTGCGCAGGATTTTACTCTTGCGCACTTAACAAGTACGCAGGAATTACTTCTTGCGTACTTGCTAAGTGCGCAAGAACAACTCTTAACAAAAAAATTCAAAAATTGAATTCGATCAAAATGTGGGTCGATTAGGTCGCCACTAGGTCGGAATCACGGATTCTAACCTATGGTACCATTATCAACACTACACTCGTTCAATTTTTGACCGAGACCCGTCGCCGACCCACTGTCGGTTAAAATACGAATGACGGATCAATCGAGGACCAAGAGATGATTAGGGAGTCGATTAAAGCTTCCTATTCGCTTGTTACACATAATAAGTTACCCAAACAACCCCAAATTACCCCAAAATTTGTCGACATTAACCTAAAATATTCTAGGTCAAATCGGTCCAAAATTTCACGAATTTACGGATGAAATCGGTCTAAAATCTCACCAAGGAGATGAAATACGAAGATGATAATGTGGAAGGGATGAAAAACGGGTTTGAACACACTCGATTTTGAGAGAAAATTGCAGGGGGGAAAATTTCGGTTTGAAAGCTTAACCTGAAAATTTTTCTAAGTGTTGAACTTATACCCCACTGATAATGTTCGTGCGTACTTGCTAAGTGCGCACGAATTAACTCTTGCGTACTTAACAAGTACGCAAGAATTAACTCTTGCGTACTTGCCAAGTGTGCAAGTCTTACTTCGTGCGTACTTGACAAGTGCGCAGAAACCTTAAGTGCGCAATTTTTCAACTCAGAATTTATGAAGATATTTAAGTCAAATAACGAACAAGATAAAAAACATTCGACCACGAGGATTCAAATACAATTCATGAAGATTAAACATAAAATATTTTTTGTCTTTTTCTGATTTAAACTTGAAATATGCATAAACTTAAAAACTTAAAAATCTTTTTGTTCTTTTCAAAATAGATATGTACAAGTATTCACACAAGCTATTTTTGATCAAAGACACGAGCAGAGGATCATATCAGGCTAACTTATAGCAAAAACGATACAATATAAACATCAAAGAATATGGGATCATGTCATGTATTACTCTTTATTCATACGTAATAAGCACATAAACAAGTAATTCAAGTTGACAATATTATAAGATTTGAAACTCTACGCATCTTTGTATCATGTTCTTGTGTTTTAAGGTATTAATTATAAAATATACAACGTGTACCCCACATAAATGCTATGATATTTTGCACTATCTCAAGGCATCTAAGATTTTTCCAATGATATTCTTAATTTTCAGAATGAAGTTACATCACTTAGTACAGAAAAATCAAGCAGAATCCATAAGGATTATCAGGAATCATAAGATTCAGAATCGAGTGATTCAATTGTCTTAGTTTCATGTGATTTTCTTCTTTGAATATCGGTATGATGATTCGGGATAGTGAATATGGTGTTTGATTATAAGGTAATGGGATCCAACTTTTATCTGGATTTGATTTCAATGAACCAGGAATGATTCAAGGGTGAATACATGCTCAACGGTTGATGTAGATGTCTTGATTCAATCTCTCCTTGCATACTTGTGAGTATGGGCAGTGAGATGAACCGCATTAATTGTGCTAACAACATAACCCGAAACTGATCTCAAAAGAAAATTATTGTCAAAATCTAACATCCTTTATCTGATAATGATCTTTTCTATACTTTTACACACACACACTAGCAAACATGGGTTCAAATCACAGTTGTAATTTAGATTTAGTTTCCACAATACTAGTGATTCAAAGACGCATACAGCCTACTGACAATTCAAATTACTTGTAAATAAACAGATTAAAAACATAATAATTTAAAACAATTAAGTAAACATGACGCAATCATTTCCCATATGAGCAATCTATGATGGTTAGATCATTTCAGATGTACTATCATTTCCTCGTTTCTCAAGTGATTCTTTTGAAATTTTCTCCATTTTCTATTTTTTTTTTTTGTAAAATATTATAAACTAAGAGAACTATACAGAAAATTTAAAAGAAATAAAATTTAACTTCCATGAATTGAATTGACTTAAGAAAATTAATTTTTCACTCGGGATTGAACATTCCTATCAAGTTGACAAGATGCTCAAAACGGGACCGATCAAATGCTTTAGTGAAAAGGTCAGCAAGATTGTCATCCGTGTGAACCTTTACAAGTTCAATTAAATGCTTTTCAGCACAATCACGGATGAAATGATGGCGAATTTCAATATGCTTAGTTTTGGAATGTTTCACCGGGTTATTTGTGATGGACATGGTGGCATTGTTGTCAATGAATAAAGGAGTTCCAGTGAAGTTCAAGCCGTAGTCTCGCAATTGCTGCTGAATCCACAATATCTGAGAACAACCGCTAGCTGCAGCAATGTATTCTGCTTCACAAGTTGAGACAGAAACCGTTGACTGCTTCTTGCACTGCCAGGAGACCAGTCTGTCTCCCAAGAATTGACATCCGCCAGAAGTTGACTTTCTGTCAAGGTTACAACCGCCATAATCTGAATCAGTGTAGGCTTTGAAGTCGAATGACTGCTGCTTAGAGTACCAAAGACCTAATCGGGGTTTCCCTTTCAGGTATATGAAAATCCTCTTCACGGCTATCATATGTGACTCCTTCGGTTGAGACTGAAACCTTGAGCACAAGCATACAGCAAACATAATATCGGGTCTTGAAGCTGTGAGATACATAAGTGATCCGATCATCCCATGGTACAACCTGCTGTCTACATCCTTCCCATCTTTGTCAGGATGCAAACCATGATTGACTGGGATTGGTGTGCCATAAGTAGTGTTATCACTCATCTTGTATTTTGATAAGATGTCCTGCACGTACTTAGTTTGATGTAGATAAATGCCATCCTCTCTTTGACTGACTTGCAGACCCAGGAAGAACGACAGTTCACCCATATTGCTCATTTCAAACTTGGACTTCATCACCTTTTCGAAATCCCTACACATCCCTTCATTGGTCGACCCAAAAATGATGTCGTCGACATATACTTGCACAAGAAGAATGTCACCTTCTGCTTTCCTTATGAAGAGAGTCGAGTCAATCTGCCCACGGTCGAAACCATTAGACAGTAAATGCTTTGATAGTGTCTCATACCATGCCCTCGGTGCTTGATGAAGACCATAAAGTGCTTTGTCGAGCTTGTACACTTTATTGATATTATGCGGATCTTCAAAACTGGGAGGTTGAGTGACATAGACTTCTTCATGAACTTTACCATAAAGGAAAGTACTCTTCACATCAAGTTGGTAGACCTTGAAGCCGACATATGTGGCATAAGCCAAGAACAGTCGAATGGCCTCAATTCTAGCAACTGGGGCATATACATCTGTGTAATCCAAGCCCTCTTGTTGATAAAAACCCTGAACAACCAATCTTGCCTTGTTCTTCACAACTACATGACGATCATCCGTCTTGCATTTGAACACCCATCTGGTTCCAATTGGCTGAAAGCCTTTTGGCAAGTCAACCAAATCCCATACATGCAACTTTTGGAATTGGGACAATTCATCTTGCATCGCCTCAATCCAGCAGTTGTCAGTGAGAGCCTCCTTCACATTCTTCGGCTCTATCTGGGACACGAATGCAGCATGCAGACATGTTTCCATAACACCAGTGTCAAATATCTCTGTGTAAAGACTGGTGTTCTCAGTGATGGTTCTATGACGAGTTTGAACACCGGCATAAGGATCACCAATAATGTTGTCGATTGGATGATTCCTATGCACTCTCGTCTCCGGTACAATTGGTTCTTGAATTTCTGGATCTAGATTTGTGCTCAACTCCCCCATTTCCTGTGTTTCAGCAGAAGAAGATTCAATGTTAATTGGATCAGCTGGAGCTTCATTTCCTACAGTTGTGTTAGGATAGGCTTGAGCGTCATTTCCAACAACATGAACACTTTCACTGTTATCACTATCATGAGTTCCAGATGCAGATGCAGCATTGGAATCAGGAGTTATAATTGGTACAGTAGCACGAGTAGAAAAACTGCCGCCATTCAATAGATTATAAACATTTTCGGCGTCTTCTGCAGATAGCTCAGGAAGATTGAAAGACTTGAATAGCGCATCATAATCAAAACCCCAAGCTGGACCTTTTGGTTCTGGTGGAATGCTGTGTTTACTACAATCCACTTCGAACCATTCCTCGACAGTACGAGTTCCTATGTTGTACACTCTCTTGCAGGGCGAATTGGCAACATATCCTAAGAAGATGCATTCCACCGCTTTAGCATGAAATTTAGATTGACGGTCTTTATACTGTAGCAACAAGGAACAAGAACTACCAAAAGGAACTAGGTAATCAAGATTAGGAAGTCGATTGTTGATCAACTCATAACAAGTCTTGTTGTGTCTTTTCACCACCAAAACTCTGTTTAAGACGTGACAAGCTGTATTTACTGCTTCTGCCCAGAAAGTGACAGGAAGCTTTGCATCTGACAGCATAGTCCTTGCAGTCTCAATCAGTGTTCTGTTCTTCCGTTCAACAACTCCATTCTGCTGAGGCGTGTACGGCGCGCTGAATTCGTGACGGATCCCTTTCTTGAGACAGAAAAGTTCCATCAAATTATTCTTGAACTCAGTTCCGTTGTCACTCCTTATTTATCTAACTTTCAGCTTGCAAAGAGATTCCAAGTTCAGGATCAAGTATTGAAGAATATCAGCAGTCTCATCTTTTGTACCTAAAAATGCACCCAAGAAAAACGTGAGAAATCATCAGTTACAACTAGACAGAACGACTTACCTCCAATACTCCTGATACTTATGGGGCCAAACAGATCCATGTGTAATAGATCCAAAGGGGTATCAATAGAGTTTTGGAGCTTGGGCTTGTGAGACTTCCGTTGCTGTTTGCCCTTTTTACAAGGCATACAGTCATCTGCAACGGTAAATCTCAGCTTAGGAACCCCGGTTACCAAACCGTTTCGGACAAGATGATTCATTTTACGATAAGAAATATGTCCGAGTTTCCTATGCCACAAGATGGAGTCAAGCTCTGTCGCTTTTGTAAGCAAACAAGTAGCAACTGATGAGGTGGTTTTTGCCACGCTCATATCAATCTGATAAGTGTCGTTTGTTCTTGGTGCTCTCATCAGAATCCAGTCATCAGGAACTTTGAAACCGGGTTTGAGAATCAGACATTCTGACTTGTCAAACATCACTGAGTACTCCTTGTCACACATTTGTGAGACACTCAACAGGTTATGCTTCAGCTGCTCGCAGAAGTTGACATTGTCAAAGCTAACACAACCGTTCGAAACCACGCCTTGACACGTGATACTGCCGCCTTTTTCTCCGGCAAAGGCCACATAGCCGCCTCTAAATGGTTTAACGTCTTGAAGCAAGGCCATGTTTCCTGTCATGTGCCGGGAGCATCCACTATCTACATACCAGCGGTTAGAGATAGTACCCTTCGGACGTCCCTGCACGAGTAACAAAAGAATTAGTTAGATTTGGAGACCCAAGCCATTGTGGTCTTGGGTCGTCCATCCTTCTCAAAATAAACTACTTCTTTCAACTCACAGTCATGATGACTGTCCAAAGTTGGTGAATCTTTGGAGGAATTGGGAACAGGAGATTCAGAATTTTTAACTTTCTTGTTCCAGGATCTCATTTGAATCTTAACCAGAACAGGAGACTTTGGTTCAATCACAGCCGGTGAACTTGTGGAAGCTTCACCTGATTGAGCTTTAGTCAGCTGTTCCAGCTTTTTCAACCTCTTATTCCTTCTTCTTCTCTGTGGCTTAGAGAGTCTAGCCACAGGTTTCTCACCAGTGCGTGTACTACTAGATGTAGACACACGAGGTACAGCAGGTTGCTTTACCTTTCTTACAACAGATGGCTTGGCCTCAGATTTGATCTTTGGCTTAGCTATCGGTTGCACTGGTGGTTTCACCACATTTTTCTTTGGTCTGATAGGAGCTTTCACTACTGGCGACTTAGGGATAACAGCTGGTCGTGAAACAACATGCCGTTTCCCTGGGTTCTTAGAAGGACAGTTCACAACAATGTGACCAACCAAGCCACAGTGAAAGCAATTCCTCTTGTCAACATAAGTTCTCATGTAAGGCTCTTTAGTTCTGGCCTTAGAAAACTCACCATTGTGAGAAGGAGGAGTTGGTTTATGAACAGAAGTTTGAACTTTTACAGTTTGATGTTTGGGGGTATAATACTTTTGCAAATTCTCTTTGTAACCCAGCCCATAATGAGATGAAAAAGCCTCTTTCTTAGCTTGGTTAATATTTTTAAAACCCCCGTAAAGCATTCCCTTAAGTTTATCATTTGTTTCAATGATATCAGGTTCAGTTAAAATGCAATTATCACCATTAGTGATAATGTTTTTCTGGACTTTCTGTTCAGTCAACAACTCCTCAGAAACTACTCCTTCAGGGCAAGTGTTAACCGACCCATCCTCAGAAGCAGTAACATACTCCTCACTAGATGTGGAGTTAGCCTTACTTGAGGATTCATCCTTTTTAGGGGAATCATCCTTATCAGAGGGCTCATCTAGACAAGTGAGATCAATGTCTATCAAGCTATTGACAAACTGCCCACTTATTGGTGGAGGAATGGCATTGGTACCAAGTCCTAGGCCATTCATTTTTCTCACCAAGGATTCGTAGTGTTCCACCACGAAGCGAGAGTTTTTCAATTTCTCGTTAGTGCATTTGAGCTGCAAGATCTCATTTTGCAGTTTGTTAATTTCATTGTTCTTCTTTTCCAAAGCCCTATACGCAATGTCCAAATGAACCTGTTGGTCGCTTATTTTTAAAGAATAGTCTTGTTTTTCTTTTTGTAGCATTTCAACTGATTCTTTAAAACGTGATTCATTCGTTTTGTATTTTTTAGCTGCCAACTTTAGGGGTTCGATTATGTCTTGGAGATCAGAAATTTCATTTTTTAGCCCTAGACATTTAGAACAAGAAATAAAAGAGAAAGGGTTAGAATCTACCTCAGATGATGAACTTTGTCCTTCTCCAATTTCCATGAGAGCGACAGCAGTGGTAGACTCCTTTTCATCAGCTATAGAAGCTTCCTCTTCTTCAGATTCAGAAGATTCCTCTTCTTCAGCTTCCTTCCTCTCGGCCTCCTTCCTCTCGGCCTCCATCAGCTCCATGATTTCTGCCATGAGACCAACCTGTGCTTGAGCAATGATGGCGTCTTCTAGATGCACACCCCAATCAAAATTTTCGTCATTCTGTGCGACCAGTGCATTGGACTGATTACTTTGGGTATGATTGTGGTGGCTTTGGTTGTTTTGGCCATGGCTGTTTCCCTGGCTAGGTCTGGTAAAACCAGAGGCCGGTGCTCTGTCCTTTTGACATTCACGAGCAAAGTGTCCATAGTTTTGACACTTGTAGCACTTGGCCTTGGATTTGTCAAATCCAACCTTGGCATTAGAATGCCCGCCAATATACTTTCTTCCTGTTCTGTTCAGGAAACGCTTGGCCCTCCTCAGTAACATGGCCATATTCCACTGAATATCCATGTCTTCAATATCATCAGGATCCACTTGATTGAAATCCTCTTCAATAGTCTCAGGATCCGTTAGCTTTCCACCAATGAAATTCTCATATGCCAGCATGCAAGATGAGAATAGTGCTACATGATCTTCAGCTATCTTGGCAATAGCTGACTGGTTGGCTGAGCACGTATTCTGAGGAGTCTTTGAGTTTTGTTGATGAGATCCAAACCCTGATCCTGATGCATAACATGCATGACCACCACAACCATTAGAGTGGTCTTCTTCAATGGATTTCCCAGTATAGAGTGCAATCCCAGAGCCGGAAGACATTGAAGTGGAAGTTGTCCCGTGATACATGGAAGGGTCCTGTATCTGAGGTCTTCCAGAATTCTCCCTTTTTATAAGATTCATGTTATGAGCCTGAATCTTACCGACTGCCTCATCTACTGTCATCTCGTAGAACTTTGAACTTTCCCTCATCAGGGTTGTATACATCTCATATCTCGGTGGCAGAGCATCCAAAAACTTTTCCACCATTTCCTCTTCTGGATATTTAAGCTCAAACGATTTCAACTCCGTTTGTAGGTGATAGAATCTAGAGATAAGATCATCTAAAGATTCATTTTCTATAAATCTGAAGCACTCGTATTGCTTCCGGAGCAGATCCCTCTTGCTTTTCTTGATGTCACTATTTCCTTCGAATCTTTTCTGTAAAGCTTTCCAAAGGTCCTTAGAAGATTCATATCCTCGGAAACTGTGGAACAAATCCCGAGTTAATGACATAGTGATTGAACCCAATGCCTTCTTCTCTCGATCATAATTTTTCTTTTCTTCTGCATCCAGCTTAGAGATAGGCTTAGGTACGTTTTCATCAAGATACAAGTGGGTGGGATGCTTATATCCCTCAAGAATAGGTATCCATAACGATGAATCGGTGTATGAAATATAGTGCTCAAAACGGGCTTTCCAATTGGAATAATCGTTTACATTGAGCAACTTGGGAGGTTTCTGTGGAGTACCGATTTCATTATCATAATTTAACATACTACTAAGGTTCTGAAGATTTGACATGGTGAACACTTGGTCAAAAATCAGAAAAGTCAGTAGCTATTGCGCACTTAGTATTGGCCTTGCGCACTTATGAATGGTCTTGCGTATTTAATATTTGCCCTTGCGTACTTGTAAGTACGCAGGAGTAAATTGTTAAGTACGCAGGATAAGTCTTAAGTTCGCAGTTCAGTCTTGCGCACTTGTAAGTACGCAGGAGATAACTCTTGCGTATTTAGCAAGTTCGCAGAAAACTGTACTTTTTGCCAAAAATGGTAAGTACGCAGGACACCTTTTCAGCAACTCTCACCAAACTTTTCCGGTGACCTGAAACTCGCCGGAGCTGAAAAAAAATGGTCTGATGATCAATGCAATTGAGCCAAAGGGTCAGAAACAAGTTTCTAACCAACCTATGATGCTCAGAACACACAAATACACAACAAAAATATGTTTTTGAGAGATTTTTGCTTCTAAAAAAGTGCTCAAGAGCTACCCCTTTTTTTATCACAAAAATCAACAAAATAACCTCTCTTTGCTTGTAAAACTCAGTAAAAACGTCTCCAAACTCACTTACAACACTCGAATTCAAGAGCAATGCTCTGATACCACTTGTAGGTCCCTCGGGTGTGGTGGATCGTCACATGCAAGTGGTCTACTAGTCGGACCGGGTGCGGAATACCCGTGACTAGGTGGAGAGTCTAACTGAACAAAGTAAACCGAACACAAGAGTCACAATAATCGTTCTTTGTATTATAAACACTCGACGGTTACAGAGAGAATACAAGCTGCGTACTTAGCAAAACTGAGTTCGTATGAACAAATGGTTCTGCGTACTTAGCTTCTGTGAACCTATCCTATTTATACTGACCTGATGCCTGCGCACTTAGCAAGTGCGCAGGACCAATTGCTCTTGCGTACTTAACAAGTACGCATAGGTCTTCCTGCGTACTTGCTAAGTACGCAGGAGCTTTCTCCTGCGCACATACAAGTGCGCACAACACTTGGAAGAAATCAACAACACATTATGTAAAAGTAAATACAACTCGATAAACTATTACATAATGACTCTTACATACAAAGACAAAATACAGACATTAGACATACAAACCTAGACTCTATCCAGAGTGTTGTCACAGGAAAGTGCATCAACATGTATCCGATTGGCTATGTGTGTTCCAGTTTACCCTAGCTATGGAAAAGGGGGAATTTGCACTCTCCTCTTCACTCTCCTCCTCCGCCACGTCACCACCGAGCCGACTCAAGACAAGCAACACCTCCTCCCTTTTCTTCCCCTCCCGACAATTACACCATCAATAATGGTGGACCACCGGCAACGATTCAGGAGACTAGTTTCTTTCTTCGACGACAGATTTCCTTGCCATCACACCCATCGGCTTCATCTTCTTCCACCGCACACACCCCCGTTTGTCTCCTCCCCTGCAACCACCACCAAAACCTGCACTTGTAACAGATCTGTTTAATCGCCACCACCATTGCTAGTCAAAACCACTCTCGCTTTTTCTGTTTGATTTCAAGAAACACACCCCAACGAAATTAATTTCAAGAAGAATGCAAAAGCAATTGCACGGTGGTGGGACGGTGGAGGAAGACGGCGGCGACAAAGGAGGAAGTCGGTGGTGGGACTGTGGAGGAAGGCGGCGACGGTGGTGGCAGCCATGGTGGTGATGGTGGCAGCCACCATCGGTGCAGCTAGGGCAAACTGGAACACACTTAGGGTTTTTACCTTTTTTAAAGGGGTGGAGATTTTTTTTAATTTATTTATGTTTTTATTATTATTTTTTTTAAAGAGGGGTATTTTGGTCTTTTCACAGTCACTTAACTGAAAAAGTTAACCCCCATCCACTCTAGGGACCATGGGCGCAACAAAATCAAACTATTTTGGATCATCCTTGTAATTTTTGATTCCTAGGAACGAAAACCGTAATTTGGCCAAACCACAGGGACTATCGGTGTAATTAATTCTTATATTTATTTGAGAAATTCATCATGCAAGGTGCTCCCTTTATTAAGTTTTTGATGGATAAGAGGGGCTTTACCCAGCTCGTGAGGGTGTTACGAGTTTTTTGTTTAGGTTATCATTCACCATGCCTTATTATATCAGGTGTTAGAGTTGGCTGTCTGGGTTATTATTCATTGTGTTATATCATTTCATATGTAATCTGTAATTTATTCAGCTCTATGCCGGTTTATTTAAAGAAATTTATGCCTTTCAAAAAAAATTCAAAGTTTTATAAAACCTGAATAAAAAGTAATTAAAAAACAGCAATGTTCATCCTCCAATCAAAGTATGGATAAGGATTAAGGAAAATGTGAATGTGAGACCAAACATTCTAGAACATCCACCAATACATGAATTGTCTTTGTCTCTTTGATTAGACGTAGGGCGTTACCATAAATTTCTCCCATAACTTCAGATTACATATTATCCACGTAATCACAAATTTTGCTTTCATAAGTTTTGCTTTAAAATTAAAATGTATAACTAATAAATAAGTTACTCGTTACGTTACGTGTCATAATTATGTGAATTTAAGTTTTTTTTCATTCATCCTAACTATTTAATATTTTATTACTAATTATTTAATATTTTTTATTAATTCATAAATCTTCATTGCTATTTAATATTTTATTTATAATTATTAAATTTTTATTACTAAACTATTTAATATTTTCTTTATTCAGCCCTTATAAACACGAGTTTCTAACCTATTCTATACTATTACAAATCAAATTATCCATTTTTATTCACGCAAAGTATAAATTTGTAACTCTTCATTTCCTCATATCAACCCCTCCGGTTACATCTACTATCATGTCTAAAATAATTGAACCATCTGTCTATCCCTCCATGTTTCACTCTCACACCTTCAATCTCTCAAAGTAAGAGATGAGAGTTGGGGCTAGTGGTAAAAGAAGAGTTCTATAACCAAGAGTTTGTGATTTCTAACATTGCACATGAAAAATAATTGCCCTTAAAAAAAATTTCTCAAAGTAAATTTGATACTATGAATTATTCCATAAATATTTTTTAAAATTTTTTCATCTCAATCTACGTTGACATGAAATTGCCAAATCTATTTTATTTCATATATTTTTTTATTTTTTGTTAAATTAGTGTACTTTTCTCGTTAAGTTCATGTTGCCCGTCATCCTTATTATTAGAAAAGAGAAAAAAAATACATAATTTTCATTTTTACCGTCAAAGGGAAATTTGAAAATGTGTATATTATACTAATATAGTGATATTTAAATGAGTTATTTTACTTATTTTAAGATAAATATATAAAATATATTGTTATTTTATGAAAATGTACACTTTCAAAACCAACTTTTAGTGACATACCATGTTGTAGATGACTAAGACCTTACAAAAGAGAAGGCTATAAACAAAATCCAAGTATTATACGACACTATGATTTCTGTTACTTTTTCATTTCTTTTATCGTGAGCTAAATAAGTTGTTATATCATAAAACTTATACCATGTATTTTTTTAATTATTTTAAAAAAATTATCAACATCATAGGCGACCTTACACCACCAACACCTCCTTCCATAACCTATATTGTCATCAACCCCTTGAACAATCTTACCCATCCCCACCAGTCCACCACCACCCTCAACCGTTACCTCCATTGTCTTCATCCTCTATCTAAATCTCCATTCCCATTGTTGCCTCTATTTTATCCAAAAATATATTATCCTTAGAGTTAATTATACGGATGGTCCCTACGGTTTGGCTAAATTACGGATTTGGTCCCAAACTTTGGGAAATTACGGATTTAGTTCAAGAAAACTTTCAACTTTGTTTCAACATAACTTTCTCTGTTAGTGGATATGAAATGACCAATATACCCTTAACATTAAATAAATAAAAAAATATATTAATATGTCTGAGACCCACCACTTTAATATACTAGTCAAAATTGGGGGACACACCTTCCCCTTCTTCATCTCCACACCACCCCTCTTTTTTCTTCTTCATTCACGACAACACCACCACCACCAAAAACCAATGATTTTGAGACCGGACCGGACCGGCCGGTCGGACCGGTCCAACCGGGAACCGGTACCTCCGGCGGTCCGGTTGTGTACTCTAGGGCCGTTTTCGATATAACCGTGCGGTCCAAACGGTTTTCCGGTCGAACCGCCGGTCGGACCAGATTTGGCATTAAAAGATCGAAAAAAATCCCGATTTAGCATTCAAGATCGAAGAAGAATCGAGAGTAGAGACCAGATAATGATAAACGAGAGCAGTTATTCAATATCGTATGCTATCTGTAAAAAGTGTAAAGAGCTAGAAGAAGATGAATTCAGAGATGGAGAAAAGAGACTTAACAGAGAGTGAGGGCTGTAACTCTTGAACAAAGCGGCCTTCATTTTCAGTTTGGAATTTAGGGTTTAAAAAATGTTTCAATAAACCCCTTCTAAGTTATAGCTTTTAGCCTATTTTATCCCTCAACAATAATTACATACAATTCAACTCTAACGACTAATCTAACAAAAGTTATTTGATCTAAAAATATGTATAGAATTAAATTCTAATATAAAATTAGAACATTTTAACACTAATCTAGTATTTCTATATTTTTTTTAAATATTTATATATTTATAATGTCCTCCGGTTCTTAAATCCGGTCCGCCACCTTTAAGGCGTCCGGTTCACTGTCCGGTCCGGTTCTGAAAACATTGTCAAAAACTCGACGGCCACGCCAAATTACCACCGACCACCTGAACTCATGTACCGTATGAAACGTATGAACCGCCGCCCACAATACCCCAATCCCTCGATTTTTCGGCGACAAAACACCCCCGTAATCTGCTCCAAAATGGTGGAATTGATAGCCTAATATGACGCGACACCCACCATTGATATCCAAAACTGGCTAATCCGATTCCAACGACGAGTGTCATCATAGCAGCTACACTCCAATGTGAATTTATCAAACTACCCCCAATCGTCCCCAAATTTCGGCGACCTCGAAACCCAGCCTTAAGATACCTGGAACTCGACTTGAGCGTACCATGGTGTATATCCACCTCCGACGATCGTATTTGTGGTTTCAACTCCTAAGCCTGACAATGGGGTTAAACACAACAAGAAGTTCTGGTTAGTTGTAGACCCCCTGTCTTCGCTTTTCCGGCTAAACCCACCTGCATAACGACGAGAGCTTCAAACTGAGATGGGCGGCGGCGACATTGGTTCCCATGAAAGTCGGCTTCAGTTTGTGGGTTTTTTTGGGGAAGGTGACAGAACTGGTGGAGAGGACAGGAAAGTCGGATTCTATTGGCTGTGTTTGGTTCATCGGAGATGACCGAATGTCTGTTGGTCAGAGATGGCGGCCTGAAGTCTGGCTGGTGTTGGCAACCGGAAGTCCGGTTGGTTGGGGAGGATGAAGGGGTGAGAAAGATGAAGCGACGAGTGGTGTCCGGCGGTGGTTGGCGCACGGCGAAGGGAAGGGGGGTCGGTTGGGATGCTTCTTGCGCAAGGTAGGGGGAGGAGGCAAAAAGTGTACTAGGGTTTTGAGTTTAAGGATGTATTTATAATCCTCATAAATACAAGCTACACCTTTTGGGAATTAACACTTAATCCCCTAGTAATTAAATATTAATTACTTTTAATCCTTTATGCTTTACTAATTACAAATAATTAGTAAACCTCAGTCATTTAACATTTAACTCTTAAACGTTTAAACTTTTCGTCTTTTAATTATTTCACTACATAATTAATCACCAAATTAATTCGTTAAATATTTCACTAACTATTTATCCACCGAATAATAATAATGTTTACGACTAAATATTATTAATTACTCATTGTCCAAAGTGTAACTCTTTGGATCGTACCTCGATAGTAACGTTGATATTATCGATGATCGGACATCCAATATCCAACAACCATTTACAGGTCAACATCCGTACATACCTTAAACGCGTTTACATTATTCAAGTTTCCTGATTGACTTAATTTCATAAATTAGGTCATTAAAGTCTAACAAAATCCATGCATGACTACATTACACATTGGGTAATTTTGAGAATTCCCAATACACGTATGACCCAACTAATACAAACGTTGGTGATTAAATTAAATGTCCTGAATAATGTCTAAAGATTCATAACGCACAATCTTATGTTTATACATTCAATTTTAAGGTTTAAATTCCACGTTACATAAAATGATCCATAACGACATAATTCAAAGGTTTTATCGTATATCGTTATCTTTAAACGTACATATATGCAATTAAACATATCTATGACTTATACAACCCATGTTTGGGTGTTTTTCATCAAACTAGCTACAAATAGGGGTGTTCAAAGTCGGATATCCGAAAATTCGGATATCCGAATTTCGGATATCCCAAATTTTCGGATAGTGGATTTCACTATCCGAATCCGAATCTAAAATTTCGGATATCTGAAAATTCGGATACGGATTCGGATAGTGAAACAGATATCCGAAAATATAAAAAAAAATAAAAAATATATAAAAATAATAATTTTAAATTACAAAAATAATTAAAAACCTTAAAAAACATTAGAAAATATACATATAAAAATATATAAATATAATATATCGGGTTTTGATTCAAATTTTCTTATTTTTAAATAATAAAAATAATTAAAAATATATATAAATATAATATTTCGGATATTTGGATATCCGAACTATCCAAAATATCCGAAAATCACTATCCGAATCAAAATCCAAAAATTCGGATATCCGAATTTCGGATTTTCGAATAATTCGGGTTCGGTTTCGGATTCGGATTTTTTTGAACACCCCTAGCTACAAACTAGTTAACTATCACTTTAAATATGATTAAGAGCCTTAAACCAAGCTAAATCACCGTTTTGAACCGTAATCGAGATTGAACGCGCTAATGACCTAAATATCTACACATTTAATCACCTAATCACCTAACCACCCAACCCCACTCCCCTTGACCCATTTCGGCCGAACCCCTTGGTGGGCCCTCACCCGCACCATTTTTCTTCTTCCTTGATTTGTTTAGTACAAAGACCATTCCTTTATTAACATCAAGTCCCATTTCCATGACAGTTTATACCACTCCATCAGTCATTCAAGATTCAAATCACACTCTTCCTCCCTCGGACCTTACGGCTCAACACACACATACAACTTCATCCTTTATTCAATCTTCATCCAAGAATTCAAGAGATTTAAGTGCATTTCAAGATGGTTTAGCTAGGATTTGGAGCTTGGAACTTCCTTCTTCATCATCTTGCTTCGTTTCCTCTTTGTTGTAAGCTTAAAATCTTATTTTCTTTCTTAAATTTCCAAGATACATGAAATTTGGTTCATGTATGAAGTCACCCACCCAAAAAGTTGGTTTAACAAGTGGTTTAAGACATGGATCCAAACACTAAACAAGGTTTTCTTAAAAAAATGTATGATCCCTAGTTATGAACTTATATACAAGCTTTTATGTAAAAATAAACTCTTTAATAAAAAAAACTCAAAGTTTTCTTTAAAAGAAAAACTACTAAAAGAAAGTGGTTTAAAAAGATGTAAACATCATGGATCTATGGTTTGAACTAGTTTTTTTTTAAAAAGTGCATGTTCATACTCCATGAACACATGAAAAGTTTATATAAATCAAGGTGTCATATAAAATTATACAAATTTCTTTAAAAGAAAAGTTACTTGAAAGAGGTTATTAGTGATTTTTGGTTCATGTTATTAACGATGCAATTTATTGTTGGAAACATGAAAATATATGTAAATTCATGTATGGTTTATAAGTTATAGTAAAATATGCATGTTGGTTATGGATCATAACTTTAAACAAACCTTAAATACCCTAAAATTAACATATAAGTAAGTGTATAAAATGGATCTAACAAAATAAACCTAGTTGTGAAACTTGGACATTATGGACATATGAATTTAAGATCCATGCATATTTGGACTATAAAAGTTATGGTATAAACTTGATCTTGGACTTAAAACATCAATTTGGACATGATAAAGGATGTTATAAAAGATGGAAGTTTATAAAACTTAGACAAAAACTCTAGTTGGATTTATAGAAAAATAGATTTTCTCTTAAAAAGATATATGTTTTTTTTAAACTCATAAATAAGTAGATCACATACATATATTTATATATTTTTGGTGTTAAAATACATAAACTGTCGAGTTTACAAAACTCATAAAAATCAACTTGGTAAAAACCTAGTGAAATAGGTTCATATTTTAATTGAACGATAATTTGGTAAAAAAGGAATTTCTACATCTAGTTAAACTATATATATATATATATATATATATATATATATATATTTGATATTTATATAAAACCGTTCGAGAGACAAAATTGTCGTTTTAATACAATCGTCGAAGTTTTTGGGGATAAATATATATATATACACACACACACATATAACGTACATTATTTTCAAATATAAGTTCGAGACGTATTTAGACGTGTAATAATTCCCGAAGAGAAATATATAAATTTTATATATTTACCATTTGAGTTGAGTTACGACACTAATATACTTTGCCAATAGTTCAAACTAAATTAAGGACACTAATACCGTCCACGATCACATGCATATATATATATATATATATATATATTTGGCATAAATATATATTTTCGTCTAATCACCAACGGGTCGTCGAGTCGTCTTTTAAAACATGAAACATGACACTATCGAGTCACATCTTTTGGGTGACACCTTATACACATCCGACTTGTATGTTGGCATCACATCCTAGACCCTAAGGTGACCGTATTTGTTTTGGGCACGTACGGTAGGGTCGGTACTTTTACGTATCACATGGCAAATTGCTAGAATCATAACAAAAGCTCAATATGAGTTTCACGTCCCCTTTTTTACTTGCCTTGTAAATTTTGAGGGAAAAAAATACTCATAATCTTTTTTATATGGTAACAAGAAAACAAGACTCGACCCTTATGTTTACATGAGTTAGCACATAGAGCTCGTGAAGTCCCCTGTATCAACACGCTTATAACCATTAGCTAAAGATTAGCCTGAGATTCTATGGATAGTACTATTAGGATTGACACCCCATGTCATGGTTAGTCGCGCTAACTGGTGATCCACCTGGTCGAATGATTGCATAGTGTCTACTCACGTGCTCATGAGGTACGAGTGATGGGCAATACACATGTGTCCTGGTTTGGTTATGACTCATGTATGAACATATTTTTCGTATTCCTAGCTAGTTTACGAAGGGTCAAACACTACTTGTTTTGTTTATCATATATATAAAAATCATTTTCGTGCAAATGGTTCTGCAAACTGTATTCAGTTAAAACATGTGAACTCATCAACATCGCGTTGACATTTTAAGTATGTTTTTCAGGAAATTGAACGCGACGACAAGGGTAATCAATGTAGGAACATGCATGCACTTTGGATACATTTTGAGGGGATTTATCTTGTATAACCCAATACCGTTGGGTCATATTTGTGAAATCTTAACTTTTGTGTTTTGAAACAAATACTGTGGTTTGTAAACCTTAACTTTAAATTAGTATTCAATTTGTGTGTTTGCGTTTGCAATAATCATATGCTTTGATAAACCATGAACGTTACACTTCGTGATTCCTCCTTGGCGGGGTTTGACATTAGTGAAACAAGTTGAAAGTTTCTTCAAACTAAATCCGTAATTTTACAAAGTGAGGGACCAAATCCGTAATTTCACCAAACCACAGGGACCATCTGTGTAATTAACTCTTATCCTTATCTTCATCCTCATCCAAGGATGGAGGCAAGGTTTCAACACAATTTGTTTATTATTTCAATTCACTTAACTAAAAGGTTCAATTTGGGGTCTAAGATACTCCATTACCCATCGTCGACCACGCCTTATCGTCAACCACTAACCATTGCTACCTCACTCCTCACCACTCACCACCACCCGAGTCCTGTGCTCTAGCCGCGTGAATTTTTTAAACAATGGCCGTTTACATTTAGTTCAAAGTTTGATGCATCTTAATAAAAATTCATTTCATGTTATCAAACTATCAATTTCAGGTAAATTAATATATAAATATAAATTTTCACTTAAAATATTTTAATACTAGATCTTGATTTTACTAGTTGGATCTTCATGCCGACAAGTGACAAACTACTTTGACTATTGTTGCCTCTTGATTTAAAATTTCTCAAGCGTTCACACAACTCTTCGCTATCCGAAACATCAACCACAAGTCCACAAGGAATTTTCCTGGGCAAAAAGGTTGTTTGACGACAAACCCAATCAACTTTTTTGACATCTTTCCTCCAGGTCACCTTTTCTTTTTTCCCCTTTACATTAATGTCTTTTACATTGAAAAAAAATACTACAATTTAAATAATTTATAATAGTTAAAACATGACTTCAATTTATCAAGCATATCAATTATCTTTTATATTGTATTCATAACCACACCGATTGATCGGACCAAGAGCTGGCTTATGTAACGGTTTCAGTTGAGTACTTTTTAAGCGACTTGTTGCTGCACCGAATACCAGGGTTCAATCCTTAAGATCCTGCTAAGAAGAACAAACCGTTAGGCTCACCGCAGGGGAGGGTCCCCTGCGATCCATCTCCGGTGTGAGAATCAAGTAAGAGAGTCTTTGGGAAATAAGGTCAGGGAGTGTGAGAGTAGTATATTGCAAGAGCAAATTGGGAGTGAATGAATACATACCTGCTAGTGGTCTCTTATTTATAGTGTGATCCTTTGGGACACTGAGAGTGATTCTTGAAAGACCTTTACCTTCCTTTTCAGACCTTCCTGAGCTCCATTGACCAAGAGACAGTTTCTCGATATTGTAAGGGACACCCAAAATGGTGTAACTACTGGACTTCTACCTTTCCCAATACCTGCTTCGTCGAACCCTACCTTAGGGTTTGACTCGCTTTATCCTTGAATTGCAAAGTAAGAGGGTTACTGTTCTGGATCTAAGTCTCCTGCCCTTTCCTCATTCAAGTGATATTGGGAAGAGTTGCGCCGCCTGGAGACTTCAGGGTTTACTTCCCAATCTGGCACTGTTCCCTTGTGTGGTCTTGTCAATTTAGGTATCATTCAATTATCCAATGGTCTTTTGACTTATCCTTGGCTTGGCCTGCGGCCTGACCTTCTTAGGTCCGCTCTTTTGGTTTGCGTTTGCAAGTGGTGGTGTCCTTACGTGGTTAGCTTCCTAGAGCTACCCTCGTCATCACGACTCCATTTGAACCAGCCAGTTGATTTATTTATTCATTTACTACTTCGAACTATATATTTATATATTTTCATGTTTTATGTTTTGTTAACATTGTAATTCCACACCAAAATAATAAAAATAGTTGCATATTTATTTTAAATTAGTTATACATTTTTTTAATTTTAAATTAATTATTAGGTAATTCAATTTTTCAAACTAGTCCGACCATGGACCAGTAAGACGGTAGTTTGATGACTTATCCGGTTATAAAAACGTTGGTTTTTTCTTTTTTCTTTTTCATTTTGACTTTAGAATTATGATTAAAAATTTATAGTAAGAATTTATAATTCCTTTTGGAGATGATTTAACTTTTAGAACAGTATTATAGGCTTTTATAAAGTTAATTATGAATAATTTTTCTCTTAACTAAATTTAGAACTGTAATAAACTCACATAACAACAAAGTTTTTACGATATAGTGATTTTATGATGTCAAAAAAATCAAAATAACAAGCTTTTTTTTGGAAGTCAGAATTATATAAAAGAAACCAACTTAGCAAGAAGCTAGGAAAACAACAAAGAAAAGAACAAGAAACCAACAGAAAACTAAATTTTGAATACATACCAACTATCCCACTCAATATGCCCAATAACCGATCTATTCTTCACCCAATGGAAGCTTGTACTCTTGAGGCCTTAAAGCCACTTAATCGAAGCCCGCTTGTTACCAAAAACAACACCATTTTTCAATTTTCAAATACTCCACATAGCCGAGTAAACATAACAAGCTTTTTAACCATAACATTTAGAACGTAACTAGCAGGTGTTACCCGCGCGTTGCGGCGAGGCACGCTTTAAGTCGGTTCGGTTTCGAACATAAAAACGTTAACAGAAAAAGCATCTAGCGATGATATCTTCGATTATCACAAAAAGTCACGTATAAATAAAAATGTCAATTAATGAAAAAATAAAACCGTGTGAAACCATCACGAAAAATAAAAACCATAAAAATAAAAACCGGTGAAAAAAAAGTTATAGAAAAGATAAATCAAAAACTAAAATTAAAAAACGACAGGTGTTTTACATCAATCGAAAACAATAAAAAAATAGCAGCGTGGGTTCAAATAATACGGATAACGGTACCGATGTTGTCCATTAGCTATCGTTTCGGTTCGTGAATGCACTGGGACTCGATATCGTTTACGAATGAAAAGAAAAAGTTTATTTGCGATGGTCTCGTCACACAAATGTTGCATGATGTAACCCAAAAAACAAAGTTATGCTTTACATCGACTGAAAACCAAATAAACGAACAATGATACTGTTTCTGATAATACCAATACCGGCAATGATAATGTTCGGTCATTATCGGTTCGTACCGGAATGATAACTTTACTCGCTATAGCTTAGATAAAAAATACTCGTTTTTTAATTAACAAACGAAAAATAGTTGCGTATTCCGTTTTCTCTTTAAATTAACAAACGAAAGTTATTTTAGAAAACTGAAATAAATAAAAAAATTAAACGGGTTAAAAACGTATATTATATAAAGTATAAGAAGTTAAAATAAAAGCTAAAAATAAATGATAAACTTACTGTACACGCCACTTCCGTAAGTAATATAAAATTTAAATAAATAAAAAACAAAAAAATGAAAACCGAGGGAGTGGGTTTCGAACCCACATCCATTGATTCAACAAAAAAGTGACTAACCAAGCAAGCTAGAGTTATTTTATTGTTTTATTTCTAAAACAAACATATATATATATATATATATATATATATATATATATATTTATTTGAAAATAAGGCTGAAACAACTTCTACTTTACGCATGAATCGTTACCGTTTTGGTTTTTTTAAGTACTTAAATTAAGTTTTATGATTTATTTTGTAAAATCCACGTAGACAAAAGTGAGGTGTCTAGGTGGCTGATGGCTGGGTAAGGACTGACCGGTTGAGTCTTGAGGATTAGGTTGAACCAAAGGATAGATGTAGTTGGTGAAAAGAAAATATTAAATTTATTTAAAGTGATTTTACTTCTATTTTAACAACTTTTTTTTACTGATAAATACTATTTAAATATGCACATGTAGGATTTAAACCATGCCATTTTTACGAGGGACAATCATCAATGCTACTAGGCCACAAGATCATACGCAAGCGATTTTACTTCTTTTTAAAGCAAGCAATGGCGAAACTTGAATAAAAACGCAGGGGGAAATTTTTTTTTCCTATCAGGGGGCCGGAACTTAATACCTATAAAATTTTCGGTCGAATACGTATAAATTAACACTTGTGAGCGAAAACGAGGGGCACTAAACTTCTCCCTTAAAAGTAAGTATATCATTTCACATGTCAATGTAAGTTATAATTTGAAGAAAAGTATAAGATTTTCACATACTATGACAGTCCATCTTATTCCATAAAATAAGGATGAAATTTAGGAACTAACTTCTTTTACTCTATATTCATGGACTCAGTATTCACTTCCTGTTTTTTGTTTGTTTTTTTTTTTTTTTTTGTTGTGAGTGGAGGAAAAAGAAATAAATTATTAAACAAAGAATAAAAGAATATTATTTTATTAAATAGAGATAAAAATAAGGAAAGGGATAGAGAGAGTTTTTATAATAAGAATAAAATTTAAAGATAAATGTGATTTTTAGGTAAATTATACGGATTAAGATATGAAACCCATTGTGAATGCTCTATATGCACACATAAAGGGGGTGGCAAATGAGACATGTATTGGTAATTTCGGTTTCATATATGATTATAAAACCGTGTCTCATGAGTCATGCATGGTCCAATAATCCGTCGGGTATTGGATATACCCGTTAATTTGTTAAAAAATGTCCGTTGGAATTTTCAAGTACTTTTCTTTTTCTAAATTTTCTAATTTTTGTATAATTTATGTTTGTAACAAATTAAAATATGATAAATTACATAAATATAAGCATCACCATAAAATTTTTAGAAATATCTAAAATATGTAGATTTCATAATGATATATATTTCAAAATATAAGATTATACTTCATAGCATACAAAATATAAATAGTATCATCAAATACATATCCTAAAACCAAAGTTAATTTTGTACGTAGTGAAGCTACTAAATTGAAGCATTACTAGACAAGGGTGAAGAGAAATAAAAATAAAAAAAACAAAAATTTTCGGGTATATGGTTTCAACTAATAGGGCCAGGTATCACCTAGTCCCATAGCCATCCAATATCCGCCAGAAATTTTAAAACTGTTCCTCTACCTGAATACCCGTCACGGATGTTTCGGATTTGGGTTATTTTTTGTCATCCTTACTTATCATCCTTATATACATATAAGGTTTTGAAACCAAATTAAACATTTTATAAGAATTATTATTCGTAAGTAATTTCAAATACATAAATGAAGTTTAAACACGTATGCTATGCATTCAAATTTTACCTGTTAATCTAAAAGGAGTGGTCATAAATACTAAATAGTTTTATAATTCTTAATGTGTATTTATATATATATTTCTCTTTTTGCAATTAATAAAAAAAAAAACTAACATCAAAGGTCAGCAACGGCTTGGATATGTCGTTTCAACTAGAAACGGTGGAAGTAAATAGATGAACGACGTCAACACCACCATTTCGACTTTTCCTTTGCTGATGTCGCGTTCTTATCCATTTTCAATTACGTGACAAATACCAACTTGCAAAGAATGGCAACAATTGTGGGCCTTGTGGCTAATTAATTTAATAAAGAAGATTTAAATATTTTTGTTATCTGGACTTGCAAAAAGTGAACGTTAAAAATTATTGTGTTAGTTGTGTACAACTGTAATTCTTTAACACTAAGGTTTGTGTTTTTTAATTAAATTTAAAAGGGTAACACTCTTACGGTATCGAATGAAAACACTTACTTTGGAAGGACGACCTCTGACGCCAATCCTCACCAAATGTAAGAACCATATAGCCTTCCCGAGCTTCGGCTTTGGAACCACTCATACCCTTCTCCGGAACTCAAGCTCAAGACATCATACATCACATTGGAGCTCAAGTGCTAGACCCATACTACTCAGGAGCTTCGGATGCAGACAAGGATTTATTCAAATCAGGACATTAGTTGAAACCAAACTCACCTTCGAAATATGAGCTATAGAGCGTGCTGAAAGGCAGAGATGCATGCAGGGAGTGCTTCAGGCACGATACGATCCAATGCTGACATATTTTTTGTTGTATAACCAACACCAGAGAATACGGACAATCAATAACAATCAAACGATTTCTTTATTGAATATGAACGAATTGAACATACAAAGTAAATAGAAAGTGAAATTATAGAATGATTGAATGGAATGAATCATCTCTAACTCTAAGCTTTTCCCCTTTTCAACTAATCAAGAAGCTGCTAACAGAAATTAACAAACTAAGAACTAGTTGCCCATGATTAGTCCCTCATCATTGGCTAACATACAATTACCCCCTAAACTTATATCACTTGATTATTTTGACTTTACTTTTAACAATCTCCACCTTAAAGTCAAAATTATGACTTTATCCAACGCCAAAGACTTTACACAAAAATCAAACTTTGGACCAGACAAAGATTTAGTAAGCATGTATGCAAGATTGTCACTTGTATCAATATCCTTGACACTCACTTCCTTTGAATTAACCACATCCCTTATGAAGTGCAACTTCACATTGATATGCTTAGATATCTCTTGAAACATGCTAATCTTAGACAATTGGATTGTCCCCTGATTGTCACAAAACACAGTTGCACCAGTTAACTGTATTCCCAGTTCAGCAACAAACCCTTTTTAACCATATGGTGTCATCTTTATTCTTAACGTGCATTGCGTGTTGTAAAGACATGTCATAAATGCGCGTCATAAACAGATGACACACAAATGCATGCCATCTTCATTCTTGACAGGGCCTTCCTTGACATGGTCCGGCGTGTCATCTACCCTCGTTTTTGACACGCATTGCGTGTCATTAAAGGTCTATTTTCTAGTAGTGCATAAAGCTTCTCTAATAACCTCTGTCAATGCAATTTATTCTGCCACTTTGGTAGACAATACTAGATGTTGCAATTGAGATTTCTAACTCACTACATGCGAAAACGAAATAGAAGCAGTATTTTACTAACAAACATAGATTCGTACCTTTGTCTAAACAAATCTAACCCAAAAGTTTCATAATAAGAAAGAAAACCTGGATCGAAGACAAAATAGAAGTAGCATTTTACTAAGAAACACAGATTCGTACCTTTGTTTAAACAAAATCGAACACAAAAAATCCAAAATAAAAAAGAAAAACATAAAAATCAGATTAGTAGAGAGAGTATTAGGGAAATAAATAAGGAAGAGTACCTGATCATCGAAGAAAATAGGTTACCTCCGTGGATGAAGAGGAGGAGACGTAAAGAGAGTATTAAGGAAAGAAAGAGTTCTAAAGAGAAATTAGGGTTTAGGAAAGAGAAATGGCGTAAAAGCAAGGACGCATGAGATGTAATGGGCGGGAAAAGCAAAGTTTTGGTGCTTTGAAATTGCGACACGTGTCCTCAAAGATATTGCTTTATTAGGTTAGATAGGGTTTAGGGTAAATGCATGTGTTAGCATATGATTTAGGGTTAGTGTGTTGGAAATCAGGCCCCAAAGACATGAATTTTAATCTCAAAGATCGACTATTTATTGATAAAACTCAACTTACACTTTACAATTAATCCCTAACGATCTATTTATAATAAACCCTATGCTAATCCTAACCCAACTCAAACTCAATTAAATAATCAAATAAATAAATAAACTTACTCCTAGTCTAATACGAACTCAACCAAACAATTAATAAATTAATATTAATAATTATCTTTTAATCAATATTAGATCCTTCATTCTCCCCCTTAATCTTGATTTGCACCTCCTAGATCTTGAATTCTCAGCAAGACCCGTAACTTTCAACACAATCATGATATTCACAATCACGATCTTCATTTTTTTTTATCAATAACGTGAATCACTCAGGTCTTTCACACCAACTTGAATCACCCAAGTTTAATCACCTTCAAAACTTTCTTCTACACATGTGTCGTACCTTCATTCCCAATTTGAATCACTCAAATTCTTCGCCCCGTTTCACACGGTCTTCAATCTTGTCTCACACAGAATCTTCGCCCCCGTTTGATCACTTGCTGATCATAAATCTGCCTTGGTTACTAATCAATCTATCATGGATTGGCAACCACGTTCCTCACCGGTATCACACCGTACCACCCTAAATCGCACAGGTAAACACTTTTCAGATCCCTACACTCTTCGCGAGTGATTGATCTTTCACTCAATCTGAATCACTCAGATCGATATCTTCCTTGGCTGACTCGCAAAACCCTTCGTTTGGAACTTCACAGTCGCTTTCACAGTTCGAGCTCTAACGGGTCGAATTTCAGCAACTTCGTAATAGACCGTCGCCCCAAACACACGAATTTTGATCTCAAAGATCGATTGTTTATTGATAAAACTCAACTTACACTTTACAATTAATCCCTAACGATCTATTTATAATAAACCCTATGCTAATCCTAGCCCAACTCAAACTCAATTAAATAATCAAATAAATAAATAAACTTACTCCTAGTCTAATACGAACTCAACCAAACAATTAATAAATTAATATTAATAATTATCTTTTAATCAAGATTAGATCCTTCTTAGTGTTTAAGGTTAGGATTAAGTTATGTATTATAATTATGCATGAAATTACATAGTTTGATTCACCATTTGTAAACTCAAACATCAAACTTTATTTTACTGAACTATAACGGTGTATTAAATCTACACACTAGATGCACTGTTATAATGATTTTTGATGCATTATTGTAAATATGTGCATATGTTGGTCAATTTTTATAAAATTTCATGTGTTGGCTATTTTGACGCATCAAAATTCCGTGTATTGCTTAGCTTTTGTAAAAGCCTCATGTTGTGTTTGTAAGCTTTTATAAAGTTTACCATGTGTTGGTCAACTTAGATATTTTGATCGTTTGATGCAACAAAAGTCTATGGTAGTTCTGTTTCTAGAGTATAAACCTTTGCATCAAAATGCCTTATAACAATGTATCAAACATTTTATTTTGATGCACTCTTGTTAATCTTTGTGTCAAAATGCACTACGATTATGCATCAAATTGTGCAAATTTAACGCACCTTTGTAATATTTTTCAATGACATTTGTAACCTTGTACATCAAACTTTGAGTTTGATAGACACTTGCAATGCATTTTGATGCTACATTGTAATTAGTTTAGGTTTCGAGTCATTGCCCCCCCAAGGTAAGGTGGGTGATGCCTCTTAACCCTACAACCAACATAGCCCTTTGACATTGTATTTTGAGTTTAATGCACATTTGTGATGCATTTTGATTAGGGGTACCAATCGTGTTGGGTTAGTGGATTGGTGAGTTAAATTGTTGAAGCGAACATGACTCATATATTTATTTGTGTCAAAAACATCAAACCTAACTCAAACACACTTTAAATCATGTAAGCTGAACATAACATGTTTATCTCATTTATCTAATTAAGTCAAACGGGTTGTAAATAAGTTGTAAACGTGCTAAACGATTTGGTATATTGCAACAAATGGCTAAATGGGTCATAAACGGGTTGATGGATTTTACTTGTTTATCTAAACTTGTTAAACAAATCAAACCAGATACAACCCATTTAATTAAATTGGTCAGTCGTATACAACTCACTTATTAAATATATTAAATATGATAACCCCAAATTGGATTATTTACTTGTCACGCTTGTGTGTTGTTTCGGGTCGAGGGAGGAATTATTAGCCATGATTATGATGTATTATTATAATCAACATTACATCAAATTATTAAACTCTATTAAAAATGTCATTTTTTATAAAATATTAATGAATTTTCTTGTGTAATGTTTTAATAGAACTAAAGTATTAAAAACATGTTGGGTTAAAAGTTGAGAGAAACTATATTTCTTAAAATTAAATCAAAAGTTGAAAAATAAGAAGATAAAAAATCATGTAATTGCTTTTTCTAACTATTCTTTTACATTTTCATACATATTTAATTTTTATCATAGAATCAACCTTCACATTAATGCAGTGTAATTAAGGACGGAATTTCATCCTAGACTTTAAAACTTAGGGTGTAAACGAGCCGAGCTGCTTGAGAGTATCGAATTTATAAAACAAAACGAGTCAGATTTAAACGACCATTGCTCTCACGTTCCCTAAATCATCTAGTCACCACCAATCGTATCATCGCTAAAACCTATATAGTATCATCTTTGGTTTGTTGATGCCGACGTTGGAGTGAAGCCAATTGTTTCATCGCTAAAACCTAAATTGTATCATCGCTAAAACGTAAATCGTATCACAACAACTGCAAGTTCCTAAAATTCAATCAAACCTAATTCCTAAATTCCATCCTAGTAGAAGAAACCCACATTTGTTCATTCGAGTGAAGCCGCTTATTCGCCCATGTCAATGTTGGAGTAAAGGCGATCTTTAAAGGTTCGCTCGAGTTGATGTTGATTTTGGAGTGAAATCATTGTTTGTTGTTGTTAGAGAAATCCATTATTGGCCTTCATTGATTGTTTATACTTTATTTTTACATGCTCTATGTACTTCATTTTGTTTGATTCATTAATCAGAGGATGTTGTTAAGGCACTAATGTTTTTATGATTTGCTGAATTGCAGTGTCAGAGGCAAACAAACGAGCTCAACCCGAGCTTTGGTTCATTTTGGCTCATTAAAAGAGCCGATCCCGAGGTGGCAAAGCGACATGAGCTCGGTTTTAAAATACTTAACGAGCCAAGCTTGAATATTATTAGGCTCAGGCTCGGTTACACCCCTATTTTTAGAGGAAACGTTGTGAAGAGATGTTTATCTAATTTTGCTCTATATAGTGTTAGAGAAAACTATATTTAGTCTTCAAAAAAGAAATTGTTATTTTTACTCATTTCCTTTTATCATTCTAAACTATCATTATTGTTGAATATAAACTAGAATTAATTACACATATAGTTACTATGATTTGCCCAAATTGCGACTTTGATCCTTAATAATAAGAAATTACAAATTTAGACCAATAGTTTTCAAAACCGTAACACGTTTAATCTTTAAAATGGATGGACGTTACATTTTGTTGTTAACTATATGTTAAATGACCAAAATACCTTTAATTAAAAATAAAAATAAAAATTTAAACTCCCATGGACCTAAACCAAAAACAAACAAAAAACTTAATATATTAAATTGGTGGGCCCCACTATCTTAACCCCCTCCCCTTCTTAACTAGTACCGCTGGAAAATCCAGAATACCGACCACTATACTGTCGAAAAATCCAGAATATTGACCACTATACCGTCCAAAAATCAAGAATACCGACAACCACCCCTAGAAACCTGCAACTCGTCGGAATACACTTGAAATCACAAAGTAAACTCACCGACAATCTTATCCACCACTGTAACCCCCCCTCTCTTTCTCGCCTGATCGCATATCTGGTCTAAACCCCTCTTCTATTTCAGACAATCGTTTTTTCGGTGACCTATACTTCTTCTCCCCACTGTTTTTCCGGCCCTTCCCACCTCAACACCGTATCTAGAATTTAGGCCATCACCATGCCTACTAACACGACTTCGTTTCCCCATCTCCTCACCACATATCTCAAACCTTCACGTGAAACCTGCCTCAAAACATTGCGGTCACCCCCTTCCTTTCCTCCATTTCCTCGTTAACCACCACTAATGCGAACACTAGTGAAAACCGCCTAGATATGCAACTCTTGGCCAGAAACCTTCGCCGGGAGAGATTGATAGACTATGCTCGGGATGAGCCGATTACTTCATGAGAGGGGATAGGCGATTAGGGCAGGCCCTGTAGATTTAATTAATCAGTTATCAGCTTATATATATATATATATATATATATATATATATCTATTCTAATAAAAAATTAAATAAGTGGACACATGTCATCATCACATTCCACCTAACAAATTTTTTTCTCCTAAAATCACATTTACATCAACTATTCAATCTTTTCATATTTAGCTCATTTTTTAAAAAATAACATAAATAAACATTTTACCAATTCAATTTACCATTATTATCATTGATTCAATTTTTTTTAAACTATCATCAAAAGTAAATATTTTAAAAAGTCAATAATTAAAAAATAAGATATTTTAAAAAAGCGAGTTTTTAAAGTTTTATTATTAAAAAAATGAGTTTTTAAAATTTTATTATTAAAAAAGCAAGATATTTAAATTTTACATATAAAATTTTAAAACACTACTTTTGTATTTTAAATAAATATCTTTTAGAATAAAGTTTATTGATATTTAATTAGTAGTTTTTAATTAAGTTTGATATTTATTAAAAATAAATTTTTGATTTTGAAATTTTAATCGTTAGTTTTTAATTAAAGTTAAGAAATTTATAAATATTTATTTTTAAAATTGTATTATAATTTAAACTTTAATTTTTATTTATATGACGAGATTTTTTTAAAAAAAATATATATGTTTGGTTTCAATTCTAATTTATTAGTTTTAATTTTTTTCATATTTAATTTTGCAATTTTAAATTTAAATTGTGTCGATATATTAAGGTGTGCGATTTTTAAATTTTGAAGTTTTAAAAATTGAATTTAAAAGACGATATATTGTTGAAATTAAATTTTATTTGTATTTTTTATTTTAATTTTAAACGAGAGATTAAATATTAAAAGTTTAGCGAGATTTTTCGTACAAAAGACGAGATTTAAAAAAAATAATTTAACTTTGATACGCAAATTTAATTACAACTTTAATATTTGTAAATATGTTACAATATCAAGGTTAAAGTTTCTACAAAAATACAGATAGAATTTCAAAAAACTAATAAAATGGAGAAACTTCGATTTCTTTGACTCCTTTATACTGGCTTCAATCAAGTTCGCACCGTTTGTGACCTTTTTTTCAAACGGTTTTGGCTATTTTGTGTTTTCAGTCATTGAGGAAAAGAAACTCTATTCTTTGTTACATTTAGTGAGTGTTAAGCATGGAAAAGTTACCAATACCATGTCAAATGTTGTATACAATGAAGTATTTTCAAAGTTTTTAAATCATTATTGAAAGGTTTCATTTTATATTTAATTTAATGTGTTATAAAAAGTACACCACTTATGAAATATATTTTCATGTATATTTTTTTTTATTGCTCTCATCCATATAATCTTTAACATTTAACAAAATGGAAAAGTTACCCATACAATATCAAATTTGTATAAAAAAATGTGTTAAGATATTTATCACTATAATATTAACGTTTCACCCCGTGTAACACAGAGGGTTAAAGCTAGTTTTTTTATTAAAGAAGGAGTGGGGTCCATAGAGTTTAAGGTTTTTTTTACTTTCTATAAACTTAAGGGGCATTTTGATTATTTTTTAAAAAATTAACACAAAAGGTCACAAGCATCTTATTTGGGGACCATCCTTCTTATGCATAGCAAACTCTTGGTCTAAATGTGAATTTGCAAGTACCTTTCCCCAATTAGAACAACGTGTATAACTCATAACATAGTGCATCTAATTTTGTGTACACTGATGCAAAAACAATGTGTAACTAATTGTTACAAATATCAATATTTCTAAAATTCACATATGTTCATGTGCTATATCCAAATCATTCTTCTTACTGTTTATTTGGGGACCATCCTTCTTACTGTTTGTTACCAAAAGAAATTAAAGAATCCTTTTCTACAATAACCAATACTACATGTAAATACAAAAAAAGAAACAAAAATATTTGAACGAGTATGCAAATTTGGTAATTTTTTTTTATCATAATACATAAACTTCTTTGATTTTATTTCTAAATTCTATAACAATATTAATGTAAAAAAGTAATAAAAATAATAATAAATTTCCTAAGATATGCCCATAACCATCGTGACTATCTATGCTAGGACCTCGCACACGTCGTGCCTACACCTCTCGACATTTCACCTTCAATGAACACACAATAACTATCCCTTCCTCGGTTACTCTTATTGAATCTCCTACCATTTTCAGCCACCCTTCATCGATCCTTACATTACTATACCACTCCCATAAAGTTCGGGTTTTTTTTTCAAACTGAGGCATTGATTATATAGAGACCTTCAGCCCAGTTGTGAAATCAACCACTATACACTTGGTCTTTTTTATTGTTTTTTCGCAGGGCTGGGATATTTGGTCGGGTGGATGTCAACAATGCTTTTCTCTACGGTGACTTATTTGAGATTGTCTTCATGGAACAACCTCCTAGTTTTGTTGACTCCACTCAACCTCATCATGTCTGCTTGCTGTAGAAGGCTATCTATGGTCTTAAGCAGGGCCCTAGGCTTGGTTTTCCATGCTTTTTAAATCCCTTTTAGCACGGCTTTACTCAATGTATTTCCGACACATCATTATTTGTTTATTGTCATGGCTCGGTAACTTGTTATATGCTTGTTTATGTAGATGATAGTTTCATAATCAAGAGTTCCTCCACTTTTGTCTCATATGTAATTCAGCAATTACATTCTCAGTTTCATCTCAAGGATTTAGGCACATTGAGTTACTTTCTTGGGATTCAGGCTACCTTCTCTAACGACATATTACATCTATCTCATAAGGTATTTATCCGAGCTCTTACAACACACATGTCTTACTCATTGCAAACCTCTCTCCACCCTGGTTTCACTGGTCTACAGCTCTCCCCCCATTATGACGTTCCTGTGGATAATCTCTCATTATATTGGAGCACAAGTTGAGCATTGCAGTATAAGGGTGTCAATCGTGTCGGGTTGGTGGGTTAACAGGTTGAATTATGCAACCCGAACCCGACCCATATTCTTATTCGTGTCAAAAATTTCAACCCTAACCTGGATACACTTAAATTCGGGTCAACCCGAACCTGACCCGTTTAACCCATTTATCTAAATCAAAATCATAAAAATATTAAATCCAAAATCTAATTCATTTAAGTTAAACAAAAAATTAATTGATTAATTATCTCAAAAAAGGAAAAAAATAAAAGTTTTGGTATAATTCAGTTCCTTTATAGTAAACACTAAATAAAAAAGTAAATGAACAGTCGTTTCTATAATGTGAAAAATAAAAATAAAAAATTTTGTAACCTAAACGGGTTAACGGGTCAACCCGTTTTTAAGTGTGTCAACCCGACCCCGACCCGTTTATTAAACGGGTCAACCCGAACCCGACCCGTTTTTTAAAACGAGCTGAAATGGCCAACCCAAAACCTGATTATTTTCGTGTCATGTTCGGGTTGTGTCAGAAATTGACACCCCTATTGCAGTATTTGGTTTTACGAAATATGAGATTATCAGTTCTGTTAGTAAGGTCTCTCAATTTCTTCAGAAACGTACCGACAGACACTGGATTGCGGTTAAACACAGTTTACGGTTCCTTTAGGGTACTCATACCCATAGAATATTTCTCGCTCCTTACACCGATTATTCATAGTTATGTTGATGCTGATTAGGCTGGTCACCCTAATGATCGACACTCTACTAAAGGATACTATGTTTTTATTGGTGATAATCTTGTTAGTTGGAGTTCCAAGAAACAACACACCGTTGCTCGCTATAGTACCGAAGCCTAGTATCAAGGTCTTGTGAGTTGCGTGTGCGTACGAATTGTGCACCTACGTTTTGGTGTGATAATCTTGGTGATACTTTTTTGGCCACTGGTCCTGTTTTTCATCAGCGCATCAAACATCTTGAAATAGATTTACATTTTAGCTCCTTCAGGTTCGTTATGTTCATATCTCGCATCAACTTGCGGCGGTGGCGGACGCATGAATTTTTTTCATGTGTCGGAAAATTTCGGTGTTCGGATGTCTATAAAAGGGATTTTCTATCGATCGGGTTATTGAAATTTTTTTGCTGGATTGAGTCGGGTCATCAAACGTATTGAGTTAGGTCATTGAAATATTTGAGTTTTTGAATGTAGATATATGTTTTTTATATTCGGTTCACAAATTCATATAATTAAAACTTTTACCATATTCCTAAATCTAAAAATTTTAATCAGCAAATCTATAGAATAAACATGAAACATTCAATTAGTAAATAACTAACAAATCTAACATAGCAAATTCAAATATCAATCTATAAACTAAACATTAAACATTCAATTACCAAAATCAATATTCATATAATTAATCAATAATCTAATATTTTAATAAATAATATAGCAAATAATCAAATAATAAAATAAAATTTAGAGTAAAAGTTCAAAAAAATATTTAATTTATTAGAGAAAAAGTTCAAAAAGTATCTAAATTTGGGTTGTTTGGGCTTTTGATACCGAATTCAGGATGGTGGAGTCGCAGCACTGAATTACATTCGATGGAGAGGGGGAGAGTTTGTGAAATACCCATAAAACTCGTAAATCATAAATAACAATAATAAATTATTATAAAAATTATTGTTTTGAAATCTTAACGAATAATGACAACAAAAAGGATAAGTTGAAAAAAAAATGATTATTAAGTATGTATAAATAAAAATATACCAAAGTTTTATAAAATAAAAGATATACTAATCAATTTTTTATGAGATAATACTTTCATACTCAAATTGAGATATAATATATATGTATGTATTGTACTAGCCTAGAAAAGAAAAAAAAACGACAACAACATTAAATGAGGTATATAAAGTCTTCTCTTCTCCCAAAACAAAGCAATAAAATACACTCTACAAACTATCGAAGAAGAAGAGAAGACCCGGCTTCGTCACCGGCCACGTGACCGGCCATCACCTTCGCCCCCTTAATCGTTATATTCACAATTCCTCTTCACATCAAAGGCGACCGATCACCAATTTGAGCAAGATTGGCTACTTCCTCCTTATCGTTTCCTTTGTCTTTCCATTTGGTGCACTCATACCGGAAGTGCCCAAACTCACCACACTCGTAACACCTAAACGAGCTTCTATCTCTACCTCCATAACCCCTTCCACGACCTCTACCGGATCCATGACCTCCTTGATCATTCCTACTCTTGCCAATAGACCATCCTTCTTGGTCTTCAACATTCTGACTACTTGTACTTGCTAAGAGTAACTTACTTTGGTCGTTTTCTTCATGCTCACCAAATCCTTTCAATCTTTCCTCAAACGCCTTCATCCTTCCAACTGCATCTTCAAACAACATCTTGTCTATATCAGAGTATTGTTCGACAGAAGCTATGAATGGTAAGAACTTCTTAGGTGATGAGTTCAACAGTTTCCTCACTATCACCCGATCCTTCAAAACAGAACCAAGAGATCTGAACTTGGCCCTTACCCCACTTAACTTTCCCGCAAACATATCCACATTCTTGTTTTTCTTCATCTTCATAGCTTCCAATTCAGCCCTCAAAGTTTGCAACCTAGCCTTCTGAACCATCTCTGCTCCTAGATGTAGGATTTTGATTGCATCCCACACCTCTTTTGCACTTTGATACTGAGCAACTTGCATTAGAATATCTTCAGGAAACGTTTGAAAGATCATTGCCTTAGTAGTAGTCACCTTCTTTTCTCCTACTTCTGTTCCTACTGCTGTAACCACCACTTCCCAAAGACCATAGGCCCTTAAGATCTGCTCCATCAAAATTGACCAGGTGGTATAATTTGTTTCGGTAAATTTTGGACACTGAAGTGCCACGTTCCCCTGCTCACGTACCTGAACCAATGCTTGGTTTGGATCTCCCATTCTTTCTTTTCCTTCTTCCTACTTCCTTCTTTCTCCTACTCCTTCAATACACCAAGAACAAGAGTTCTTGATAGCCTTCTTAACAAGATAAATCTTGTTCTTCCTTTTCCTTCTTTCAATCAAGGTTCTTGATTGTCTACTAAACAAGAAAAGTTCTTGTTTTTCCTACTCCTTCATTCAACCAAGAAAACGGGTTCTTGATTACCTACTTAACAAGAAAAAATTTCATTGTTCCTTCTTACTTGCTTCCTTCAATCCTTCTTTGAAAACATGTCCTTGTTCTCCTTCTTAACAAGAACAGTCTTTACTCCTTCCTTCAAACTCGGCTAGCAACTCATACTAATAAAAAACCGTTGCTTGCTATCCTCCTTCTTCCTTCTCTCACAGTACCAAGAGCTTAACGCTTGGATACCAATTGTTGGTCTTGCTAATTACATTTAAACGGACCCAACCCCCCAAGCAAACACCCAAGCCGTAACCAAAAGAGAAAAGAAAAGGTTCACGGCTTTGATTTGGAAACAAGAACAGAAAACATAAACTTGCTAATAATTATTATTCCACCTTCATGCTATTTACAACCATTTAAATAACCAATCAATCCTAATCCTAAACTTACTAGAAACCTTCAAAGATAATTCAAATAAATAAAGATAAATACCAAACAATAATTAAATATAAACTTCCTAGTGTAATACTAAACTTGCAAACCAATCTATATCCTTCCGATCACAAAATTACGGCTTCATGTTCCCTTCCTTTCCAAGTAATCGGCCCAAACATCCTACTCTAATTCTAATCTCCTTTAATTCCAAAAGTTCCAAACACCTTTTTGAATTTTCATATGTGAACATAACGATTAATTTCCAACATATAAAGTCTTCTCTTCTCCCAAAACAAAGCAATAAAATACATTCTACAAACTTTCGAAGAAGAAGAGAAGACAAGACCCGGCTTCGTCACCGGCCACGTGACCGGCCACCACCTTCGCCAGATTCCATCAATAAGATCATGCTTCGAGCCCCACCCATCACTTGAAACAAAGGAGCCACCAGCTACCCTACTCAGTAGCAGTGGCGGATCCAGGAATTTTTTCTAAGGGGTTCACTGTTTTTAGATGCTCCAATTTCATAGGGCCGAACATAAAAAAATTCGGTTCGGGTCGGGGCGGCTCAACCATTTTGGTTGCCTAAAGCAAAGAAAATTTTTTAGGCCCTTTTCCAATTTTTTTAAGTTTTTAGTTATGATTTTCATTTGACATATACTAATAAGGAATAAGATTCTAATCAAGTTTTATCAAACAATCAATTTATCTAATCAACTTAGCAAATTTAACAATGAACCATATGAATAGCAATTAACAGTGCATAAACCAATGAACCATAACAATTACAATCAAGTATTAGCAATCATAAGGATTTTGAAATAAGTAGGGTGGGGGTAACTTCTAAGCAATGAAAGAAAACAACTAACCTGATTACAACCAGGATAAAGAGGAACAAATACACTGCGAGCTTGGCAATCCTAAAGTTTCTGGAGATTTCATTTTCTTCAATGTCACCTAGATAAGTATTGGTAGGTTAGCAAAATGAAACTTACAACATGGAATTATAGATGGTGATCGGAAGTGTTAGTAAGAACAAGAAACCAATGCCCATCACAAGAAGCAGAAAAGAACATACGCCTTGAAGTACCATTTCTTGTACTACTACAGCATTAATGCGAGAAGATGATTCATATGGGTTCATTTAGTCAAACTCCGAATCTGATAGACACACAATCTGCAAGTTCAATAAATAAACATTACACCGCTTATTAAGAAGCCTCATTCGGTTCGGTTCGGTTCAGCTTATTTACAGTCCTGATTCAGCCCAACCGAAGCCCAAAAAAATCAATTAAACAACTAAAGGGCCTGACCCATCAAACGTAATCAGCTTAAAAAAAAGTTTTAAAAAATGTTGGTGAAGGGATTCGAACCCACAACCTCCATGCTTTAATAGAGAACCTAAACCACTACACCACTTGTGAAACTTTGTAAAGGGGTTCACCCTATAATATTTTAGGGAGTTCACCCCAGTTTTTTTACCTAACGTTACACTAAAATTTCGAAACTCGGGGGGTCCTGTGCACCCCCCGGTTAAGCTTAAGTCCACCCCTGCTCAGTAGCATCAACACTTGTCGGCGCGCACACATGAACCACCACATTCTGACGCCCACCATCGAGTTTCCATTTTCTCCTTCATCATGAAGAAAATTCGTCTATAAAAGCCGAGCTAGAGACCTCTAAACCTCACAATGTCACTCTCTCGAAAAGAATCCCTTAGTCCCGACTCTCATATCTGAAACCTTTCGTTTTTTCGACGAGATTGGCGTCCTCCGGCGAGCCAAAACGAACCAAAATAGTAAACGTATACCACCATTTCTCATCTCCATGTTTTGAAACACATATGGTTATATTCAGACACCTGGAAGTCCCTCACGCGACATTCCGGTGACTATTCTTTTTCCGGTCAACTTGAAGAAGAAGACGAAGGTTAGATATTTTTAAGTTAATTGTTTCAAGTAAATAAATAAATAAAAGTTTAGCCTAGTTGGTTGATTTCATATTCCAATTAATGGGAGGTCTTTCGTTCAAAACTCGGCTCCTCCTTATTATTTTTCTCTATATATTTAAAAAAAAAAGAAACCTAAAGCATGGCAATCAGCCCAACCTCATAATCGGCCATCATAACAATTGTTTTCATTAGCCTAACTTTGATCTGCCACTTACATTAATTTTCATTTTAACCGATTGTTATGTAAGCAAATTTGAGCTTGGTTCCTGTTAAACTTTTCTATAAATTTTAGAAGTGGTCATTATATATATACTTTTAAAATAAGAATTTAAAAATAATACATGTTACCATTAATATTCCATAGCTTTGATGTTATTTATGGCTATTGTATTTAACAATAAAATTATGATTAGTACACATTTCAAATTAAACTAAAGTTAATATCTAAATAAAATTTCAAACAAAAAGGTGTAACCCATTTGTAGATTTTGCAAACGTGCGTGAACAAGTAGGTGTCATTTGGAACGTTACGAACAATTAAGTTGTGAATTCTTACCCTACTATTTGTTTTGATTAGGTTTCTAAACTCATTCGTTGTTCTCTGCTCTATAAATTATTATCTCATTTACATGATGTTATAAGTATTCATTTGACATCTTGTTCGTGTTCGAAATCATATTCACCATTCATCTTTTTAAATTCATTATTATCATGACCTTGAATCTGAATCTCTGTTTAGAAATCTTATTACATGCGATATTATTTAATTAGATCTCATTATCGTATGTTCCTGGAAGAAACTTTATCTGATCACCGTTAATATATTATTACCTTTGTACTCTAATACCCGAGCACGCCCCTACTTGTGGGGGTGACCATAAGCATGTCATTGCGGCATCGGTGGCATGACACCGACCGTGACAGTGAGCCTAATTCACGGCGTCTCGCCTGTTTATTGAAAAATATCGGTTATATGTTTCGAGGCGTATGGATCGATCCTAGGATATTATTATTTTTGGTGGTTGGATTGTATGATGCCCATACACCATCTCACATCGGTTCAGGACTAGCTAGCCTGTTCCGCCTGTTTCTGTTTATGTTATGTATCGGGCTCGATGGGTATTTCTTTATAACATGATATATTCTTGAAATCTGTCATGTATCTGTATATGCATTATTATGATTATCAGCTTTCTCTCCCTATTGTTATACGTTCGTTTGCAGTTGCTCATTCGCATTTCTTTTTGTGTAACAGGTTTTCAGGGCTAAAGGGTAAGTGTGAAGAGAGTTAAAAGTTAACGTAGTTAGCAGTGTAGCTTTCGATCGTTATTAATGTACTGTAACAAATATTAAATTATTAGGACTAGAAGCTTTTGTAGACTCTTTTCAGATATTTATATATAATGTCTTTTTGCCTCTGTTTCTGTAATAGTAACACGTCAGCACTATTCCGGGTTGAGGTGTTACAGTTTGACATGACCGGTTAATTGTTTAGAAAGAAATAGATGAGTTTAGGGTAAAAAGTTATTTGATCAAATGGTTAGTGACCTAGTGAGTTTAATTGTTTATAAGAATTAATTGGTATCTCAAACTAATTGATTAATTTATAATACGTTTATATCTGTTAATTAGTTTATAATAATTAATAATTTTATATCTGTAACATTCTAAGTTTTAAATTAATTTTTTTGGTGTCGTTTTAGTCAAACAAAATTTTATGAGGGTCGGTGTCAAAATTTCTTGAGAACGTTTGGAATTTGATTGTATATATAACATATATATATATTTTTTCCATGGGGTCGTACGATCCCATTGTTTGGATGTAGGTACGCCACTGACTTGCGGCTGTTCTCACGAAAGGGTTGTCTTCACCACAGTTTGCTTATCTTCGGTCCAAGCTGCACACGTATGCCACCGTTCAACTTACAAAGGCACGTAAGAGATTATTATTATTATTATTATTATTATTATTATTATTATTATTATTATTATTATTATTATTATTAGTTTTGGGGTTATATCTATATGGTTCTTATCATTATCTTACAGTTAGTCAATATTTTGAATTAACAGATAGTAATATATAGGCTGGCTAGTCTCAATATATATCCAGATGATCTATGTTGGATCAAATATCCCATGTAATCAGTTTGATCTACGTCAATGAAAAACTCAATACATCAATTATTCGTTTACCTTGTTATTCACTTTCTTTTATTATCTATCAATCATATTTGAAGGCGTTTAACCCCACAAACCCGCTCCAACGCTCGGATTAGGGCAAAAGGCACTGGTCCGGAAGTGTAAATATAAACCCTTGAAGGGTATAGCACTACAAACCCGCTCCAACGCTCCGGATTAAGGCAAAAGACCCTGTTCTAGAAGTGTAAACATAAACCCCGATGGGCGCACCGAGACATAGTAACTAGTAAGAGTAACCAATATAAAACTTAAGAGTAACCAATATAACAGATTAATGGCACGTGCGGATCCACCTGACACGTGGCCAAATGACGCACCACGGCAAAAGTTATAAACACTATCTCAAAACGAGAATTAAACATCTCTGATTATTTTACAATGAATCACTTATTTATTCTCACGCCGGAGCTAGGTCACAGAGAAAACCCTTCCCTATGACGAGACTATGGTTGTTATTTTACAAACACCCGATTAGAAGTCATTCCTCGGAGATTAAAGTATACCTCCCGGGATTTACTTCTTCAATATTTAAAATAAGGGTCATTTACATATATCCCCTTCCTAACTTCATTTATTACATATTTACCCAACCCCTAATTTTAATTACATATTTCTCCTTCCTAAAACATATATATTACATATTTACCTAATTTATTTAAAATAATTTATTGAATTACTATTTTACCCTTAATGAACCAATTAAAATAATATTTACATATATCCCTTCCTAAATATATCATTATTAGGTTTTAAAACATAAGATGGTAGATAGGTAATTGTATAAGGATTAGGTAAATATGTAATTGATTTTTATGATTGGGTATATATGTTATTAAGAGGTTTAAGAAGGAGAAATATGTAAATAACTCTTAAAATAATAGATATTACTATTTATGTGATATTCATAATTCTTTATAATTAATTTTTTTTGGTTATTTTTTATTAAAAAAATGTTTTGACGGAATTATAAAATATATTATTACGAATGACGGAGTTAAAAAGATGAATTGCTTCGAAAACGCTTTTCATACAGGCTATAGCACACGGTAAACACCCCATGTATACCTTTACCCAACGTATACAATTATTAATCATTTATTATTATTATTATTATTTATTATTATTATTATATGAGTCCGCTCCCATTTTATCCACCGCTATAAAAGCCTAAAACCAGACCCCCCACATTCTCAACTATCAACACGACACACGAAAACGATGAACTCCAATTCCTTTCCTTCCGCTACTCAATCCCTCTTAAACTCACCCAATAAACCACCGATTTCATCTCTTCCATCCAACGTTTTCTTCAAATCCAAGCATACACATGTTAAGATTTCTCAGATTCCGATCGGACCACCTAATTTCACCACCAAAGCCTCCGCCACCGCCGCCGCCGCCGTGAACATAACGGCGCCGGAGGAGACATTGTATGACCTGCTTGGAATATCGGAGAACGTGACACTCTCCGAGATAAAACACGCGTACAAAAAAATGGCGTTAAAGTACCATCCCGACGTGTCGCCGCCGGACAGGGCGGAGGAGTACACCGTGAGGTTTATTCGGGTACAGGAAGCGTATGAGACGTTATCCGACCCGGAAGCTAGATCCTTGTACGATAGTTGTATGGCGAAGGGTTTACAATTCGCTTTTTCGGGTAAGAGAGAAACCCGGTTTGACCCGAGATCCGAAGATAAAAACCGGTGGAAGGAGACGTGGAAGGGGCAAGTATCGGAGCTTATGCGGCGGAGCGGGGCGAATCCGAACAGAGTGAATCGGGCTGGAGGGATGTCGTGGGCAGCCCGGATCCGGAAGCAACGGAGCGAATCATGTGGTTATGGGTCAGATCCAGACCAATAAGCACCTTTTTTTTTAACTCTACGTCTTATAATCTAATATTGTATATTATTAAACTTTATTAAATTTTTCATTTTTGTTTATGATGTAAATATTTGAGTAAATAAGTAATTTTCGGTTATATGGATATTGGTGGTAATTGTATTAATCAATATAAAGAATTAGTTATTATAAATTTTTATGAAGTTATTTTTTTTTCTTCCTAAAAGTAAATTTAATATTTCTTATATGTCGAAATAGAAGAAAACGGCCAATAAGCTGCACTGCTAGTTCACTTTGAATAGCAAAATTAAGTTTTTAAAAAACAATATTAATAGATTGGTCAATAAAATCACTGGTGCTTCTTTTTTAAGCAGAAATCTCGGCTTGACTAAATATGTGAAAAAGAACATCCCAAGATCCGGCTAATATTCAAACGGTCTTTGCATTTGGATTTAGATAGCAATATCTACGATGCTTGACTCGACAAAAGCCTAATGTCTTCTAGAAGTAATAAAAAATGACTTCTATAAAACAATATGTAATATAAGTGTCTTTTGGTGCAATGGTAGCTTTAAGATTTTCCATAGTGGAAGTCTTGGTTTCGAATCCTGGTCACAGCAAAAAAGGGGTATGTGGCCAGATCAGGAAGTTTACCCAGTTGGGAGTTCCTCCCGTGGTGGGCTGCCTTTGATGTTCTAGGTGTTACCCCGGGAAAACCCAATTATCCTGGGGGTTTACCCAGTTGGGGGTTCCTCCTGTGGTGGGCTGCCCTGGATGTTTTAGGTGTTACCCCGGGAAAACCCAATTATCCTAGAATATCTAAGTGTTACCGTTAAAAAAATTAATTTATTTTTAGAACGTAATTGTGTTCGATATTTTAGAGAATTAGGGAAAATATCAAGAAAATTTTATATTGACCTTCATAGAACACTAGAACAAATTCAACTCTATAAATATGATCATGACTCTATACATTTACTGATTTTAAAATAATATAATATTTGAACTTATACCGTATGCATTTACTGGTTTTAAAATAATATAATATGTAAACTTATATCATATATTATCGGATTTTAAAATAATATAATATGTGAACTTATATCATATATTAATAATATTATCGTTATAAGTCTCTTCAAATAAAATTTGATGACTATATCGATTTTCTAAAGAATTTTTTTCAAAAATGGACTATGAGGTATTGGGTAATCACATTTAGGGCTTCTCTCCCTGGTATTACACATTTGGGGTTGTCGCCCTTCCAAAGGGCGACGGGTTTGGGGTTGTCTCACTCCAATCATTTGACTTGTCCCATCAACCTGTGAAAGTTCTCTCATCTAAGCAAACCCGTCACCCTTCTCATTGGCGAGAGGTTTTAAGATGTACCTACAACATTCATTGCTTAACCGAGATGTCCAATCACCCCCTAAATTTTAAATCCGTCGCCCTTTGGAAGGGCGAGAAGTTCTGGTACACTGACAAAAAAGTACATTTCAAATGATTGGAGTGAGACAACCCCAAACCCGTCGCCCTTTGGAAGGGCGACAACCCCAAATGTGTAATACCAGGGAGAGAAGCCCTAATTGTGATTACCCAATACCCATAGTCCATTTTTGAAAAAAAATCATATATACATGAATTTGTTTAGATATGAGTATAAAGATATAACAAGTCTAGTAAATAATTAGTACGATAAAGGGAGAATCAAATAAAAAGTGGGTTTTGTCTAAGTAATTTAAAAAAGATTTTTTAAAACTCGATATCTGGCTCATACGAACTCCGATTAAACTCATTCCAGCTGCATTGAAACCGGCTAGTCAAGCTTTACTATCTTAGCTTTTGGGTTTTAGCATTTAGGATTTAGTTTTTTAGGGTTTAGCTTTAAGATTTAGTTTTAGGGTTTAGTTTTAGATTTTAGGGTTTATGTTTGTGGGTTTAACTTTTAGGGTTTAACTTTTAACGTTTAACTTTTGGTTTTAGCGTTTTTAGCTTTTAGGTTTTAGCCTTAGGGTTTAGCTTTAGGGTTTAGTGTTAAGGTTTAGGGTTTAGTGTTAAGGTTTAAGGTTTAGGGATTTGTGTTTAGGGTTCGACGAGACGGTTCCAACATCGTTGGAATGAGTTCAATTAGAGTCCGTTAAAGCCGGATATTTAATTTTAAAAAATCATTTTTAGGCTACTTAGACAAAATTTTCTTTTTAAGGGATCCTCCCTCTACTACAGTGATTTTATAAAAATTACTTATTTATTCTAATTTATTTTACCAAATATAGCTGATATTCAAAATTCTTTGTATTTTTTTTTTTGAAAAGCAAATTTCTTGAGTTCCCCGGGACTTGAACCCAGGACCTTGGTATTAAGAGGCTTTGCTCTTACCATTGGACCACCACCCCGATGGCAAAATTCTTTGTATTAGGTGGTAATAATTATGAGGTTCACATTAGAAAACCTGTCTGAATAGAAGTCTTCTAGAAATAATTAACTTGTAAAACGATACGCAACAATCATCAATTATTTAATTTATTTTCAGTACAAAATAGTTGAAAAGAAAATTGTTGTGTTTGATGTTGTTTAAAAATGTCTATTAAAAAAAGCTGGTCGATCTACAATATAACCGACAATTCTCTATGTATGCATCAAAAGTTGTATCGATTTTGACGTGAATAAAAATTAGTTTTCATTTTAATACATACATTAAATTACTAAGATAATCGCCAATCCATCGTCAGTGGGATGCATTTGACTTGTCTGGTATCTCCCGTGTGCAGCGGCTAAGGTAACTATTTTTCAGTGTTCGGATTTATAATAATTCAACGTCATAATTTGTGGATCGGTTTAGGTTAAGTCACATAATAAAATATGGTACCATAATAAAAATAATTTGTCATTAAAAAAGCAGACAATAATAATACAATTACTTGAAGACTTTAACTATTAAACGGAAAATCATTAACGAGGAATTTATTAAACCAATTGAAGGTCAACTAAAACAAGTCAGGGGCTAACTTCAAGTTGGGCTCAGTCAACATCTAAGGTGAGCAGCTGGATTTCAGGATGGGATTCGAACCCGTGACGTTTGGTGTACGAGGTGCAATACGGATACCGTTAGGACGATACACACTTGTTTCTTCAGTCTCGTCAACTATTGTCATGGGGTCACCATAAAAAAATCTATGGAGTCATTTGGGTCCGGGTTGTATATATGCTATATAAAAAAACAAAATTCTTTGGGGTTGCTTGACCCGTATCACATAACCTAGCTCCGTCCCTACCCGTGTGAAGGGTACCATTGGAGCTGCAACAACGTGTGAAAATTGTTCGTGGAGAGGGGCGATGAAGGGTTGCGGTGTGTGGAGCCAAGCTGCATTAAATTTATTTTTTATGTTAATTTGATTTTGGGTGCAATCAATGATGGAGCCATGTTTTTTTTCCATTTGGGTCACTTTTTTCGGTGCCCGAATTACTGTCAACTCGACGTTAGAATTTACGGGTCGATCGGGTCGGGTTTTATAACTAAAGTTCCAATGAAAAAAAAACTAAAATCACTAAAGTTTCGTAACTAATTTCAATTAGGTTTCATTTTCAGTCAAGAATCAAGTTTCATATCTAAATTCAACATCATTGAAATAATAAAGTGTAGAAGTTGAAAAAAGAAAAGACATTAACCTAAAAGGTGCTAGTAGCATAGAATTGGATAAGGAGGTTTGAATCTTGTCTCGCATAAATAGATATCAAATCACAGAAATTCGTCTTTCTCTTTCCCCATATGTGAAGCCAAAATTTTTGCAAGACTAATGGCATTAATCGACATCTTACCGCACCATATACGACACAACAGAATGGTATGGTAGAACGTCGAAACATAACCTTGATGGAGATGACTCGGAATATTTTGAAGGCAATGCAAGTTCCTAACTTTATGTGAGGGAAAGCCGTTCATTATGCAACCTACATAATAAATAGAGTGCCCACACGAGCCCTAGCCGACTAGACACCATATGAGAAGCTCAAGAGATGCATGTCATATGCTAAAGTGGTAGCCACAAATGTGAAGAAGCTCGATGATAGATCTACTCCATTGGTCGATCTCAGAATTGAACCGAGATCCAACGCGTAACGTTTGTACAACCAAAGACACGAAAAGTCCATGTTAGTCGAGATGTGGTATTCGATGAAACAGTTTCTTGGAAGTCGATAAGCAAAACGAGGACAAATGTTGGAAACCGGGGATGTTTACAGCTTGGGGAAGCACAGTAGATACCGGAATTGGCCCAGTAAGCAACAACGAAACCAACTCCATAAACAACCAACAAACCGAACAGAACAGCCCAAAACAGTGATCAAACGAGCACAGACCAGTCCTATGTTCAAACCAGTCGCAGCCTAAGTCAAAAGGCTCAATCAGCCTAGTTCGCGACTCAATCAACGACCTAGCATAACAGCCCAAACGATGCTCAAATGGCCCTAAGAAGATCCAGTCGTGTGTCCATACTACCAAGAAGACTTGAAGAGTATGTTCTACAGTCTAACCTCGACCACGAAGAGATATGGTTAATAAAAAGTGATGAGCCAAGTTGTTATCAATAAGCTAAACTAAAACCGGTTTGGGTAAGGGCAATGGAAGCAGAGCTTGAGTCAATAAACAAAAATGAAACGTGGAGGCTTGTTGAGCCACCACACAGAATCAAACCCATTGGCTTGAAGTGGGTGTTCAAAGTGAAAAGAAACACATATGGAACGATAAACAAACACAAACCTCGACTCGTGGCCAAGGGTTATGTGCAACACCCCGGAATCGATTTTGACGAGGTATTTGCACCGATGGCTCGCATCAAGACTATTCAGCTATTAATTTCTCCAGTAGCCGCTAACGGGTGGGAGCTTCACCACCTTGAAGTAAAAACAACTTTTCTACATGGTGAATTAAAAGAACATGTATACGTGACCTAACCGGGCGAGTTTAAAAAACATGGCGAGGAATGAAAGGTGTACAAATTAGCCAAAGCCTTGTACGGTATGAGGCAAGCAAGGCATGGAATACGAAACTCGATCAGATTTTGAAGACATGAAATTCCATCGTTGCTCGCAAGTGTCACACCCCCAAATTCTACTTCCGGGCTATACCCGATGGGCGTGACTCGAGAGGATCTTTACCATTGAATTACTTTGAACGACCACTAAATGGTTTTCAAAATACTTGTTTTATGCATGACTCGAACGAGTCCAAAATAAAGTTTGACATAGTCCAAAGTAAAAGTGCGGAAGCAATGTTAAAATGTTTACAACATTTGAAAATAAGGATGATAAATTATTGTTTATCAAAATAGGATGCCATGCATGATGAGTGGGTGCATCCTAGCCACATATTATATGCATTCAACGACCTGAGATAAACATGCTAAAATAGGTCAACATAAAGTTGGTGAGTTCGCAGGTTATATGTAATGGAAATCATATCATGAAATGTTTTAGAAAATCATATATTGACAATGCATGGAAAAGCATATGTTGAAAATGCATGGAAAAGCATATGTACTCTACACAATCATTGTTGATCAAACAAAACAAAAAATTATTATAAGTCCGCCAATCGAAGCTCAACTGTAGCCACTGAAAAAGGAAAAGGATGTGGTTCGCCTCTTTGTGCCTTGCACATGAATGGATTAGGTCAATTATGTACCTGTTCGACCTCCAATCGAAGTTAGCGCTACTAACCCCGGCAGAGGTTGTTAAACCCAACAGTACTGTTCATGATCACCTCGCTTGTGGAAAAATTAACTGTTGACTCTGAGAGGACTTTGTACACACCATGTACAACTTATATAATTAATGCAACTGTGTAAGCATGGAAATATGATTTTTGAAAAATGTACTTGAGCATGTATCTCACCCCAAAATGGAAAATGAATGAAACGGGGCTGTGAGAACTCACCTGATAAAGCGGTAATGATATGCAAGTCTTAGCAAATCTGGCTAAATGAGACGACCTACTCGTGCCCTAGGAAACATTTAGGACTTTAAGGTCTAAGTATTGTAAATGCTTGACTATGAACTCTATGCATCCAAAGAGTTGTTTGAAAAGTGACTTTGACGTTTCAAAGATGTTTAGACTTGACGACCCGTTGGTGACACGTTGGACTTAAGCATTCAAATCCTAATATAGAATTCAAACCTACTTTGAAATAGTCTATTATCGTATAATAAACACATTGGCACATTCGATTGTAATTTAGAACTTGAAACACAACTTTTGATACATTAAAGTTTTCCTAATTGGAAAGTCAAGTTTTTTAATCCTAAACATGGCAACTATGCAAAGTTGATGTTCACACGTGAAATTAGGCGTGCTATAACATATATAGAACATTTCAATGTTTACTTGCTAAAAATAGACAAATATGCGAGTTTCGAATAATTAAAGTTTCCTATTATAACAAGATCATGTCAAATTGTCAAGTTCATGGATAATCATCATGTATTATCATACAATGCACTTAGTTACATGTTACTAAGTCATTTAAACCTTCTAATAATGTTAACAACTTGCAAACACATCTTGTGGAAACATAAAATTTCCATATTTAGAAACTGGGCTCTAAGACTCATACACATGCATTTTAATCCGTCATTTTGGTCATTCATTCTTCCATGATGTTCACTACACTAGTTTCAAGCTTTGAATACACCCAAACATCAAGTTTTCATACATGTCAAGAAATAAAGTTTCTAAAAATAGAAAACGAGCTTAAAAGCATCATGGACATGTGATTTTACCCGAAAAAAATCATACAATCTCTATATCTAGTGTTTATGCATCATTTCCACCAAACAAATCACATCACAACTTCTTTTAACAAAAACCCGAAAATTAAAGTTACTATAAATAGAACCGAGCATTAAATCTCATATGATAAAAAGTTCTAGATAGCAAATCTACACATATTATCCATTCTTTATGCATATCTAACCATTTTCCATCATCAAATCACCCTAAACATGGCATCTAACATGAAACCCAACATTAAAGTTTCCTAAAATAGCAAAACTGAGCATGCATGTATCATCCAACACTTTTGACAACAAAGTTTGCACATATTATCCATCTACAACTATTATTACATCATAACCCATCATCAAATCAACAAAACCTCATCATCTAGCACATGCATACATAATAAAGTTTCCTTAAATGGAAACCGAGCCTATGAACAAAACCCGAGTCCAAAACCACCAACAATATGTACCATTTGAGTTATAAAACACATTTTTTTAAGAATCCATGGATAATCTTTCATAAGAATGGGTTTTCTTTGGATGAATGTTCATATGAACATGAAGATGAAAAATGGAGAAAAAGTGGGTTTTGATTTTACCAAACTTAAAGATAATGATGAAATGGTGGATGAATCTTCTTGCAAACTTGATAATCTTCACTTGGAGCTTGGATTTGGATGGAATGAAGAATCAAAACAACAAAAATGGTGGAATTTTGGTGGTGGTGGTGGGTTCTCGGCTCAAAGGAGGGAGGAGAGAGAGAGATGGAAGTGAAAGAGTGAAATGGGGGAAGGGGTATTTATAGGGGTTTTTTGTACCGGATGATGGAAAACGAATAGTCACCGATTTGTATACGGAATTCCCGAATAGGTATGAACGAAATTATTTAAAAATAATTTGACTCATAATGGTATGTTTAACATATAAAATTTTCGGATTTTTAATTGGAAATGTCGGTACTAACTGCAGACTGGCCGGACAGCGTTAAAACAGAAAGTTTCTCAGAAAATTCCCGAAAAATTCACAGATCTTGGAATAACATATCACAGTACTACATGTAATTTGTGCAAACCAAATATATGTCTAAGTGTCTGCTTAGAATTATGGACCTAGCTAGTGCACACTGCGTGTCTACCGGACTGTGCTGAAAATAAAAGTATTTCCATAAATCACCGAAAAATTCATATAGGCATGATTAATTAAATCACAGTGTTACATATAATTTTCACACACAGATTATATGTCAAGGTATTTGTTTTAAATTATCACCAACGGTCGTGCTGTAGGACGCATGTTTGACCGGGTAATCTTCCGGATTATCGTCTTGTGTAAACGGATTGAATTGCTAAGTGTGAAATGGACTTAATTACTATAAAATTAAGTGTTATGCATGTCTAATAATGTAATATGTATCTCAGTCGGGAATGGGTATCAACCTGAAATTTGTCGGGTATCACAACAAGAACAATCCGTGTACCGAAAGGTGGGAGGAAAACTCGTACTAGTCATTGCAGTGTATGTTGACGATTTGTTAAGTGAATTCAAGAAAAGGGACAACATCTAATTTTGAGATGTTGGACCTATGAAGGTTGACTTACTATCTTCGACTCGAAGTGTATCAAGGACAAGATAGTAGAAAGACTAAACAGGAGGCTTATGCTCGAAAGATAATCAAGCAAATCAGTATGGAAAGTTGTAACCCAACTCATATTCCCATGGAGCCCGGGATAAAATACTCTAAAGTCAAGGACGAGCCCAAAGATGCAACTGAATATAGAGAAGTAGTGGGATGTATTAACTACTTACTTCACACATAACTAGACCTAGCCTGTGCGGTCGGGGTCGTGAGCCGCTACATGCAGAGTCCACGTGAATCTCACGGGTTGGCTATAAAGAACATACTTCGATACGTGCAAGGAACATTGGCTTACGGGAAAAAATATAAGCAGTGAGGGAATAAAAGAATCGTGGGTTACAACGATAACAATCATAATGTTGACAAGGATGATGGAAGGAGTGCAACTGGTCACATATTTTACTATGTGTCTTCACCAATAACATAGTGTTCACAAAATCAAGCTACCTTAGCATTATCGCATGTCAAACGATATGGCTTCAAAAGTTGTTGAAAGAGATAACAGGATTCAAGAAGAAAAGGGTGGTAATCGGGGTCGATAACAAATCAGCAATGTTTCACGGTAGAAGCAAATACACATACACCCGCTACCACTTATTCGCGAGTGTGTTGAAAATGATCAAATAGAGGTCGAGTATGTTTCTGGTGAAGAACAGAAGGCCGACACGTTGACAAAAGCCTTAGCGGGAATAAAGTTCAAGGAGATGAGGAGCTTGCTCGGAATAGAAGACCTTCCTAATTTGGTTCAGAAATTAGAAGGGTGATTCTTAGCGGCCTAATTCCTTCATCAGCAAGTCGGCTGGTGGAGGCGGCAATTGGTATCCCAACCAAGTTGGGTTAGGATGCTAGACGTTAGTGATATTTGTATTTGATTTAAGCAATTCGAGTTATAGTCTAACAGGTCTAGGTTAGATATATATCAAGTTGGGTTTCATATTGTAATCAAGTTTTGAGAGAGTTTCTTGGTTATAATAAACATTGAGAGATAACCAATTTCACATAAGTTTTACCAATTCTGAACTTGATTTTTTTGCATGTTTATAAGACTACGTGAACTTATGAAAGTAAATTTGACGTTCAACTATTTAAAAATATATTAATTAGACTAGATCTAAAAATATTGTTTTTTTAACCTACCGACACTTATTTTAGTACATATTTTTTATGATTTTTTTCCTAGCAGATAAATAAATAGTCCTTGCTAGGTTAGATGATGTGTCGCAAAGCACACATGCATTTCCGTCATATTTTGTGTCGATTTGTATAATTTTAGAGTCTATTATAGTTAGTATTGAGTCATCCCTTGTCTTGTAGGTGTTCGGGAGTAATTGGAGCTTAAACGATCAAGAGTTGTGAAAGAACAAGCCCATGAGAACACGAGATGAGAAACGGAAAAGGTCAGGAAAGAGTCAAAACTTCAAAGGGGCATATCTCGGGCTAGAAAATTAGTTACGGGCCCATAATATATCGATTTGGGGTAGCTCGACAAGAAGAATACAAAATTTCAGTTTGTTCTCGCGGTACGCGAGAGATGGAGGCCATTCCCTCGTGGTACGCGAGGGACCGGGAAATCTGCGCGTCCTGTTTCTCCGACGGTACGCGAGGGAGCTTCTGTCTGGGCCTCGAGGTACGCGAGGGGCCCCAGATTCATGAATTTTGACCTATTTTCATGGTTTAATAGATTAGAACTCTTCCATTATCATTATCATCGATTTCTAGCTGTCTAGAGGAGTTTTGAGAGGCGATTTTGAGGCTGGAGGAGAGAATTGAAGTGCAAAGGTCGAATCTTTGATCCCAGGTGCGTTAGATTTAGCGTTTTCGGTTCCAAATCTTGAACCTTTATCTTTGTTTCTTGTGTTTGAACCATGATTGTGTTTAATTGTTCTGTTTTGGATGTTTTGAGCATAATTCTAGGCAAAACGTTAATACTACCTAGGTCATGATGAATATTGTGTTAAAGTTATGATTTTTATTCAGTTTTGGATTCTAAGGATGGTTGAATGATTTTGTGAACAGACTTTTGATAATTAATAGTGATGAATATGCATGCTTTAATATGGTTTTGTGTTGATTAATGTTCCTCATGTTGTCTTGTTGAATGTCTTTCATTAATAGATGCATGTTTAGTTTGTTTGCGTATTGCTTGTGACCTGAGTGGTTTGCTAGACGTAGTAATCCATAGGAGTGTTGGTTAATCCTTGATTAGATTGAGTGTGTGTCCTAGTTCAATACCCGAGAGGTGAGAATTAGTTGTCTAGTCTTCGTCATTAGGAATCCGAGTGTTAACAGTTTGAGAGGACGTTGGTATTAGGTGTTTAGTGATTGTTGCTAGTTCGAATCATAGTTGTTAACCTGAGATTACCCTGTACATTCTTTGAATGTATCGTGGACAGTGAGACTGAAAGGTGATATGTCTTTATGGTACATTATCATTTGTTGGAAATACTCGAGAGGTGATCTAGCCATCTGGTGAGTTTAGTACACTTTAGGTAGCTTAGTTGGTTACACCCTGAGAGTGATTAGGGATCCACTAGGTAGTCTTTAGTTGTCATCCTTAGAAACCCAGATCCATCTTAGTTTCCAGAACCGGTAGAAGTTGTACTTTGCAAGTAGGATTCCGACCTATGTGGTATTCTTCCCATCTTCTGATTTCACCTTATTACTTTGTCTTTATAGTTGAGTCGACCTTTATTTATTGCATTCATTAGTTTAATTCAGTAGTGTAGTCAACCCCCCAAACCAAATCAATTTTTAGTCCGAGTCAGAGTCTAATATTGGTACACAGTGTCTCTAGGGTTCGATAACTTGGTTTACCATTAAGCTGTGCTACACTCGATAGGTACACTTGCCTGTTAGTGCGGTTTAGTTCATAGGTATTCCTATTATTACTTAGGAGTCTAGGTTAGGTTTTGTTAGTTTTTATATAGACCGTCTGGACGACATCATTAAAACACCCCAGCGTTCATTCAAAACTTGAGTTCAAACATATTTGTTTCATACTTAAATCTAAAACTCTCTTACTAAATTATATACTTACCTTATGTTGATTCAAAACAATATCATTATTTTGAGTGGGAGAGTTGATAAACAGTAGATGTCACTGGTTGTTGTATAATAAAAATTTATCATACATGACCCGATTATTAATAATATTGATGCTTCTTAAATATACTTTTGTATAGTCTTCGGTCATGGATCGAGTTGTCTAGACAAAAGAGGATAATTCAGTAGCAGTGTTGTCGAAGACAATAGAAAAAAGATCATCAACAACGTAGCCTAATAGGTGACATTTTATAAACTTTTTATATGCTTAACTAACACATTTATGCAATGTTATATTGCCTATAGATTTATTTTGATGTGTTTTTTTTTATAATTGATAGGTTGAGGAGAAGATAAGCTAAAACAATAGCTAAGCTTAAAGAAGAAGACAAGGAATATTGGCACAAAGAAGTATGTAGAGAAGTTCAAAAAGCCCAAAATGTTTGACGACACAATGGTCCGTCCATGTATCCTTTCATTTTTATGACACTAGTGCTTAATGATGAATATGTAACTATCTTGCATGAATATCGTGCTTAAGTAGTCTTGAACCGTTCAAAATCCAATTGGCACTAAGCATTTTACGTAGTGAGTGTAACTTATCATGCACCTTAGGTTCAAGCAAATCCATTTGTAGGTAGGTATAAACTCATGACATAAGCATTGAGACATCCCACAATAATCTAATCATTACAATATTTATCATAACCACCTTTGGCTTTACCGCTTTAGGATGTATTTAGATTTAGTGTAGGGCAATTTTGAACTACTACTATAGTGAAACTTTTATAATCATATTTTTTAAAATTTGATTCCATACTATGCCTTACATTATAGAACATTTTGTTCATACTTTATGTATTTCATCTCCTAGTTATCACCTAATTTATGCCTGACAAAATGGGTGGGTAGGGTCGGGCGGGGTACCGGGTCAGAATGGGTTCGGGTCAGATGTTAGGTTTTCTACTTTTCTCCTTTAGCAGTCGTCACACAAACTGGTTACTCGAGTTCTTCGTCGACAAAACTTCCCCTCTCCTCCATCGCCGCTCTTGAACATTCACGTATATGTGCATTTCTTTCAATCTTACGATTCATGTGTTACCGTCGTTTCTCTCTTTATTGCTAAAACTTCTCAAAACCTAGACTCTATCTCTCTCTCCAAAATCAGAGGCGGTGGTTGAAGGAAGCAACCACGAGTGTCCACGACGATAGACGGGAACAACGAAAGGACAATTTTTGCAAATGATGAGAAAGGCTAAAGTTCAAATTATGAAGTTTGAAAATTTTTGTTTTTGATTATTTCAGCGGTAGATGGTAAGTACCGGTAATGGCGGTTGTTAGAAGTATGGACGGCTACTAGAAGCTTGTGGTGTTGACTTTTGACTAATTAATAGTTGTGGTGTTAAAGGGATAAAGAAGCACAAGGTATTAGGCTTGGGCTGCAATATTACCCAAAACCTATTCTATCCCTCTGAGTTTCAAGTAAGAACCCATTCTGACCCGTGATTAACTTTTTCTTGTTTTGGATTAGCCCATTTTGACCCGTTCTTGGGTTTACCCATGCCCAAAATGACCCAACAAGTCAGTCATTACAAAAGACCCATAATGACTCAAATTTATGTGTATATTCAAATAAAATAACTGATTTCACATATATGAAACCTATATATTTTTCAAATTAAACCGAAACAAGAAATTATATCAAAATCATGTTCATTTTATATATATTCTCCTTTGAAGAAAACAGATTCTTATTATAAAAAATGAATAACGTGTCAACTGCTAGTGAAGTCTAGACCTTGTTTCCCGTCTCCCTCTCTCCTATTAAATATAAATAATTGAAATAATTAAATATCTAAAATTTATTCTAATATTTTATTAAAATTTACTAAATCATAAGAATATTTCAATTATATCTTATCTAAAAATATAATTTTATAATTCTTAAATTTTTATTATTTGTTATTTTTTATTTCACCAATCACTGATGAAATCCAACATATAAATATTTATAGAAACTATTGATTTATAAAAAGTTGGGTTTATTCGACCCGTGTAAGTATATATAATATACAAATTGGAAATATGGGTTTTGAATTATTAATAGGAAACCGGGTCAATAATATCCGAGATCCATATGCGAAGAAGATATTCTCCAACGATCGAGTCCAGATCCCACCTCATTCATTATTCTCTCTTTCTGCACACAAATTTATGCGCTTTTCTTCCGGCAGCAATGGCGACTGATTTCTGGACATCCACACACCAGTAAGATCAACTAATCTCTTCAACTTTTAGGGCTTGCTCATGTTAATAACTTAATATCTCGCCTTCAAATTCGTTGATTCAATCAACTGATGTTTCTGGTTCAATTCACCTTTTGTGCGTGTTTGTAGCAAGCAATTACTCGACCAGGAAGAAGTGGATGTGATACACAACCTTGACAAGGAGAGAGGAATCACGCTTGAAGATTTCAAACTCATCAAGCTGCATATGACCAATTGTATCTTCTCTCTCTATCTCGAATCTTCTGTAATACTCGGGAATTTTATTCTCGCTGCATGATTACTTTGATAGTGAGCGAATATGTTCATCAATCGTCTTCTGTTTAATCTACTCTGAACTCGTAGCTGGATCATCGTCAATTTGCATGATATTGATTTGATTAACTTGTAGGAAATTGCATTTTAAGAAGGGATTAGGGATTACACCTAGTATTGTGTATTGTGTACTGTGTTGGTAGGTCTGACAAAAGCTACAGATTTTGCAGAATCAAAACGTGAATCGTGTAGGATTTTTGTTAGATTATAACTGTCTTCCATGTGGAACTGTGTTAGAAATACCGGAAATCATGTCATTTATGTTGATGATTTCAAGTAGTGGTCATACTTTGACTTAAAGGTCAAACCTGGACATGTATATAACAGTTTTCTTTGAAAATTTGAAGCATAAATATCCTATTAGGGTATGAGGTATACCCTCACGGTAAGGGTGCCGTGAAGGGTGTTGGAACCATGGTTGGAAAAATCGCTAGGCGCTAGGCGGGCGGTGGGGTGGGGCCTAGGCCTAGGCGGGATTAATCGGGGCCTAGGCGGGATTAATCGGATTGGAATTTTTATATGTAATTTTCAGTTTTTTATATATATACACACATTTTTATATGTAATTTTTATAAAAATGTTCATTTTTACATATTTATATACATATTTGGCCGGAATTTGAAGGGTTTGGCCGGAAAATCCAAGGTTTTGCTGGAAAATCCAAGGTTTTCGCCGGAATTTGGCCGAAAATTTCAAGTTTTTGCCGGAATTTTCGCCGGAATCTGGCCGCCTAGGACCGATTCCGATTAATGGTCCGCCTAGCTCAAAATTACAAGTTAAATGGCCGCCTAGCGCCTAGGCCCGATTTTTACAACACTGGTTCCGCCCCCCTCTTGTGTGAGGGGGGGGTGAGGGAGTAGCCGTGAGTGGCTTCACGGGAGAAAAGGGAAGAGTTGTGAGTGTGGGTGTTGGATGGGTCCCCCATGGTCAAATATGTGGTATTTCACTCACTTGGGTATTTCCCTTGCCAAGTGAGACCCAAGTGAGGAACCAACCAAGCTTACGTGGCGCCCATGTGACAGAAAAGTTACTCTCACTTGGGAGTGCCAAGTGAGAGTATACCACATACTCTTATGAAGTTAAAAAGTAATCTAATATTAGTTGATATGAAGTCAAAAAGTTTTGACTCAACTTTTTCTGGAATGGATGAGTGCTTTTAGTGCAAGTACCTAAAACAAACAAAACAAACAAACATAACTGGTAAAATCCCACTCAGAGTAGGGTCTGGGGAGGGTGAGATGAGAGCACACCTTACCTCTATCCCAAGGGATAAAAAGGTTGCTCCCAGAGAGACTCTCGGCTGAAAAAACTTCATTTTTATATATTTTTTTCAGACGCACAAATATACAAGCAAAAAACAAGTATATGAAAGTTAAAAGTAGTAAAAGGTACAAGAGCAGTGAGGCATAAAGCATAGGCGGACCTATGTTGAGCCGACGGGGCAGCCGCCCTCCATGAAAAAAAAAGTTAGTGTTATATACCCGTTAAAATCCCAATCGCCCCCCGTGAAAAAATTTTAGTGTTATATACGTGTTATATATTGTTGTCAACCGACCCCGAAAATTTCCGGACCCCATGAAAAAAATTTCTGGGTCCGCACGTGTTAAGCCTTTTAGTGCAAGTACCTATTGTTGTGAATTAAGATTTATGGTGCTATAGGTAAACCATATTCAGTGGGATGAAACTTTTTCCATTAACCTATCTGATACACGTAACGCCATTGGGTGTTATCAAAGAGTTTGATTCAAACTAGGACCTTAATTTATCCTTAATAAGATCCAACCTTTGATCGCATATTCTTCTTTATGTTCTTACAGATATTGCAAGACTGGCTCAAAATGTTAAAGTGAGGCAAAGGTTAGCTTCTATCTTAGCTGTCAAAGATCTTTATGACTTAATGAGACCTTTATGCATCAAAAACATACACTTTTTCATGAGTGCCAATGATTTGTAATTGAGAGAACATATCATGTACCCTCTCTATCCCAAAAGGAATTAGACTATTTATTTTCTCAAGATTTCTGAAAGTAAATGCAATATTTTCTTAAAATCACCAATTTAGTTGTTACAAAATTGATTACACTGAGTTACCATTTTGAGGGATATTTTAGATGTTTGATTGATAATCAAACACTTCTATTGAATTATATAACACTGAGGGGATTTGTATAACACTTGCAAATTCATTCCGATTATGGTTCACAATGTTCATTTATATTTTCTTTTATTTCACAATCCTTTTCTCATTGCATAAGTTACTATTTCAGGGTTGTAGCAACCGCTGTAACATACATGAGGCGTGCTTATACAAGGTATATCTGATTGTCTACATCAAAACTCTCATATTTCAAGGGTTTTCACCAAATCATGTTTGTCTCTGTCAGATGTTCATGAAATGAATATGATTAACTGAAACTTAAATTGACAATACCCTGTTTGTTAGGTGACTTGTTATGATGATGTTGTCAATTATGTATTTAAAAAATCTATCTTGTAACATCTACAACCTAATTATCGCTAAATGATTGCATTTATTTGGTTTAGGAGAAGTATGACCGAGTATGATCCACGCCTTGTGGCACCAACATGTTTATACCTGGCATCAAAAGCAGAAGAAAGCACTGTTCAAGCAAGGCTTCTTGTATTTTACATTAGAAAACTGCGTAAACTCCTTTTCTTCAACTCAAGCATAATCAATTTTTCAATTATCATGTAGGTTTCGAAAGAGTCATCTTATTAATACTTCACACATCATATTTGTGTTTGCAGATTCAGATGAAAAGTACAGATATGAAATCAAAGATATCCTTGAAATGGAAATGAAAATTTTAGAAGCACTAAACTACTATCTGGTTGTGTTCCATCCTTATCGTGCATTGTCGCAGTAAGTCTCTTTCACAATGCTTAGATTTTAGAGGCACTAAGCTACTATCTAGTTGTCTTCTGTTGATCTGGAAAACAATAAAGAAAATCGGTTGGCAATATGACAAATATTTGTTTCTATATTCACTAAAAATTGAAAAACATCAGTGCCTGATTGCATATCTAACTAAGGCATAAGGCTATAGAGATGAATATTTTTAAAAGAATCAAATTGGCTAAAATTATAATAATGGTCAAGTTTTTACTGGTTGAATATACTTGTAAATTGCATTTACTTGAGGTGGTTATTTGGGTAAGGTTTCTCTAATGAGCTAAATGGGTATGTAAGAAACATTAGCTAAAGGAAACGGATCGAAAGTTTTAAATAACTGTTTTTCAAAAACTAGATTATCAATACTGTAATAATATCATTTTGAATCACTTATTTTCAGAAACTGTTTCGGGTCAATCCATCCTGATCCAACCCCCCACTAAGATTACCTCTCCTGACCCATTCCCAACTTGACCCGCCCATTTTGCCACTAGTAATTTTACTTATTAAAATGTTTGCTTCTCTTAACAGGTTGCTTCAAGATGCCGGGATGAGTGATGCAACTCAAATGACCTGGTAAGATCCCAACTAGTGAAACTTTTTACTAAAAGTTGTTCACACCATTTTCATGATTACATAATGCACATGTCTAATGCTGATATTTTGTATTATTTTGTTTAGGGGACTGATCAATGACAGCTATAAAATGGATTTAATTCTGATATACCCACCACATTCGATTGCATTAGCCTGCATATATGTTGCAAGTATGCTCAAAGATAAGGACAACACAGCTTGGTTTGAACAGCTAAGAGTTGACATGAATATGGTACGTAATTAAACCCAATTCTTGTTAGGATCAACGATTACCCACAAAAAATCAAACACGCGAAAACTCATAATTTAGCAGTTTGTTTAATGTTTATTGTTAGGATTCTTATTGTATCTTTTAAATTTTGGAGGTACAAATATTAAATGAATAAGACAGAAAAACAATCGTTTAACTACTCGTTTACCTATGAATGAGTTAATTTGGGTGGGTTTTATCTCAACAAATATGGATCAAACGGGCTTCAAAGTAACTCTGATGCCTATGTCTAATGCATACAACCTCCTAATTCGTTTTATCCAAAGATAGAGAAAATTATTGTGATAATATTGTTTCTGTAATCATAATTAACACACTAGTGTTCATATATATTTCTAAATAAATTTGGGCAGAAAGTGTTTGTGGGTTGATCAATCTGGCCTTGCCCGGCCCGGTTTGGTGTGTATAAGAAACTGACACATTTCAATCCCAACCCATTTGACCCATAACCCAATGAAATTCTATTTCGCGAGTGGCATTCTGCTTTTATAATGGATTTTATATTTATTGGACTTCTGAAAATAGAAATTAGTTATCAACCTGGGATGGAACAGTGTTAATTGTTGTAAATTGTTTTTTTTTTCTGATAGGTGGAGAAAATTGCGACTGAAATACTAGATTTTTACGACAACCACAAAACAATAACCGATGAGAAAGTAAACGCCGCGATGCAAAAACTTCCCACGCGAACATAGAGTAATCTAATATAGATTAACTTCATATTTATGTGTAACAATTGTAGAGTAGGATGTGAAAGGATCATAGATAGATTGGAGATATAATTATATTCATATCTGCATCAGGTTGCATTGAATGCTGACGTGGATATATATATATCATCTCTCATCTGATTAGATTTTCATGTGTTTATATGTTGCTTGTAATTTAGTGAGTAAACAACATATCATGTACCTTAACCATAAACTTGTTTTGAAATGTTGTTTTACAGAACATATGTATTTTTATTGGTTTTATACTAATTTAATGTGTAAAAGATATTTTGGATACTCGTCCTTGGAGTTGGGAATTAGACTTTGGGATTTATAGGAATATTTGTTAGATAATGAAGGGAATTAGAATAAATTCTTTATGTTGGATGCCTGATACATGTACCATGGTGGTGCTTCATCATCAACTTGTGTCTTTTATAATACATATGTTGATAACAAAACACAATTCCATAATAGTTGGGGACAATATTGTTTCGTATGTTCATTATAAACAAAAAAAAAGAATGGTACAGAAATGCCTTGGTTAGGGGCAGTCAACGACAGTGGCCCTGCTGCTGCTGGAAGTGAGAGGACATGGTCAAGAAATTAGGCTGCAGAGATGGCATTCTGAATCCACCAGATTGAGGAACTCCCATTGTTGAATGAGCAATTGTACTGCTGTCAAATCAATCAGGAATGATGGAAATATAAGCCATGAGATTCTACAAGTCTTATGAACATTGCAACATTTTATTGCAAAATAACTTGCAATTTCAGCTCATTTACATATAAACGGCTCAATTTGGGTCGAGTTTTATCTGAAAGTGTCAAAATTATAAAATCTCGCCGAGGTAGAAAGTTGCCCAAAATGTGTTTTTGATGCATACAACCTCATGGTTTTCCATTAAGAAGAACTATAATTCAAATCCGTATTATCATATGTAAAATTACATCTTGTCATTCATACCTTTCAAAATTAAAAGAGTAAATTACATTTTTCGTCCTTTAGGTATATAGCAAATTTCACTTTTCGTCCTTAAACTAAGAAAATAACATAAATCATCCTTTATTTTCATATTTTGTAACAGTTTTCATCCTTTCCTCTAAGAAAAATAACAAAAATCATCCTTTATATTCATATTTTGTAACAGTTTTCATTCTTTCAAATATAGAAGGAGATTAGAGGAAAGGATGAAAACTGTTACAAAATATGAACATAAAGGATGATTTATGTTATTTCCTTAGTTTAAGGATGAAAAGTGAAATTTGCTATATACCTAAAGGACGAAAAATGTAATTTACTCAAATTAGAATCTTCATCTGAAATATAATTTTCTAATTATAATTTTTGTTTTCAATGAAATAATTTTGTTCATCCATACTAAGCATCTTTATTTCATTATTAGTAAAATTAATGTTTAAAATAAGTATTTCATCTAAATTGAATCAATGTCATAAACTCTTTGTAATGAGAAAAAAGGGCAAGTAACTGATTTAAGATGAATTTACCAAGTTGATATAATTAAGCAATTGCAATCCAATATGAAAAGCTGCTGTTATATAAACTTCAAACCTGAATGCTAATGACAAGGAAGACTCCACGGGTGATGGAATTCTGTGGTGCTCATGAGGGAGGAGTGACCAGAAAACTGGAGAAAAGAGCAGTCATTGTCAAATTTCATACTACGGACATAAAGGTAGTAATTTCCACCCATTTACTTATGAATGAATCAATTGAATCCGGGTTATGTTTTATCACTAAAATGTCAAATACGTCAACCCAAACTCCTAAATCATGTTATTCAAGGAATTTAGATCATTGTTGAAATAAATATAAAAACATAATCATCTTGATACATTATTTATAAAAAAAAAATTGGAAGAAAAAAAGTGTTCAGGGTCAACCCAACCAGTTTTGACTTGTACCAAGAACTTCCCATTTTGACCCGTAACACAACCTGCCCAACCCACTCATTTTGCCACCTCTTATGTTAGCTAATCACTATTTCTTCCTAGAAGCATGGAGAGTGATGTTTTGTGGGGAGATCAAGTGGTGATGGAATAGAAATTTACCGGAGTGTTGTGCTTCATCCTCATAATCTGAGCAGAACAAAAGATCCTGCATGAAAAGTTAAAATTTAGAAAGAGAACAAAGCATTTATCTCAGAAAAAAGACATTTGTAACTTCAAGGTCTCCTTGAGAATGTCCCTACAAACTCACCTGTCTTCTGCTTCCAGTCTTACGGACCATTTCTGCATAAAAAGGAAAAAGAAGGTATAAAACTAATTTCCTACAAGAAGATGTAAATTCATGAGTATGCATATATATCAACATGTACTTCACATGGTCTGGAGAACAGGGTCAAAATGTTACCGATATTAGAAACATTGGTGTTCACTGCAGGGTTAAGCCCAGAAAACAATCATCCTTTTTATGGCTGAAATCCCAGAGATTTAACTCAAGATTTGGTTGTGATCCTGTCGAATAATTACAAACCATCATTATTGTACTATAACAATGGCATATTAGAGGTGACAATTTCAGCCCATTTACAAAAATGGGTTTGCTACGGGTTATGTTTTATCTATATCATGTTGTTAACTGAAAAGGAAATGGGTCAAAAGTAACTAAAAGTGTATTTTTTTAACGCATAAAATCTCTTAAAATGTTTTATTCAAAAAACTAGATTTTTATTGGAATAATGAAATATTTGTAATCTTATTATATATTTTGGGCAAAAGAGTTTTAGGTACCAACCCGTGCAAATATTACTTGTTTTGACCCATTACCGGCAAAACCTAACCGACCCACCCATTAGCCACCTCAAAATGGCACCGATCAATCAGTTTTAAAATACTCACCGATGTTGTCCATTGTCAGCTGAAGTGGATCCGCAAGTGGATGAGAAATCCACGTGTTACCCTATAAATTGCAACATGTGAGATGGTTTAACAATCTTCTTAAATATGGAGACTTACAAAAAGTGTGAACAAACACATTACATAGAAAAATGGATGTTGTAAGCACTCCTCTGCGGTTGGCCTCCTTAATGGGTCCCACCAACACAGTTGCTACACCCCGAAGAAACAAAAATCATAAGCTGGAAAAATAATGTAGCCTATTGATTGCACAAGCCAATTAGAAGTGCACATAAGGCAGATTCTATAGAATGCTACTCACCTTGATCAAATCAATAGCTTCTAAGCTTGCATTTGGGATCAGGTCAGCAAGATTAGCAGGCATAATCTACACAGGTAATAGAGAAGGGAATAAGGGGTTTGAAAGAGAGAGAGTATGTGTTTGTGATGGCTAGAGGCGGCAAGATGGGGGGTTGGGTAACAGGTTAGGGTTGAAACAGGTTGGTTTGACTCTCAAACATGTTTTTTTCATTTTTATAAATAAATCATGATTAAAAAATAATATTATCATGGTGAAAAATTAAATTATGAATGAAAATGATTTAGTATGCATTGAAAATAGAATTTGGGCGAATTTTGGACCTGTTTTGACTTTTGACTCATTTCCTTTTAGCTAATTTTTTTACTTGATTTGTTTGAGATGAAACACAGCCCAGATTGACCCACTAAAAGTAAATGGTCGAAATTGCCACCCCTAGAGAGATCACAGAAATGCTTAAACAAGACTCACGTCTAAATAACGGAAATCCATTAACCGAGCAACATTCCTTGCTTGAGGAAAGAGTGTAAAATCTGGTGTGCCAAGAACACAGCATATCTTGTACAACTGATCTATTTCACTGTCCAATCATAAAAGTAAATCTGTAATCATCTATAGTTTACCTTCAAAACAGGGAAGGGAAAAAACATTGTATATATATGAAAAAGAAATTCTTTAAAACAAGTGTTTCCATGGGTTGTTGACTAATAGTCGTTCAGTTATGAAGATAAGAAGTTACCTATCACCAGGAAATATCGGGTACGAAGTGAAAAGTTCAGCGAGTATTGCACCAACTGCCCACATATCTGTTATTATATCACAAGGAGGGCATTTACGTCAATTCATGTTTTCATCTAGATCCCATTTATATGATGTGAGGAGAATAAAGATGTGATTAGTAGGTCCCATATATGTAGCAAGGGAAGAATGATAGGACCCGCAAAATGGACAAATAAGAAAAGAGAAAAATGATATAAAAGGAACATACCTATGGCAGGAGTGTATGATGAAGATTGTAACAGGACTTCTGGTGCCCGGTACCTTGTCAAAGAAGACAATGTATACTCATAATATAAACAAGGTGATACAAACTACTAGTACAGAAAAAAGTAATATTTTCTAAGAAAATAAAGGACAGTGTAAATACACACCAGCGAGTGGAAACATAATCAGTAAAAGGAGGTGAAGATGACACTTCTCTAGCCAGCCCAAAATCAGCAATTTTTATTGTATTATTGGTCACCAGCAAATTCTCTAAAATTGTAAAAAAATATTAATAATTTATTATGTTCAAACGTATAAATACTTTCTGAGCAAGATACAAAGTCAGATAAAGTAGAACTTATACCAGGTTTTAGGTCCCGATGAAAATATTCACTTTTATGCATATGTGCAAGCCCTTGAAGAAGCTGACTCATTAGACCCCTAATCTCTTCCTCTGTGAAAGGTCTTTGCCTCTCCCCCATTATGTGATACAAATTATGTTCCTAAGTACAACATTGAATAAAGTTTATTGCTTTAGCATAATCTTGCCTCTAAATAGGTCCACGAAATAGATTCGATAAATGGAAAGAAACAAATCATATAACAGTAAACGATATATTTACCAAGCTGAAATAAAGAATATATCAATTATATAAAATACCATGTATTCAAATATGAAGAACAATTCATTGTTCTCCCTGACAATCTCCTTCAGCTTTATGATGTTAGGATGATTCAATTTCTGGAGGGCCTGCATCAGGACCACAAAAGGGGAAGTTAAATTCTAATAATTACTATAATTTGGAAAAAATTGCATCAATAATTAGTTATCACATAAGAAAGACTAATGAATAAAAACATAAAATACCTTAACCTCCCGCAAATTTATACATTCTTCCCAAACATAATACTTCCTCTTCATTTTCTTAACAGCAACCTGCGATAAATATGGTAAGTATGATAAGAAGAACCTTATCTCACACTATTGAGTAATAAACCTATATCATTGACGACCATGGTGGAGAGCAAGTTTAATATAGCCATTGACTTAACAAGTGATTTTATCAAGTTCAGAAAATAGTTTTCTAATCAAACACTTTGCACTTGAATGCATATATCAATAGTGTTATGGGGCCAACCTTCACTTCTTTATGTTCAATAGTCATAATAGGAAAATAGATATAAAAAAACGAAAACAGTTTCTAAAATGGAAAATATATTTTTAAAAGAAAATGTCATGCATACCACTACAGTACACAAACACACGTCATGTTCAGTTAAATATATCGAGTATAAGTTCCATAATATAGAGCTGTTACCATTAGCTAAAAAATGAAATTTAATCGATGATCGCCTTTTGATAGATTATCTTTTTTTTTTCCAAATATCCGGCTTATCCTTTTTTAGAAGTTTATAATTAACTTCCATAAAAGTTCCTTAAGCAAGAATAATGTTAGTGATTGTTCAAGCAGAAAGAACTAACAATTTCAGATGTCTCTAGGTTGATGGCCTTATATACAGTTCCACAAGTTCCATCTCCAATTTCTTCTATACATTTATATCTGAAAATAGTCACTTATCAGAAACCATAAACAAAGAACATGAAAAAGAAAATATTAATAACAATATTCTAATAAAAACTGAAATATCATGTAATCTACCTTTCCATTATTGACACAATAGCAAGTAATTGATCAATTTGTCAATGGACTTCCAAGGTCCAAAAAGAGGCTTCTACACTGTTAAAACAGTGTTCTTCGCTTGCTTGTATATTACCAATACTGATTAAATGCGACTTATTATACGATGTGTTGAAGAAACCCCACTTTTCACTGTAATTAAGCATCAAATTGAAAGCAATCAACATGCTTAAATGCAGCCTCTACAAGCTGCAACCAACCGATTTCATCTAAGAGTCACCAGTTTATCTACAATTTGCATAATTCTGCCTTAATTTCAGCACATCAATGATTCAACATGGTTGAAAACACTAATCCACGTCAATCGATTTAATCTCCATTTTCTTCATACATTTTTTTTCATCTGCAAAAGCAAAAAAAACTGTAAGATGTCAACTGTATCAACAATCCTTTCTGAAATCTCGAGACAGAAACCATGGACTGTTTTTTCTTCTGTAAATTAAACTATCTTTGAGCTTTCTGGTGTTTAGTTAAATCACAAGATCTTAAATATCATAACTGTTATATTAATTAATAATTATCAGTATCAAAACAGGTTATATAACACTAACAATTGACCTAACAGGCTAATATACATAATATTCAAATCTGCAAATAATCAAAAAATGAAGTAGTTAAAATCGAAAAATAATATCTGATACAGATAAAACTATTCCATTCAATTACTTCCAGTAAATAAAATTGCTACAATTAAATACTAAAATCTTATCCCCAAACTATGAACACAGCAGTTTCGCCAACAATCCTGGAAGAAAAAAAATTACAAAATTAACGAGAAAAAGCACGATTCAGAGACTAAAATCAGAATTAATAAGCACTAAATTTTTTAATTAACATAATGTAAATGAAATTGAACCTCTAATCACTTGTTTAAAGAACTGGATCGGGAATTTGGGGCCAAATGCAAACTGAATTGAGTGCAAACTCACCGTCAACGATAAGCTGAAGATCTCGAAAGAAATTAACAGATAAAGTTCGGAATTCAGATGAACAATGCAAGAACAAATTCTTTGAGATTACAAGAGAGAATATGGAATGGATTATGGTGTTGGTATATAAACAGCCAAATCCGCATAAGAAGCGAAGGAGAAGAACCCAAAGAAATAAAATAATATTATTCCTGAACAAAGTTACAATTCGCCGCCTTAATCTATAGGTGTGTTGCTGAAATTGTTCCTTTGTTTGTTTATTTTTATGGATTTGCCCCTAAACTTATTAATTTGGAGTTTGCTAATTTTGGGTTCTTATGGATTGGCATGTTTAACTTGTTAACTCCTTATGTCATGCGAATCCTTTCAATTGGCAAATGTGTAAATGTAATATCGACACTATGCATTGTTTTCTTATTTCTAACGTTTTCATAATCGGACGTGTTAGAGATTTTTAATGTTTCCGGTTATGAGAGAAATGCTTATTTATGACCTAATAAAATCTATTATAAATTTAAAAGCATATATTACTTGGAGACGTCGGATAAAGGTTAGAGATTTCTAGGGGAGTTGAGTTGTAGGTGTAGCGGATAGCTTCTTTCTATGTTATTTTCTAACACTGGGAGAGCTTTAGCCATAGGTATGGCCTTACTATTGTATGCGTTTCGTGTATTTCTCGTATGCTTTAGTCTTATCTACTCTAGTCGTAGGGACTTTGATGTTTTAATGTTTTTATATCCCTTTGATGCGTATATACTTGTCACGTGCGTTCTTATATGCCTTTCTTTTATATGCTTGTGATGCCTATATACTTGTCACTTGTGTTCTTGTATGTCGTACCATGTATGTCTATCTTTCATGTGTGTTTCTTGTATGCTTTCTGTATTGTCTGTAAAAAAAGGTTTTTACTTTTTTTACCGAACCAGAGGGTCTCTATAGGAGCAGCCTATTTATCTAGGGGGTAGAGGTAAGGTGTGCCCGCATTCTACCATCTCCGGACCCTTCCTTTGGGTTGGATTTTACCGAGTATGTTTGTTTATTTGAATATTTTTGGATTCGTAATGTTTTAAATAAAATTTATTTTTTGATAAATAATGGATAGTTTTTATCAAGTTAACTCGTACCATCATAGAATAACATTAACTGAGGTTTCAACTAAGATTTTATATTAATAGTTTGATGCAAACTAGTATTTTTTTTCTTTTTAAATGTAAAATGAATAATAATAATAATTAAAGTTTGGCTGGATAAACAATTTCATGTAATGTTTCGTTCGTTTATATCAAACTCTGGATATAATAGTTCAACGCTTTTATATGCATTTAATATTATTTTTTTATATTTGAAAAATGTAACGATTAATTTATAATGAAAATACAAAAAGGATGATTGAAACGTGATGATATTGTGTAGTAAAGTGATGATTGAAACGTGAGGGGCAGATTATACAATCCATCCTAAGTTAAAGGTCTTTTGGTAATATATCGTAGAGTAATGGATATATATTAAGTTAGTAATTAAATATGTATATTATTTAATGAGATTAAATATCAACTTTTAAAAAAATTCGGAAAATATTTGATTGGTTGTGGGGAAAAGTATTCAACACACTTTTTTTTTGTGAAATTACGAAGTCACCCCCGGTACATGGTACATTTACAACTGAAGGGATTCATGAGCATGGCAACGGCCAACGGCGCTAAGCAAACGAGTTGGCTAAAATTTAAACCAAAAGATAACGAAAATAAACGCGCACACACATTCTATAACTAAAATTTAAACCAAAAGATCACGAAAATTTAAACTCTAAAAACTAAGATGGCAAAGCTTGACGAGACGGTTCCAATGTCGTTGGAATGAGTTTAATCGAAGTTCGTATGAGCCGTATATTAAGTTTTTAAAAATCTTTTTATGCTACTTAGGCAAAATCCTCTTTTTATTTGATCATGTAGAGGAGGTTCAAATAAAAAGTGAATTTTCGCTAATAAACCTAAAAAATGATTTCTTTTTTAACCGAACCCGGATCAAACGAACTCCATTTGAGCCCATTCCAGTGACGTTGAAACCGGCTCGTCGAGGTTTTTGGGGGGACGGGGTGGGGTGAGGGTGGGGTGATGGTGGGGTTTAGGTTTTTTTTGGGGTGGGGGTGGGGGTTGGGGGGGGGGATTTAGGTTTTTTGTGGGGTGGGGTGGGTAGGATTAGGTTTTTGGGGGTGGGGTTGGAGGATTTAGGTTTTTGAGGGGTGGGAGTGGGGTGGTTAGGTTTTTGGGTTTAGCTTTTATGGTTTAGCTCTTGTGACAACCGTGACTTTTACGATCAACACCCGTGTTTGACGAGTTCGTATAATAATAATAATAGTATTATTATTATGTGAAATATACTTTCAAACGAAAGGAACTCGTTAGTAAACGAAAAATAATAGCAAGATTTATTTGGGTGTTATAATGTCAAAAATTTGATCAAGTTCAGGTCTATACGTGTTAACACCCGAGTCGAGCAGTTTCGTAAAATTCAATTTAAATCCGAAAGGATATATATTTACGAGACGCAAGGACTCGAGAGAAAATATTAAATTCTAACGAGTTATTTTTGGGCAAAATAACGCCACTATTTTTATCGGGTTTGTTTAAGCGAAAAACCGACACGCGATCGGAGACCGCAAGGGCTATAAATACCCCATCTTAGTCCACTATCTCATTTTTCAAAAATTAAGAGAAATTTTAGAGAGAGAGAGAGAGTGGAGAGGGCTGGAGAGTTTTCCGGCAAAGTAGTGATGGTCCGACGGTGGTGCGTGGCGGTCAACGGTGGTCCGGCGCGGTGGCCGATGGCGGCCGAAGCTCATTTTTCATCCGGAATCATTTCTCGACGCTACGAACGCAATGGTAAGCTCAGATTTGTCAAAATCCTTGCTTAAATTCGTTAAAAATAGTTTTTTAAATTTTGTCCAGAAAGTTTTATGCATGCGCAGTCTTAAAGATCGGACGATCCCCGGAAATCCGACCGTTAGAAATATATGAATTTTGGATATGATCTTATCAACACATAGACTCAAAACCCTACCGGAGTAATTTTTTATCAGAGCTCTCTAGGTATGCTTTTCATACCCTCGAATGTCACTGATCGGATTTTCGGATTTGAAAAACTGGGTCACAAAGAATCGTCGATCCCCAGAGATCCGGCCGTTGGATCGTGACGATTTTTGGACGGTAGTTTCTTGGAATAAATATGAATGTTTTCACCGTAGGAAATTTATATTATATGTTGGGAAGTATATTTTTGAATACGAACAGATTGTAACAGTTTCTAGGATCGAAAACAGGAAATTGATCGGGTTGCATGGCCATCGAAACGGCATTGCATGTCAATTTTGAGCATGTGGGAATGCTCGGAAGATAAAAACGATCCTAATTGTGTTTTTGGTTCGTATTGCATGTGATACGGGAGGTTCCGCGTACGCGAACCATTTATACGGAAGGTATAAACTTTACCCGTTAAGTTTTGATTTTATGTTAGAATAGTTTTATAAGTCATTGTTTGAGAATTGAACCTGAAAATATTTAGTATTGAGATATTTAGTATTTTTAGTGGTTATTAGGTTATACACCCAACCCTGTTTCACGTGAAACAAATAATGAAACTAATATATTTATTTTTATACGACAATTGTTTTGATGAATTTTTAAAAATTGTTGATCTAGCACCCAAAAGTGGTTTTAATCAGTAGAATATGTTTTAAAATGAGTATCTGAAAAATTTGGTTATCTAACTCTTTATAGATTATTTATTAAAATTCACACAAGTTTAATATATGAAAATTTGGGAAAAATATTTATGAGTATTGAAAAATTCTGAAAATTGGACAGTGATAGTTATATGATGAACTAAGATTGCTGTCCAAATTTTATGAAAATTGGAGTTGTTTAAGTATACGTTTAGTATTTATAAAGTTTAAACGGACGATTTAGGGTTTGTATACTTCTGGATAAAATCAGTACTTAAAACTTGGTATGAGATCTTATATTGACTTAAAACTAATATGGTAAAACTTTGGTAAAGTTTTGACAAGTTTAACTATTTTTCCCGAATTTGTTAAAGTTTAATAATATTATATTCATAATAAATAATCTGGATATTAAAAAATTATGAAAATTGGTCAGAAATTCTTATTTATGTATATTATCAATTTTTGAAAGTTTCAAACAGTAAATGTATGTCTAAGTATGGTTTTAAAATTTTGGTTCATTAAAACGTTATAAAAAGTTACTATTTTTGGGAATTTTTGTATAAAATTGTTTTTATAAAATGTTTTACGGGATTTTGGACAAAAATATGTTCACATTAAAAATATAAATTTATACTTTTAAATTCGGTGCTAATATCACACTAAAACCCTAATTTCGGATGTATCGGATTTTCAAACCGTAAACCGGACTTTACGCGCGTAACCGCGTTTTTGATCATACGAAACCGTGACATGAGATTTTATCAAATGTGACTTTTTAACTACTGATGTTATTTATTAAAATCTAAAACTTAAACTTTTAAGGTTATTAATTCATATAAAAGCCGGTTTTACAATTTTTAACGGTTCGTACGCACGTGCACGGGTTTTGGGTATGCAACCGATTACATAGCCACTTTTTGTTTTGTTGACTTGGTCACAACCTTTAGGAGTCCTGAATGCATCATTTGTGTCCACTTGACTAGTAGGACCCTGTTAGGACTCGGATTTTATCGGTTTTTGTCGACTGTGTCGCATCACTCGCTCGCATTGTCTAGGTGAGTTTCGCGGCCCCCTTTTTACTTACTGTTTTACTGTTTTTGGGGGAAAGCTGTTTCATTTTTTTGTCACATGTTACATGATACATTGATTACATGAGTTATTTTTTTATAATGCCTTAAAGTCTCCAATTTTTTAGGCAATCAATTAGCTGAGCGTAGCCGTTGGGAATTTTGAGTAGTACTACTTGGGTTGACACCCCCGCTCATGGTTTGGTCGCGCCAACCAGACTTGTAGGGTCACTTGGGCGCAAAGTTAGCCAATTTTTTTAGGCGGTTGTTTGCATTAGACTTCCGTATGGGGTACTTTATTTTTTTTTTTTGTCGAGGCTTTGATTGCGGCTCATGGTAATATGTTGTCTAATACATGTGTACTCGATCAATGTATTTTTGATCACTTTGGATTTTTATCCGAAACCTTTTATAGAGTCGCAAAACCTGCGAACTCACCAACTATTTATATAGTTGACCCGTTTTCGAAACATGCTTTCAGGTAAACATAATTGAAGAAAAGATTTTTATGAGGGCACGCTTTTGGATTAGAACTATTGTTTCTAGTTATGATTATATACTTTGGTTGTAGTCAGGCATTTAGACACTTTGTACTGTTTTAGAGATTTTACTTGTATTTGTACTTTCGTTAGAAGCATGTAGTATGGTTCAATGTAATGCACAATTTTCCTTTAAGTTTCTCTTGTACTTGTGTTCAATGCGATATACCGGTTACATCACATACTTCCGCCTTGTTGGGGTGTGACACTCTTAGGGTTTAGTTTTAAGGTTTAGTTTTAGCGTTTAGCTTGAATGGTTTAGCTCTAGGCTTTATTTCGACGAGCCGGTTTTAACGCCGCTGGAATTAGTTCAATCGGAGTTCGTTTTACCCAGTTTCTTAGGTTTCTTAACGAAAATTCACTTTTTAGCGGAACATTCCCCTATATATATATATATATAAATAAAGGTTTTTCAATGCCACGTGTCGCCTCCATATTAATTCTCATCATCTTTTTCCCGCCTCTCTCTCCTATTAAATACACCTCTATCTTTTAATAATAATATATTTTTAAAGAAAATACTAATTATACTAATAAAACACATTTATTTTAAATTATCCCTTGTTATAAAAAAACTTTAAAATCTAATTATGTAACTTTTATTTTCAATCAAATAATAAATGAAAGTCAAATTACATTAAATAGTGATTACCGTATTTTCGAAACTCAATTATATATTAATTTTACATATTTTGATTTTTGTTTTCTATTCTTAATATATGTAATACATTTTTACAACTATAAAATATATACATATAGATTTAAGAATTTTATGTATTGATATTTTTCACTCGTGTATATTACACGGGTTCTAAGCTAGTTTAAGATAAAAAAAAGGTTTTTTTTCCCGTGAAGCGTAGATAAAAATTGTGGACATTTGATTAAGGAAATCAATGGTTAAGATGAACGAATGATACGTCACTTGTTTTTTTATGCGTGAAAAATGATTGGAGGAATACATTTGGAATAGCTTACAATTATTGACTTTTTTTTTTCAAATTCCCTTATTTTTTAACGCGAATAACTTTTTGATACAACGTTATTTAAAAAAAATTGCACCATACAATCGAACATTTAGATTGGTCATGGTGTTTTACATGGGCGCCCATTTCAACATGACGTTTTAGCTTTTAGTCATGGTGTAAAACACTTGGGCGTCAATTTCAACATGGCGTTTTAGTTTTTTGGTTATGGCGTTTTACACCAGAGCACCAACTTTCAATATGGCGTTTTAGATTTTGGTCATGGTGTTTTACACCTGGTCGCGAACTCAACATGGCGTTTTACCTTTTTGTCCATGGTGTTTTACACGCGTGTTTTTATGGGGGCGCGTTTTTTTTTCTTTTTGACGCATTTGCCATTTTCCCTTTGGCCACGTGTTGCGCTCTGGTGTCTTCCTACACTTTCTATGGTTTTGTATATAATATTCTTATTTAAAATAATAATATTTTTTTAATGTTGATAGATTGGATATTGGTGATTCTAATGTAATCAAGTTATTTCATAGCAAATGAAAAGTATAACAAATATTAATACCAGTTAGAATGTGTAGAGTACACGCTCGATATAGGCTATTCGATTATAATGTTTGAAAGTCTATGGAAGTTGCTTTGGATCTGAATAGTTGATAGAAAGTTGCATGAGAATTGAGCACATGTGTTTCCTCTCTTTCTAGTACACGTTTTTCATATTAGAAAAATATACTCTTGTTCTTGTTTCTCTTTGAATTATTCGATTAAAGATTTTGGGAGTAACACCGAAATACTTTACCCTATGAGTGGTTCATACACGATTCTAGGAGATTATTCGAGCTATTCCAAACTACAAAAGTACATTGTAGGTTTAACGACGCATCCGAACTAGTTACAACACGCGTATAAACCAATTACAACGATGCATCTAATATTATAACAGAGTGTCTAAGTTCTTCAAGTCGGACACATGAATGAATTGGACGCTTATAATGGTGTGTTCAAATCATTACAACATTGTGTTTAAGAACTACTTGTAATTTAATGGACATATACACATTCACCCTAAAATCTTATGTCACGTCCTAGATTATACGTACGCTTCATCATAGGGATGAGATTGGTATTGTAAATACCAATACTGAATTTGAGAAGAAGTGGGTACCATATACCGTACCGAATCTAATGGTTCGGTACCGGTTTTTCGGTACTTTAACGCTTTGGTGTTTTCCCTTTTTAGCTAAAAATTGATAAGGTTTCATAAGGTTGGAATGCCGATTATTCCTTGTCGTGATTGTATGCTTTAGGATGGTCGCGATTGTATGTTACAAATTGCCAAATGTGTGCTTTGGTATGGATTGCCGATTCAGGATGAAGATTAGATAGAAAATAGTAAAAACATCATTTTTCACAAATTTGTCAGAAGTCGTCATAACCTCATGTAGTCATATGTCATGTAAAAAAGGCTTAGCGTGAAAGGGGCACCCTCGGGTAAGGGTGCTTGGGTATTAGGGTAAAGCGGGTACACCGCCACCAACAATTTGGATAGGCTGCCTTGCGGGTAGTGAACTTTGGGTATATGTACCCGTGTGTGAAAGATTGAAATTAGCCTTTGTCAAATTTTAAAAAATAAATAAGTAAACTGTCATTTTCGTCCCTGTGGTTTGATCAAAATTTTCACTTTCATCCAAAAGTTTGTTTTCTCGCATCTGGGTACTCGTGGTTTTAAAATCTTGCCACTTTCATCCGGTCAGTTAACACCATCCATTTTTCTCAGTTGAATGAGGTGTATTTCAATCTTTTTACATATTTGTTTTATTTATTCATTTTTTTACTCTCAATTAATATTTCGAATTTAACCTCTCATTTAATCATCCCCCTTCTTACCTTCTTCCTCTTTTCCTGACCAAGTTTTCGGCGACAACACTAGGTTTCCAGTGACACTTTTTTTGTATGTTTTATACAAGTTTTAACAGCCATATGGTTATGAAATACTAGCAGTGATGAACTAAGGTTCATAAATCATAATCAAACAATATACCTCTTGATCGCAGAGGTGATTATGAGAAGAAAAGACAAAGTGACAGTATACCTCTTGATCGCGGAGGTGATTACGAGATCACCGATGATCTCACTCTCCCTCTGTTCGATTTTTCGGTCATATCTGAAACAGATCTGCAACGGTGAGGGACCAAACAGTCATGATCACTTGTTAATCCCCCTTGCGTTTCTTCTTCCTGGTCTCCATCCCCATCGCCTGATGTTCCATCATCGATTATTCTCTTTCACCCAGATAACGTGAGATTGACACAACAGAGGTTTGAACATGTTTGTGGGGGTAGAAACGGAGGTGAAAGTGAGGTAGAAACAACCGACGGTGGTGTTCCAGTGGTGGTCGGCATGCCATAGCTCCAAACAACACACCACCGGAGTAGAATTAGAAACTACTGGCGGCGACAACTCCACCGTAGCAGAACCAGAAAGGGAGGTTAATTGGGGATGATTAATGTAATGTCCCGGATTTTTCGATATACTTTTTCCCTAAACGCTTACCGTATTATTTCAAATCTTAATTCTTATTCCCTTAAATAGTATTTCTTTTTATTTATTTATTATGGATTTAAGGAAAAACTTTCTTATATGTATATATAAATATATATACGTATGTCTATTTTTTTTATCTTTATTAAATAAGATGTTATTAAAATTCTAAAAATATGTAAGTTTATAATTATATAAAATTTATAAACTTATTTCTAAAAACATTTAAGCTTTCAAATCTTAGAAATTATTTCATAAAATAATAAGGGAAATAAAAACTTATAAAACTTACTTAGCTTTTATAAAAAATAAAACATAATTAGTTTACAAAAATTCGGGGACCAAAACTGTAAATTCTGAAACTTGTTTTAAACTAAGACTTAACTTTTAACCCATAATGCAAAACCTGGAAACCTCAAGGGCCTGTTCTGCACAAGCCCAAACTCCCGATCCAAGATTCAGTCCCAGGTTCGAGTCCCGCATCTCACCGTTTTCACCTCCGATTTATCCAAAACGTGTAAAACGTCCACATTCGACGAACCTCGGGTCTCGCCTCAGGCGTGCGACCCTAACCCGAGGTATCCCAACGCTCGATGCCAACATTAATGCGGCGTGGGTTCAATTTTGAATTCGGCATTTACTCCCGAGACCTCCCCACCTAATCCGATTCTAACTCGCGAAATCGGCTATAAATATCGAGCTAAATCTTCAGTAACATCACACCACAACTTCTTTCACTCTCAATTTCTCCGATTAACACCTGTATTTGGTCGATTGAAGCTCGCGACCGCCGACGACCACCTCAGTCACGTTCTCCCTCATCTCGGCTTCATTTCAGGTAATTCGAAAGCCAAAAGTTGCGTATTCATTCCATGATCATTTGCCCTCTGTCAATCTACAATGACAGAGGGATTTACAGTTCGAATTTGAGGGTTCTTGATCTAGGGTTCATATGAAAAAATGGGGAAGGATTTGAGTTGTTACTTTTAAATTTCTATTTCGGATATAAACACAAATGAGGCAATAGCCGGATGGTTAGTATGTGTTTGTGTGTTGGTGACCCGGTCCCAGACCCGAGTTCGAGTCTAGGGGACCCGGTTTTGCCCTTTCATTTTTTTGTAGCCTTTAAAACAGTTTAAAAATTTCTAATAATTTTTATAAAATCTGTTACACTTATATAAACCTAAAAACGATTTTTATTTACACTTTAATATTCCGGAACTATTTTATTTAACTAAAATGTCGTTAAAACTTATGATATTTAATCTAGTTTTAAATGTTTAAAACTATAGAAATATTTTTAAAACTTTTATAAAACTTATAAATTTACATGAACTATTTCTTCAAATCAGAAAACTTAATTTATTATTTGTTTTCTAAAACTAAAGGAATTCTTTAAATCTTTAAGTCCTTTATTTAATTTAGGAAACTTATATAAATCTTATAAACTTGGGAATGTCTATAAGATTTATAAACATAAATTTAAACCATTTATACTAATTTGAAAAGGGAATTATTTATTTATTTAATTATTTATAAACTTATTTAAACTTATAAACTTATAAACTTATACTCTTCATAAAAATCTATATAAACATAAATCTATTGATTTATATAAAAAGAGGGAAAATGATTATGCTTTATTCCTAAATAATAATAAACTTACAACCTTATTTAAACTTATTAGACTTATCTAAAACATTTATCCTTTGGAATAATCTTGATACATTCATCAAATAATTATTATTAATTCTTAATTATTTATTCTTTAAATAATTAATTATTAAACTTTAATAATTATTTAGTATTACACTTATCTATTGTTACAATCTTATTCATAAACGCTTAGAAAACTATTTTTAATTATTGGGCGTCATTAATAATTATAAACCTTCGAGTAACTATTTTAACTATTCTAAATTATAAACTTATTAAGCTTTGAGATACAAATCTAGTGTCATTCGTTCAAAATCTTTATTTGAAACTTTGATTTAAACTTTATAAACACAATCCATCCCATCCCATATATGGAACCCTAAGTCGAATCCCGAAATCCTAGATCCTTTGTCTTAGACTCTTTATTTGAAACTTTAGACTTATATTCCTAGGCTTATTGTGAGGATACTCTCCCTCTCCAAGTCTTGCAAACACTTAGTCTTGTCGACACTCGTCATCATCCAAGTGAGTATACTTAGCCCCTTTTTCATTTACATTCTTTTGGGGTGAAACATGTTCAAACTTCAAACTTATACAATTCTTGTACAAACTATGACTAGATGCTTATTCTTATGTTAAACTTGAGACTTGTATGCTTAGATTAAACTTAAAACTAGCATATTCATTAACTTTGATCAAGCCTATGGTAACAATGATAGATCTATTGTATTTGACCAATCCACCTTGATTGATTGACCCTTCGGGGGGAGCCCTTGGTGTTTGTTACTAAACCAAAACTTTGAGACTTGAGACTTATAAGGGTAACCTGCGGGTTATGCCTAAACTTGGTTGAGGATTGAATGTGCACAATGTTTAAGATACTTGTTTTCTCATACTTACATTATAGAATGCGTATATCATAGTGAATTGTAATTCTTTTCAAATACTTGCTAAACTGTGTCAAAACCTTTGTATCTCACCAACTATTTTGTAGTTGACAGATTCTTTCACATGTTTCAGGTTCTACATCATGAGATTTGTTTGTGATCACATAGGACGCTTTGGACCTAGACTACTTATTAAATAAATGTTGTATACTTGTTATTTCCTTGTATTGAACTTTTGAATCTATTATTAATAAAATATTGAAACTTTAATAGTCAACCTTGTGCTATTGAACAACCGCGTCCGCCCCGACGTATAATCCGCCGTCGGTTGTGGTGTGACAGATTGGTATCAGAGCCTTGGTTATAGGGAATTAGGTTATTAGACACATGACCTAGACTATAACTTAGGAGACCCAAACATGAGTTATCTCATGTCCTTTACTAGGAACTTTCTCCTCATACTATTCTAAATTCTTATACGTGAACGCTTGGAAATTCTACGCTTCTACTTACCTACGTGCTTCAAGAAGTCTACTACATCGAGGATACGTTCTTAGGCTTTAAGTCTAATCTTCCACTAAACACTCGTCAAGAATATTTAAGTTCTAAATAATGTGTGAGAACTTGTGCGGACCGGAAGGGTGGATACCTGTATTCTGGGAAATTATGTCAAGGAAAGCATTTCGTATAAATCCAAATCAACCGTTGGACCCGTATGCTTTCCTGGGAATTCTTGGAATGAGTATCCACTTATAGGAATGCATGACTTCTCTAAACAGTAGTGAGCTTAGATCTCTCTTGATGTGTCAAAGTACTTACTTAGTGATATGCACTAAATAAGTACCACCTCAAATACTGTACACTTCATAAATTCATGATTCAAAAACTTTCCTCTGTAACCTCTACTCTATGATACTTATGTTTCGTCTTCTCAAGAATGGTCACATGACAGCATGCTTACTCATCATGACCTGAAGGAGTTACCTTCAAGGAGAAATTCTTACGAGACTATACTTAAAGACTATGTACATAAGCTTATATTTATACAGATACTACCCAATAAGCTTCGTGATCGTTGTAATACAACCCTTAAAACTATGTATTACTCTATAAATTCTCCTATAAACTTCATTATTTTATGAACATAACACTTAAGGGGGAAACTCTTGTGTTTCATCTTATTTTCATCACTCAACCAAACTACTCTAGATAACTCACTTAAACTTTTGTTACACTTTTATACATCTCAAAGTGTTCATACACCCTTAAAACTTCATGATCCTTGTAATACTAGCACATTCAAAACCATGTATCATCCTACAAGTCCATTTACGAACTTCATTACCTTATAAACTTGACATTTAAGAAGGAACTCTTGCGTTATCATTTTATCACTTAAACCTTCGTTTGATGATTTACCCAAACTTTGTTACACATTTAATATATCTCAAAACTTTCACCCTTAAAACTTACACATCACCGTTTCTTGAAAACAAAACTTAACGTCTTTTAAACCTAAAGTACCTTAACAAAGAAGCTCGTAACCTAAGTAATTTCCTTGTAGAGGAAGAAGCCTACCATAGAATAAACAAGCTCCACGTTTAAAGATTCTAAGTCCACAAAGAAACCTTGACATAGTACCTTAAACCTAAACATCGTTGACAATAACTGAGAGAAATGTAGGCCCATGATGAAGTTCTGGCTAGGGAAATAGGGTACTTAAGTGAGTCCTTGTGACCACCACTTCTTCCGGGAATTCTCTTCATTAGCCCATCAACTTCCAATCAAAACTATTTTTGAAAATATTACTGTGATGACTCAGTATTATGAATAAAAACCTTTTGAACATATTAAATCAACCTACTTACTTAGTTTTTCCGTTTAAACTGTCCTATGTAAAGGCCAGAAGTTCCAATTTTGAAGCACATAAATGAAAATTTCTTTGAAATTTCATCCGGTCATCATTCACTGGTTTGACTCTTCTTTCATCATTACAAATTTAACACTCCTACCCACACACTTTCGTCAAGAGTAGCTCACATTAGTACTTGAGACAATTAACGATGTTGCATATCCTAAGTGACACACGTATACTTGAAGAATAAACTTTGAACCAACCTTCTAATTCGTAAGCACTCTTTTAAAACAAATTCGACTTACGAACCACTGCCGTGAACATCGATGATCCTTACCTCTTATATAGACTTCACACTTTTAAACTTGACCAACTTTTCGTTTGACAATCATACATACCTTTTCATAAGTCTTACTTATACTATCCATCGATGTCCAACTCGTCATTTTTTTTAAACGTCTTAATTACACTCTATATAAAAGGAAACCGTACCTGCTAATTATAAGCACACTATCATAAACCTTATTGAATCTTTTCCTGTTACCCTATACTTGGAGGCTTTCCTCATTTAACTCTTGCCACTTAAAAGATTTACTATAAATCACAACGGGAACTAAAAAGCTTAAATACACGTTGCTAAAACATTAAACTTCGTATACACAACTATGAGGTCCGAAACTTTTAAGTCATGCAGAAACTTATACAACTGCTCAAACCCGTATTCTTGACAACTAGGATCATGTAAAGCTTAATATTGCAACTGTGAATTATCCTACTTATACTTGGATTCTAAATCTTGAAACTTATACTTAGATTCTTAATCTTGAAACTATACTTGAATTCTTAATCTTGAAACTTATACTTGAATTCTAAATCTTGAAACTTATACTTGGATTCTTAATCTTGAAACTTATACTTGGATTCTTAATCCTGAAACTTATACTTAGATTCTTAATCTTGAAACTATACTTGAATTCTTAATCTTGAAACTTATACTTGAATTCTAAATCTTGAAACTTATACTTGGATTCTTAATCTTGAAACTCATACTTGAATTCTTAGTCTTGAAACTTATACTTGGATTCTAAATCTTGAAACTTATACTTGGATTCTAAATCTTGAAACTTATACTTGGATTCTTAGTCTTGAAACTCATACTTGGATTCTTAATCTTGAAACTTATACTTGGATTCTTAGTCTTGAAACTCATACTTGGATTCTTAATCTTGAAACTTATACTTGGATTCTTAGTCTTGAAAACTTGTTGTGTGACGTATTCTTGTTCAAACACAATTTAAACTACTCCATGTTTGACGTATTCTTGTTCAAACATGATGTACGTACGAGACTTTAAACTACCCCATGTTTGACGTATTCTTGTTCAAACGTGATGAACGTACGAGACTTTAAACTACCCCATGTTTGACGTATTCTTGTTCAAACGTGATGAACGTATGAGACTTTAAACTACCCATGTTTGGACGTATGCTTGTTCAAACATGATGAACGTATGAGACTTTAAGCCACTCCATGTTTGACGCATGCTTGTTCAAACCCAATGGACGTATAAGACTTTAAGCTACTCCATGTTTGACGTATGCTTGTTCAAACACGATGGACGTATAAGACTTTAAGCTACTCCATGTTTGACGTATGCTTGTTCAAACACGATGGACGTATAAGACTTTAAACTATTCCATGTTTGACGTATTCTTGTTCAAACATGAGGAGCATATAAGACTTTTAAACTACTCAAGGTTTGATGTATTCTTGATCAAACCCGAGGAAAGTATAAAGACTTTAAACCACTCAATGATTGAAGTATTCTTAATCAATCACGAGGAAACTTTGAAACTCTAAATCTTGTCACATTCTTTCTCTTTAACTATTGAATGACGTTTCTCTCTAAGGGACTCGTTAATAAGTGATCACTCTTGTGTGGAAACTTTAGTCGTGTGTTAAACAAATTCTTGTACTCTTTCTTGATCCGCACACAAACGGAAGGACCTATGCAGACGGTACGACGATTTAAATGCTTGCGGGTGCACACGTAAGTATGAAAATCAACGTATGGAAAAACATAGTAAACTCTGTCGTGTGCTATGATCCAAGACTTATCGTAAAAGGTAGCCACGGAACTTAGGTACCGTAGCAATCCTTAGACGTAATAGTCTGCAAACTCAAATCATTACACTATCATCGAATCCATCCTAAGTGATGCATCTCACTTGAAATCCTGAATGGAAATTCAGCGGATATTCTCTCGAATGCATCTCCGAAAACGAATCTTCCTATAATTCAATGAAACTATATGTTTCGTAAGAGAAAATTTTGGCAACCCCAGACTTTGAAAACTTAGAAACTTGACCTATTTCCTGTCATTCCAGCATGATTCTAAACGTAACCCAGGGTTACTTGGGAACGTAAAGTATTTTTCTCCTTATCCTTGCACGTATCATAAGCTTAAAAACAGAAATCTTCTACTTTAATTTCGGGACGAAATTTCCTAAAGTAGGGGAGACTGTAATGTCCCGGATTTTAGATATACTTTTTCCCTAAACGCTTACCGTATTATTTCAAATTTTAATTCTTATTCCCTTAAATAGTATTTCTTTTTATTTATTTATTATGGATTTAAGGAAAAACTTTCTTATATGTATATATAAATATATATACGTATGTCTATTTTTTTTTATCTTTATTAAATAAGATGTTATTAATATTCTAAAAATATGTAAGTTTATAATTATATAAAATTTATAAACTTATTTCTAAAAACATTTAAGCTTTCAAATCTTAGAAATTATTTCATAAAATAATAAGGGAAATAAAAACTTATAAAACTTACTTAGCTTTTATAAAAAATAAAACATAATTAGTTTACAAAAATTCGGGGACCAAAACTGTAAATTCTGAAACTTGTTTTAAACTAAGACTTAACTTTTAACCCATAATGCAAAACCTGGAAACCTCAAGGGCCTGTTCTGCACAAGCCCAAACTCCCGATCCAAGATTCAGTCCCAGGTTCGAGTCCCGCATCTCACCGTTTTCACCTCCGATTTATCCAAAACGTGTAAAACGTCCACATTCGACGAACCTCGGGTCTCGCCTCAGGCGTGCGACCCTAACCCGAGGTATCCCAACGCTCGATGCCAACATTAATGCGGCGTGGGTTCAATTTTGAATTCGGCATTTACTCCCGAGACCTCCCCACCTAATCCGATTCTAACTCGCGAAATCGGCTATAAATATCGAGCTAAATCTTCAGTAACATCACACCACAACTTCTTTCACTCTCAATTTCTCCGATTAACACCTGTATTTGGTCGATTGAAGCTCGCGACCGCCGACGACCACCTCAGTCACGTTCTCCCTCATCTCGGCTTCATTTCAGGTAATTCGAAAGCCAAAAGTTGCGTATTCATTCCATGATCATTTGCCCTCTGTCAATCTACAATGACAGAGGGATTTACAGTTCGAATTTGAGGGTTCTTGATCTAGGGTTCATATGAAAAAATGGGGAAGGATTTGAGTTGTTACTTTTAAATTTCTATTTCGGATATAAACACAAATGAGGCAATAGCCGGATGGTTAGTATGTGTTTGTGTGTTGGTGACCCGGTCCCAGACCCGAGTTCGAGTCTAGGGGACCCGGTTTTGCCCTTTCATTTTTTTGTAGCCTTTAAAACAGTTTAAAAATTTCTAATAATTTTTATAAAATCTGTTACACTTATATAAACCTAAAAACGATTTTTATTTACACTTTAATATTCCGGAACTATTTTATTTAACTAAAATGTCGTTAAAACTTATGATATTTAATCTAGTTTTAAATGTTTAAAACTATAGAAATATTTTTAAAACTTTTATAAAACTTATAAATTTACATGAACTATTTCTTCAAATCAGAAAACTTAATTTATTATTTGTTTTCTAAAACTAAAGGAATTCTTTAAATCTTTAAGTCCTTTATTTAATTTAGGAAACTTATATAAATCTTATAAACTTGGGAATGTCTATAAGATTTATAAACATAAATTTAAACCATTTATACTAATTTGAAAAGGGAATTATTTATTTATTTAATTATTTATAAACTTATTTAAACTTATAAACTTATAAACTTATACTCTTCATAAAAATCTATATAAACATAAATCTATTGATTTATATAAAAAGAGGGAAAATGATTATGCTTTATTCCTAAATAATAATAAACTTACAACCTTATTTAAACTTATTAGACTTATCTAAAACATTTATCCTTTGGAATAATCTTGATACATTCATCAAATAATTATTATTAATTCTTAATTATTTATTCTTTAAATAATTAATTATTAAACTTTAATAATTATTTAGTATTACACTTATCTATTGTTACAATCTTATTCATAAACGCTTAGAAAACTATTTTTAATTATTGGGCGTCATTAATAATTATAAACCTTCGAGTAACTATTTTAACTATTCTAAATTATAAACTTATTAAGCTTTGAGATACAAATCTAGTGTCATTCGTTCAAAATCTTTATTTGAAACTTTGATTTAAACTTTATAAACACAATCCATCCCATCCCATATATGGAACCCTAAGTCGAATCCCGAAATCCTAGATCCTTTGTCTTAGACTCTTTATTTGAAACTTTAGACTTATATTCCTAGGCTTATTGTGAGGATACTCTCCCTCTCCAAGTCTTGCAAACACTTAGTCTTGTCGACACTCGTCATCATCCAAGTGAGTATACTTAGCCCCTTTTTCATTTACATTCTTTTGGGGTGAAACATGTTCAAACTTCAAACTTATACAATTCTTGTACAAACTATGACTAGATGCTTATTCTTATGTTAAACTTGAGACTTGTATGCTTAGATTAAACTTAAAACTAGCATATTCATTAACTTTGATCAAGCCTATGGTAACAATGATAGATCTATTGTATTTGACCAATCCACCTTGATTGATTGACCCTTCGGGGGGAGCCCTTGGTGTTTGTTACTAAACCAAAACTTTGAGACTTGAGACTTATAAGGGTAACCTGCGGGTTATGCCTAAACTTGGTTGAGGATTGAATGTGCACAATGTTTAAGATACTTGTTTTCTCATACTTACATTATAGAATGCATATATCATAGTGAATTGTAATTCTTTTCAAATACTTGCTAAACTGTGTCAAAACCTTTGTATCTCACCAACTATTTTGTAGTTGACAGATTCTTTCACATGTTTCAGGTTCTACATCATGAGATTTGTTTGTGATCACATAGGACGCTTTGGACCTAGACTACTTATTAAATAAATGTTGTATACTTGTTATTTCCTTGTATTGAACCTTTGAATCTATTATTAATGAAATATTGAAACTTTAATAGTCAACCTTGTGCTATTGAACAACCGCGTCCGCCCCGACGTATAATCCGCCGTCGGTTGGGGTGTGACAATTAAATGAGAGTAAAAAATGAAAGAAAAAAACAAATATGTAAAAGAACTGAAATACCCCTTATTTCACTGAGAAAAATGGATGGTGTTAACTGACTGGATGAAGTGGCAAGATTTTAAAACCACGAGTACCCAGATGCGAGAAAACAAACTATTGGATAAAAATGGCAATTTTGATCAAACCACATGGACGAAAATGACAGTTTACTCTAAATAAATTCTTTAGGGTATTAATGTTGTGCCCCAACACTTTAGGGTAATAGGGTAGTATTTGGGTAGAATTTAGGTGGCATACCCTCATTGGGTACATACTTGAAGGGCATGTGTGAGCAGGCTTTACGCCGTGACCTCCGTGAAACACCGTCCTCTCTTCGACGTGAGGGGGGGGGCATGAGTGGCTGGCGTGAGAAAACTCACAGGCGTGAGTTGGTACAAGCTAGTTGTTGGTTGGTCAAAGGAATCGTTGCAACATTAAATAAAAAAAATACTTTTTTAAATATAAGATTTAAACATCTTAAGAACCCACAACTCTATCATACAACAACCCTCTCACAATTTTTTCATCAGAAATCATCATCTTTATCTTCAAAAATGTTTTCATCATCATCATCGTCTTCATCTTCATCCGACGAATCCGGGGCTATGATGTTTCGTGCTTTCTCAACTGTAGCAATTCAGTGGTGGGAAGAAACTCAAACGTTGCAACCTAGAACCTGAAGTGCTCGTCTCAACCGTTATCGCGCGGCTGCTAACACTCTTATACTAAATGACTATTTTACGGAGCCGTGCACGTACAAGCTTGAAGACTTTAGTCGTCGTTTTCGAATGAGCCGTGGTATATTTTTAAATATTACAAATGATATCGAGAGAGAAGTTCCTTTGTTCTGCCAGCGGGAGGTCGAATTGGTTTTACCGCCTTGCAAAAGTGTATCGCCTTGCCAAAGTGTACCGCCGCAATTCATCAAATGGGGAACGGAAACGCTAGCGATTCGTTCGACGAGTACCTGAAGATGTCCGATCGAACTATAAGGTCTTGTATTTTCAAATTTTGTAGAGCTATAATTCAATTCTATCGTGGGGGGATATTTACAAAAACCGTCAGCTAGCGAGATTCAACAATTATATACGGAACATGAAGCTAGACACGGCTTTCCTGGGATGCTCGGTATCATTGATTGCACGTATCGGGAGCGGCGGAACTGCCCCAATGCGTGGCAAGGTCAGTTTTCACGCGGTGATCATCCTCGTCCTACTATTATGCTTGAAGTTGTGATTTCAAGTGACCTATGATTTTGACATGTATTTTTTGGCATTGCCGGTTCCAACAATGACATTAATGTTCTTGATCAATCTCCTTTGTTCGATGATGTAATAAATAGAACCGTGCCAGACTCATCTTTTGAACTTAGATGGACATATTACAAACATGGATATTATTTTGGTGATGGAATATATCTCGAACATGCTACAATTGTCAAATCTCTTATGTGTCCCGAAGGTGTTAGGTACTATTTATAAATCAGCACATGATGCAAACAAGAAGAGACGTCGAACGAGCGTTTGGTCTTTTGAAGAATAAGTGGAATATCGTGGCACGGCCAACACGATCTTGGTCTCATAATCGAATAAGGAACATAATGTATGCTTGCGTAATATGATTCTAGAGGACGAATGAGCAGCAATTTGTCAATACAATCCAAATGAAGTGGAGCCAACGTTCGTAAAACTTGATGAAGATGGAAAGCGAACAAACCATTAAGAAATACGCGAACGAGAAATTCATAACCAACTCAAGGCTTAATTGAGCATATTTACAACCGTTTACTAGATTAGTTTTAATTTATGTTAATTTATTTATGTTTATTTTTAATTACTATTATTTTATTTATCTTTATTTTTAATTAATATTAATAAAAAAAATAATTAATGATCACACCATCCAAGTGAATGTGATATGAAAGTTAAGTGAATGTGATGTGAAAGTTGTAAGAGGTGACCTGGCGCCACATAAGATTCACTTTTTCTTTCACACCCTCATTTTTATTTTTTTTTGATAGGCAACTTTCATTTTTAAGTGACAGTCACATCTCCAAATCAGAGACCCGCACCTCTCAACCTGACCACTACGTTTCAATTTGGTATACCGCATACCCTTTACGGTGCTTGAAATGTAAAACAGGTAATATAAGATATTACTATTATCAAAAGCCTGTGGCCGGTATGAACATTACTGGTCACGTGTCTTTCCCTTAATGGTCCATGTGTCACCATCTAAGTGGGTCAAGTAATTTCTTTTTTATATTTTTTTTGTTAATTGACTAGAGAGAGAGAGAGATGAAAGCCGAGAATGTGCAAGGAGTGCTTGGCATAAGAGATGTTCATGTTCCAGAGGATGGATTTGTCACCGACGGCTGAGCGCCTGAGCCCATCAGACCGTACCATTCCGGTTTGCCTGATGAGGCGTTAACCGGGTTCTACCCGAAACATCTCCCCTCTTTCTGTCTTCAAACCATTGCCGTTCACCCAAAAAACGGGGTTCTATGGCTCCAGTTGGACTGAAATGACGACCGGTTCCACTTGGGTTTCGTGTTTTAGGGCAGCGACGTTGGTTTTTGTGTTTTACAGGGGGTGGCATAGGGGGGTTTTTCTATGGTGGCAAGGGAAAGGTAGGGTTACAGTGAAGGGGCGGTCGGGGAAAGATGGCTGGTGGGGTTTGGCCGGAGGGTGGATGGCCGATGGTGGTTGATGGCTTGCGGATGGTGGAGGAGTTGGATCTAGCATTTGGTTGTAAAGAGAGAATAGGGTGGGGGGTGTGGTGCAAATGGTACAACCGGGTCGTCCTAATGCGTCCCCGCCGAAACGCCCGGGGTTTTTCAACACTAGTTTGGTTTAAAATACAACTTACAAATTATTTATGATATCCACCAAATGAAGGTTTAAATTAAAGTCACAACCAAACATCACTTGGTAATTTTTATTTCTAAAATGCCAAAAAATATGTAACTTTTAGAATCATTTGAAACTAACGTTGTTATTTTGATATAAAATGTGAAGTAGTCAACGTAATTAAAGTTCACCTTGATTGATCCCTTTTGCATAGAATAGTTTGAAAAAATCTAACATAAGAAGGTATGATGGTTCATACTTGTATACTAATGCAATGCGAACATAATAAACAATAAGATATGGGTTATATCTATATGAAAGTTGAAAACAAACGTTGACCATTTCCTACAGATAGCAGGCTTGTATGAACCATTGACCTTATTGTACTTTTGATTATATAACATATAAATATATGTTATGTTTTTTATTATTAAATTTAAAATAAAAAATAATAATAAAAGGGTGATTGTGCTAAGATCGTTAATTGAAATCAATAATAATAAAAAAAAAACTAGAGGAAGAATACTTTAAGGCTTGGGTCAGCTTAACAAGGTCAGGTCGGGTCAAACTGGGTTCAATCAAAACAAACCGTTTCAAGAAAGTATCAAAACTGATTCAGATTGAAACGAATCATTATAGGAAAGAAATATCAAATAGATCCACTTTGTGGCTGCTAGTGAGGACTACAGGCAGAGGTGGCGGCAGCAACGGTGACATGGTTGTGTCGGCAATGATAAGTGGGTGGGGCGGCAAACAGTTGATGGTGTTGACTTATTTAGATTCGTTCTAAGTTAACAAGCTTAATAGACGACCCATTGTATAATTTGAATGACGCAAATCAACACATTTGTCAAACAAATAACAAGAACCAACCCATTTTAAAAAAAAGGTAGACCATAATTGCCAGGTGTAGACCCAACCCAACTCGTTTCAATTCATTTAAAAATCAACCCAGTTTAACCCGTTACCAGACTCACCAATAAAACCAGTTAACCACCTCACATATCTAGTTATCTACTGATTGATATAACAAATACTATAACTTTGCTGTAAAAGATGAAAGTCAATGAATGAGATTCAATTTGCACAAAACATATAAAAATTAACCATATTATAACACAAATCATGCACATCAATAAAATTACAAGTCCAACATTTCAACTATGGCTCAACAATAATTTTACCAGTAGCATGACCATCAATGCTCTTGGCCCAAGCTTCTTCAGCCTTGCTTAAAGTATATTTGGAATCAATAATAGTTTTAAGTTTTCCTTCCTTCACCAACCCAACCAAGTAATCCAAGTTCTTAGCCTGTGGAAACAAAAGAACCGGGACCAATTTCTTTTTCGAGCAAGTGACTTTCTTCACAACAGCAGTCCAAAAGGCGCTCGGGCCCGGGGTTATGTCTATGACCTTCCCATTCAGGCCAAGATTGGGCTCGAAAGTAGACCAAGGAGTAGGAGTGGCACAATGGATCACCACGTCGTATTTCTTATCTGATGGGCTTTTTAGAGCTGCACATTGTGGGGTTTTGTAATCAATAACCTCGTCAGCACCTAGGTTTTTTACTAGGTCTATGTTGCGGGCCCCACAAGTGGCAGTGACGTGGACATTACCTAGCTTTGCCAGCTGGACAGCGTACTGGCCTACACCGCCTGAAGCGGCGGTGACGAGGATGTTGGTGGTGGGGATGGCTTTGTCTAGGGTGATACACCGTGATAGGTGAGGGCTTGGAGTGCTGTAAGGCCAGCTACGGGTAGCCCAGCACCTTCGGCTGCTGATACCTCTGGTGGTCTCGAAACAGTTAGTTTTTCACTACTCACAGTATACTCGGATAGTCCACCTTTCTGTGAGTTTTTGTTAATTAATAAAATAATCATAAAAAAAATGACACAGTGATATTGAGTCAACAAGATTGATTTTGTGGGTGACTAATAATCAGAATTAGAATTAGAGGTGGCAAAATGGACGGGTTGAGTAACGGGTCAAAATGGGTAATTTTTTGTATAGATTGACTCAAAACACAATTATCCAATTTGTGACCCATTTGAACGATTTGACCCTTTTCCTTTTTGGCAAGCCTTTTTAATTTGACCCATTTTGACCTGTTAGAGATAACATATAACCTGAATTGACCCACTCATAAGTAAATGGGTCGAAATTGCCACATGCAAACAGAAAAAAAACAATCGGGCTGGGGGAGTGTTCAAGAGTAACTTACAAAAATGTCAAGCATGGACACAACTTTATCACCAACTTCGAATTTTTTTACTCCAGGTCCAACATCTATCACCTCTCCTGCTACATCAGTGGCTGTCACAACAACAAAAAAGGGATTCTAGATTTCAGAACAAATTGTGAAGGGATATAAGGTGCCCATATGACCAAAAAATGTGGTTTAACTAACATACCTGGTATCCAAGGGAATTTGATTGGAAAAAGAGATCGACCGGATTTATGCTAGTTATAATGGTATTTGATATAATGACTTGAATACTTTACACATGGATGTACAGTGCATACATAGAGGATTACAAAAGAGGAAAGGAGCTAATAAAGGTAAAAGATAATATAATAATATTGACAGAATATGACAGCCTTGACTAATTGATTTCACTTGACTGGAGGAGTTGATATAGCCTTAATACGCCCCCGCAAGATGGAGGATCCGTCGGAGACTCCAATCTTGGAGCGAAGGTTTAAGAAAGTAGTCCGACCCAGGGGCTTTGTGAGAGCATCAGCAAGTTGGTCTGATGAGTTGATGTGTAACACCCGTAGTGATCCATCCTGAACCCGTTCGCGCACAAAATGATAGTCCAGAGCAACATGTTTCATCCTTGAATGATAAACCGGGTTTGCGCAGAGGTATGTGGCACCTGTGCTGTCACAAAATAAGATGGGTGGCTGAGTTGTTGGTAAGCCGAGATCTGTCAACAGGTGTTGCACCCAGGTGACTTCAGCAGTAGCGTTTGCGAGTGCCTTATACTCAGCTTCAGTGGAGGATCTGGAGACTGACTTTTGCCTGGCAGAGCGCCATGATATTATGTTGGAGCCAAGATAGAGAATATATGATGTAGTTGACCGACCACCGATGGAGACCCCTCCCCAATCAGAGTAGGAGAAGGCCTTGAGGTCAAGAGAGGTGCCCTTTTTGAGGAACAAGCCATGGTGAATGGTACCCTTTAAGTATCTTAGAACTCTCTTTAAGGCTACCCAATGAATCTGAGAGGGAGAATGCATGAACTAGGACAACCGATTCACAGCGAAGGACACGTCTGGTCTTGTAAATGCTAAATATTGTAGAGATCCTACTAACCGTCGGTAAGGTGTTGGGTCTACGCGGGGAGAGCCATCCATGGGGTTGAGATCAACTGACGAGTTTAAGGGAGTTGCCACCTCCTTTGCACCATCCATATGAAATTGGGTTAGTAAGTCTTGGATGTGGCGGTGTTGGGAGAGGAATGGACCGGTGGAAGTAGGGATGACTTCAATGCCAAGAAAATGATGAAGAGGACCGAGATCTTTGATGGAGAATCTTTTTGCAAGGGTTTGGATGAAGTGGGTAAGGAAATCAGAGTTGTTCCCGGTAAGGACAATGTCATCTACATAAACCATGAAGTAGCATGTAACACCATCATGATTGTAAATGAAAAGGGATGCATCTGCTCTAGATTTGCAGAAGCCAAAGGTAAGAAGGAATTGGGTGAGTTCCATGTACCAGGCCCGGGGAGCTTGTTTGAGGCCATATAGAGATTTTCTAAGTTTGCAAATGTGATTGGGGAATTGAGGGTGGATGAAACCCGGTGGTTGAGTCATAAAGACTTCTTCATGTAGGGTACCATGGAGAAAGGCATTATTGACATCTAACTGACGAAGAGGCCAATTTTTGGATAGAGCAATGGATAGGATAGTGCGAATTGTCACGGGTTTGGTAACAGGGCTGAAGGTGTCAAAATAGTCCTTTCCGAATTGTTGAAGGAAACCTTTTACCACTAGTCGGGCTTTGTATTTTTCAATGGTTCTATCGGGATGACGTTTGATCCTAAACACCCATTTGCAGCCAATTGGGGTGTGGGAGGATTGAGGAACGAGTTCCCAGGTGCCGTTTTGCATTAGAGCATTGAACTCATGATCCATGGCTTCCTGCCATTTAGGATGTTTGAGTGCTTGGGTGTGAGTAGTGGGTTCAAGAGTGGCAGGAATGGGATGTTTGGTGGTAGTGTTGATGAGGGTGGGGTTAAAGTATTTGGGGTTAGGCTTACGAGTTCTTTTTGTAGGGGGATGTGCAGTGTTTGAAGTGGCAGGTGTGGTTGGGGAGGAAGAGGCAGCAGGTGTGGATGGAGAGGACTGGACAGAAGTGAGAGGGGTAGAGCAGGTTGTAGAGGTGCTGAGAGAGGAAGGGAGTGGTGTTGTTTGGTGTTGTGTGGATATGGAAGAGGTTGGATTTGGTTGGGTTGGTCTACGACTGTAAGTGATAATGGCAGGAGTGGTTTGGTTTGGGGTTGGTTGGGATGGGAGTTGCTGTATGGGTCTACGACTGTAGGTAATTGGGTTGAAGTGATTATTGGTATTTTGGGATGAAGTTTGTGGTAAGTGTAAGGCAGGGGCTGGAGAGGAGATGGTGGACAGATGTGGAGTAGATGCATATTGATTATGAGTAGTAGGATTAAGAGTAGGGGTGGGCATGGAGGAGGTCGAAGCGGATTGAGAAGGAACAGATTGTGGCTGGTCCGGGAGAGGTGAAGGGAAGGGAAGAAAGTCAGGGGCTGTTGGTAGAGGGGAGGGAGGTGATTGGTGATGAAATGGAAATTCGGTGTCAATGAATTGGACATGTCTAGAGTGATAGAGACGATGATTTGCAAAATCAAAGCATTTGTAGTCGGATTTGGAATTGGAGTATCCTAGAAAGATACAAGGAGAGGAGCGTGGTTGAAGTTTGGAATTGGTGTAGGGTCTAAGCCATGGATAGCATAGACATCCGAATGGTTTAAGCTTGGAATAATTTGGGGGTTGCTGGTATAGGCGTTGAAATGGACTTTGGTTATCAATGATGGGTGTGGGTAGGCGGTTTATTAGGTAAACAGTGGTTTGGAAGGCATGAGACCAAAAATGGAGGGGGAGTTTGTCATAGTGAAGAAGGGATAGACCAGTTTCAACCACATGCCGATGACGGCGTTCGGCTACCCCGTTTTGTTCGGGAGTGTGTGGTGGTGTGGTATAATGAGAGATACCATGGGATTGGAGAAATGGGAGTAAGCCTTGGTACTCGCCCCCATTGTCAGTGAATAGGGATATAATTTGTGAGTTTAAAAAATTTTCAACTAAAGTTTTGAATTGTGGAAATAGCGTGGCAACATCATATTTTCGTTTCATAGGGTAGAGCCAAACATATTTAGAAAAGAAATCAACAAAGATCACATAATAACGGAATTGGTCAATAGAGGTCTTAACAGGTCCCCATACATCCGAGTAAATAAGTTGCAAAGGTTTTGTAGCAATAAATGAATTGTGACCAAAAGGTAATTTGTGACTTTTATTAACCGCACAAGACGGACATTTAACATTGGAATTTGATAAGATATTTGAATTAAGACCTAGGCTTGTAACAATAGACTTGAAGACTTTAATGGATGGGTGACCTAATTTGTGATGCCAATCAAGAGATGGTTGTTTGGTTGTCAAGTTTAGTTGATGCATGGATGAGATGGTTGCATGATAAACGTCGTCAGTGTTCTCCCCCCGCATGAGACGTGCCCCCCGTACGAAGATCCTTCACAAAAAAATGAGTAGGAAAAAATTCCACAGAAACACGGTTAGTTTTGCAAAGTTTAGCAACCGAAATAAGGTTCCGTTTTAAGTTTGGAACACATAAGATATTAGATAATGATAAAGGTTGATGTGGTGTGCTTATGTGTGTTGAACCAATGTGAGAAACTTTTAGACCTGTACCATCGCCTAGCACGATTTCATCGGGTCCCCCGTATTCGGATACATTACGGAGCGTGGACCGGTCAAATGTGACATAGTTTGAAGCTCCTGTATCAAACAACCAGGTTGGTTGAAGGGGAGTAGAAGCAGCAGTGGTTACATTAGCCACTGGACTGGAGGTGTGAGAGCCCAGAATGGATATATGATTCTCCCGAAGGAACCTGGACAGCTTGCGGCACTCTTTTGTGGCATGACCCGGAATGTTGCAGAAGTGGCAGTGACTGTTGGTGCGTCGTGGTCTGCTTCCTACGGTTTGGGAGTTTGACCACTGAGAACGGTTGGTAGCACGGGGTTGCCCATTGGTGGGAAATCTGTTGTTCTGGGAGAAAGAGCCCTGAGACGGTCGACGGCCCTGTTGACGATGAGTGTAGTTGGCAGTGGCCAACATTGATTCAGAAACAGGTAAGGCAAGAGAGGTTTCTTTGAGTCCCCTTTCGAAATCCAGTAGTTTGTCAAACAATTCTGGGTATGAGAGGGGAGTTTCACGGACCTTGATGGTAGAGACTATATTGCTGTATTCCTCTCCAAGTTGGGAGAGGATGTGTACCATAAGATCTTTTTCAGAGATCGGACTTTGGGCAAGGGCTAGGTCATCTGCAGTGGCCCTCATATCTTGAAGATACTCGGTAACAGATCAGTTTCCTTTAGGGTTTTTCATGAGTTTTGATTTGAGGGAGATGATGCGTGACCTTGAGGTGCTTGCATAGCCGGAGTTGAGTCGGACCCAAGCTTCTCGAGCTGTGTTAGCAGAGGAGATGAGGGGTTGAATGGAGTCCGAGCAACTTCCAAGGATAGCACTTATGAGTACTTGATCTTGGCGATACCAGGGTAGATAGTCTGGGTTTGGGATGAAGGTATCATTGTCGGTGATGGTTTTCTTGGGTGGTTCACAGCTGCCATCGATGAAGTGTTCAAGCTCAAGTCCGATTAGGCCAGACTCGATTTGCTTGCGCCAGACAGAAAAATTAACTGAGGTAAGTTTGATAGGGAAGTGTGTAGATGTTGTGAGTTGTATGATGGTGGGTTTGGCTGCCATGGAGGAACGATTTGGAGAAGATGAAGTAGAGGGTAAGTGATCTGGGGATGAGGATCGAGAAGAGGTTGGGCTCGTGGGAGCAGAATTGTGCTCTGATACCATATAATGGTATTTGATATAATGACTTGAATACTTTACACATGGATGTACAGTGCATATATAGAGGATTATAAAAGAGGAAAGGAGCTAATAAAGGTAAAAGATAATATAATAATATTGACAGAATATGACAGCCTTGACTAATTGATTTCACTTGATTGGAGGAGTTGATATAGCCTTAATACTGGTTGCGTAGTTTTAAAAGAAGTTCACCTTTACTCCGTTTAGGTATAGGAACTTCAACATGCTATACAAAAAAAAGGGCATGTGAAATTTATGATATGAAATATACTAAATCTTAAGTTGCACACTGAAACTTGTTATCAAACTCCATCTAATATGCTTATTTTTCGTTGATCATCTCAGGTAACATCAACTTAGTAATTTTATTTGAGAGCTTACACCGAGGGGAAAAAAGGGATAAAATCATCAAATAGTAACCAAGTTTCAATATTTTCCAAAAAAAGTCACTTACTTTTTATAACTATAAAAACCACTCGAGTTTCAAAATTGTTTCATTGTTGTAAAACTTTTCATAATTGTTTAAACTGAATAGACTAAATAGAACAATTATGAAACTTGGTTATTATTTCGTGACCTTTTTTCTTGACAATTACCTCCTATTCATGCTAAACTTGAAATGAATAACCACTAAATAGTAACCAAGTTCTATATTCTTTTCATTTAGCTCACATAATTTTAACATCTATAAAAGTTTTCTCAACAGAACAATATTGAAACTTGAATGACTTTTGTAGTTAGAAAAAAATGAGTGACTTTAGTGGTACAAGTTACTATTAGAGTAAAGTACACGAATGGTTCCTGTGGTTTACCAAAATTTTAGATTTGGTCCCTAGATTTTCAAAAGTACATGGATGGTCCCTGTGGTTTGCACTTTGTAACGCATTTAGTCCGCAGCCAACAAATCTAAAAGTTTTATAAAGTCCAAGTTAGAGACTAAATGCGTTACAAAGTGCAAACCACATGGACCATACATGTACTTTTGGCAAAGTTTGGAGACAAAACGTGTTACAAAGTGCAAACCCCATGGACCATCCGTGTACTTTTGGAAAGCTAGGGACCTAATCCAAAATTTTGGTAAACCACAGGGACCATCCGTGTACTTTACTCTTACTATTATGTCCTAATTTTAGCCCAATATTAGCTACTTATTGACAAATAGCTCGTGTCTTGAAGCTCGCTCGCATAAAACTTGAAAAAACTAGCTCGAAATCAGCTCGTAAGCCAGCTCAACTTGGATCGTTTATAAACCAATCCAAGCTCGGCTTAGCTCGTTTACAAGCCGAGCTCGGCTTGGCTCGTTTACAAACCAAGCTGAGCAAGAGCTGACCCCGGCTCGTGAACAATCCTATAAGTAACATATTCCTAAAATTATATGGAACCCTCCCCACAATTGATCCAATAAACATGCACATAAAAAATTTATCTACAGATTTTCATTTAGCATTCAAGCACATTTTAACTTCCCGTTGCTATCTAGGGTTTCATAATCAATAAAAACAACAATTTAGCAACAAAAGTTCATACTGATTGATCAAAATAATGAATTCGTTGGTAAATTAAACTAAAACGCAAATCAATTCAGCTTAATCGAGTTTCTTCTACTCATAAATCAAAGTTTTGATATATTTATAACCATCTGAAGCATGAAACTGTTGGAAATCAGGCCCAAGAATACGAACACATAATTTGATGATCGACTCTTTCTGTTTTAATATAATTCTTGGAGTAAACTTCGTTTTTGGCCCATGTGGTTTGGCCTGTTTAACCCTTTTAGTCCAAAAAAGAATCTTTTAACATATCAGCCCCTGAGTTTGTATTTTTGTAACAATTTCAATCCATGACACTAACTCTGTTAACTTTTCTGTTAAGTATAGGGGCATTTTAGTTATTTTATTTTTAAGTAAACTAGTTAATCTTTTCAGTTCAATAAAAACTTTTTTAGGCTTTTTCATAAAAGTTTTTTTCTACTTTTTTTAAAAACGTTTTTTTTTAAATCATTTTTTTTGTTTTATTTACATAAAAAACGTCTTTTTTGAATCTTTTTAAAAACGTTTTTTCACTTTTCTAAAAAACACTTTTTTAACTTTTTTCATAAAAAACGTTTTTAAAAACATTTTTTTAGTTTTTTTATAAAAAAGTTTTTTACTTTGTTCGTAAAATGTTTTTTTAACTATTTTAAAAACGTTTTTTTTACTTTAAAAAAAAGACATTTTTGAATCTTTTTAAAAACGTTTTTTCACTTTTCTAAAAAATATTTTTTTTAAATTTTTTTCATAAAAAAACGTTTTTAAAAACATTTTTTAGTTTTTTTTATAAAAACGTTTTTAGCTTATTCGTAAAATATTTTTTTAACTGTTTTAAAAACGTATTTTTTTAAATAGTTCACTATTTTTAAAACTAGTTCACTCAAAAAAGTAAAAAAAAAAACGTTTTTAAAATAGTTAAAAAAACATTTTATAAAAAGCTAAAAAAAATTTATAAAAAAAACTAAAAAAATATTTTTAAATCACTTTTTATGAAAAAAGTTTTAAAATTTTTTTGTATCAAAAAACGTTTTTAAAAAGATTCAAAAAAGACGTTTTTACGGAAAAAAGAACTAAAAAAATAATTTTTAAAAGTAAAAAAAACGTTTTTAAAAAAAGTAGAAATTTTTTTTATGAAAAAATCTAAAAAAAGTTTTTATTGAACTTAAAAAATTAACTACTTTACTTAGAAATAAAATGACTAAAATGCTCCTAATCTTAACAGAAAAGTTTATAGCGTTAGTGTCATGGACTGAAATGGTTATAAAAATACAACCTTAGGGGCTAATATGTTAAAAATTTACTTTTTGGAATAAAAGGGTTAAACAGGCCAAACCACAGGGGCCAAAAACGAAGTTTACTCTAATTCTTGACTCACAATTTACATAGACCCTAACCATCTATTTATAATAAATAAACCATATTAATCATACTCAAATACTAATTTCAATTATAATATAATACTAACTCCAACAAACTAATAGATAAATATAACTTTATCTAAACATTCAAACTAGTTAATTAATTAGTATTTAATTAATAGTTTGAATGTTTAGATAAAGTTATATTTATCTATTAGTTTCTTGGAGTTAGTATTAGATTATAATTGATAGTAGTATTTGAGTAGAATTAGTATGGTTTATGTAAATTGTGAGTCAAGAATTATATTAAAACAGAAAGAGTCGATCTTGGTTGGGATCAAATTCTGTGTTCGTGTTCTTGGGTCTGATTTCCAACAATTGGTATCAGAGCTTTGTGTGTGCGGTTTTGAGAGTCGTTATTGATCTATCACAAATCTTGTTCCAATTCTTTGAGTCATCGGGATTAATTCTTCATTCACCCCGTTTCTATCAAGGGTTTATAGTACACAATAACTAACCAGAATCTACTCACATAAAATCAAACGAATTGATTAAATCTAACATAAAAAAGGTATAACAGAAAGCATATAAGAATCAGACCTTGAGACCAGCAGCTCCTCCTCCATAGGAATCATACTGAACCGCGTGCATAAGCTTATCCGCCATAATTAGTTAGGTGCAGATATAAAAATTGATGGAGATAAATAGCAATTGCAATGAAGTGTGAATGAAACGGAGGGAATATTAAGGAAAAAGAATAATTTATTTTGAATTATTCTCTCCATCGTAATCTCCATAATTATAGTTAGCATATTTGGTATCTTTCATTTATTTAGTAATTGTACAACTGTAGGTGAAGATCCCTTTTAAGGAAAAAGCATAATTCATTAGAGTAAATTACAAAAAAAAACGTCCATGAGGTCAAAATTACTTTTCGTCTAATTCGAAACTTTTTAACACTTGACGTCGTCACCCACATTTCTGATTTTAACCGTTTTTATCCAATTGGGTAACGTCTGTTAAGGAGTTCTTAAATCTCCCTCACGTGAGGGGCAAAATTGTAATTTCACCTTCCTCATGGACAAAAAGTGATATATAACATCCACCACTTCATTTCCGGCCATAACTCATTTGAACCCATCGGAAAAATCATCTCCCCACCGCAACCATCGCCGATCACCCTCTGTTGCGAACCAGGAACGAGATCTAGCAGGAAAAACAAAGGGGGTAATAATGAAAAGCTGCAACTACCACCAGAAATACGCACCCACTGTCGCCGGAAACCTGCAACTCATCGGAATCCATGCAAAATCACAGACTAAACTCGTCGAAATCCGTCGCCACACACCCATTACCCAAACCCGTCTTTGACGCCCTTTCCCACTACGTCGGAGCTAACAAAAACTCAACAAACCCGTCATAGATGACTGTTGTCGAAGAAGATGAAGTTGAGGTTGTGTGAGGTCGAGAGGGGAGGTCAGCGTCTGCCAGAGAAGATGAAGTGGTGTTTTCATGTTGCGGAGAGGTGATTTCAGATCTATCCCATCTCGTTGGAGAAATGGGAACACAGACGAGGTGTTGTCCCTTTTGTGTTGAAAAAGACGTGGAGATCCATCCGAAGACGGTGGAAAAGGTGACAGAGAGTGTGTTTTTGGATGTGTCGAGGGACCAAAGTGCACAAGCAATCTTCGATGCGTGATTCGGAGTATGAAACATATCGAATAAGAAGAATCGTTACCGAAGACTTGGAATCTGAGGCCTAGAAGGTCGCCGATGAACCACAAGCAATTGACTGGAGGCTTAAAGTTGGAGTGGGGTAAGTCGTTGTAATGACATAAATCATCCAATTACAGAAATCGTCCCTGAGGGTGGTGAAATGACAATTTTACCCCTCACGTGAAACGGATTCCTTAACAAAGTTAGCCAATTCGACGTAAACTGTTACAATCAGATTTTTTGATGGCTCAAAGTGTTACCCGGGGATGATAAGTGTAAACGGGTCCAAACCTCAGGGACGTTTTTTGTATTTTTCAAGTTATTTTGAATTATTCTATCCATTCTCATCTCCATAATTATAGCTAGTATATTTGGTATCTTCTATTTATTTTGTAACTGTACAACTGTAGTTCAAGATTGCTCTTTCCTCTTGTATTTAATGTTATATGTAATTTTTATATATGAATCCTTATCCTAATAAATGATTACAAAATATGTGAACGCTATATTCGCTCACACTTTTTTTCCTCATAACCCGTTTACCCATTATCATCCACGTGCGGATCTTTCAACCCGACATGAATACCCGATTTCACAATACCCCACTCTTTCACAAACCCTAATTCACGCCTACACTAATCTCTCTCTCGATCCTCTCCTTTGTTCGTCTCCATCCATTCATCATCTTCCGATTAATCAATTGGAAGTGAGTTTTGTTTCTGATTACAGGTAATTTTGATATCAATTCATCGCCGTGTTCTCTTTATCTCTCAGCCGCTTCACTTCGTCTCTCTGTATCCTTACCCATTACCTACACTTTGATCTTATTTTCACTTTAATTTTGCAGGTTGTGTTAAATTGTTGTCTCTCATGCTCAATTTCTGCAAGCGAATCAGTTAAATTTAGATTCGCCAGATATGTGTTGTAGTAATAGTTTGATTGGTTCTTCCCAAAGGAGCATTCTAGATCAACTTGTTTACCTTATATTTCTTTGTTTGCAGATAGGGCAATTTCTTACGCTTGAACTTGAATCAAATAGGCCTTTTGTGTTAAGAAAGGTATCCTTCAATTTCATTTTTTTACTAATTATCTGTTCTACAACTTCACAAAATAAGAGGTAATTAATTACTAAATTTGGTTGTTTACACAAAATTTAACCATTAAAATAGAAGAGATTCTTATTATATTCCCTCTTATATTCTATTCTAATAAGAGTTTTCGTTCGTTTCCGTTTTGATAATCAAATTGTGCACATTGATGTTGGTCTGTTCGTTTGAACCTCATAACCCATTGCTTCCTTTTCTGATTTGGATTTAGGTGTGCAAATTCTGAGTTCGTCCCGATTTCTCTGGCGACTAAACGTATCTAGACTAAATATGCATTCAAAGGATTTATAACATGATAATTCTATGCTTGAATGTGTTTTTGTGTGTGTGCGTTTGTATGTGTATATGCATGATGCATGAGTTAGTGTGGGTGCTATCAGGTGTGTACCCCTTTAAACTTGGATTCAAGTCACATATCTAACAACATATTAGATAATCAGCATATAGGTATGTTAATCTAGGCGGTTTGTATTTTTATATTAATCTTTCTATTAATAAGTTACAAGATGACTTGACTGTGAAAACATTTCCTCCCCCCCCCCCCCCCCAATACTAAAAAAATAAAATAATATAGTAATAATAAGATATAAAAAATAAATAAAACTTACTGTTCTCTTGTATACTGTTTCATGTCTTTTAAGCCTTTGTTATTTCTTTGAACAAGTCGGTACCAAATTACACGATGATTGCCTTCTCTTTTATCCATCTACAGGCAATTTTAGGAAGAACTATTCAGGTCCCAACATCATTTGGAGTTGTTGTTGGGCCTATTGAGGATGAGCTTGAGGAAGACTATAAACAAATCAAGCATCTCATCACAGAAGAGTGTACATTTTTTTAGAGATTACTTATGCAGGTAAGATTATTTTATATAATCAGTGATTTTTTTTGCTTTTTTATCATTTTTAACAAATCAAGGAATATATTAATGGTTATAATATGCGCCCCTCAATATTTTGTAGAACACACGGGTTTGCATGTATTTAGCTTCCTTGCTAATTCAATACTGAAAGATGTACTTTAGGCAATCCAACAGGGAAAGCCAGGGTCCCTTTTTCTTGAAGACCTATTGATTTTCTGAAAAATTACAAATCAAGTCTAGCTTTCCTGGCTGATTTAGAAGGTACAAAAATAAATTTCAGTGTCCCTTATCTGTATTTGTATTTCATTGAGGTGGCAAAAGAGCAGGTTGGGTTGTTTGGTAATTTTGATAGTTGTTACGGGTTAAAGACTTTTTTGTTTGAATTTTAACATTTTTATAAATAATTATTTTGTCAAATACAATTATAGAAGTTATATTATGTCAATAATAAACTAATTATTTGAGTGAAATAAGGGAAATGAAGAATTATTTCACCGTATATTACTTTCAGGTTTCAAGAAATCGTTGCTTCTTTTGATTCTGCACTTGTAGATTCTGGTTTGACTCCGATCCAGGCTATGTTTTCTGCACGGGGAAAATTTAGGTTTCAAGAAATCTGGGTTTGTTCTTATTTATTAATATTTATCAATCAGATTATAAAAAAGTAGAATTTTTAGGACTGATATCTATGAAATTTAGAAAATTTTAAATTTTGATATGTAGATATGCAAATTGGTTGTCAGCTGGACTTTCTGCCCGTAGAACCTGTAATTCAGGCTCCATTTCTTCGTTTGAATGGGCACTTGCTGCTGCTCCAAATGATTTTGTTTACGCATGTATTGTGTTCCACTTAATTTTATATGTTTTAGGGTTTATATTATTAGAATGTTTATTTTTAATAATAGCTTTGGTTTTATGATGCAGATAATTAGTGATTTATGGTTTCATTATTCAACCCGTGTAATACACGGTCTATAACCTGGTAAATCAATAAACCATTCATATTACATTATTTTTATGGTATCAGAGCTTTGATTAATCACCATCTTCATCTTCTCCAATATTCTTGACCACCTTCACCCCTGGTCTTCTCCAAGATCCCTGCTCTTCATCCCCATGGTCGATGCCAATGAACAACCTCTAACCGTCAATGCAACCCCAAATAACCTAACCATTGTCACTTTCACCGCCTCTCTCAAATTGTCATCCACCAATTACCTTGGTTGGAAAACCCAATTTGAGGCTCTCCTACACGGACTCGATCTTTACAAATTTATTGATGGTTCCCATCCTTCTCCTCCTCAAACCACGACTACATGTGGCTCTACTACTCCCAACAAAGAGTTCTCAAACTGGTTCCGACAGGACCGCCTCTTGTTTATCGGCAGCCTCTCCCCTCAAATAATACCCATTGTACGAATGCAAAGTCCTCCCTCGAAGCTTGGAAATTTGGAATATTCTGGCTACCACCTACACCTCACCTTCACGAGGCCACATTAAGCAGCTCCAACATTGTCTAAGCAGCTCCAACAAAAGTTCATACTGATTGATCAAAATAATGAATTCGTTGGTAAATTAAACTAAAAAGCAAATCAATTCAGCTTAATCGAGTTTCTTCTACTCATAAATCAAAGTTTTGATATATTTATAACCATTTGAAGCATGAAACTGTTGGAAATCAGGCTCAGGAACACGAATACAGAATTTGATCTCAACCAAAATCGACTTATTGTTTCCATGCTCTCTCAAATACCACATTTGATAAAAAAAACAATATCTATTCTCTTTTGAGTAAAAGCCACTTCTTACCGCACCACCAACAGCACAGCGACGTCACTATCGTCGACCGGAGCTCCAACGATCCACCCCCATCTACACTCCATCGAAGGCTGCAGGTTACTTTGAAGGTTGTTTCAAAGGTAGCTGGTCCGGCGAAGGCGAGATCGAAGGTAACGGCTCCGGCTTGATCGAAGACGTACTGGTGCTGCGTCAAAGGCTAAATCAGGCCTGACCGCGGTCACCGGTTCCCGGTTCAACCGCTGGCCGTCAAGAACCTGCCGGTTTTTTGGAAAACGGCTCAAATAGGCATGACCGGACCGCCGCCGGCACCGGTTTACGGTTCGGTCCGGTTTTAATAACATTGAAAATTATCAAAATAGACATTTGACTAAAGGAAATTTCAAAATAGACATTGACTTTTAGCCTATAAATACATAGACTTCCACACTTAACCGTCGGCTGAATTAACCGGCAAAAAATTAAGCCAAAAACAGGGTTCTGCACCAATGAAATGTCGACAAGTGGCATAAATCTCGGCTAAATAGTCGGGCCCAATGTCACGGTTAAATAGCCGTCTTTTCCCGGCTTAGCTGGCGTGTTTGGCTGGCAGCTTATACGGCTGGGAGCTATGAGTCGGCTTCATTCTTAGCCGCAATTTATAGTCGGCGTCACTGAATTTTTAGTGTATTATTGCCGGCTAAGCCAGCTATTATTATCCGGCGCATATCTAAATTTTTATTAATTTTTTATAATATTGTAGATATGCACTTGAGTTGCTATTTGGTAGATATGCACTTGAATTTCCATTTGATAGATATGCTCTCACGTTGAAAGTTTTTATTACGATGTCTGTGAACATTGTAATATTTAGTGATGACATATAAGATTTTGTTAACGGTGCTATTGAATATGTTTCTTTTGATTGTGCAAGGCGTGGTATAAGCTTACCTACACATATTACTTACTCCGGTTTAGTATCTTTGCTTTCGAAAGTTTGTGGTCCTAAAAATATTACAAGATTATCGTATAAAATGTTAACATTTACTGATCCAATCAATATATACGATAACAGTGATATTTTGTTTTTTTATATAGTTGAAGAAAATCCGTTTGAAATATATAAGTTGTATGTTATCCAAGAAGATGGTGTTGGTTCGTCAAACCAAAAACCTATTTCTATTGGTTCGTCTAACCGAATACGTGTCTCAGCTGGTTCGAGCAGATTACATGTTTCTTTACCTAGCTCTGAACCCATACTAAAAGAAGATGATAGTCAGTTTCCGTTTGATTTAAATTTTCCCCCAGATAATTATGAGTTTCATTCAATTCCTTGTGAGGCAAATTTTCTAGGCAATAATCTGTTCTCGATTCATGAGGCACCAGAGCCATAATCAGAGCCAAGTGAGAAGCTAACACTCGAGCCATTGCCACATCTGATTCCTGACCCAACCCCCGATCATTTTTGGAACAGAAACTAAATGTGGTCAAGTTGAAATATAATGCTGTTTCTAAAGGTATGTGTTTCAAAGATAAAAAAAACATTTAAAGTTGGAGCTTGGAAAAATGTGTGTTAAAGAGTGATTCGATTTCAAAGTTAACATATCTTCAAAGAATAGGTATGAAGCATCATGTCGTGCGCCTAATTGTGAGTGGCGTATCAGAACATATAGATATGGTAAATCTAGTGTGTTTCATGTTAGATATTTCAAAAACCACCACATGTATTCACATACTCAGACGTACCCGCATATTAGAAAAGCAAATAAAAAAGTAATTGGTGACTTGATTAAAGATCAACTTAAGGACGTACAAATTATCATTGATTTTCCAGGTATTGATTATAATCTACTTAAAATTATCATTGATTTTGAAGATATACACATCAATCGGACATTGATTTTGAAGGTATTGTAATTTTAAAAATATATATATCCAAAACCGATTTCAACCCAAACTATTTTCAACCTACCCCAACCGGTTCCAAAAGGGTTGGGTTTTCCACACCACAAATCAGTCCCGATCCAAACCAGTTCCTCTCCAAAACCGGTGTTGACTTTGTTTTTTACCCAAACTAAATCGGTTTCAACTGAACCAGATTGGGCCAAAAAACCGATATGTGCACCTCTAGATGTATCGAATGAAGCAACTCGAGTGGCATGGACTGTATCACTAAGAGCCATAAGAAATAAGTTATTGGTCCACCTCTACCTAGGTGAACAAATCAGCTATTTGCCCTAAATCGGTTCGGGTTGAAACCTGTTTTCTGAAGGGGAATGGACTAGGTTTAGCGAGTTTGAAATCGGTTTTGAAACGGTTCGGGTTAGTTTTGACCATGTTCATATCAGTTTCAAAGTAAAGGACTACAACCCAATTTCAATCCTACGGTTCGGTTCAGTTCCTAACTGGTTCTTGCCAAACCAATTTAAATACCAAATGAAGAGGATGTATACGGTGCTAGTCCGTGCTAGTAGGTAGTAGTTATTGCAAACGACAATATTAAGTTTTTTTTAAATATTGCGTACGTAATTATGGTATATATATACGAGCTTTCTGAGTTTTGTGATTACCATCGGGCTTTGCCCGACCCAAGACCGTAACCGACAAGGAGGGGAAAGGAGGATCGAGGACCGCAGCGTATACACCATTCATGGGTCGGGCTCAGGTTTGATGATCCGTGCCTACGGGCTTTCACGGGCTGGCAAGTGAAGTGCACACCCCTAATCCAAGGTGACCTATCGTGCATAAATGACGACACCACAGACAAATGAGCTGTATTTCAATTCTAAGCACACCAATTCCAACAATTTAGTCAGCCCCAAATAAACATCGAGGGTATAAAATGAGGAGGTTTGCCGGGGGATGGAAACAATGATGAAATTGAACAAACATTACCATTTCTAGTTTGATTATTGCCATCAAGGGTCTATTTTTTGGCCATTTTATAGACATTTTCACTTATAGACTTTTTTATAGTAATGGGGAAAGCTTTGATAATCGCTGAAAAGCCTGTGTGAGAATCTTGTCGGAAATCCAATACTCGATTATAGACGGAATCCTGGGTCCACAGTGACAATTGCCTGAAAGCCTTGGCGGTAATCTCATCAGAAATCTAATCCAATATTACTGACGGGTTAGCGAGAGATGGTATGTCGGTAATGCTTTCCCACCAAACCGACGCACTTTAAATTGTAGCGCTATTTTTAAAAATATTTTAAAGTGTTTTTTGTGTTTTACGTCGGTGAAACTCCGGTTTTCTAGTAGTGTCATTATCTATTTTTTTTTAAGATGATGTTATATATATATATATATATATATATATATATATATATATATTACACATATATAAACTTTAGAAACACATAGGAATCTACAAAAAATAATAACAAAAAGAAAACATAACTATCATACCTGATCACACCCTAAAAACACATTCAATGAAATTCTCCCGGCTATCGTGGATCATGTCCCCTTTCACCCCTCTACTTAAGTTACGCTAAAAAATCCACCATAATACTAGTATCTGAATCATATAGCGCTGTGAGTATCATTCTCTTAGTATCTTGTTTCTTGTTCAAAACATATGTTTTCACACACGTTTCATCATCTGTAAGAACCCAAATCTCCAAAAACTTTTAAGTTGCTTAGGCCAAGGGGAGTACCGGCGTGGAGGTGAGGTGGTTGGCGTGGGGCCGTGGAACACTGCGCCCCCTGCGCGTGGTCCACGGTCGTGGAGGCTTCTCGTGGAGATTTCCACAGCTTGGAGGGGGAGAAAGACGTTGGAATGTAGCCGTTGGGTGGGGTGGGGCCCATTCAATGGTAAGTTTTATTTTTTTTAAATTGTTTTTTTAATTTAATTTTTTCACCTATATAAATAACCATCATTTTTATAAAAACCCTACACAACTAAACTACAATTCCCTGTTCTCATCTCATTTTTAGCAAAAATATGGACCCGAACCATCTCAATCCCAACGAATCGAACACCAATCCATTTTGGATACCACCGCCGCCTCCCGGCTAACACTTTCAAGGCGCTGCCCCACAATTCGGTTTTTGGAACTGCCAGCTACAGCAACCATTTTCTCCCTTTTCCCCACAACAACCTCCACCATCTCCATCACCCAATCCACAACAAGACTACGATCCTCTATTCGAGAACGAAACCGTAGTCGTTCCCGAAATCCAAACTGAACCCGATGTTGTTCCCAACTCGATCATCTCGCAAAGAGAAAAAATTAGTTGTATCTACCGGACCTCGAAAGTGGACATGCGACGAGGAAGAGATGTTAGCAAAATCGTGGGTGGATATATCCGAGGATCCAATAGTCGGAAACGCTCAATCATGTCAATTTTTGTGGGATCGTGTTTTAGAAAAGTTCCACATTAAAATGGGCCGTGGGGAATACCGCTCACAAGACACAATAACTTCAAAGTGGCGGGAGCTACGTACAAAAACAACGAAGTTTTGCGGTATATATAATAACCGAAACAACAACCGCAAAAGTCGTGAAAACGACGCCGATATCTTGAACGATTGTTTACAAAATATCTAGAAGTGGAAAAACAACCTTTCCAGTTTTTATATTGTTGGGAAATTTTAAAGAATTGTTCACAATGGCATAAGTTGCCGGAGATGATTTGACCCCAATCGAGCAGTTAAAAAAGAAAGTCGTCCAATCGGAAAGGGACACCGACTAGCGGATCGGAAGCACGATGTTTCTTCAATCTCAATTAATTTTCCGAAGAAAATGAGGAGGATGAACTACAACGTCCAATCGGGAGGGACAAAGCAAAAAGGAAAGGCAAAAGCTACGTCATCCTCGGTTTTAGACAAAAAATTGGATAAAGTGTTGGTGAAGTTAGAGAGTTTTACCATATATGACGAAGTTGAAAATAAAAAATTCAAACTTCCGGAGGAAGCGAAAGAACGAGAGGATCTAAAGGTGTTGACATTGAATGCTGAACACATTTCGGGTGAACATCTCGAATACGTCCTAGCTGGGCACAGATTAGGAGTCAATGATTTATTTTTAATGTAATGTTTTTAATTATTTTAAATGTAATGTTTTTTAGTTTTTTATGTAATGTTTTTTAATTTTTTAAATGTAATGTTTTTTAGTTTTTATGTTATGTTTTTTTTAATTTTTTAAATGTAATACTTTTTAGTTTTTATGTTATGTTTTTTATTTTTATTTAAGTTGTTATGTAAAATTAATTAAATTAGAAAAAGAAAATGACTTGACGGTGTGGAGATGTGGAACCATTTCCCTCAAATGTGGAGGGATGTGAAAAAGTTGTGCAATCTAATGTGGCGCTAACATAGAGGGGTGTTGATATGTGGAAACTATGGGTAGTACCCTTAGCCTTAGAAGCAAATCCCGACTGGCTTTCATACTTTAGGATCTGGGTAAAAGGGCAAGCTAGTAAGTCACTTGTTTCTTTTGGAACCGAAAAGGTGGATGTCCATTTTTCTAAATATGCATTTTTCTTTCGTTTGTCCATTCTATTCACTCGTACATTTCATTTCTTTGATATGCATGAATATATGATGTAATGGATTGGAATGAGTCATTGCCCAAGACCCGAACCATGACTCAATCCATGGCCCAAACCATGACTTGACCCATGGCTCAAACCATGACCCGACCCATGCTCCGAACCATGACCCGTCGCATGACCCGACGATATCCCCTGAACCATGACACGTCTCATGACCCTAACTATGGTTCGACCCATGACACGACCCATGACTCGACTCATGACTCGACCCATTACCCGACCCATAATATAAATTTATTAGTTAAACATATTTTATTTTTTATAAAATATTTTCCTGTCTATCAAACAACATTAAGTAATGACTTATTTCATTCTCATATGGTAACAAAACAGGTCAATGGAACGGTAATGATCCATTTATTTCCCTTGTTCATTTAATTTACTCATCCATATTTATAAATTCATGATCACATTTATATAATGTATGGAATTACTAAAATTTATACATTTATGAAATCCTATTTTTTTAACAACAGTTTTTACACTTAAATACGATCTAATCTTGCACTTATAAGAATTTTGATTCACACCACGAGAGGCAAATACCTTATTACTAAACCATTAGGTTATGGGTATGAAACCCTATTCAATTTACACCAAATTACCATTTTACAAAGTTACACATTTTTGATACTACAAAACTTTACCCAAAAACGTTTAGAAAGACTATCATTTATAAAGCTTACAGGTTAAGTTAACTAAATCAACTATATTTCATTAAAATAGAATTTATAAAGTTTAACTAACGAGCAAAGAGGGTGTGATTGACTACGTCAAAATAATGTGTATGTCACAATCCTTTTATTATTATACTAGAGGGGTGGCCGTGCGATGCGATGGGGGACACAACACATTAATACATACAATAGTAAAATGTTTGAACAATTAATTGTCGAAGTATCATATATATTTGAAGGTTTAATAAAACTTTATAAAATAAAGTAAATATAAAATCATATAATATAAAAATGATTTTGAGAATTTAGTTAAATAAGAAATTAGTTGTTTACATATTTAGATTTCAGTTACTTTTTTTATTCAATCACATAATACATAAAAGACAATTTTGTTCCCCTTAAACTCTTAAAAATTAATTTAAAAAGATAATTTCATACTTATCAAATGTATTATAATCTATACTATATAATAAATAAAGGTTTCTCATGTCACGTGTCGCCTTTATATTCACTATTATCATTTTTTTTTCGTCTCTCTCTTTTATTAAATACACATCAATCTTTTCCATAATAATATATTTTTAAATAAATTATTAATTATACTAATAAAACACGTTTGTTTTAAACTCTCTCTTATTATAATAAACTTTGAAATCTAATTACCTAGCTTAAGTTTTCAATCAAATAGTAAATGAAATTCAAATTACAATTAATAGTAATTAATTTATTTTCGAAACCAATTATATATTAATTTTTACATTTTTTGGATTTTGTTTTCTATTGTTACTATATATAATACATTTTTCAACCTATAAGATATATATAAATATTTAGAAATTTTATATCTTGATATATTTTCACCTTGTGTACACAGGTTCTAAGCTAGTATACTATGTATATTTATTTTTATTTAAGTTAATTTCTTAAGTTTAAATAATTAATTAAACCCACAACTGTATTTTATATATAACATTTACTTTTTGTTTCTTTATTAAGATTTATAAAAAATAAATTATTCACGATAAATATAACTAGTAAGTGTTACCCGTGCGGTGCGGCAGCTGGATTTCGAACATCGAAACGTAGATAAAAAAGCACGTCGCGATGGTATATTTGGAAATCACGAAAATGTCATGTCGTAAAAATGAATGTTAAGAAAAAAACGAAAACGAACTTAAAAAACGTTTAACAAAAGATAAAACCATATAAACTGTCTCCTACCCAGATATATCATTTAAAAAGTATGTTTGTTATTATAATTAATTAAAATATTAAACCATTTAAAAAGGATTTAGATAAATAATAAAAGAAAATTAGTTAAATAATAACATAATATTAAAAAATAAATAAATAACTACAAAATAATAAAAAATAGGGATGCCTCTCACGTTGCTCCTAATAATTAAAAATAGTAATTCAAAGAAAAAAAAAAAAAAAAACAAAAAAAAAGTTTGGTAGTCATGAGTTTCAAACCCACAAACAAATGAAAGGAAGCAAAAAAAACCACTACACCAACACCAAAGTTTGATTAGTTTTTGAAAAAAATAATATAAAACACATAAAATTGGGAAGAAAAAAAATCCCACCCAAGGACCTCTAGTCAACCAAGTGATCCAGGGCTGGCAAAGCAGGTAATTCGTGTCTAAACAGGTTATAGGCGACGCGGATAACACAAGTATCAAATATGAATACGACTCGTTTAACTTCTTTATATCTAATGTCTATTAGACAGTTGTATCTTTTATGTAACAAGAAGGAGAAATGATGAAGTCTAGCCTCTTAATTTTATATATTTTTTAAAATGTATAAAATTACATAGTGTACTTTTTCTTAAACAGGTTTAGTCGTGTCTTAAACAGGTAGAAATTGCCAGCCTTTCCAGCTTCTTAAATGTGTTTTAAAGGCGAAATATTTATATTTATCAATTGAATATTTTATAAAAAAACAAAAATGATATTGTAGTCAGGGAGTTGCATTTTAAAATGATTATACTAATACTATTATTTCTAATTTCATGGATATAGCAAATTATAAACTAAGAAACACTTAGAAATAGTGTAAATTTAAGAATAGCAAAATTAAAGGCTTAGAAATATAAATTCTAGTCCATAAGGACATTCTGGTGGTTAAATGATGTACCATACAACCAAAATGTTAAAGCGTCAAATCCTCGGTGGTGTTAAGAAAAAAAAATAAATTCTAAAACACACTTCTAATTGACCGAGGTCATGACGTAGTGGTCTAGCGGTATGGTGTTTGCCCCCATAAAAATGGTGTGCGTTCAGATCAAGGTTGTGTGGAATTTAGGTGTTAAAAAAATATAATTGAGGTCCGTTTAAAAAAAATCCAATTCAAAGTTTTCAATTGGTTTTCAACAAAATTGCCCGGAAAAGCAAGGGTAACTTCTATGCGTGAATTTCATGTGATGAAGCTAAGAAAACCAAGGTGTAACTTCTCGATGTGAATTTCATGATTGCCATGTATTTTTCAAACAAGAATATCACATTACATATACCTTTTTTTTTCCTAATCATTTTTATAATATAAGTTTTTTTTTTAAATTGCTTGTGTTTATTAAAAATTATTATAAGATATTAGTTACTATGATTTTGGTATTTTAAATTTGATGTCATATGTATTTAAATATCAAGACAATATTACATTTTTTAGACATAACGAATATAAAATTCGTATTTATTACAAGAGAAAACTACGAAAAGAAACTAAAATAGGTTTACGATTATGATTTTATATTTAAAAACAAGTCGCGTGAATTAGCATTTTTGCTACTTAGTGTAGCGAATAAATTGTTAATTTTTTATTAATTATGTTTGTTTTAAAAGAAATGGGTGTAATACCATATATTTCCCTACAAACATGGGTAAATATCATATATACGGTATACCAACAAAACTAAAAATATTATATATATACACGGTTTAAATAATTTGTTACTTTATGATCATTCTACACTGATATGATTTTTTATAACCTATTTTTTTTAGTTTTATCAAATACATAAAAGATCACTCGTTCTCCTATTCTTGATGGAGATTATCGCGATTCTCCAAACACATTCAGAAAACATCGATTCAGAAGAAATGATCGCTAGAAAGTTACAAAATGCTAATGTTATAAAAGAAAATTGGTAAAATTATAAAAAAAATTGAGAAAATTCAAAATAGTATTTTGAAAAAACTATTGTTTATGGTTAAATATAAAATTCTAAAGTTAAAAATGAGTAAATATGAAATTTCAATGTTAAAAATTGGTAAATATGAAATTTTAAAGTTTTAGAGAAATAAGGGTAAAATGGTTATCTTTTAAATTATTTTTTAATGAAATTGGTATATATGATATTATTACATGTCTGTAAGAATATATATGAAATTGCCTCGAAAAAAATTATACTTTCGTATAAGTTATAAAAAAATCTACAAATAAAAACATATAAGGGCAAATTAATCGCATTCCAACTTCGATAGAGACGTAAACTCAATATCTCATCAAAGTTTGTATTTAGTTACAAAATCATAATAATAAACCTATTTTAGGTAGCTTTTATAATTTCTTCAATTTTATAATTGGTTAAATTAAATGGACATGGTAATAGCATCTACTATTCTAATGTATCCAAGAAACTTCGACCACAAATACAATGATGTGAACATCTTGTCTGTTTCTTGTTTGCTTTTAAATAGTTGACTCGGCCTTTTTGTTTAATCGCCTAGATATGTAAATTAAGTTCGATTAAACCTTATTTAGTGGGAATTAATTTCTACACCATAGTACAATAGTACACCACATATACATTATGTAAAACATCATGTATATTATTAACTTTTAGGGTCTCTAACTTAATTCTTTTATAACCATGTGAATCTGTTAAAATTAACCTAGTAGACCCATTAATACTCCGCTAACCAATGGGAACATGTAAAATGTAGTTTGCGTTGAGCATGTGACCTTTAAAGGGTTAAAGACAGAAACCAGCAGGAACTTTATTCGTACATGAGAACTCTGCTAAAGATACTTAAGCGATTACCATTGTGTCATTCCCATGAAGGTTGTCTCTAAGTTAATATAGTGATGGACAAATCACTTCTCTTATTTAGTTAATTAACTTTAATTTAAGTTTAGTTTTCTAAAATCTTAATTTAACTACTAGTTTATTAGTGATAGTTAAAGCATGTTTAGTGCCGAGTATGCAAAATCACATGAGCAAGTTCTTTTCATAACACTAATGACAAACTATTATACACAAAATGATAGATATATAGTGTCTCGTAATCTTGAAAATCATTATTTGTACAACACATGATGAAACCAATAAGCATATGAATTTTGACTCAACTTAGCATTTGGGATCTTAATGCAAATAGTTCATTCACATGGCTTTTACATCAATCTCTTTAGAAAGAGGTTTATTATGCAAGTCCCTGAGGTGCTAGTAGAGGTGAGCATGGTTTAGTACGGTTAGGTTACATGTCAAAGCTGAATATATAACCAATATTCTAGTCTTTTGGATTTTAATAACGGATCGATTTTGATTAAAATGGTTTGATTAATTTAGTTATAGAAAAACATGGTTCAGTTAATTTGGTTAACCGTCGGTTTCAAACATGGGTAGATTCATACTCATTTCAGTTAAAAAAATCCAATTATATTTTTGAGCTGAATAAAAAATTAGCAAACATATTAATTTAATAAGGATAATGAGGGGCAGAAATATGTTATTTATAAAAAAAACGTAACAGAACTTAGTTTGATCTGTAACATAGTTCATGTAAAAGTAAAAAAGAGAATATATAAAAATGATTTTAATAGTGTTTCGGTTTAATTAATTTGATTATTTATAAACATCTTATCATAACGAAACAAAAAATGGGTTTCTCAGTTGATTCAGTTACACTTCTTAACTTTTTTTGGTTATGATTGCTAACCTTGGATTTTGTATACTTATCATACATGGCTTTTTATCTAAACTAATTATTTTTTGTTTAAAAGAAACTAAAAAAACACAATAACTTATAAGAAAAATACATTTTACTATTTTAGACAAATTGTAAGAATATAAATAAAAAATCAAATCTTTCTAAACACTTGTTTGGACCGAATAACTAATTCTATCAAAATACAATGTTTGTTATATCAAACAAAATATTTCTTTAAACAAAAAGTTAAAAACAAATGTTTAAAAAAAAGATTAGTTCCTATTTTCTTACCAAAACTTAAGCATTCTCCGTAACATAACTTTGAGCATCCATATAATTATTCCACAAATCCGTCACCATTGTAGTAACCATCTCCACCGCCCCCTCCACCACCACCGGAATTTCCTCCGTCAATCCACCAACCGCCGACCTCATCTTCTCCACCAACCCTCCCGCCGCCGCCCCGGTTGCCGCCACGGACCCAAAAACACTCTCTTTCACAAGATCAAATACGAAACCAATTATTTCACTTATCACCTCCAAAATAACCTCCAAAAGGTACTCAACACAACTTCTAATGAAACCGCCAAATTGCTCCATCGCGGTCTGCAGTGCCTCTCCGGGGACTTTTAACCCCTGGATGGCGAACACGAGGAGGTGGGCGGTGACGGTGAAGAGCAAACGAGAGAGGAGATTTGATGCCATGGTTATGGTGGAGAAGATGAGGTTGATGAGGATGAGGGCTGCCATTTGTCAAGGAGAGAGGGGATTGAGGAAGAAATTTGGAGTATGGTTTTAAAGAAAATTGATGGTATTAGTTGGGTTTGAGATTTGACTTGCTAAGAAATTGTTTAGTATGGGTTGAAAATTGAATTGGTGTTTGATGATGTATTCATGAGGAGTATTATATGGTGATATTGCTTACTTAAATAGACATTGTGTGTAGCAAATGAGTTAATTTTTATTAAAATAAAATAGCGATACCCACGTTATACAAGGAAAATACACGAGTATAAAATCATATACAAATCGAATGAAAAAGATAAAAATGAATACAAAATTTATACAATTCTAACCGTAGCCTTCCACAAGTTCGAGTCTTCAGCTGTAAAACGAATTTCGCGCCTCCTCTAAGACAGATGCGTCTGTCTCCCAGGGTATAACAACCGGAACAATATGTGTACCGCCGGAGATGTCCACGCACCAGAGGTATCACCGGGTAAACTATGTGCTAAGAAATGGTAGAAAAAGATGAAATTGGTGATGGTTTTCCTCTCTTTTTGTCTCTAAGAAAAAAGAATCGTACGACTCATTTATGCTCGTACTAAAAACTACATTTTTAATCTTTTATTAACCATAGTTAAACTAGTTTAATATGACATAACTCCATATTTTCATTTGTATTAACCCCAAAAAAAAGTTTAATATGGATTTATAAAACAAATCAAAACCACCGTATGATTCATGATAAGGAATTAAGAATAAAAAAAACTCATATTGCTTTATAATAAATATTTATTAGCATTTAATAAAAAAGATGCAACAAATTTATTCTATAATCACTCAAGTTTCACATTTTTCATTCCAACCACTCAACTTCGAGCATCGACATCACATTCATCTTAGCTCTGTTTTGGACACAGGTCCCTTAAAACAAATTTCACGCCTTCTCTAAGACGGATGCGTCTGTCTCCCAGGGTATAACAACCGGAACAATATGTGTACTGCCGGAGATGTCCACGCACCCGAGGTAACACCGGGTAAACTATGTGCTAAGAAATGGTAGAAAAAGATGAAGTTGGTGATGGTTTTCCTCTCTTTTTGTCTCTAAGAAAAAAGAATCGTACGACTCATTTATGCTCGTACTAAAAACTACATTTTTAATCTTTTATTAACCATAGTTAAACTAGTTTAATATGACATAACTCCATATTTTCATTTGTATTAACCCCAAAAAAAAGTTTAATATGGATTTATAAAACAAATCAAAACCACCGTATGATTCATGATAAGGAATTAAGAATAAAAAAAACTCATATTGCTTTATAATAAATATTTATTAGCATTTAATAAAAAAGATGCAACAAATTTATTCTATAATCACTCAAGTTTCACATTTTTCATTCCAACCGCTCAACTTCGAGCATCGACATCACATTCATCTTAGCTCTGTTTTGGATACAGGTCCCTTAAAACAAATTTCACGCCTTCTCTAAGACGGATACGTCTGTCTCCCAGGGTATAACAACCGGAACAATATGTGTACTGCCGGAGATGTCCACGCACCCGAGGTAACACCGGGTAAACTATGTGCTAAGAAATGGTAGAAAAAGATGAAGTTGGTGATGGTTTTCCTCTCTTTTTGTCTCTAAGAAAAAAGAATCGTACGACTCATTTATGCTCGTACTAAAAACTACATTTTTAATCTTTTATTAACCATAGTTAAACTAGTTTAATATGACATAACTCCATATTTTCATTTGTATTAACCCCAAAAAAAAGTTTAATATGGATTTATGAAACAAATCAAAACCACCGTATGATTCATGATAAGGAATTAAGAATAAAAAAAACTCATATTGCTTTATAATAAATATTTATTAGCATTTAATAAAAAAGATGCAACAAATTTATTCTATAATCACTCAAGTTTCACATTTTTCATTCCAACCACTCAACTTCGAGCATCGACATCATATTCATTTTAGCTCCGTTTTGGACACAGTTTATTTCGTTATGAAACTCTCACAAAATAAACCCACGAAATAATAATTATATTAATCATAATTACATATAATTATTTGTGTTCAAAGTTGAGAAAAACTTATTTTTCCAATTATGAAAAAAACTATTTTCATAATTTTTCCAACATTGTGTAACATATTATCTTTTATGTGATTTATTTGCTGTATGCTTAATTTTAGGGTTTTGAAATCGATTTGCTGTATGCTTAATTTTGTGTTTAAAGTGACTGTATCTCAATGAATCATACACCATGATTTGTTTAAAATGTGGTTTCCCTTTCAAGTGAACAGTTTACCAGATTTTAACTTGACACGTCTGAATGTTTGCTGATTGTGTTCCAGATTTGTTAAATTTAAAACTGTTTTTTAACTATTATTTTGACTTAAACCATTAGATTCTGCAGATCAATACTTAGTGTAATACACTACTTTCTGTTTTGTGCAGATCAAATTGGCAGTGCTTAATTTTTCGCCCTGCTCTTACCTGGTACGTATATCATTTGTTTTGCTGTAATTTCTGTTGTAGAAGATCGGTGGCTTGATTATGGCTGATGTATTTAAAAAAACGTGGAAGGTTCTTAAAATTTATTTAATTTTGGTGGTTATCCTTTGAATTAACATCATGACTGTGGCTGTTACATGATTGGTATGATCTTTATTCCAAGTTTTGATGCTTGATTTTGAAACTAATGTGTGTTCTTATGTTAATTTTTGGGCTGGACAGAATCTGAGAGCTCATGAAATTTATTGATCTTTGGTAATGATTTTTTAATTAAAGTCATTATAGTGGCTGTAACATGATTGATATTATCTTCAAGCAAGTTTGCTGCTTGATTTTGAAGCTGATATGTGTTAATTTTATTGATTTTTTGGAGGTTATTTTTTTAATTGACATCATAATGGTAATAATTGATATGATTAGAAAACCTAAATGGAATACATGCTAAAACAAATGTATCTGGTAGTTGTTGGATTTATAGTTTGTAAAGGAATTAAAGATAAGGTTATTATTTAGCCTCAGATGATAAAACAAATGTATCTGGTCGTGTCCAACGGGTTATGCATAGTTAAGTTATGACCCCAAGATCTATGAATCTAGTTTTTAAAAGACTTGGTTTTGCTATCTAAAATAGGTTTGCGGTGCAACTTGTTGCCCGTTTGCCTACTATTTCGATAAAAAAAATCAAATATTAACTTAATTGATTGATCAAAGTTTAGGGGGTGTTTGGGATTACTTATTTACTCTACTTATTAACTTATTAACTTATATAAGTTAATAAGGTGTTTGGGAAAGCTACTTATTTAGCCTACTTATACCATTTTTCAAGAAGTAAGTCCATCCTTACTTATTACTTATAACTTATTAACTTATAGTATAAGTCAATAAGTAGTTTTCAAAGAAAATCCCAAAGTTTTTGAGAAGTTACAAATTGTGACTTATGACTTATGACTTATTACCTTTTTAAATAAGTCATAAGGAGTTTCAAATAAGTAATCCCAAACACATTATAAAGTTAAAGGATGAAGGATGGTCATATTCATATCTCACGCGGTGTTTGAATTTTGATAAATATTCATATAAACCTTTTTAATACATAAGTAACAACATTTTTAAACTATAGAAGAAAATGCATATTAAATGGTATGTCATTTGTCAAGTAAAGACGACTTATATATACATGGTTGATTGCATATTATGGTTCTTTTATCAATAATGTTAATTAATATGATTATTTATAGTTTAGTTAAGTGTCAACCATATTTAAATATATACTAGCGCAATAAAAACAAATTAAGCATGAAAGAATCAAAGTCTCGATAAATCATCTATACATACTAATAAATAAAGGTTTTAGGGTGACACATGTCACTCTCTCATGCATCCTCAAGTTTTTTCCCCGCCTCTCTCTCCTATTAATTATACAAATTTATTTAATTATTTTTTCTCTCTCCTATTAAATAATAATGAGATCTATAACTTTTTTTATAAAACGTTTTTCATTAATATGTAATACGTAAATCTTTATTACTAAGTATGGATAACATTACATTTATTTAACACGTGTAATACACCGGGTTTCTAAAGTTTAATATGAATTAACATTTAAAGGCTGTTTTTCGGCAAGTAATTTACAGACTGTTTATGTGTGATATGCAGGTTGATTACATGTGTTCTTGGATGTAATTTAAAGGTATTCATTTCTCTTTGTTCTGCTTTTTCATCTATTATTTTTTATTTTTTTTAATAATGAGGTTATGTTTAATTTTGGTAACAATTTTGAAATTTAACATAAAAAAACAAAACAATTTCTAATAAAAATGATACTTTGTATTCCATGAAAACATTGGGAACTGCAATGTTTTTTTCAAGAAAGTTGTAAAAACAGAGTGCAGGATGTAAAACATTAACATGTATTTTCCAAAGGCTTCTATCAAAAAATTATGACAATAAGAAAATCCAATCTGCGGAAACATTTCTATGTACGTTGAACCTAATTAATTAAATGCCTTCCTGGCACTGATTCAGCAAACTGGTCAGCTAAGTTACTTTTGGTTTTATGTGTTCATGCATTGCTTAAAATTTGTGTTTTAAATCTGCTTTAATTTTGTGTGCAGATAAATAAACAAACAGACAAACAAAAAAAAGGCAAATAAATTAGGTTTGCTCAATGTATGTTTGATTTTGTGTTTTAAATATGGTTTAGGCTTCTTGTAGTTTTATGTTTTTTAAAACGTTCGGTCGTCTCATGCAAGCTTTCTTTCCCTTCTATTATTACACAGTTTCGTCGATTATTCTATTCACGTTTGTTGGATCGATATTAGTTGCTGCCCGTTCTCCATATCATATGCAGGTTCGTTCCCGTGTTTTGTTTTTTAATGATCTTCAGTTTTTGTAGGTGTGGTGAGTTTTGGTTTGCATTTGCTTTTGTGTAAAATATTTGTGTATGCTTGATAATTACTTATACGGGTTGAAGCCTAATCTTTTTGGTAACTGTTTAGCTGCCAAAATGATACCGCGACACCCATACCAGCGACACCATCAGCTACAATTTCGACATCAAAATGCAGCCTCTTTCAATCACTTTGTTTCACCAAATGAAGGACAGCAGCTTATTCATAAAGAAAACTCTCTCACTTTTGTTTAAATAGTTCTTTGGCCACTTTTTGTTTGCCCACAAATAAACACAGGCTAAGACCACATTTTTTTGTAAAATAACTTATGAAATGCTTTCTTGGAAACGTTACTTTCGGTCAATGAATGTCTTCTTATCCGAGCACTTTTCTACCACATCGAAAATCTCATAATCCCATCGTCGCATCGCGCGTCGGGAATAATACTAGTTAATATTTAAAGTTTATATAAATTTAATTTTAAGTAGAGAATTGTAAAACTAGATAACAGTATGTTTACATTATTATAATCAAGTAAATTATTTTCTTCTAAATCTATATCTATAGAGCAAATGATTTAAGCATTAAGTCGTACTTTTGCCCTCGAACTTTATATCTTTTGACTTTTGAGTCCATATTTCATCAAACAAATTTTGTATCTTTAAATGTATCTGTTACAACTGAAAATTAACGAGGTTTGTTGATGTTTCATGTTAAAATGATATTACTATTTAATTCGACTTTCATGTGTATTGTCCATTTCAGGTTTTGTAAGTTATGATTAACTTTTTTTTTTTGGTTACATTAGACGTGATTTATAACTTTATGTATTTTTTTAATATAGAATAAATGTTTTAATTGTTTATATGAATTTACTTATTATTATACGAACCCATTTATGTTATTCTTTCTAAGCTTTTTAAAACTCAAATATGTATATAATATGCTTATTTATCATCTATATTACACACTAGTCTAGTAGTGTAAATACTACCTAAAATTTATATACACACTAGTCTAGTGTAAATATGTATAATATAATATGTTTATTTATCATCTATATATACACATACTAGTCTAGTGTAAATACTACCCAAAATTTATATAAAAATGATTTTAGACTTTTTTGTACAATTGTTTTATAAAACCATTCAACTTTATAAATTTTAAACTCAAAATGCATCATTTATCATTTTGGTATGTATTTATTTAACTGTTTGATATTTTACATCAAAATTATTATTTAAGAAATTTTCTAGATATTTACATTGATAATTTTTAATAAAAAGTCCGAAAATAATTATATCATTGAACATCAATTTATTATGTTTTTATGATAAAACACGGTTAACACCCCCAATCGCCATAAAATCGTAACATGCATTGGCGAGTTTCCTTTTTAGTACTATCCTTAAGTATCGCCTCATGATTCCCCTTTTACCGGTTGATGAAATATGCCATGTTTTGTCGCAAGGCGTGTTTGGACTCTTTTGGGGAGCATGCAGTACATTGTAAAGACCTCTCCGTGTTCAAGTACCGACATGAATTGGTTAGGGACATTCTTTTTGACATATTCAGTCGTGTCGGGACTTTTGTTAAGAAAGAAGCATCGATGAAATTTTTAACTGACCCATTGGAAGGAAGATCAACACTCAGAATAGCTAACATTTTGGTCTTTGGCTGGATAGAGGGAAACACACATGTGTGGATCTAACATGGGTTTCCCCTCTTGTAGGCTTGGGGGTAGTGTTTTCACGGTGGGTCAAACTGTTTTAAAAGCTGCTTCATGCAAAGTGACCAAACACGAGAAAGCGTGTCTTGACAACCAACACGTGTTTATTCCATTTGCATTTTATACTTTTGGTTTCCTTGCGCCTTAGACTGTAGAGCTTCTTAGTCGTGTCCAACGAGTTATGCATAGTTATGTTATGACCCCAAGATCTATGAATGTAGTTTTTAAAAGACTTGGTTTTGCTATCTAAAAATGGTTTGCGGCGCAACTTGTTGCCCGTTTGCCTACTATTTCGATAAAAAAAATCAAATATTAACTTAATTGATTGATCAAAGTTTATAAAGTTAAAGGATGAAGGATAGTCATATTCATATCTCACGCGGTGTTTGAATTTTGATAAATATTCATATAAACCTTTTTAATACATAAGTAACAACATTTTTAAACTATAGAAGAAAATGCATATTAAATGGTATGTCATTTGTCAAGTAAAGAAGACTTATATATACATGGTTGATTGCATATTATGGTTCTTTTATAGTAATGTTAATTAATATGATTATTTATAGTTTAGTTAAGTGTCAACCATATTTAAATATATACTAGCGCAATAAAAACAAATTAAGCATGAAAGAATCAAAGTCTCGATAAATCATTTGTTATATATAATAGTCCAAAAAATGAGGAGCTTAGTATATAACGACTTAACAAGTCAACCCACCAGATTAGGTAACCTGTTATCACATTATACTCCGTATAAAATTAAAAATATATATATATATATATATATATATATATATATATATATATATATATTTTGAACGGGAACAACTAGATATTCTAGGATAATTGGGTTTCCCCGGGGCAACACCTAGAACATCCAGGGCAACCCACCACAGGAGGAACCCCCAACTGGGTAAACCCCCTGACCTGGCCACATACCCTTTTTTTTGCTGTTGCCAGGATTCGAATCCAAGACCTCCACTATGAGAAGTCTTGAGACTACCATTGCACCAAATGGCCAACGGTATATATATATATATATATATTTAATTTGAAACAGAACACTGGTTTTCAATCATATACAGTTGTCCTGGATTCCTGATCAATCTGGGAAAAGTATATGGGCCCATGAACCCAAAACCTGTTTTCTTAGAACATTAATATATATATATATATATTATATATATATATATATATATATATATATATATATATGAAAAATAAGCAAACAAACATTTTTACAACCTTTTTACCAAAATAAATCTTTAACTTCTAGCTTTCAAAAAAATAAACATGATAATTTTGTCGAAATATCCAACTTAGAGTATGTATTCGTCGGTCATTGGACAACTCACTGACGCGCCACGTGTATTCTTAGAAGGATTGAATCGATATAATTGAAATGATAAAACAAAGACGAGGATTGGATAATTCTCAATATTATTAATCAAATGAAATATAACTCAAAAACCTTTATTATAATAATCTCTCATCTCATTTTAAAACCCTAACCTGGTAACATCTATTAGTAATTCTAACATAAACTTTGATAACAAGAAACCTAATAAACCTAACTTGGTCACCAAGACATTACCAAATATAATTAAACCTTAATTGTAACCTCATAAATCCATTAACACACTTAATGAATTCAACGGGTCTATCGGGTCGGGCCCTCCACTTACTCGTGTTAGGCCTAATAACCGGAAATTACTAACAATCACCCCTTAATTTTCGACTTGAAACTAGGTGGTCTTCCACTCCAAGCAACTCACCCTAATTTCAAACTTGAAACTAGTGTTTTTGAAATTGATCTTCGAAAGTACCACATCATTGATCTCAATCGACTTGTTGATGGCCCATTGCACCCGTCATCGACTTGCGGCTTGTGATCGGGAATCACATACCCTTGCTTGTGGAATGTGTCCTTGATCCAATCCTTTGATCGCAAATCTTGAACTCAAGTAAAAAGGTCCTCGGCTTTATCTTCTTCCCATCATAGCTTAGATGTTAAGGATGTTTGATATGGTCCTTCGGATTGCTGATTAGAGTTGATTTTCTACTCGAAATCAAAACCGGAAGATGACGTCGACCCAAACTTGGAGCAAGATTCCGTTCTTGATTGGGGTATTCAAATCCTAATCCAGTCCTTCGGACCAGGGGATCTCCAACTTGAGTCGCTTTTAGTATTCGGCAAAAGACAGCCCCTGATTGCAGCCTTCAGATCTCGGGTTTCTTAACTGCAGGTTCTTGAATCTTTGATCACCACTTCTTGATTGTCTCTGGATATGTTGTTGCCGATTAGAAAAACTCACACCCTTCTATCATAGCTCTTTGCCGCCTCCTGCAGTGATGGTCGACTCTCAAAACTGATTTCTTGGCTCTGGTACCAATTCAATTGGTTAATCGCATAATAAACGAGACAATTAAGCAAAATTAGTTGTATTTATCCTTTAAATATACAACTTAAATGTATTAGGCACCTCGACTATTTAGATTTTTGGATTACAAATTCTTCTCGAGATTCATTTGACTACCTAAAAGGCCAACTCAATCATATTCTAAGAAACCTTAATCTGTAAGGTCGGCGTCCAATGAAGGGCCACCGACCATTTCCCACCCCAAGTTCCTACTTTGACAAAGTTTACAATTTACACCTTTGATTTTCTAAAATTTCAAATCTACCCCTGCACAAATTTTGCTACTCACTCTTAAACTTCTAAAGTTTCAAATTTACTCATGTAATATATATATTTTTAATATACGCTTTTAACTGTACCTAAAGTTTCAAGTTTACCCATTCACTAAATTCTCAACTCTACCACTTGAATTTCTATTTTTTTTTGTTTACTTTTTTTTATCTTTGTTTATAAAAATTACCTTTTCTATTTTTAATTTGTTACTATCTTTTTTAACGAATTTGTCGTTTCAATGTTAACTCCTATTCGCGCCGCAATCTATCTATTTTTTTATCTTCATAACCGTGGCACGGCAACTTCATACGTTTCTTTTATATAAGTAGTCACGTTATTGTTACCTCCGCAACGCACGTAACGACGTTCGCAAACCTGCTGCACCGCGCGGAAGACCGAGTCGTGGCAACATTATACGTTTCTTTATGTACTTAGTCACGTTATTTTCGTCGCCGCAACGCCCGTAACGAGGTTCGCAAACCCGCCGCATCGCGTGGGCTTTAGTTATGCAGTTAAACACGTTAATATCACCGTACAACCACGTCACAACGCGCTGATCAAAATTTCTAGTTATAAATATAACAACCAACTCGCCTATTAGTCCATTTCATCATTCTTATAATTATTTGAACTCTAAATTGTATAATTCAGTTATAGGTATTCATTTGTTTATGTTCAAATACTTAATAATGGAATTTTTCTTGGCTAAATTTTAACTTAAACCGACTTATTAATTTTAAAATTCATCAAACTGACTTTGATCATTTTCGGTATGCATTTTAAAACCTAAATATATTGATCCCAATGTAATTGATCAAATGAGACCATTCGTTGTCAATAGGGATGCCATTAGGTTGGTTATGAGAAGAGTATTGATAATCTCAGTCTCATATCCGATTATAAACCGTGTCTTATGTTCAGTCACATACCCACGGACATCGGGTATAGCCGTTTATGATCTTATGTTGTTAAAAAGTACACGTTGCTATGCACATTTCCTAAACCAATCTTAAATTCACCTAAAAAACCGACTTAAAATATTAAATACTCAACTATATTTCTAACAATTCTATAATTTTAAGTTTCTACCAACTTTAACGTACTATTTATCATATACTTTTTAAAAGTGATGATCTCACCCAACCAAAGTTTGTGAGTTCGAGTCTTGGAGGTGACAGTTTCATCATATATTATCTAGGTGTTGCCCATTATATCCCATGGTCGGGGGTTGGGTTTAGTGGTAAATAGATAGGAGTTAGAGTGATGATCTCACTCAACCAAAGTTTTGAGTTCGAGTCTTGAGGGTAACAGTTTCATCATATATTATCTAGGTGTTGCCCATTATATCCTAGATAATATATGTGTTACCAATTAAAAGAAAAAAAAAAGTAGTTAAAGCCCATCAAGAACTCAAACCACCAATTTTTTGGTTAAGCTACATAAGCAAAATCAATGAATTATAATAAATTTTAATTCTAAGCTTATGTATAAATCTTGGATATTAATTTATAGAAATCATTACTTGGGTAAAAACCTATTTAAGTGAAGAAAAAATATCCATGGGTTTTCAATTTATCTAATTGTCAATTGGGCCCTTCAGTCCATTAATCAGGACTTTAAATTTAAAATTTTTGAATAACAAGATGTTTTAACTCGTTGTTTGATAATTTATAACATATCAATTTTCCCCATTTGGTACAATGGTAGCCCCAAGACTTTTATAGTGGAGGTTTTGGGTTCGAATCCTGGCAACTGCAAAAAAGGGATCTGTGGCCAGGTCAGGGGTTTACCCAGTTGGGGGGTTCCTCCTGTGATGGGCTGCCCTGGATGTTCTAGGTGTTGCCCCGAAGAAACTCAATTATCCTAGAATATCTAGGTGTTGACATTAAAAAAAAAACAATTTTCATGAGCTCATAGCACCGAGTGGTGCAATCCATAAGACCCTTTAAATAATCCAAGCGATCCCTCATGACGAAGAATAAATAATGCAATCATTGACATGTACACGGGTAAATCATCATTCTATTTTTCATCACATCAAAGGCTGTTGTTGTGACCACCACCAAATATAACCCTAAGTCCCAAACTGCAATTGTCTCTCATGGTTCCAGTCCCCTTCCCATAATTTGCTAGACAACAAAAATTTTCATTTTAAAACTTCACACAAGTGGTACTAAACTTTGTAAACATCGTATTCTATTTCACCCTTGAGTTGAAGGTGATTAAAACAGGACTTCCTGACATAAGGTAGCACCAATCCAATGGAAGAAACCTTTGAGGTCATATTGTTGCAACTGAAATGTGGAGTGGGGGATAATGACGAGCGACGAGTTTGGCGGAGAGAGTGGGGTTTTTTTAGCGAGTGGGCATGAAGGTTGGAAAACCACTTGTAACTGATTAAGAGGTTAATTAACCTCTAAAAAAATTCCAAACCGCTTAATTTAAAATGCTTAGATTCAATTTTAGGGTGGTTATTAATGGTTATTGGGAGTTTAGACGGTAAGAATCAACCTAAAAAACAGTTAGACCCACCACGATCAATATTATATATAATAACCACCTTAATAATTCTCTCATTCTCGTTGTCTTTTCTATCTCATTCTCGTATCTTGAATTTGATTATTTGTAACCTATATCTCATCCCTAGATTTGTATTGTTTTGAAATTTGTAGGATTCCCCCACGCTATGTGACGAGAATTCAATCGGTTTTGGTTCAGTTGGTTACGTATTAGTATGGAACCGACACTCGCTATAGTAAACGAAAGAGAGAACTAAAAAAATAAAGTCGTTACATGCTCAAAAGGATATCAACAAATGTTCTACGTCGCCTAAAACAAAAACAAAAGGCACGTGGAAACGGAAAATCCTGGATTTTAAAAAAAAAATCACATTTTAAAAGTTGTAAGAGAAAAAAAAACCGAAACCTTAAAACAACTTTGATGGCTTGTACGTTTTTGCTTCGATAATGTGTACATTATAATGAAAACTCGGTTTCGAACGTAAATTATATCGAAACGTCGATAAAAATAAACACGTCGCAACAGTACACTCGAAATTTTGTAAAATATCATATTTTGAAAGTTATAAAAAACAAAACATTTACAAATTAATTATAATAATTAAAATAATATAAAAATAAAAAAACAGTAAATTACAAATTATGTCATTTATTTTTATATGAAATTGCAGGTTATGTCATTTGGGTTAAAAAATTACACTGTATGTCATTTTTTTTAAGTTTTGTACACATTTAGTACTTTCCACTGACCTCATTCAATTGAGGTTTTAAGTCTGGTCATGTGCCCCTCACGTGAGGGGCGTTAGTGTCCCTTTACCCTTTTTCAGGTTTTTACCTTTTCATTAAATAGAAAATAAAATATTTAAAAAAGAAATAAAAAAACATAAATCTAAAAAAGTGTTTTCACCCACTCTCTTAGTCTCTCATCTTCACCATGGACCATTGGACCAAGAACACTGCCACCGGACCTCCATAACCGACGCCACCGCCATTTGAATCCAAAACACCGCAACTACAATAAGGCAATGAGATCAGAATCAATGACTACAACCCGATTTTGTGTTGTTGGGAGGTTGCGATTGAGATGATGGTGCAATGAAATAAAGAACCGGTCGGTGAAATTAAACAGGCAGGTCAAAGTTACCGTTCCTTTCATCCACCACGACATTGATCTGGGTACATAACCCACTGTTTGCCTTTGATTTCGGATTTTAGATGGTCTGAATTAGGTTGAGCTTAAAGAGTTGAGGTTTCAAATTGTGTGAATTTGGGTAAGCTGAAAAAATGTTCTCAATCACACAAAATAATTTGGTTTGGAGATCTCCATCGCTTCGGTCTCTTCTCCGATCTAGATCCAATCAGTCAAATCAAACAAGAACAAGAACATGCATATCACATGATCAGATTTAACACCTTAATTCGATGTGGATTATACATTATCATTGAAACTGATGGATGTATGGAAGGATGGGGAGGAGTTTGCAAATGGAAAGAAAGAAAAGAGAACCCGAAGAAAGACGAAAAGATCTGTGCATATGCTAGCGGGAAGTTCAAAGTGATTCAATCAACAATTGATGCAGAAATCAACGTATGCATCAACTCACTTGAAAAACTAAAAATATACTATCTTGATAAAAAGGAAATAACCCTAAGAACAGACTGCCAGACAATTATTAGTTTTTATAATAAAACTAACAGCAACAAAGCATCTAGGGTTAGGTGGTTAAAATTTGCAGACATTATAACAGGAACATGAGTCAAAATCAATATTGAACATATTGAAGGAAAGCATAATGGTCTTACAGATGCCTTATCAAGACTAGTAAACCTTTGTTTTACAGAATGTACAGATTCAGGAGCTGGTACTACTGCTCTGGCAGTTCTAAGAGACACAAGATGGGGAGATAATAGGCAGATCATTGGAACTATGGAAGTAGACCTCTCAGCATGAACTCAGTTAATCTATATAATACCAGATACAACCATGTCCAAATAGCTATACAAACTCATGGCTATAATGACTGGCAAGGAGGAGAAAGTAATCTTCTCATGACAATCGGCCTTATAGGGCGAATTTCGAATACCAGCTACACTGGTTTTCAATACAGTGTGGAGAATGTCGTAGATCATCTTGCAACAAACGGGATTACAGCAATCCCCGGAGAAAGAAGGAGTATTGGAGAACTCGAGGGAATGAGCTGGAATCTAAGACCAACATCATTAACAATGGTCAGAGTACCATCAAGGGTTGAGGTAAACCAAAGGCTTGATAGAACCACTAGCCTAAGGTTCAGATAGTGGAAACGACTAAATGTGTGTGAAAGTTTCAAAAAAGGACATCCGGTGTAATTTTTTAACGCAAAGAACATAACTTGCAATCTCATATAAAGCTAAATGACATAATTTTTAATTTACTCAAATAAAAAACACGTGTCAACATTATTTGAATGCCTACTATTTACAAACTTCAAAATGTTAGGGTAGTGGAGGCGCCCATGACTTGCCACCACTGCGTCGTGCGGCTCCCACGGCAACACCGCCGCCATCCCCATTATGACACAGTGCGGCTTTGATTCACGGCTTCCTAGCATAGTGTGGTGTGTGAGAAACTAGAACGTTGAAAATGGACCGTTGAGCCTTTAACGACTCTTTTGATTAAAAAACACTATAAATACAACATTTAACAAACAATTTTCACACAACCAAAATTGTATTCTCAAACTCTATTTCAATACACTGTCATTCTATTTCTCAAAAACACTTTTATTTTAAAAAATGAGACGCAATCTTATTATTCCCTCATCCTTTTCGAGTAGTTTCGAATCTGACGGCTTCAGACGACGACGATTAGTTTATTATTTTAATTTTTTTCGGTTATTTATGTATTTTTATTTTTAGTTTATTTTATTATTATGAATTAAATAAATTAGTTAATTAATTTATGATTTTTAATTTTTAGTTAAAAAAATTATGTATGTGGCTTCATGGCTTAGGTGACCCTACCTCCGTGATTTCGTAGGCTTCAAATGACGTGTCAAAATCTCATTATTGGGTATGTCATCTGTGACTTCTTGGAGCTTCATGGCTCGGGTGCCCCTCCGCCCTTAATTTGAACCACTAAAAACGAGTGCGGCATGCTCACCGTCGGATTAGCCCGCGGGTCCATCAGCTAAGCTATGATCTGCACCGTAGGAGAACACGTACTTCCGTAAACGTGATCTCTCTCGAACAATCCTGGCCCTACCTCCTTTCACTCCTTTCACCCCTTTCAGAACTCTCTAGAACCATTTAACATTTACCGTCACAACTCTATAAAATCCTCTCAAGCTCCATTTTCCTCGAGCACTGATCTATTCTCTACGATTTTGCGAATTTCTTTCGTTGATTTTGTGTCCAATAGCCAGATTTGTTGATTATCATCGAGCACAATGGAGGATGATTTTGATTTTCCGGAAGCTGGAGCGATGAACGACGAAATGATGGATGAGATGCCGTATGATGCTCCGGCGACGTTGAAGGTTGGAGAAGAAAAGGAGATCGGCAGTCAAGGTTTGAAGAAGAAACTTCTTAAGGAAGGTGAAGGTTGGGACACTCCTGACAATGGCGATGAGGTCGAAGGTATTATCGCGAATTCATGTTGTTCCTGCTTCTATTTATCATTTTATTGTGCTGAATCGGTTTTTGACAGTTCATTATACCGGAACATTGCTCGACGGGACTCAGTTCGACTCGAGCCGTGATAGGGGGACTCCGTTCAAGTTCACTCTCGGTCAAGGTGACGATCCTTTCTTAGCTTTCATTAGTACATCTAATCATATATCTTCTTCCTCTGAGTAGAATAATTAATATTTTTTATACAATTTATTCTGCAAATTGTAACGTGTTGTCGATCACCTCGATCGATCGTCATTACCTAGAGTAGCTGTCTAATGGTCATGGATATTTGGTACTAAAAACTTACATGATGCTGATTACTTGAAATTGTATGGATTATTCGTATGATATAAACATGTCTATGTTGATTTTTAGTGGCATGAATAGCCGATTATGAATAGCAACTTGCTAGTTGTGAATTACCTAAAAGTTGAACTAGGCCGGTAAACGAGCAGAACGTTCAGTGAACCGTTCGGCTGCTCATTTAGCATGAACATAAATTTTTGGTCATTTAATTAAATAAGCGAACATGAAAACATGTCCGGTTCGTTCATTTATGCTCATGAACGTGGTTTATATTCGTTCATTTGCGTTTGTTTATGTTCGTTCATTTACATTTGTTTATAACTCGTATTTATTTATATGCGTTCTCACTTATGTTTGTTTGTTTAAGTTCGTTTAAATATTCATTCATATTTATTTATTACTAATATTAATTTAAAATCAATTTGATTTTTATTTTAAACCTTTAAGCCTAATTAAAATTAATTTGATATCTTTGTTTGGCTTTAAAATGCTGGATATGATGATTATGTTTTTTTTAAACTTTAATTTGGATATTCACGTTTACTTTTAATTGGTGTTCGTGAACCGTTTACATGAACAAATCTGTTTGAGTTCGTTCGGTTCGTTTACAAGCCTAAATTGAACCCGAAGAGTGGCTGCCCCTAAGCCGACACGTAGTCTTTTTTTTCTTATATGTGCTATGTGCCGTACAAGTAGATCTGTTAACTTTTGCACATGTGTACTGTAAACGGTGCAACTGTTGTAGCCTGGAAGTTTGTATGCGGTTTACATTCTAGTTTCATCTGTTCACTGATAGGAAAATGGATTTTGTAGTCTTGGCATTCTAGTTTCATCTGATCACAGATAGGAAAATGGATTTTGTAATCTTTGTGGTTGTGTAATTGTAATATACGATCACATAATTTGTTTTATTCTCACCATGGTTAGGTTAGTATATTTTGGTGATTATGAGAAGGTATAGTTAACACCCAGTTGTTCTCTATCGACAGGCCAAGTGATTAAGGGATGGGATCAAGGAATCAAAACAATGAAGAAGGGTGAGAATGCACTTTTCACCATTCCTGCTGAGCTTGCCTATGGCGAGTCGGGTTCACCTCCAACCATCCCTCCAAACGCAACTCTTCAGTTTGATGTGCAACTGCTTTCCTGGCTTAGTGTTAAGGACATTTGCAAAGATGGTGGAATATTCAAAAAGATTTTAAACAAAGGAGAGAAGTGGGAGAACCCTAAGGACCTAGATGAAGTTTTAGGTATTCCTTTTGTTAACATTCATTTTTCAAACATCAAGCTTTAGATCCATTGGGGCTCTGTTTTAACAATGTGCATAATCTTTTGCAGTGAATTATGAGGTTCGTCTCGAGGATGGGACTTTGATTGCAAAATCAGATGGAGTAGAGTTCACAGTTCAAGATGGTAATTAACTTGGCTGATAATTGATAAGCTCTTTTATCTAGTAATGTTTTCTGTTTCAGTGCTTATATGCTAATACCATTTTAGGCCATTTTTGCCCTGCACTGTCAAAGGCTGTGAAAACAATGAAGAAAGGAGAAAAGGTTATCCTTATAGTTAAACCTCAATGTAAGTGACCAGTCTGGTAGCTTCTGAACCAGGTTTTATATGGGTTGTTGGTCATTACCTAAAGTGGCTTTCCTGGTTACAGATGGATTTGGGGAGAAGGGGAAACAAGCTTCGGGTAACGAAGGCGGAGTTCCAGCAAATGCTACACTTCAAATTACCTTAGAGCTTGTTTCATGGAAGACTGTAACAGATGTTACCAAAGACAGAAAAGTTATGAAGAAAATTTTGACAGAAGGTGAAGGATATGAACGCCCTAATGAAGGAGCTGCTGTTCAGGGTATGTGTTCATTTTTGTTATGATGATATGATCGGGTTTGTTTGGAATACAAATTGGTGTATGATACTTTGCTTTGTAAATTGGACAGTGAAATTGATTGGTAAGCTGCAAGATGGCACCATATTCACCAAGAAAGGTTATGATGGGACCGAGGCTTTTGAGTTCAGGACAGATGAAGGTATACAAGTCATCATGTATTCTTAATGGGATTTCATGCTTTAATTCGGTTGCACTCACCGCCCAACATTTTGGTTTCTGCACAGAGCAAGTAATTGATGGGCTTGATAGAGCTGTGGTGACAATGAAGAAAGGGGAAGTAGCTGTTCTAACAATTGCTCAAGAATATGCTTTTGGCTCTACAGAATCAAAGCAAGAGTTAGCAGTTGTCCCCCCTAACTCCACTGTGATCTATGAAATCGAGCTCGTATCTTTTGTTAAGGTTAGTGGAGTTGCAGGGTGATAAATTAATAATAATAATAATATGAAGTAGTAATAATATGAATTTATACTCTCAACTTGTAGGAGAAAGAATCATGGGATATGGACACACAGGAGAAGATCGAGGCAGCTAGCAAAAAGAAGGAAGAAGGGAACTCTTTGTTTAAGGCTGGTAAATATTCCAAAGCCTCGAAGCGATATGAGAAGGTAATGTTGAGTGGGTTTCTAATAAATGTATGGAAAATCTATTCATAAGAAGAGATTGTTGCTGATGAGCTGAAGTTGGTTAATGCTTGCAGGCTGCTAAATACATTGAATATGATTCTAGTTTTGGTGATGAAGAAAAGAAGCAAGCCAAAGCATTGAAGGTGTCCTGCAACCTCAACAATGCGGCTTGTAAACTGAAGCTGAAGGACTACAAACAAGCCGAGAAGCTTTGTACCAAGGTTTGTGCAGGTTCTTAATATAAATATAAAAAAAATAAATTTCAATTAATCCATGTAGGGGTGTTCACAGTCAGGGTCAGTTGGTTTTGACTAAATTTTGGGCTGAATCGCTGAACCGCTAATTACAGTTTTAAGAATGGCAAACCAAACCGGCCAGGTTGGGTGGGTCGGCCGGTTTGGTGGTTTAGTGGTTCAGTTTAGGTGGTTAGATGGTTTGGAGTTATTTTTTTGAATCTTTTTCCAAACCATGTGTTTGTATTAAAGTTTTTAACATAATAAAGACGGTTCATGGTTATAATATATTCCAAAAATAAAAAGAAATATATAAATAATAAGGTCAGTTTACAAGCTTTGTTCCAAGTTTCAAACCATACCGAACTATTACATTGTCAAACTGAACCGTTTAGCTTCAGTTTGGACAGTTCGATTGGTTTCAGCTGTTTTGGAACACCCTTGATCCATGGTGGGTAGATAGATGGATGGCTGATATAGAGTGTTTATCGCAGGTATTGGAAATCGAAAGCAAGAATGTGAAGGCCCTCTACAGGAGGGCTCAAGCTTACATTCATGTTGCTGATCTGGATCTGGCGGAACTAGACATAAAAAAAGCGCTCGAAATTGACCCTGATAACAGGTAGTGTATCTACTTTTAACCATGGTTAGGTGAGTGCGCAGCTTATTGACATGTTGGTGGATTTCAGGGATGTGAAGCTGGAGTATAAACTGCTGAAGGAGAAGATGAAGGAATACAACAAGAAAGATGCTAAATTCTATGGAAATATGTTCGCTAAGCTTTCGGCACTTGATTCAAAAGTATATAATATTCCTCCCACATCACTTGTTTGTTTGATATAATATTCCTTTTGTGACCTAATGTTGTGATTATTTTGTGCAGAAGACAGCTCCAAAGCATGATCTATAGTACAAGGATGTTGAATAAGTGTCCTTTGTTTGATATATGATGTTGTTTGGAGGTCTTCCCATTAACGATGACTTGAATTTGGACAACCTCTTACTACAAACATAATGGGTATCCATGAACTGACATGGTTTGCTACTTACATAATCTGTTCTTGTTATATGGGCATGCTTTCCAAAGCCTGTCTATAAAAGTCGATTAATTAACATTTGCCGCCATCGAATATGCGATAACATAGTCACTTTAAAAGAAGCAAAAAATGGTTGAACGAACTAGTTTGAGGAGAATAGGTTAGCTCTGATACAGATGTTAACTTAAAGGGTAGGATTACATATTGGAAGAAGAAAAAGAAGTCAGTCCTTTATTATTGGATATTAAAGTATTTGGTACACTACGATAGTTTGCAACTTCTTCCAACACTTTCATTCTTTAAGAACACCATATAAGCTCATCATTATTAATTCCATAACAAAAACCACAACCCTATAAATAAATTTCAAGTCATTTCAACATATGAAGTACCTTCCCTCTCTATCCGATGGAACCAAAGGTTAAGGTTAGCCACTTAGTTTTAGCATAACCTGTAAATTGTGTTGGGTTGACAGGTGAAATGGTTAAATCGGTGAACCTGAACATGATCTATATACTTATTTGTGTTTAAAATAGTAACCCTAACCTGCATACACTTGAATCTTGTCGTGTTTCAGGTCGACCAACTTAATTTTTATTAGAATGAGTAATATCTAGTGATTTAGTAACAATTTGAACAATCAGTGACTTCAATTCAAAAAATCTAATTTATACGTGTTGTCTTTTTAATTGTTTTTGTTCCTTATTTCTCATTTCCAACTAATAAACTCAAGTCCATATATTTAGCGAGGAACTAGATGAAAAAGTTGAGAGATGGAGATGTGAGAATGAGTAGTTGAGAGTAACAAGTAAAGTTACAGTAAAAATTGATTTCACTTTTAGGAATGAATAGTGAGAGGAAACTTTAAAAGAAAAGTATCGAACACTAAATGGTAACACTTTTTAAACAATCGTATTTGAAATCTAAATATGAACTTTTTTAAAACCCTAAAACGTAAACATGTTAACCCGTTTATTAAGCGGGTCATTTTCGAGTTAATGCATTTGCTAATAAACGGATTATTAGAGGATATTATAAGGATACTATATTTATGTCATAAGTTTAGGGGTGCCGATTGTATTTTCCTTTTTGTATATATAAGGATATATGTAATCTGTAATGATCACAAAATCAATAATGCCGTGAATACTTTCATGGTATCAGAGCCCCAAAATTAACCCTAGGCGTCGCCTTCTATTAATCGAGAGCCTACTCCACGTGAACAGTCTCTATCGATCTCAATATTCCACGTGAACAGCCTACATGCGAACAACCTATTTTTTATTATTTTTTCGCTACTGCTACCATATCAGACAAATCTTCTTCTTGATGTTGGCAAGAAGTCAACCCTACATACCGTTTACACAGTCACGAACATTCAGAATAAAGTTCGTGTTTTCGATGGCAAAAAGGTAACCTATTCATCATGGGTGAAGCTGTTCAAGCTTATGCTAAAGGTTACAACTTCCGGACATGGTTTTCACCAACTTCCTAACCGAACTTATCATTTAAACAATATTCTTCTTGCTCCACAAATAATCAAAAACCTTGTTTCGGTACGTAAATTCTCTTGTGACAATAATGTTTCTATTGAATTTGATCCCTACGGTTTTTCCTTGAAGGACCTCAAGACACCTTTCCCGACATAATAGCTAAGGGGATTTGTACCCGTTCACAAAGCCTTTTTACAAGTTCATGTCCTCTGTCTTGCTGATTCACCTGCCCACGCTTGGCACACTCGTCTTGGTCATCCCAGGACACATCTTACATTTGCTTTCTAGTAGATCGTTTATTTCTTGTAATAAAGACAAGTCTCCTGATGTTTGTCATTCATGACAACTTTCTAATAGTAAACGGTTATCATTTTATGAATCTATGTCGGTTACTTTTGCACCTTTTGCTATAATTCATTGTGACATTTGGACTTCTCCCATTTTAAGCAAAAAAGACTATAAATACTATATGGTCCTGATAAATAATTATACGCAATATGTGTGGGTTATTCCTTAAAATTCAAATCCGAAACTTTTCCCACCTTTGCTAAATTTCACACATTTATCTCTACACAATTTAACCGTAAAATCAAAACCTTTCAATGTGATTTAGGAGGAGAATTTGATAATCATGAGTTTAAAACTTTTGCACAAAATAGTGGCCTTGTCCTTATCTTTTCTTACCCTCAAACATCACCTCAAAACGACAAGGCCGAAAGGATGATTCGTCGTCTAAACGACATTATCCGTGCTCTTCTCATTCACGCCAGTCTTCCACCATCCTTCTGGGTGGAAGCATTACACCGGTGTTGTAAAAATCGCTAGGCGCTAGTCGGGCGGTTGGGTACCGACTATCGATTAATCGAGATTAATTAGATTGGAATTTTTATATGTAATTTTCAGATATATATATACACACACATTGTTATATGTAATTTTCAAGATTATATATATATACAACACACATTTTTATAAATCGCCGAAACTTTCAAGAATTTTGCTGGAAAATCGCCTGAAGTCGCCGGAATCCCGTCGGAATCTTGTCGAAAAAATGGGAAGCCACCGATTAGGGCCGCCTAGGGCCGATTTTGATTAACAATTTTTAGGCCGATTAGGGCAAAATTCCTAGGTAAATTTCCGATTTGCGATTAATTGCTATTTTTGCAACATTGCTTTGCCCCATGGCTTTGCCCCATACACCTTCGGAAACCACGACAGTCGAGAACCACCAAGCTCAGGTTCAACCCACTCATCCAATGCAAACCCGAGCGAAAACGGACACCAAAAACTTCTTATCCGATTAAACATCCACGTTACCTCTACCCCACCCATTTCTCCACTCCCAAATTCATACAAAACAGCCATGTCCTACACAAACTGGCTACATGCCGTGACCGATGAATTTAATGCTTTGCATGTTAATGATACTTGGGAGCTTGTGCTGAGACCTACCGGTCATTCAGTGATTAGATGTATGTTGCCTTTTTCGCCATAAATTTTGGTCAGAAGGAACACTTGAAAGACACAAAGCATGCATGGTGGTCAATGGCATGTTGGGAATTTCCAAGTCCCCACGGCTTAGGCATGGGCGGCTAGGTGGGTGGTTGCTTGGAGTGTAAGGCAAGCAATGATATTAATTAATTAGTGGATAATTATCTACGTATCCTATAAGAATTGTAATAGGAAGTTTGTTAGATGATTATTATGTATTACACAGTGAACTTGTATTACACAATGACCTGACTAATTACACAATGAACTTGTATTACACATTGAACTTGTATTACACAGTGAACTTGTATTACACATTGAACTTGTATTACACAATGAACTTGTATTACACGATAAACTTGGTGGTTCTCGACTGTCGTGGTTTATAATCAAGTAGCCAGTGTAAACCGAGTTAGGGTTTGCTATTTGTAATCAAGTTTTAGAGAGATTTCTTGATATTAATAAACGTGTTTGGGAGTTAGCCAAATTAACGTGTGTTTTACCGATTCGGGACTTGATGGTAAGTCTCAAACAGTTGGTGTTGATTGCACAGACACATTTAATCCGGTTGTTAAACCGGCAACGATACGTACAGTTCTCACCTTAGCTGCATCCAAAGATGTCAAGAATGCATTCCTACACGAAAACCCGAATGAGACTGTATTTATGCATCAACCAGCGGGTTTCGTTAATCCAACTACCTAATCACGCATGTCGATTAAAGAAAACTCTCTACGGTCTCAAGCAGGTACCAAGGGCATGATACACACGGTTCTCTCAATTACTCTTATCACGAGGTTTTCGGAGTAGCGTATGTGACACATTTTTATTTGTATATCAACATGGGGGCAAAAAGGCTTATCTTCTCCTTTATGTCGATGATATTATATTAACTACTTCGGATACAGGTTTTCTCCAATCTATCATCACCACTTTATCTAATGAGTTTGCCATGACAGACTTTGGTTCTTTGCACTATTTCCTCGGCATCCAGGTCACACGTGACAAAAATGGATTGTTTCTTTCACAATCCAAATATGCAAAGGAACCCTTAGAACGAGCATACATGTCCAATTGCAAACCATCGACTACCCAGGTTGATACATCATCAAAGCTCAGTGCTTCAGACAATCCTCTCTTGCCTGGCGAATCTTTATACCGAAGCCTCGCAGGTGCCCTCCAATACCTAACATTCACCCGACCTGATATATCGTACACGGTTCAGCAGGTCTGTTTATTTATGCATGCTCCTAGAGAACCCCATTTTTAGTTTCTGAAGAGAATTCTATGATACATTCAGGGCACCTCAGACTGCAGTCTGCGCCTCTGGTCTATATCCAGTCCCACCCTCACAGCCTATCCAGACGCTGACTGGGGGATGCTCGGACTCTAGACGTTCTACCTCAGGTTATTGTATTTATCTTGGGGATAACTCGATCTCATGGTCTTCCAAACATCAGCCTACGATTTCCAGATCGAGTGTCGAGGCCGAATAAAGAGGCGTAGCAAACGCCGTTGCTGAAGCCAGTTGGCTTCGAAATATTCTGTTCGAGTTGCGTGTCCCTCTTACTCAAGCAACGGTTGTCTACTATGACAACGTATATGCGGTATATTTATCAGAAAATCTGCTTCAATATCAGCGCACCAAACATGTAGAAATTGATATTCACTTCGTCCGAGAGAAAGTTCACATTGGCCAAATTCGGGTTTTACATGTCCCATCCTCGTTTCAGTATGCCGACATCTTTACTAAAGGGCTTCCTCGTCAGTTATTTCAACAGTTTCGATTCAGTCTGAGCGTTTGTCCCACTGCCGCTCACACTGAGGGGGCATACTAGAGGATATTATAAGGATACTATATTTATGTTTAGCATAAGTTTAGGGATGCTGATTGCATTTTTCCCTTTTGTATATACAAGGATAGATGTAATCTGTAATGATCACAAAATCAATAATACCGTGAATACTTTCACGGATTATATCGGTGAACCTGAACATGATCTTTATACTTATTTGTGTTTAAAATAGTAACCCTAACCTGCATACACTTGAATCTTGTCGTGTTTCAGGTCGACCAACTTAATTTTTATTAGAATGAGTAATATCTAGTGATTTAATAACAATTTGAACAATCAGTGACTTCAATTCAAAAAAGCTAATTTATACGTGTTGTCTTTTTAATTGTTTTTGTTCCTTATTTCTCATTTCCAACTAATAAACTCAAGTCCATATATTTAGCGAGGAACTAGATGAAAAAGTTGAGAGATGGAGATGTGAGAATGAGTAGTTGAGAGTAACAAGTAAAGTTACAGTAAAAATTGATTTCACTTTTAGGAATGAATAGTGAGAGGAAACTTTAAAAGAAAAGTATCAAACACTAAATGGTAACACTTTTTAAACAATCGTATTTGAAATCTAAATATGAACTTTTTTAAAACCCTAAAACGTAAACATGTTAACCCGCTTATTAAGCGGGTCATTTTCGAGTTAATGCATTTGCTAATAAACGGATTATTAGAGGATATTATAAGGATACTATATTTATGTCATAAGTTTAGGGGTGCCGATTGTATTTTCCTTTTTGTATATATAAGGATATATGTAATCTGTAATGATCACAAAATCAATAATGCCGTGAATACTTTCATGGTATCAGAGCCCCAAAATTAACCCTAGGCGTCGCCTTCTATTAATCGAGAGCCTACTCCACGTGAACAGTCTCTATCGATCTCAATATTCCACGTGAACAGCCTACATGCGAACAACCTATTTTTTATTATTTTTTCGCTACTGCTACCATATCAGACAAATCTTCTTCTTGATGTTGGCAAGAAGTCAACCCTACATACCGTTTACACAGTCACGAACATTCAGAATAAAGTTCGTGTTTTCGATGGCAAAAAGGTAACCTATTCATCATGGGTGAAGCTGTTCAAGCTTATGCTAAAGGTTACAACTTCCGGACATGGTTTTCACCAACTTCCTAACCGAACTTATCATTTAAACAATATTCTTCTTGCTCCACAAATAATCAAAAACCTTGTTTCGGTACGTAAATTCTCTTGTGACAATAATGTTTCTATTGAATTTGATCCCTACGGTTTTTCCTTGAAGGACCTCAAGACACCTTTCCCGACATAATAGCTAAGGGGATTTGTACCCGTTCACAAAGCCTTTTTACAAGTTCATGTCCTCTGTCTTGCTGATTCACCTGCCCACGCTTGGCACACTCGTCTTGGTCATCCCAGGACACATCTTACATTTGCTTTCTAGTAGATCGTTTATTTCTTGTAATAAAGACAAGTCTCCTGATGTTTGTCATTCATGACAACTTTCTAATAGTAAACGGTTATCATTTTATGAATCTATGTCGGTTACTTTTGCACCTTTTGCTATAATTCATTGTGACATTTGGACTTCTCCCATTTTAAGCAAAAAAGACTATAAATACTATATGGTCCTGATAAATAATTATACGCAATATGTGTGGGTTATTCCTTAAAATTCAAATCCGAAACTTTTCCCACCTTTGCTAAATTTCACACATTTATCTCTACACAATTTAACCGTAAAATCAAAACCTTTCAATGTGATTTAGGAGGAGAATTTGATAATCATGAGTTTAAAACTTTTGCACAAAATAGTGGCCTTGTCCTTATCTTTTCTTACCCTCAAACATCACCTCAAAACGACAAGGCCGAAAGGATGATTCGTCGTCTAAACGACATTATCCGTGCTCTTCTCATTCACGCCAGTCTTCCACCATCCTTCTGGGTGGAAGCATTACACCGGTGTTGTAAAAATCGCTAGGCGCTAGTCGGGCGGTTGGGTACCGACTATCGATTAATCGAGATTAATTAGATTGGAATTTTTATATGTAATTTTCAGATATATATATACACACACATTGTTATATGTAATTTTCAAGATTATATATATATACAACACACATTTTTATAAATCGCCGAAACTTTCAAGAATTTTGCTGGAAAATCGCCTGAAGTCGCCGGAATCCCGTCGGAATCTTGTCGAAAAAATGGGAAGCCACCGATTAGGGCCGCCTAGGGCCGATTTTGATTAACAATTTTTAGGCCGATTAGGGCAAAATTCCTGGGTAAATTTCCGATTTGCGATTAATTGCTATTTTTGCAACATTGCTTTGCCCCATGGCTTTGCCCCATACACCTTCGGAAACCACGACAGTCGAGAACCACCAAGCTCAGGTTCAACCCACTCATCCAATGCAAACCCGAGCGAAAACGGACACCAAAAACTTCTTATCCGATTAAACATCCACGTTACCTCTACCCCACCCATTTCTCCACTCCCAAATTCATACAAAACAGCCATGTCCTACACAAACTGGCTACATGCCGTGACCGATGAATTTAATGCTTTGCATGTTAATGATACTTGGGAGCTTGTGCTGAGACCTACCGGTCATTCAGTGATTAGATGTATGTTGCCTTTTTCGCCATAAATTTTGGTCAGAAGGAACACTTGAAAGACACAAAGCATGCATGGTGGTCAATGGCATGTTGGGAATTTCCTAGTCCCCACGGCTTAGGCATGGGCGGCTAGGTGGGTGGTTGCTTGGAGTGTAAGGCAAGCAATGATATTAATTAATTAGTGGATAATTATCTACGTATCCTATAAGAATTGTAATAGGAAGTTTGTTAGATGATTATTATGTATTACACAGTGAACTTGTATTACACAATGACCTGACTAATTACACAATGAACTTGTATTACACATTGAACTTGTATTACACAGTGAACTTGTATTACACATTGAACTTGTATTACACAATGAACTTGTATTACACGATAAACTTGGTGGTTCTCGACTGTCGTGGTTTATAATCAAGTAGCCAGTGTAAACCGAGTTAGGGTTTGCTATTTGTAATCAAGTTTTAGAGAGATTTCTTGATATTAATAAACGTGTTTGGGAGTTAGCCAAATTAACGTGTGTTTTACCGATTCGGGACTTGATGGTAAGTCTCAAACAGTTGGTGTTGATTGCACAGACACATTTAATCCGGTTGTTAAACCGGCAACGATACGTACAGTTCTCACCTTAGCTGCATCCAAAGATGTCAAGAATGCATTCCTACACGAAAACCCGAATGAGACTGTATTTATGCATCAACCAGCGGGTTTCGTTAATCCAACTACCTAATCACGCATGTCGATTAAAGAAAACTCTCTACGGTCTCAAGCAGGTACCAAGGGCATGATACACACGGTTCTCTCAATTACTCTTATCACGAGGTTTTCGGAGTAGCGTATGTGACACATTTTTATTTGTATATCAACATGGGGGCAAAAAGGCTTATCTTCTCCTTTATGTCGATGATATTATATTAACTACTTCGGATACAGGTTTTCTCCAATCTATCATCACCACTTTATCTAATGAGTTTGCCATGACAGACTTTGGTTCTTTGCACTATTTCCTCGGCATCCAGGTCACACGTGACAAAAATGGATTGTTTCTTTCACAATCCAAATATGCAAAGGAACCCTTAGAACGAGCATACATGTCCAATTGCAAACCATCGACTACCCAGGTTGATACATCATCAAAGCTCAGTGCTTCAGACAATCCTCTCTTGCCTGGCGAATCTTTATACCGAAGCCTCGCAGGTGCCCTCCAATACCTAACATTCACCCGACCTGATATATCGTACACGGTTCAGCAGGTCTGTTTATTTATGCATGCTCCTAGAGAACCCCATTTTTAGTTTCTGAAGAGAATTCTATGATACATTCAGGGCACCTCAGACTGCAGTCTGCGCCTCTGGTCTATATCCAGTCCCACCCTCACAGCCTATCCAGACGCTGACTGGGGGATGCTCGGACTCTAGACGTTCTACCTCAGGTTATTGTATTTATCTTGGGGATAACTCGATCTCATGGTCTTCCAAACATCAGCCTACGATTTCCAGATCGAGTGTCGAGGCCGAATAAAGAGGCGTAGCAAACGCCGTTGCTGAAGCCAGTTGGCTTCGAAATATTCTGTTCGAGTTGCGTGTCCCTCTTACTCAAGCAACGGTTGTCTACTATGACAACGTATATGCGGTATATTTATCAGAAAATCTGCTTCAATATCAGCGCACCAAACATGTAGAAATTGATATTCACTTCGTCCGAGAGAAAGTTCACATTGGCCAAATTCGGGTTTTACATGTCCCATCCTCGTTTCAGTATGCCGACATCTTTACTAAAGGGCTTCCTCGTCAGTTATTTCAACAGTTTCGATTCAGTCTGAGCGTTTGTCCCACTGCCGCTCACACTGAGGGGGCATACTAGAGGATATTATAAGGATACTATATTTATGTTTAGCATAAGTTTAGGGATGCTGATTGCATTTTTCCCTTTTGTATATACAAAAATAGATGTAATCTGTAATGATCACAAAATCAATAATACCGTGAATACTTTCACGGATTATATCAGCCAACCTAAAACATGATTGTTCTCTTATGATACTAGTATTTTGGATCGCGCCAGGAATTGCCATCATTATGGGAATAATGTGAGTCATGAGAAGACATTTGAATTCTCAAGCCAACAAACAAGGCCCCTATCACTAAATGCTGCAACAGAAAACACCACAACCAATTTAAAATAAAAAGAAAATACATAAAAGATTGAAACAATAAGATGAGAGTCTAATATTTGAAATCAATCTGACTGTTATACAATTATTGCTAATACACACAAATAAAGAATGTCCAACTTTCTGCTATCCCCAACAAAACAAGTCCATATATTACATCATACTCTACACTCAAAAAACACCACTTTTCAGACCATCTTTCCCAATTCACTACTCTCAGTTATTGCAAATTTACATAGCAAAGCTGGGAATTATATCTATCTACTTACATAATACGACTCGTCTTCCTCAAAACCCGAGATATTCAAAGTAGTAACTAACCATTTCTAATTCGGGAGTGTTTATGTTTATTAGCTAACTTGCTCACCGATTAAATCAAGACCCACGACTAGAAACGTAACTCCTTGAAACATTAAGAAATAAAAGTGAATACCTTGTGCGGATAACAAGCTTCGCAAAGAAGCCGTCAACAAAATGAAAGCAAGAGCAAGTTCCTTCCTATACAAGCGGTTCTCTCTTTTCGTTCTCAGTTCTGAAAGGCCCGACTCTGAAGCCGATCTATGGATAGTGTTTTCACCATGGGCCTCTTCTGATTCAGCAAATGTTACAAGGTCTGATTCAGAAGCCCTGCCCAGTTTCTTAGTCACCACCCATTCGTAAGAACTGCCCAACTTAAATAGCCCGGATATCATCGCGTTAAATTTGGTAACAGACATTGTGTTTTCAAAGAGAAGGTATGGGACTATGAACGGGAATGAACGAGGTGCGGGTAGAATGTTTAAAAGAGAAATGATTCCTGGAATATAACAGACTACCCAAGCTGGTAATTGGGCTTCTGGTAAGAACATGGTCAATGGAAGAATTATGCAGAAAAGTGTGAATGAGTAGAATGGAAGGATGAGTTTTCTTAGGAGAAAGAAAAGGAAGATTAGATTAGCTTTCTTCATGATACTCATCTGCAGTAATTAGTGAAAAGAATAAGATATGATTTATAAGATATGATATGACATTACTGAAAGAAATATTCAGACCTTTGAGCGGATAATGTCCATAAAGCACAAGCGGAAAAGCTGCATTGGGCCAGAATGCCACCTGTACTGCTGCTTCTTATAAGCTGCATACGACTCCGGGAGTTCACACATACACTGCAAGAAACAAAATAAATTTAAAAAAAACGTGACATTTATTTTACTCCCAAACATAATATTGAGATATGTCACCTTGACATCATTTAAGTATATAAACTTCCAGCCACAAAGATGAGCACGAACAGCAATATCCATGTCTTCAACGGTTGTTCTTTCTAACCACCCACCACAATCCTCTAGGGCTTTAATCCTCCATACACCAGCAGTTCCATTGAAACCAAAGAAATTTATGAAAACACCGTTCACTTGTTGTTCAACCTCAAAGTGGAATGTTAAGTTTATGTTTTGCAATCTAGTAAGTAGATTTTCGTCCTTGTTTACAAAAGACCACTTTGTTTGGACCAATGCCAACTCATCATTCCCCTTCAACAGAAAAGAAATTAACAATATAATCAGCAGCATTACACCCAATTAACAGATCAACTAGAGTTGATAAACTCTTATATCACATAATATATAGAAATTAGATGTAGAAATTTCAGACACATTTACATGTAAATAGATCATTATAGGTTGTGTTTTATCTCACAGGGTCACGGGTCAAATCAGAAAATTAGCTTGAAGCATCAAACAAATTGAAAGTCATCCAAAGTCGTTTTTCAAAGCGTACAACCTCCTGAATCATCTTATTCAATAAATAATTTATTTATGGTTGTAATAAAAATAACTTGTTTTGACCCATTGCCAACCCATGGGTCTTGCCACCACTATTAGAAACAAAAAAAATTCTTACTTTACAATGTACAATCATATATGCGCCCTTTCAAATGTGTTTATTGCATGTACAAACATTTGGGACTATAAAAGCGAAAAACTGTATTTTAGTCAAAGCAAAAGTTACCTTAAAATGAGGGATGGTTTTCTTCAGGAAATCCGGTGCTGGTTGAAAGTCAGCATCAAAAATTGCCACAAACTCGTAATCTTTTACATAATCACAACCCATAGCTGATTTTAGATTCCCTGCCTTGTAGCCGGTGCGAATAAGTCGGTGTCTGTATACTATATGCACACCTCTATGTTGCCACCTGTGTACCTCTGCCTTGATAAGGGCCTGAACAGTTGTATCATCTGAATCATCAAGAACCTGTACAAGCATCCTTTCTCGAGGCCAGTCTTGGATGCACACCGCTGAAATAGATTGCTGATAGACCTAAAGACAACCAAATTGTATAAAACATAAATGATTTGTTAATCTATTACATATTATACAAGTATACCGACCTAGATATGCATTCATTGTAAAAAGGATAACTTCAAATAAAGACAACTGAATCTAATCTTTCTAAAAGCTACCTTATTGGTCACCAACTCACTATTATCAAGATTCTCAGTCTAAAACAACTTATAAAAACAAAAGATCTGAGACATCATTGTCTATGAATAATAGTTAATCAAGAATGTGCCAAGTGGTGTCAAATCCAGGGTAGCTCATTTATGCACAGGCAAAGTTATTATTAACAACAAGATGCTAGTTATTCTCAAAATAGTAAAACACAAAAGGCCACAAACAGTTCATTTATGCACAGGCAAAGTTATTAACAAAAAATTCCACATGTAACTTAAAATATTTGAAAAATAGGTCACCATAAAGAGTGGAATCATGCAAAAGTGAAGTACAACAGTCTACTAATCAAACTGCTTAGTTGAGATTAGAATTTAGAAACCTACATCGTCTTACCTCCCTCTCGTTGCACATCGGAATCTGCACCAACACCATCGGATAATCCTCCAAATTGGAGCTGGAAGAATACTCGAATTCAGCAACTGGCTTAATCCTCCGGAACTTGATCCAAAAACATCCAAGCACTAACAGCAACCGATCCACCGATTGTACCAAAAACAGCAGGATACAAACGTTCGTCAAACTCTGCAAAGGCGGAGCCAAATAATTCGCCCTAATTTCAAGCCAATGCGCGTAAACATACTCAACCAAATCCGCCGCTCTCCTTACCGTCGGCGGACTGAAATGCCAGCCTCTAAAGTAAGCAAGGAGCTCAAAACCTAGCAACAAAACTACAATCACCAAAAACACCTTGATAACTCGATAAAACCGCGTCTCAACGCGATATGACAACCTCTCAGACGACGCATCTGATTTGATCCGTCGGTTCGCAGTTTTAACTACCGAAACGACGCCGTTGGTGACATAAGCGAGGGAGCTAGCGATCTGAATCAATTTCAACAGCCACACGTGCTTGATTTGTCGAGCACTGCGTGTTCGCTCTCTATCGACGTGATTGCCGCCGGGACTTCCGACTTCAACCGATAAAAAATTAGACGTTTCAGATTTGTCGTTGAGTAATAGGTCAGAATTGTGATTTTGATTTTGATTTTCTCTCTGTTTGTTCCACCATTGTTGAAATTCATAGTGCTGTTGCCGAGACATAAATCGAGCGGTGCACAATGTGCGTGTATTTTTGGAGTTTGAAGGTCTGAGATCCGTGAGATTTTTATCAGTACGCCATTGTTGATCCAAAGGAAGGAGATGCTAAATTTAGTTAGGACTGATTCGGGAGCAGATTTACCGGAGGTTTTGCTGTCTCATCAAGCCACTGGCAACCGACGGTCCACGCGCTATTCGTAGACATCGTGGTAAACCGGGAGATTATACTGCGCGTGGGGATGGTTTGGCGTTCTGTGCGGTGGTTCATGCTTTACCAGGCAGCTGGCCATAATTAATTGTCGGTGTTGTCTCTTTTCTTTTTAATATAAAATAAAATCAAGGGGTCTTCACTGCACTCATCCAAATAAACAAATTAATCTATGTTTATTTTGTATTTACATTTATCTATTTTATTGTTAATGACCGGTAGAGATTATTTATAAGTTATAACATTGATCTTGATCTACAACTTTTCCTATTTCATTAGAAAATTTTCAGGTATTTTAGTTATTACTCAAAGGGTTAATCAATCTTCTAATATGATAAAGGGGGCATCAATTCTGTCAAGTTATTAGGTTGAATTATTAAACCCGAACATGAATCATAAATACATTAATCTTTATCTCGATACAATTAAATCGCGTAACCGTAACACGACTTTCTTAACCAATTTATCTAAACAAGTCAAACATGTTGTAATCTAGTTGTAAACATGCTAAACGGGTTGGAGGGTTGAAATAATTGGGTTAAACATGTCAAATGGTTTTAATTAAATGGGTTGACGGGCCACCTTATTTTAACTAAACGAGTTAAACAGTCAACCAGAGCATGATCCGTTTAATTAAACTTCAACTAAGTGCACCTGTTACTGACACGACCCGAAACACAACATAAAATAAATCATACGCCAATGGTGGCAAAGCGAACGATATAATGGTCGTGATAAAGATGCTACAATATCACATACTTTTGTATCTTTCTGGATTATGGGGCAAGCCTCATCACTCATCGAGGATGATGAGTCCCTAAGTAGGGAAGGAGTGTTATAAAACCTTTAGAGGAATCCTATCGTTCATGGATTAGAGAGATGTCAAGTTAAATACAGTACACCCATGGGTTAAGGCATGAAATGTTTGGAGCCACAAACACAACATGCCTATCAGGACTCCGTAGCTAAGTATGTTTAAACAATAATGATTTCAAGATGAGTGGCCTCCTGGAAAGTTCTCGCATGATCTCAAAGAACAAAACTGTAAGCCAGTAGAGCAAAGCGGAGAATATCATGGTTATTGAGGTGTTACAAGATTGAATCAAACTATTAAACATGGTTTTAAGTTTAAAAACTTGAAACTACAAATTTAGACTCTTACCTACTTTTAAGTTTAAAGCTTGAATAATGTGTTGAAATTCGGAATGAATGGGGACTTTTGGCTATATATCAGGGCACAAAATGAACTGTTGTATAAGAATCTGTACTATTGGGACTGGCCCAAAGTTACACAACCAAACAACCAACCATTTTTTTCATCTATGGAAAAGACTACAGAAAAATCATCTTTCACAAATCTGACCACAAGGCACAAGAGACCAAAGTTGCAAAATAATAATTTCTGTTCTTATTGCATAACCTAAAAGACCACAGTTCAGACATACACTTGTGCATTGAAAGGCTAGGAGTTTCATTCAGACGTCAAATTAAAAAAAAATAGTCACATGAAACGGGTCAAATAAGATGTATAAACGTCGTCATTATCAACCACCTACATTGCTTTATTTAAGCATTTAGATTGTTATAATCATATTTTACTTGTAACACAGAGTTAAATTGTCGTCATGTGCGGATTTTATAATAAAGCTAGTCTTTTTTTCTGGGAAAAAAATGTCAAGACTTCTGAATCAATCAACAACAAAAATGGTGTTCTACAAAATAAAATTAAGTCTAAAATTAGTATGTACAGTGAAAGATAGCAACTCAGTGTGTACAAGATCTAGCCTGAAAATCAGAAAGATTATGCACTTCTGTGGCCACATGTTTAACTTGCTCATTCAACTGAACTCTTAGAGTCGGTTAGATTTTCGTTCCACAAACTTGGAAGTGGTGCGATATGTCTTCCGCGACATGAGTTTCCTGTGGTAGGTTAAATTAGTGATCTGATCTTTGTCAATAAAGTAGTTTATAAAATGTGGAGTTCTCTCTTTTTTTTCACAAGATTGGTTTGTGAAATCACTCATTTTTTGAGTCTATTAACTTTAGGCTTAATAGGGGCGCATTCAATACAAAACCAATTATAAGTAGAGATCTGCAAGAACCACATAATACACGTATACATAGTGCTTTGCTGATATAAAGGGGGAGAGAAAGAGAGTGAGGTATGCGGTCATGTGACCGCCTTATGTATTACAATTAAAGCACAGAGCACTACGGACAATTGTACTACGCGGTTCTCACAGTTCTTTACTTAATATGAAGTATAAGATGGAAAATTAGTTACATAGAAGGACTAACATACTTGGGAGGTTTGGCAATTTGTTGAACACCATTGCTTTCCAAGAGGTTATTTCCAAGCTCGACGGAGATCAAACCATTTGATGGTTCTCCTGTTAACTTTGGAGAATCATCAAAAGTAAAATTTGAACTTTGACCTGAACCAAAACCTGCAATCAAGGTACATTTTATGGCTCTCATTAACGTTATTTCTTCTTTTTTGGGGGGGGTTAAAGAAGTTGTAAGTTCTGCAGAAAGAAACAAAGCTGCAACAATTGACTATATGTAGCTTACTAAAAACAATTGACTTAGTTCAGTATCTAAAAAAATAAGGGGAGATTATTGTTGAGCAAAAATCAAAACAAATAACATTAACCTGTAAAGAGGTAATTGTAGCTTAAAACCCTGAAAACAAAGTGCTGCAGAAGTCTAGACACTAAATGCTTTTGTATGACAATTTTGACTATGATTATACTAGGTTTACAACTAGGGTTTAACTTGTTAATCATGCTATGAAGGTAATTAGATGGTCCATGATGTATATTAGTAATAAGAGGTGGCTAGTTTGACCCATTTACGATATTATTTATGAATGAGTCAATTTGGGTGTGTGATCTCAAACGGGCCAAATCAAAAGGGATTGGGTCAAATCTTTTTTATTCTAGGATATTGATTGTTATAATAATAATAATAATAATAATAATTATTATTATTATTATTATTGTTATTATTATTATTAAAAATTTAAAATATTATTTTTGTAATCACAATACATTAATTATTTACAAAAAATTAAAAAAAAAATGTAACAAAAATGTGTTTGCAGGTCAACCCGACAAGACCTCTTTTTACCCATACTAAACCCGTTGCCCAACCCATCCATTTGTACCATTGTTAGTAACCTATAGTTACCATTTTCACCAATAATTTATGCAATAGAAGAAATATCAACCAGATGATCATCATGTCACATGCATAAGATATCAAATATCTATGTGTTACCTTGAAAAATTATGACAACGAAAAAGAGAACTGTGATGACCATGGCAAAGATGCTAATATTTGATGACGTTGGTGGTGGTGAAGCTTTAACAGCTCTTCTTTTCTTCAAAGATTTCAACCTCTCAACCCTAGCTCGCTTTTTCATGGTCTGTTCAGCGATCTCCTTAACTAACTGCAAGTCAGCTGTATCTAGTGACGGTCCCTTACGTGGTCTAGGTGGCTTTGGAGCCTTTTTTGAATTTGAAATCTTGCGTTTTTCTTTCAACTGAATTTTTTCTAAAAGCTGTGTGTGTTGACCGTTTTTTCCAAATTTTGCGTGTTTTAGTGATTCAATATCTTCATAACCAACATCACTTGATTTCAGTGAAGTTCTGTAAGAATTACTGCTGCATTCACCATCTTCTGATCCTTCAAAAGAATCAAAACTAAAAGTTTTACCTACGGATCGAACCACAGTTTTTGCTCTTTTGTTAGTTGTCACTGTCTCGCTTGTTCCGTCCTCTTCATATTCACTTTCACTACTCACAATGTCAACAATGGTGTCAGTGTTTCTTCGCGGTTTATTATTGTCCATTTGATGTAATCTAGAAGTCTAATATTCTTTAAAAGATTATGACCTTCTAACTTTTGCAGGTATAATCACCACAAAACCTCATCTTTCTACCAAGGGAATCTGAATCCTGCGTGTTAGAATATAGTTTAGACTTTCATATCAAGAATATTTTGAGATATTTCTTGGTGGATCCTGTGTGTAAACTGGACCTACTTATTATTGAGGTGTTTGGAAAAACTTGCTTTTTGGGCTTATTGAAATTTTGAAGAACCGATAAAAGCTTTTTATCAACAGCTTATGAACTTATTAACCTAAGCTTATGGGCTTAAATAAGCCAAAAACTAAGTTGTTAAAGTTCATCAGCTTTTTAAATTTTCAATAAGCCCAGAAAATAAGCTTAACCAAACACCCCTATATCTCCAAATATTTCCAAAACATAAATTCAACCCACAAAATGATACTGTTAAATGCTGAAAACAAATTGTTTTAATCAAAGAACTAGATATCCTCCTATGAAACAATCCATATACAGAACAATGAGATTCAAGTGAAACATATACTAACCCAATTACAATATAGGAGCAAGATAAATACACCACAAAATCACAAATATAAACATACTTTATCAACAGTAAGAACTACCTTATATGCATCCTGTGAAAATTTCAAAATTAAGTGATCTTACACAAACATGATGTTCATAAATTTGGCATCCTGTGAAATTTAAGCAGTCTGGAAGCAAATACCTAAAAACTTAAAATCATGTATGCATCATACAATCATACATGCTTCATAATTCAAATACAAAACGTTACCAGAAGATAACAAAAATCTACACAATTTTGAACTCCTCAGATCAGTGACCATACCTTAAATCATTGGTAGGGTTTCCTTCTGGATTTTCTGACAAACCATAGGAAAATTTTCTAATAAATAAATTAATCAAAAAAATATCTCCACATATTACATCTTAATCATCCGACTATGATTGATGGAAGCAGCAGCAGGCCCATGGTTTTAACTCGCCCAAAAATAAAATGTTTTAACTCATCACACCGATTAGATATTCTAACCACCGCCTGAACATGCAATATCATATAAATACAAAACCCTAACATTATCCGTTTGACCTAAATCACAAAACAACGTGTGCCACACGGCGGAATTATCCACAGCCGACCGGCGGCGGAGTCCGTTACGATCCACAAAATTACGGAACAATACGAAGCATAAACCGATGAATTAAGAGAAAATAGTGTATTACCTCCGCCGTAGCGCCTCCAATCACCAACGATCTCCGTCACAGAGCACCGTCCAATGCCGTGGAAATTTAATCGTGTTTTCAAATTAACAAATCTGTGAAGAACATGTAAGAAGAATAGATTGACAACACGTTAAAATTTGAGCTCGATTATTATTGATGAATTCAAAATTTTGAAATGTTTTGAGAATTTTACGAAATTCTATGAATACACGAGCAGAGGGATGTATGTTCTTCCCTTTCCCAATCTTCTTAATTGTTTATATATTTTACTCCAATTAAAATGACGTTTTAATTTTTAATTGTATTTTGTTTATCCGTTTTTGTTTTCAATTGGATGCATTGAGATGCCAAAAAGGTTTATTTCTAATAATTTGTTATAAATATATATTATTATGGTTATCAACGTCTAAAATAGATTAGGCTTGTTACACGAGTTTTCCTCTCCTATTAATATATATTATATTGTATCTCATTTTATTATACATTTATCAATTAATAAAAGATCTCTTTCTCCCTATATCTTTTTCTTCTATTGTTTGCTTTTAGGCTACTTACACAATACGTTATTAGCACGAGAGTTTCTCTTCAAAAACCCTAGTTTTCGGAGCCGTCATATCAACGTTGGTGTTTGATGATGAATTTAACGTCGAAGCATCTTCACTATGATCTGGTACGTATTTGATTTATGTAATATACATTTAATTTATGGTGGTAATTACATTGTTATACATAACTATCTCAATATTAAATTATTAATCAAAAGCAACAGTCCTGCATCGCCGAAGTAATTTTTAATCCCTTTTTAAACTTTTTGAGTTTCAATTGAGATATTATTATTATTCTTTTTAATTGACAATCAAATGAATCATTTATGAAAAACCATTTATGTGTTTAATAATGCATATTGGTATTTAAAATTTTCAATAAATAGTGCACTGATAATACTTGATGTATAAAAACAATGATTTCATTGATTACTGTCATAGGAAAACAAAAAAATAAATTACTGTATTTTATATCCAGATAAATTTGGTAATTTTTAAAGTTTGATTTTTATATGCTCTTTTATCAAGAAAATTATTTTAAGCTATGATTGATAAAAAGAAATCAAGTCATATAATTTTGGGTATTGATTCAAATGATAGTGTAACTAAAATTTTATTTTAGGTAACTGTAAGGATTAGATTAAATTGTTATTTCAAAGGCGTCTCTTTAATATATATGATTTGATACAATATATGATAGTATAAAGATTTATTTTAATATCACTTCATTGAAAGCAATATTTAAATTCAAATTTCAATTATTTTTATGCAATACGATATGAACGAAGAATGCATGCTATAAATAGTAAATTGTTAAGTTATTGTTGGAAGTGTTTTAAAAGAAAAAGGAATAGTAATAAAATTGTATCATGAACTATGTTAATTAAATTGCATGTTGAATGTAATATTAATCTTTTCTGAATAATATGCTTCCGTTGGAAAACTGTTTCATGGTATTGATATTCAGTTATCTAATTCGACTAATATTAACATGAAATAAAACCATTTTTACTCATGTTCTGAGATTATATATTTGGTTAAACATTTCTCTCTAAATAAAATTCCTGGTAAATTAAATTATAGTGGTTGGTTCATATATAAATGAATAAATGAGTAGATTTGAGAATATGGTTTATCATATGACATTAGTGTAAACTCCAAGATCTCCGGTAGGTCGGGCTCTTCTAGAGTCTCCAGAAGGGTTATACTGAACTTAACCTAGCAAAACAGGAACACCGTTAGTCTCGTTACAGTGAGGACCACACGGAGTGTCGCTGTGACCAGCCTCCGGCGTGAGAGTAAGTATAGGGTGTGAATGAGAAATGCGAATATGGAGTAAAGTGTGAAGAATGAATAAGAACATGAACATTACCTTGGGTTTGATGGGGGTATTTATACCTGGTGAATATTTGTCTTTAGCCTGGAACGTATCTTTGTCTTATTGGCCTGGATATGTAATACTTGAGCAATGGTTTAAGGTTGTTAGTGATGTTTTTTGTATTGTCGGGTCTCCTCTATTTATTGGTTCGTACTCTGATATGTGGATTCTTGTCTCCTTTCTACCGTTAGCTTTTTGTCTTTTTCTTCTGAACACGTCCGGGTTTCGCCCATCTGCCGGGTATTCGACTAAAGCCCAACTTTTGGGTTTATAGGTCCGACCTTAGGTTACTATATTTTTGCAAGTGTTTGTCCGGGCTTGGGTTCTGAGATATGTCCGGTCTTCTTTCCGAACCATATCCCAACAAGTCCCCCGTAGTCTATTAGTTGCTTTGGTCATGCCGGAGCAGGTGATAGACTAATTTTCTTTTCTCTACTATCGAGGATCTGGAGTGTCTGTTTTAGTTGTTGGTGGAAGACAACTGTATTTGTAGGTACTTGAGTTCCATTTAGACTCAGATATCTAATGGCTTCTGAGGAGGGGATCCGCCACATGTTGATCATCTGTCCCTTTCCAACGTTTGAAATTCAAATTACTTTTTAACCGACTTACTTTTTTCCTTTTATAATTGTTGTAATCTTCTATCCTTTCTTTTTTTACATCTCTTTTTCTTCCAGATATTCGCTCTGCCCCTTCTCTTTCCCCCGTGTTTTCTTCACTCAACCTTCATCGTCTTATGGAGCCAGGTGTGTTTGTTTATCTTTTGTTTTTCTTTTGACTCTCCTTCCTCCCTTCTTTTCTGTTTTTCGTCATGGGTGAGCGTCATAATCTTGGTATGACTCCGTCTGTTCTGTCCGCTCAGGAACTTAGGGTTTTTTTGTGAAAAATATAATATTCCCCAAGGATTGAATCCTACCCTGCCTGTTCCTGTTCAGACTGCCATTGCCCCGGATGGGATGATAACTTTATATACCAAGAGTTTTGAATTTGCTAACTGTCGTTATCCTCTTACTTCCTTCCTCCTAGAATTGCTACTATTTTATGGCGTTCGTTTTGACCAGATTAGCCCCTTAGGTCTTTGCAAAGTATCTCATTTTGAGGTTGCCTGCCGTGCTTGTGGGGGGTGGCCCTCCGTGAACTTGTTCCGTGTTTTCTATCATCTTGGCATTGCTCGCGATTGGTTCACCTTTATTAAGAGAAGGAAACCTAGCCCGTCAATGGCTCTTAAAATCCCCAATTTTTTAAAGAATTGGAAAGATCACTTCTTTTATGTTTCTTCTGCTTTTCTCCCCGTTACCCTGCCTCGTCGGGACATTAGTACTCCCATAGAAGATCTTTCTCCTGCCGAGGGTACTTACGAGGATAGGTTGTGCACCCTGTTGACTTCTCGTTCCTCTTCCATCGTTGTTTTTGATGAGCCAGTCCTAGTCCTAGCTGGCGTTAGTCAAAATTAGGATACGCCTCTTCTCCGTCCCATCCCTGTTCGTAATGGTGTTGGTGAGTGGGGGAAAATTATTTCTGTTTGACTGTCTTTTTTATCAAGGTTTAACTCTGTTTTTCTTTTTCTTTTGCAAAGGTGGATTTGCTGGATATTGTAATGGGAGGTGACTTCGGTGTCACCTGGAAGACTGTTGATGTTGTTCCTTGGGCTGTATCTAGCCCTGTTCAAGCTTCGTCGTCTCACAGTGTTTCTACCGCTCAGGGGATCATTATTAGTCCCCTGGAGTCGGAAGACGAGAATGAGGAGGTGCTCCTGGTTCGTCGGGGCAAGAGAAAGATCGAGGAGTCTTCCAGTGGGTCATCCCCGAAACGTCCCAATATACGGGTGATATTTAATCCTCCCTCTCCTTCTCCTTCTCCGGCCGTTATCGAACCCTTGACTGATACTGCCCCACCTTCGACCATCCTTCCTCTCCGTTCTTTTCCGGTGCAACCTGACCTACCTGTTGGTTCCCTTGTTGACCAGACTGCCGACCTCTCTCCTCCTCCCCGGGGTGCTTCTCCCCCCTCTCCCCCTGTTCCCGGGGGTGAGGGTTCTAGCTCACGTCCCTTTGATGACCATTTTCCTTACGAGCTAGGTCATGGAGATGAGATCCTTATTTTACCAGAGGAGGATCAAGCCGCGCCTTTTTTCCCAACTGGTTGTTGGCCACAGGTGCTGTACTTGACTTGGCCGAAGTGAGTCACGACCTTTTGGAACATGTCCTTCCTTACAGGGAGAGGGTTTTCAATAGGGGTCTTACCACTGCTCAGCTTAGTCGGGACCACAGTTTTTACATGGCCAAGCAGCTGTCTCGCTCTATTAAGATGCATCATAGGATGCTTTACTTTGAGAGTCGGTACCATGCTCTTTTATCCCGACACAATGATTTCGGTGTTTACCTGGAGAAGGTTATGGCGGAGAAGCGCGCCCTCCTAAAGAAAGTGGAGGAAAAGGGGCGTCAAGTGCAAAGGGTGGAATTGGAATTAGATGGATCCAAGTTTGAGCTCCAGAAAGTGGACTCTATCATTCAGGGTGCTAAGGTTCAGGAGGCCGAGATTGTCCGTCTACGGGAAGAGATTTCTGGCTTATCTCAGCAAGTGTCGGATAAGGAAGCGGAGTGCGTCAAGACGTCCTCCGAAATGAATCTTTTGTAGGTGAACTTGGATCATGTCTGTGGTGAAGTCCGATCCTTGGAGGTAATTTTCCCTTGTATATTTCTTGTATATTTCCTTTAGTTTTTATTTCCCACTTATGTGGTACCTTTTGTAGGAGGGTGAGAGAGGGTTAAAGGCCCAGTTGGCCCGTCTAGATGAAGACAAGCAGCACCTGGAAACCCTACTGGCTGATAAGGAGGATGCTTGGTCTTTGGAGAGGGATGCTCTGTTGGCAGAAAGAGATGGTCTGAAGGCGGATCTGGTTGCTGTGTCGGCTCAGAAGGAAACTTTGGTTCTAGAAAACCATCGTTTGTCCTTTGAGCGTGACTGGCTTATCGGTACCGGTTTCCGGCTCTTTTATGAGCGTCTTAGAGGTAGTCGGGAATGGCTCTTATCGGTAGGTGCTGTTAACAAGGCTGCCAAGGCTGTAGGTTTTCAGGAAGGGTTGGCGGCGGGTTATGCGGGAAGTAAGGCACAGGTTCCGTTGGAGTCTGTGGAGGGATATGACTCGGACGCTTTTCAAAGGCTCCCTGACAACATTACAATTTTGCAAACCTCCAACCATTCCGTGGTAACCAGGTTGGCCAGCTTGACTGAAGCTTCTCTTGACGTTCTGAAGGCTGTTTTTACTGGTGCCGCTACTCCTCCTTCTAGTGCCGCGCCTCCATAGATTTCTTTATGCCGTTGGACTTGTAATTGAATTTATGAATGTATTTGCTTTTAGATCTCACCTTTTCGTCTTTTGCGCGTTTGTCTTTATTTAGTCCGGCCTGATGGCTTTTATGCTTTTGTTTGTTGTAAGGGGTACGAGTTATGTGGTGGTTTGTTCGGGGCCTTTTTATTTTTTATTGAGTCTTATGCCCTTAGCAAGGGGCAGAAGTTATTTTTATTGACTTGTCCGGGGGTGATCTGGCCGGATAGCCTTTTCATTTTTTATTGAGTCTTATGCCCTTGGCAAAGGGCATAAGTTATTTTCAGTGACTTGTCCTGAGGTGATCCGGCCGGATAGCCTTTTCATTTTTTATTGAGTCTTATGCGCTTGGCAAGGGGCATAAGTTATTTTCAATGATTTTTCCGGGGGTGATCCGGCCGGATAGCCTTTTCATTTTTTATTGAGTCTTATGCCCTTGGCAAGGGGCATAAGTTATTTTTAGTGACTTGTCCGGGGGTGATCCGGCCGGACAGCCTTTTCATTTTTTGTTGAGTCTTATGCCCTTGGCAAGGGGCATAAGTTATTTTTAGTGACTTGTCCGGGGGTGATCCGGCCGGACAGCCTTTTCATTTTTTGTTTAGTCTTATGCCCTTGGCAAGGGGCATAAGTTATTTTCAGTGACTTGTCCGGGGGTGATCCGTCCGGACAGCCTTTTCATTTTTATTGAGTCTTATGCCCTTGGCAAGGGGCATACGTTATTTTCAGTGACTTGTCCGGGGGTGATCCGGCCGGACAACCTTTTCATTTTTATTGAGTCTTATGCCCTTGGCAAGAAGCATAAGTTATTTTTAGTGGCTTGTCCGGGGGTGATCCGGCCGGACAACCTTTTCATTTTTATTTAGTCTTATGCCATTGACAAAGTGCATAAGTTATTTTCAGTGACTTGTCCGGGGGTGATCCGGCCGGATAGCCTTATGAATTTGTTTGTCCTAGTTTTTTGGCATGTGATGTTTTTAAGAAAAAAAAAACTTTTATTAGATAAGGCTTCAAGCCATTGTAAGTAGACTGGAAATGACATTGGCTAGGGTGCTCGTTCTTACATGAAGTATTTCTTTAGCTGCATTTCGTGCCAAGTACGGGGGATAGGTGTGCCATCCGGCCTGGCTAACTTATACGATCCCCTAGTGTTAGCTTCGATGACTTGATAGGGACCTTCCCACCTGGGTCCCAGCTTACCGGTGTCTTCTTGTAGGCTTGCTTCGTTGTCCTGCAATACCCACTCTCCGGGCTTAAAACTCTTTCCTCTAACGCGGTTGTTGTAGTATTTTTCCACCTTCTTCTTGTATCTTGTTTCTCTAGTGATAGCCATTTCTCGACGCTCTTCCAGCAGGTTTAAGTGGAGCCTTAGGTCTTGTTCATTTCTTTTTTCTTCTGCCCGGATTCGCCGACTGGGCGATCCTATTTCCGTTGGGATCATTGCTTCGGTGCCGTATGTTAAGCTGAACGACGTTTCTCCGTGGCTGGTCATTGGTGTGGTGCGGTGAGCCCAAAGTGCATGTGGGATTTCTTCCACCCAGCTGTGGCTCTTAGGTTCGAGGCAGTTTTTTATCCCTTCCACAATGCTCCTGTTGGCCCGCTCCACTTGGCCGTTGGACTGAGGGTGTTTAACAGAAGAGAATACCTGTGTAATCTGCAATTCGGCACATCAACTTTTGAATGGATTTTCCGCTAACTGCCTTCCGTTGTCACTTACCATCTCTTTTGGTATTCCAAATCTGCACACTATGTTTTCCCATACGAAACGTTGTACTTGCTGTCCCGTGATTGTTGCCAGTGGTTTTGCTTCGATCCACTTGGTAAAGTAGTCGATTGCCACAATAAGGAATTTTACCCTTCCCTTTGCTTCTGGGAAGGGTCCTACAATGTCTATGGCCCACTTAAAGAAAGACCATGCAGAGGTTACCGAGATTAAATTCACGCAAGGGCGGCGGCTTACCGGAGCATGTCTCTGGCAGTTATCACACCTTTGGATTTCGTCCACCACTGTTTTGTACATCCCTGGCCAATAGTATTCGGCTCTCATTGCTCGTGCGACTACCGCCTTTGGTCCCGAGTGCATACCACAGATGCCTTCGTGCAATTCTCTGATCACATAGTTGGCTTCATCTAGGTCCACGCATTTCAGCATGGGGCCTAAGTAGGACTTCTTGTATAATTGTTCATATTCTACTGCATAATTAAGGGCTTTGCATTGTATCTTATGTGCCTCCTTCTGGTCTGGTGAAAGTATCACTTTGTGCAGGAAATCTAGTAGAGGGGACATCCACGTTCTTTCTTCTTTTGTTTCTATCGCCTCGACGTTCTTTTCTGTCGTAGACGGCTCGGCTAGTACTTCCACCCGGATTTCCTTGGCTAGATGATTGAACGCTACCGAGGCTAGCTTGCTGAGGGCATCAGCCTTCTTGTTCTGGATCCTTGGAATGTGCATTACCTTACAATACTTGAAATTGGTCGTTAATTCCTCTACTTTGGCTCTGTATTATTTCATTGTTCCGCCCTTGACTTCATAGATATTGTTGATTTGGTTCGCCACTAACATGGAATCTACGTGTGCTTCTATCCTGGCTAGAGCTTCCATGGTTCCTGTTCCTCAGCTTCTTCGTTTTTTCCCTCTGACACATCCATCTCATCTTTCTGGGTTCCCGGCAGTTCTGCCAGGAAGTCTGCAATTACTTGCCCTTTGAACGTTGTTCGTGGACAGTAAGTGATTTGATGATCTCCTAACTCAATTGCCCATGTGGCTAGCCTTCCCGAATATTCGGGTTTCCTTAGGATTCTTTGGAGGGGCTGATCGGTTAGTACCCTGATTGGATGAGCCTGGAAGTATCGTCGGAGACGTCGGGATGCGTAAACTAGCGCCAGAGTTATTTTCTCCATATCCGGGTATCGAGTTTCCGGATCTTTAAGTGTTCTGCAAACAAAATAGATTGGGGTCTGGGTTTCTTCTCTCTCTGTCATAAGCACTGCACTGACAGCACTTGCGGATGCAGCTATGTACATAATCAATGTCTCCCCCGGCTTGGGTGTTGTTAGTGCCGGTAGGTTGCATAGGTGAGCCTTCATTTCTTGGAATGCCGCTTTTGCTTCTGTCGTCCATGCAAAGTCGTTCTTTTTTAGGCAATTCTTCAACGTTTCCATAAATGGGAGTGACATGTCAGCCATTCGGGATAGAAATCTGTTCAGCGCCACCAGCCGCCCATTCAGTCTTTGCACTTCTTTTAGCGTTTTTGGGGAAGGCATCTTGGCTATAGCTTCCAGGTCACGGGTTGGTCCCACGGATGGCGCCACCGTAAACTCCAAGATCTCCGGTAGGTCGGGCTCTCCTAGAGTCTTCAGAAGGGTTATACTGAACTTAACCTAGCAAAACAAGAACACCGTTAGTCTCGTCACAGTGAGGACCCCATGGGGTGTCGCTGTGACCAGCCTTCGACATGAGAGTAAGTATAGGGTGTGAGGAATGAATGAGAACATGAACATTACCTTGGGTTTGATGGGGGTATTTATACCTGGTGAATATTTTTCTTTAGCCTGGAGCGTATCTTTGTCTTATTGGCCTAGATATGTAATGCCTGAGCCATGGTTTAAGGTTGTTAGTAATGGTTTTTGTATTGTCGGGTCTCCTCTATTTATTGGTTCGTACTCTGATATGTGGATTCTTGTCTCCTTTCTACCGTTAGCTTTTTGTCTTTTTCTCCTGAACACGTCCGGGTTTCGCCCATCTACCGTTCGACTAAAGCCTGGCTTTTGGGTTTATAGGCCCGGCCTTAGGTTACTATATCTTTGCAAGTGTTTGTCCGGACTTGGGTTCTGAGATATGCCCGGTCTTCTTTCCGGACCATATCCCAACAATTAGGAATTAGTTGATTATAACGTTGGAAATTGTATAACTTTGTGACTCATTCATTTAACTATTTTTTGGTTTATATTATGTAAAGAGAAAGTTATTTATATGGAAAACATGGATACACAATTTCCATTTATCACACCTTAAATAAGCTTATGAAGTAGCATTATTATTAAAGGGTATAAAATATTTGAAATGATTTCATATCCATGTGTGAGAAAATGATGAAAAACAATGAAACTTGTTTGGTTCTTTTACATTCTCTGAAGTGAATGTGACTATATAATGAGCATTGAAAAGTGGTGACCAAGAACGTAATTGAGGAATTGTAATGATGATCACGTTAATAATGAGATTGACCATAAGAAATGGCAAATAAAAAGAGTGATCATATGAGAATAAAATATGGAAAACATAAAATTGATATGACATGATCGTCTGAAATAATAATACATTATTCTCTCGTATTTTTGTCATGAATTATACAAACGCGAGTGCAGATAAAGCAAATATGACCATAACCAGAAGTTTATGGATCATAATCATTTAATTAATTGGCATGGCCGGTTACACCACACCGAGTCAACGATGATGTGAAATGCATTGAAGAACCATGAGATTTTTCAAACTGAGACTTTTACATGTAATGTTTGCTCTTAAGGGAAATTAATTATTTACCAACCAAAATAAGGAGTGAATCCCTATAGATATATTCTGGAAGTGATAAAGATATACGCATATATCACTACATGATACTGTTTAGTGTTTTAAATCGATGCATCATCTAAATGGTTATCAAATCTGTAATCAGAAGTTTGCATGATTTGTTGCTTAGCTAATGAGATAGCAAGCACATTTTTTCCAGATTATCATATTTATTTTGGTAATAATGACGAATTGAATTCCCAAGTTACTACTGATTATTGGAATAAGTGTTAAACTTTCTAATACACGAATTGCTTTTGTTAAAGACGATCAACAAACGTCTTCGATTGATTGCAAAGCCAATAATCATGAGAGAAAAAGTTCATGTTTATATTTTGGTTACATGTGATTTTGCATGGAGTAACATTAATTCACATCAAGCCAACGAGTTTTAATATTTCCTCCCCATTACAGTTGGTTTTTGATCAGCAACCAAATATTTCCCATCTAATATTTTTGGTTGTGTGGTATATCAGGAACCAAATATTTCCCATCTAATATTTTTGGTTATGCGGTATATGTATTGAAATTGATCCACCACAACGCACAAAGATGGGACCTTGTTGAGAATATATGCTGGGTATGAATAGAGCCACTAATTAAAGATTCATTTATGGCTCAATATATTGGTTTTCACTTAATGAATTAGCATCACAACATTAGGGGGAGATTAAAAGCAGCTGGAAAAAGAATGAGTTGGAATGAATTATCATTGATCCTTAAACTAAGCAATGTGAACTAGAAGTTCAAAAGATAATTCATTTACCAAGATTAAAGAATCAGTTACCAGACGCATTCACTGACCTTAAAAAGAGTGACTAAGTCACATATGCCAGCTGCTAATGCTCCAGTTAATTTTAGTGTCCAAGAAGGATAATCACATATTGATAATGAGTCTATGGCACGTCTGCAGCATGATAGACTAGTCGATTCCAAGAATAAAAATCCTCGAAAAGGAGCAAGTAATTAAGATGGTCAAATCGAGGTACATTAGAATGGTCTCCTGAAGAGACACTAGACATGTTGTGTCACACCCTGGTAAAATGCAGCGGAAGGACATTGGGGAGTGACGTCTCAGATCTCATCGCAATCAGTTAAGCATTACTTAAATGATTAAAACATGGATTCCATTATTTTAAAAGAGTTTACAAAACAAATTGTTCTAACGTTTGGCAAAGATCCAAGTATATAACCATAGACAAAGAGTAGTAAAACTATATCTTCAAAAGTAGGAATCCTTTTTCCATATGCATGTGAACGCCATCATGACTCAAAGTTAGTTACCTAAAAAACATGCTAAAAATCGTCAACACAAAATTGGTTAGTTCACAGGTTTGAAAGACTCGATACAAACTGTTTCTTGGAATAACTATACGCATAGCTAATGACATTCTCGATGGATCCTATTAAGTAAAGTCCAGTTAAGACTAAGACATATGTAATCCCATGAGCCCCATAATCAAGCCTAGATCGCCTTGTTGCCTCGTCACATCGTACACTTAAGACAATGTATATAATATTTGGAGAAATATGCACTCGTTCGACCGTCATCGATGGTTAGTGCGCCTAACCCGAGTGGGGGTTTCAACCCAATAGTACTATTCATATGTTCCACGGCTGAGTCCACAGTTAATGATTATGTTATCGAAATAAACACGAGGACTTACCGTGCGCAATAATAGAAATAAACCACAAACTCATGTATACATAAAGATCTCGATGGAATTCATTCTCCTGCTATCATATTTACTTGAATTTAAAGGCATGTCCCCCCCTCCCACAAGTATAAACAGTAAAAATGTGTCGTGAAACTCACCTAGTAATGAAGTGCTAGCAATACAAAGCCTGGAATATCTGTGAAACCTCTACCCGTGCCCTAAACACAAAGGACACCTTAGGTTTGAAAATGATGTCTATCATGCAGTCACCTACTCGACTCACTAGACACGTTGGAATTATCGACTTGTTTTAGAAAGGTATGGTTAAACTCAACGACCCGTCGGTGATTATGTGTTTATTTTCATCACTATATATTTTGATCCAAAATATCCAAGTAAACTCGCATACGTTTTGTGGAATACATCCCCATATTCTCGTATAATTCACGTGTTCGGGTAGTAAAATATCTTAATATTTTTACCCGTATCATTAACACGTCTCGATCGATAAATAAATATATATTGACAAAATAATGTATTTATTTTCAAGAAATGATCGTAACTCATCGTGTTTGAGAAATTGAATAAATATATCCCAACTTATATATTTATTTTCATCGAAAAAATAGTTGTCGAAACTCGATGTGTTAGTGCAAAATGATATATTTTGTAAATTTTACACTAAGATATACCCCAAACTCATGTATAAATAAAATCGAACTTTTTATATATATATATATATATATATATATATATATATATATATATTTCTAACCTATATATACACATATTCACCAAAAATACATATATATATATATATATATATTCAAAATAGATACTAGCACCATTTCTTGCAAAATTTACCAAAGTGTAAATACATTTATTTTTTTTCACAAAATATATCCATATGTATTTATGAAACATTAGCTACATGTGTAAGTCCAAAATTGTATAAGTCTTGAAATACATACAACTACAAATCCAAGTTCACAAGTGTATGGAAACCCCAAAATACATACCAACTCGTATATTTACCCAAAAATACATATCTATATGTATTTAAACATAGAAATCTCATGGATTTAAAAGTATGTTATTTTACTAACATGTGAAATATACTAAGAATCTACAAAATAACAAAATGATAGTTTTTAGTGCCCTAGGCTTTATGACTTATAATTTTAATAAAACTCTACAATAAATAATAAAATAGATCCTTGGACATAATATCCATTATTTTTATCAGGTATACATATTTATACATTTAGATCTCCAATAGTTCATAAACCATTATTATGAACTAAAATAAAATATATGCTAAGACTATCATAAAACACCAACCTAAGGATGAAAACAAGTTTATTTTAGTAGCTAGTTTTATATGTTTAGAAATCTTTGTGACACATCCCAACCCTAGTGAGCCTTGCATGATTATAGAATTTAAACTAAAGTAAAAATATAGTTTAGAGAGTTTGTTCATACTCTGGGCAAGCAAGGAGGAGGCTAGATGAAAGAATATCCTTGAGCTTGAATCTTGTAAAATAGACTTAAATACATTTGAGAACACCTTGAAACATCTTAGTTTAGGACTTGAGAGTTTAAAATAGGATGTTTGAAGCTTGAGATTTGAATGTGTAAGGGAGGGTGAATGAGCCGTGAACTAGAAGGTGGAATTTGAGAGTATAAGAGGTTTTTGTGTTTGTTAAATTGAAAGTGGGTTTCTGTTGGAATAATGAGGAGCCGAGAATAAATAAAAGGGTGAGGATGGCTCTTTAGGGAAATTGTGTTTATTATAATATTTGATATACCATACTAGAACAAGAGTTTGGGTTAAGCAAAGATGGGAATCGGATTGGGTATGGGAAGGGCCGATGGGTTGGGTAAAAAAATATACTCCAAGGCATAGTATAATATTTGTTAAGACATACGCCTATAATATTTGGAAGTCAAAGGAAATAGATCCCATGATGGTGTTTGCAGGAGTCTTTACGTGTCTCACCAAAAGCATGGCTTCACACATTAAACAAAAGGAGCATGGGAAGGACAAGAATGTATGGTGGTTTAATGGTGAAGAAGATGATGAAGGTGGTAGTAGGATAATGGCCGATTGGATACAACCACAAGCAAAGGAAAAATGGTTTTTGATGGACTTCTTGGTTCATATACTCAAGTATAAGAGGTATGGGTTCAAGTATTTAAAATAAATAACATCAACTATACCCATGTAAAACAAATGAGTATAATATATATGGATGGGTATTGTATGGTGACTGTCAACAAGGAAAAAAAAATAGAAAGAAACGAGTGTTGGTGGTGAACCACGCTATTGGGTTGACGCGGTTCCGTATAAAAATAAACGTTCTTGCTTGAAAATTTAAAATATAAACGCAAGAAAATCTAGCGCTTTAAGTTTTATAAAATGAAACATAGAAATAAAAAAATATATAATATATACATGTCGTGTTTATATATATAATACATATCCGTCCGTGTTACGTGAATTTAATAATCTTTATAAATGTAGACGTGTTAAAATTACAAAGATTATATGAAACTATATTTAACTGCATCAAATAATATATTATGCATAAAAATAATTTATCAACTGTTTCACTAGCATTTTGAGTGTTAATTCACCAACATTCGCGTTCGTCAAAATATTTAAACGTGGAATGGTAATTTCTAAAAACTACTGGATGCATACCAATGTATGTATGCGGGCTTTGTTTGACTTTAAAAGACGTAATTGATGTAAGCCAAGTCTAATGCATGTTTAAATCGTAAAGCATGTAAATTCGTTTGTACAGAAATCACCTGGATTTTGGCAGGTGTCACATGTTGGTTCCAGAAGAACCTCAGGTACCTGAAAATAAAAAGATCTCGCTAAATATGTCATGTCTAGAAATGTATGGAATCGAAACAAAAGCGACGTCGTTATATTTTTGAATATAATGTAGCGCTTGAAACGATGAGGATCAATAATTAAGATTTGCCTATGTATGAAAAGTAGAAATGATTGGCCAAAATGAAAAGATGCAAATGAGGTAGAATTGTATACTCTCATGAAATAGAAAATGGTTTGGACTAGCAGTCCAGATTCATGAAGTTGTAAATATGTTGGATATGAGTGAGGTCTTTTATGTGAAGATATTATGTGAAATAATGAAAGAAAGATTAAGGCAAAATTGGTGTCACGAAAATTTTACAAAGACATATAATTGATTATTATGAGATACATTCTCTAGTGGTGAATGTATTGACTTCTAACATCTATTTAGTCTGGTAATACAAAGAGAGAATTGATATGCATATTAAAATGTTATGACTCATATGATATCAAAATTTACAAGAAAATCCCTGAAGGATTTATACTGCTAAAATCATGTAGAGTATGTTCTCGAGAACATTATGATTGTCGAATACAAGTTCAGGTGGAAAGAAGAGAGAATTGATGTTATCAATGTTTGCAATTTATTTGTTAAATGATAGAGTTTATTTACCAAACTCCTGAAGAGTGAATGCACATGCATAATTAGACAAGTTGGAAAGAAGTCCATGATGGATTGTAAATGTTTCAAGCATTTATATACAACCTTGATAATTATATTATAACAAGTTATGTATATGGATTGAAATAGTCAGGCCGAGTGTGGTATAATCGACTCACTGATTATCTTGAAATATAAAGATATAAATGTGTTGCAAATGATCCATATGTTTTATTGAAAGAACAATCACAGGTTTGTTGTATCTCTTGAAGAGATCAAACATTTGTATAAAGGTATTTATATCCATCAATCGAGTGACATCAAAAAGATGTTGAAACATTTAATACAGACAAAGATTATCATCTAAGTACGTTAAGGTTGTCAAGTTACGTGATACGCATAATAGCCATTTTCAAAGCATGAGAAAATCTAGGTTTGGACGTACCATTGTTAATTTATGTTTCTTGCTAGCTATTCAAGATTATATAGATCATTTATTTGGCAAGATATACCTCGTGTCTAGGGGGAGACACTGGAATGTGGTAAACAAATATTTTGATACCCTTAAGGTAAGAAAGATTTGGGTTTATATTTTGCTAACCCATCGAAACGAGTTTAGTTAGTCTTGCAGATGCAGGTCATGTAACACAACACAATCGTGAGTCTTGTGGTATATGTTTACAAGAGGAGGCAACGAAACTTTTACATGAAGATCATACATCGTTGGTCAGCTTAAGGAATTGCACTTCAAGGAATCAAGCAACAAATCATTGACTACAGAAGTTTTGAGGAAATTTTACAAAAGATCAACACATATCACTTAAAGGATATAAAAACGATGGGGAGTATTATACACGTTGCACTCTTTTTTCCTTCACTAAGTTTTTTTCCTATTGGGTTTTCTTAGTAAGGTTTTTAATGAGGCAACATAACTGATCCAGTAGCATAAGTTTATCTTACGGTCCAGAAGTACCGATTTAACATTATCTTGAAGTATGTTGTTAATTGTGTATAAACGCGCTACACTCTTTTTCCCTTAGCTATGGTTTTATCCCACTGGGTTTTCCTGGAAATGTTTTTTTAACGAGGTAGCATCTCCAAGTGTATAAAGTGGGTTGATAACCAAGAGGGAGTGTTATAAATATATATTATTATGGTTATCAACGCCTAAAATAGATTATGCTTGTTGCACAAGTTTTCCTCTCTTATATATATATTCTATTGTATCTCATTGTATTATACACTTGATTAATTAATAAAAGATCTCTTTCTCCCTATATCTCTTTTTTCTATTGTTTGCTTTTAGGCTACTTACACAGCATAATTTACTTTATCTTTCTCGAAATTATTGGTTATATTTTTATCTTATATTTAGTATTTCAAAATAGAAATTTCTTAAATATTTAAAATTATTTATTCAGAAACAGTTGAAACTGATCAAAGAGTTCAAAACAAATCAAATCTACCGGTCAGAAATTTATGTGGTTTGGTTTTGACATTTTACTGTTTAGAACTTGATTAAGCCATTTAACCTTCCTTATTATTAAAAAAAACTAATACAAAATTATGCTTTAAAAATATAAAAACACTTGTTCATGCCCGTCAAACCGTTGAAACCGCGTGAACAACCCGGCCTTTGCTTTGTCCCAAAACCGTAATTAGCGGTTCAGCTTACAATTTTTATTAAAACCGTTAAAACGGACCGTGAACATCAATATCCCTACATACGACCTTGAAAAAACGATGCCTTATATATTTGATTTAATAATTTTACTCTTTAACATGATGTTTTTACTATATTTATATGAATGAAAATTTATAAGAAAGTCTTGTTAAATTTGTAAAGAGGTACGTAACTTATGTGAAATTTGATTGGGTAAATTTTGGTTTGATGTTTAATATAAGTTTGGTGATATAGGTGATATTATTGTTTTACATTTATGTTATTATGATCATCAAATAATATCTTCAACAATAAACATATATTTTATGTTTGTTTTAGTCTATTGTCCTATGTATGGTGATAATTACGACGCTAATCACGATGAAGATGTTGAAAATTCTTTAGAAAAACAAATTTTAAAATCATATATATTATGAAGATACATGCCGTCTTTATTGTCTTTCAAAAAAGAAAAAAAATTAAAAAGCTAAATGTTTTAAAAAATTAGTTGTAAGTTTGAGTTTGGTAGTAAAGAACTTTTTTAAAAGCAATTTTTTTTAATTATTTTCTTTACTTGTTAACACGAAAGGGTGAATATGTATTATAATTAGGCTATCTATAATGGTACCGTGATTAGGGGCGTGATCCATCGTAGCCTGTCAATGGGCGTGGAACACTGTCCCCCGCGGCATGATTGGAGCGTTGCCCGTTGAGGCGTGGAACAATTCACGGGCGTGGGGCTCTGCACAGAATTAATTGGGGGTGTGTGTTATGTATATATGTGTGGATAGTGAAACCACTACGTACCTTAATGATTACCTCATGTTGATGTGACGGTGACGTGACGTGCGTGAATATGAAACCGCTACGAATGACCTTATCTTATTTGAATCACTTTTTTCGCTAATACATATGTGATGAGAGATTTTAAAAAAAAATTTAATTTATATTTTTTTCCTTATACGTCAGTTTCAGATGACAATTTATTAACAGAATTTATTACAAAAATTATTAAACAATTGTGTATTATATAAACCTAAAACATTATTTTTATTTATTTTTTTAATTAAAACTGGCTAAACTAAAATTTGTATTGAAGCTGTAGAATAGATTAAGCCGTCCCTTGACCCCTGAAGATATTTGAAGAATTTCTAGTATAATTCAGTCAACTACAACCATAGTATTTATTATTTATATACAATAATTAAAATATACTTATAAAAACCCAAATAAATTTTTTCTCGTAGTTTATTTATGTTACACGTCTTTTAGTACTAGTATATAGACTACTTGTTTAAATAAACATATTTCATATTATAGTTATGTTTTTTTAATGGCTAACTCGTACGTTCTCTAATACTACTCCTAAATCTACATATTTTGTCCATTATTAAACTTTATTAGACCAAATATAATATTGATGAGAGACTAGGATAGTAAAGTGTAATATGTATCTCTATAGAAGGAGACCATAATCCTAACCATAATCAACACATTCAATCACAATATATTACTCATGGTTTGATTAACTTAAACCCTCAACTACTTGAGGAGATATATCTTTATAGCACACCTTAATATCGTTAGACCACATACCCTTTCATAAACGTTTAGTACAATTATGTCGTTTTTAATTTAAAATTTATAACATAAAGTAAAGTATAAGTTGCAATAAAGAATTATAAAATTCAAAAAGTTTAATTATGTTTGTAATTGATATATATGATTTATGCTTTTATCAAGTTTTAAACAAAATCTTATTATTTTATTATAATAACTTTTTAGATTATATATTACAAAATTGTTAGTTGATGAAAAGAATTAAACCAGTCATAAAATATTATATAATAATAAAAAAAAGAGTAAACTTCGGTTTGGGAAAATTCTCTATTTTAGTCAAATTATTTCAATTTCACTTTTTTAGTCCTTGTGGTATCCAATTTCTCCTAATCCGCTACTCTTTAGTAACATTGTTAAAGTTTTCTGTTAACTTTTTTATGAAAATACTAAAATGTCCCTGACAATAAAAAAAAGAAAAAAAATATATAAATTCAATATTTTATCTCTCTCTCTCTACCCTAAATCTCCCTCTTTTCCATCTACCGTCTCCGACACCAGTTCCACCACCACCACTGCTCACCCCTAATCGTCGGGAACCCGCCTTCACTTATTCCTCTGTCAAAAACCACAAACCGTCATCATCGGAAGCCAACACCACTACCGCCTTCGTCTGTGCTGGTTTCTGCCGTCACCGCCCTTTAGATCTACCATCGCCGTCGCCGTCAGAGAGAAAGGAAAGGAGATAGGGAGAGGATGGCGGGTGTTTTGCAAAACCCTTTATTCACGCTCCAATCTCACACAATCACCAGGCTTTCGTTATAACCGCTTTCCCTTTTCAACCCCTTTTCTTCCGCTCTACAAAATCCAATTCATCTTACCGACCAATTTCAGATTCGTGACCTTCAAATCAACCAATTTCACAGCTGGGTTTTGCAAAACCCTAGTTCATGAAATCGAAGATCCCATTGAGTTAATTAGAAAATTTTGAAATATAGAGATTTGGGAAAGATGATACAGTTACTGTTCGTCCTTGTGTTTGCTGAGGCCATGGTGGCATTCCTGTTAATGGTGAAAATTGGGCCACTTAGAGAGCTAGTGATGAATGGGTTGGATCAGGTGAGGATGAGAAAGGGGATTGTTTTGACAATTGATGGGACAATGTCTGTGATATTGTTTTCAAATTGGGTTAGTCTTGTTAAGATTCAAAATAAGGGGGCAAAGATTGGTACAATGACACCAACGGATCAAGTTCTTTGGAGAACTCATCTGCTTGAGGCCTCACTCATGGGCACATGTTTACCTTTTAGATCCACCATCGTCGTCGCCTCCGGAGGTGGCCGACCTCCTCTCTTCTACTCTCTGTCTCACATCGGTGACACGGATTTCTTTCACAGCAGTAGCAACAGAAACAGAATCATTGGGTGATAAATCATCCACATTCAGTGTTTTTCCGTTCACTTCCTGTCACACCCGCCCCAGGCACCCCCTGGACGCGTGCGACCTCGATTGGTATCACATTGAACTTTGATTTCAGAGTTTTCATAAATACAGCGGAAGTCTTTTTCGAAAAGGATCATTTCAACATTCTTTCAACCTCAAGGGCTGTATTTGTGAATATCAAAACTCAGTTGGAAGACAAAAATTTTATATTTACTTTATAAACATAGGGATTTAAATACCCTTTTCATTTTGATTACAAAACAGAGTTTGAAATCAAATACATTTATAGCCACTAGAAATAGTACTATCCAAGGTTGATCAATCCCCTGGTTATATTTCCATTTTCTTTTCTTTAGGATTTTCTACACACGAGGCCTGAGAATCCAACGTGTAAGTCTATCATTTTCATAGGTCAGATCTAATGTCTGCCTCTCACATTATCTTTTCTTGGGTCAGATTTGATGTCTGCCCATACCCCTTTCTTATTTCAGTTTATTCTTTTCCTGAAAACATTTTGAAAATAAAACGTCAGCACGAACGCCGGTGAATACAATTATGTTTACTTTTAAAATCATTTGGCACAAACAAGTATTAATTTCATAATCACAACTTTATGTTCAATCCACACATTCAGCAGGCCAGTCCTGTTCAATCGCACCACAATATACACTGACGTCATGTCTTATAACAGTGGACAGGTTTGCCTCCGAAGTTGTTATAAGACAAGCACCAGCCGCAATCCGGGAATTTCACCCGAGACCCATGTATCCCTTGCAAGTTTTACGCATACCTATGACCTGAATGTTTTGTTCGTAGAAGAACGTTGAGCATTATTCTCTTAACCTTTATTTGGCTATTTTCGTAAATAAAATGTTTGACACAAGTTTTCAGAGAGATAAAGTATTCATCTTGGTTTATAGGAATGATCCTCTAAGTCGAAAGCTTATAGACTATCTTCTTGACTTGATTTTTCTAGCGTCTTGAACTTTCTACGAGCGTTTCTTCCTACACCGGGCACTATAACGAGCGGGAGTTGAACCGGGATCGTCGAGAATGAGCTAAGGAAGCTCTGAGATAAGAAATGGAAGTGAAGATCGAGTATGGGATGTGGAAATGGACTGAACTCGACCATCTATTTATAGGGCAAACTCTGAGACCGTGATGGACCGTTACAGGTGGTGACGGTCCATCACCAGACTAGGGCTCGCGAGTCATCAAACACGTGTTGTCCTTTGGTCAATTTAAGTCGTGACAGACCGTTACCAGGCGTGACGGTCCGTTACGGAGTTGATACGTGGCGCACCAGGGTGAGTCTAGGGCCATGACGGACCGTTACCAGGCGTGACGGTTCGTTATAGGGTTTCCGTGCGTCAGATTTTGAAGGTGAGTCATTGGATACGTGGCAGGCTATCAGGGTTCGCGTGCCCAGCCCGTAACGGACCGTTACCGTCCGTGACTGTCCGTTACCGTCTGTGACGGTCCGTTACCGTCGTATTTTCAAGATTTCTACTTTTTGATCCTTGATCTATAGATTATTTACACTTATAGTCCTTGTGGTTTGTACCTTAGTCAAATCTTGGACATTTGTGTGGCAGGTGTTACATCCTTCCCAACTTTTTTTAATCTCGTCCTCGAGATCATTCGAACAAGTGAGGATATTACTTTTTCATTTCAGACTCCAGTTCCCACGTGTATTCAGGTCCACGTCTGGAGTTCCATTTTACTTTCACGATTATCAATTTCTTTCTTTTCAATCTCTTTCCTGCCTGTCCTCGATTTGCAGAGGTTGTTACATGAATCTTAATTTTTCATCTATGATGCGTGTAAACTATATATATATTTTTATAAGTGTTTTACACAATTAGTTTTAAAAAGGGTTTTCACCAAATACTAATCACACACACCGGGCAGTGTACCCGTCGGATAGCAATATAGTAAAGGTAAGAACCGGATATCAATCCGTGGACACGGTGGGATGCGATAATAAACCGGGACTAAGATTCAATCAAGTATGGGTAAAATATGTTTAAGTTGATTTTTAATTAAACTACTATGTAAGAATATAAAACTAGACTAAAGTCACAAATCAAACAATCAAGGAGATAATATCACTTCGGTGTCGAATCCATTTAGAATACATTCAATACATTCATAGAAACATGGCAAATACATGATACATAAATTGACTAAATTCTCGTCAAAGATATCTAATCAAATGACAATTCGGAAAGCTAGCATGAATTACACAAACCAACCACCTAAAGTCATACAATGAGGCTCGCGTGTTTAATAATCATGTCAATGTTTATAAAGATTGAACTAGCTTCCGATTAAGGTACACTAATCCAACAACTAGTTGGAAAGATAATATGAACATCACACTATCCACCTCAAGTTGATTAATTTAGACAACAATATGCATTTCTTCAACATACAATGTTCATATAAAGGTTATATAAATTAGGAGGATGTGTCAACAATTCCTAGATAAACATAATACTAAATACGACACATCATAACAAATACTTTGTCTTTCCAAACATAAGCATAAGGTTACACATACAAATATAATGATTAATAAACAAGGCTTCATTCACCATTCCTAGTCAAATGCCATAAACTAGTATAATTACATACACCAATCCATGAATATAAGCATAAATCATAAGTTTTCCAACATAATATGACATACACAAATATAAGTCTTGTAAACAACTCAAAGTACTTGAATACATAATTTCATCAAAGAATAATCATACGATTGTCATTACATTAACACAATAATTGCCAATAATCCATGAATGTTGTCAAATGTATCTAAACTTCATCTAAACCAAAGTGAACAAGAGTTTTAGCTCATCATGAGCACCAAAATTACAAATAAGCAGGGAAAAATAGTGAGAAACATGATATGAAAACAAGAATCAAACCACTCCTCCAAGCCTAGATGTTGTTGTTGATGTATGGTGATCCTCTTGATGTTGTATCCTCTCCAAGAATCTTGAATTATGGCTGGAACAAAGAAAACTCGAGCTGGAACAGTAGGTTTCTCCCCAGGGTTGCTGAATGTCTGAATGAGAATTAAGTTCTGTTTAAATAGAAAAGGGAGGCACGACCGTGCCAGGAGAGAAGGCACGACCGTGCCTAGTACAAGGACGCGGTCGTGTCTAGGTCTTGGCACGACCGTGTGATAGAGGTTTGACCGATCCGTAGCTTCCATTGGGTACCACTGATCGAGGACGTACGGCTGTTCAGACTCACGAGATGACACGCGACCGTGGGCGGCCAAGGCACGGTTGTGCCTTGGAATTTGGCTTGGCGCGGCCGTGCCAGATGTGGGCGCGACCGTGCTTAGGGTTTTGGAGCTTGGCACGATCGTGCCAAATAGGGGCACGACCGTGCCTCCATCACAGAAACCCTAAAACTTCACTTGTTTATCCTGGAATCTTCTTGTTTATTCACCAAGCTTCACAAAAACCTACAAAACAAGAAATGAAGCAAATAAGTGTCTAAACGTTGAATATAACCAAGAATTGATCATTAAATGAGCGAAGTTTTGTGCGAAAAAGATGTGTAAATACTAACACATCAAACAACCCCACAGTTGAACATTGCTTGTCCTCAAGCAAGAAATCAAAATGAAACAAAACTTCCAATGACACTATGGATCAGATCGGGAAAACCGTAAGCATTAATAAACTTATAAAGGTTTGAAGAGATTTTCAAGAAATGCAAAATTAACTAAATGAAACCCAATGAGCCCAATGACGTGATAACCGAATGAGCAAATGAATATGCCTAGGAAATCATTAGCATGCAACTTTATGCTTCTCACAATGTTCACACATACTCGGGAATATATATGATCATACAAGTAATGGAGTATGTATAGAACACTCAAATGCCAAGACAATGAATCATGCATAAATCATAAGCTTGCTAAAAGATCAAATCTCTACCAACTAACATGAAACAAAGCACAAATCAAGAGGGCTTTAAATGAGTTGTAATTTGGTAATGGCTAAGGGTAAGGAAGTGGAATTTGAAAGTGGCTAAATGGCTAAAAACCCGGCGGTTATGCTAACTCAAAAACTAAAATAACATTTAATAAGAAAAATAAACTAGCTAATGCTTCCGTATAGATAAGAGCTAACAACCGAATTCTTTCCATCTTTGCTCACAAAATTGCTCTAATCGGCTATAATTCACCTAATTTTGTTGATTTTTTTTTAAGAGAACTAAGTCAATATGCATCTTTCCTTAGCTAAAAACTTCTCAAGAATTTAAAAATTACAACGAAATAAAAGCTATAAAATTAACATTAGCCGACCGGATTTCTAACACGGGCGAAAAATAAATGAAAAGGCTAATGAAGGTTTAATGGTGGTGTAATGTGGGTAATTAAAGAAAAGAACATGATAGGCTCAACGTGGCTAACTAGTGGATGTGTTCGGGTAAGGGAAAATAAAAATAAAAGGCTAACAAAGTGGTTTATCCTAATGCCTCAATCATTTTTATGCAATATTTATGTTTATGATTTCGAAATGTATACTAAAAGCAAGTTCTAATAAGCATGAAACATTCGGCACACTCGAATCCACAAAAACGAGAGCAAACAATGTCTAAAGCTATCAAGGCTCAAAAATAGACTCACGAAAACGGAAAGGAATGGGTGTAAGCAAAAGGTTACATGCGATTCATTCGTTCAGCCCATTAAAACTCATGGTTATCACAAAAAATTGGGTTTGACTCGATGGAATTTCTATTTCAATTGCTTTCGAAAAATCAAACCTCTATTATTTACTAAAAATTGTGAATGCTAAACGGTTAACTTTTATTATATTTTGGTGTTTTTCAATTTTATAAAACTGATTTAGTGTCAATAAAAATTATGAAGGAAGATTTTGCAAAAAATGAAGTGATAAAATGCTCAAAAGGACAAACATCGCGCGAATAAATTCCCACCCTACACTTAGAATTCTACATTGCCCTCAATGTACAACAAAAAATAATGTAAAGCGAAGAATAAACACCCAACCCCACACTTAGATACATACATTGCCCTCAATGTATATAAAAACATGCAATGATTGGAGTGTGAAGGGAGAACTGAAACTTCCCTCGTGTCGATCATGGCACACGCAAAAAGCCTACCCACAAAAATGACGTTCCACGATTCCAAGATCTAATCAAGACTAACCACATCAAACAGGATCAGTAACATCAAGCCAAAAGATAAACATAAATGTAAAGACAAATATATACAATAGTACATGGAAACAAAAGTACAAGGAAACAACAACAAACGCCGAAGCGTGTAATAAGAGTTTGTACAGTACAACAAAAGTACAACTCACAAAAGGTGATACCAAAACAGTGGAGGGAACTACTCCTCCATCTCAAAATCCTCAAGAGCAAGTGATAAGTAGCCAAAGTTTCATGTATTAAAAGGTGTAATATGTTATATTTATGCAATTTGATATGTGGAATACAAAGGTTTTGTGTAGTCATGCATGTGCAGGTGTTGGAAGTTTAAAATGTGATCTTTGAAGATATTACGAGAGAGTCGGAAGAGACACGGAGAAAACGGGGCAAAACTGCAGGCACAGCGTAAGCTTACGCCCTCCCAGCGTAGGCCTACGCCTAAAGATTTCCTTCACAGCAGCATCAGAGGCCCGGCGTAAGCTTACGCCCTCCCAGCGTAGGCCTACGCCTAAAGATTTCCTTCACAGCAGTATCAGAGGCCCGGCGTAAGCCTACGCCCTCCCAGCGTAAGCCTACGCTGGGTGCGTTTCAGACGCGGAGTTTGGGCGAAACAGCCGAATTTCAAAGGTTATTTAGGTTTTTCTTCCCCAAAATTCGAATCCATCTTTTTGACAACACTCTTAGGGCGATTTTGGAGGATTCTAACATCCACTTGAAGATTGAAGATGATCTCCATCACTATGAGCGAGTAATTCACTTGTGGCTTCCTCCAGGCGGACGGTTCTTATAGGTTTCATGTTTTGATTCAGTTTATTTATGTTTTTTTGGATGTATTTAGTTTCTGACAATAACTGAGTAGATTGATGTATTAGTTATTTTAAACAATTTATTTGAGTGCTTTGAGTTTGTTTGCTTTACGATCTTGTTCGGTTGATGACAAAACCTAGTAGCAGGGTTGGGTGACTAAAGGGGGCAACTTGGCATTCATAAATTGGGTGATTGGATTATACTGGTTTGTGACGGAACTGGTCGTATAGGTTGCTGACAACAGCATGTCTTCAATTACTATTTTAACTGATTTTCCAACACTATGTCTATGTGGTGTCCAATTAAATAACTGAGTTTTACATAAACCTAGAATCTGAAGTTTGGGGGAGGTTACATCTTTATTTGATCTGTGTGTTTTCCTTCTAATTATCAAACTAAGCAATTTCACTAATCACTGATTCCTCGTGGATACGATACTCTTCTTACCCTTACTAGTTAAGTGTTTAAGGATTGTTTTTGACCGACATAACGACAACGATCAAAATGGCGCCGTTGCCGGGGAATCGGTGCGCTTAGTTCTATTGCTTTAGTTTATTGTCTTTAGTTGATCTTAATTCTTATCAAAACCCCAAAAAGACTTTCTTTACTTCTGTTTTTATTTTTTTTGTTTATTTCTTCGATCAGAACTACTTGGGTGTGCCACTTGTGCAGGTCGGCATGGACAGGAATTATCATGATGACCATTATTACTATGAGCCATGCAGTAACTGTGGCATCACTGGCCATTGGACTCAAGATTGCCCAAGATACAACTCACATGGTGGTGGTCCTGAGTATCAAAGCTATCAGGAGAATTATAATCAAGACTACCACCCGAGCGGACCACCTGAACAAGACAACTATCAACCTGAACTAGATGTCATCCGGTCAGATATGAAGGAGATGGCCAAAGTGGTACAAGAAGTGGTGCAGCAACAGGAGAGCCAGGCAAAAGCTCATCAAGCTTTGATAGATCTTGTTTCCCACTTAACTGGGGTTGTTGCAAGCATCATCAAAGAAGTAGGTAAGCCTTGCAGTGCACATCAGTCCTCAAGTTCCCAAACCACAAACAGTGCACACCTAAATGATGTAAGTCTTCAACCCTCATCTAATTTTTCTGATGTTGAACATACTCCACCACTGGTAGTAGAGAGAGTGGTGGAGTATAGTGAGTCTGAATTTGATCATAATCAGGATTTAATTTCACAAAATATCTGAAAAATAAAAATGTGAATAAATCTCTGAAAATTCCATTCCCTTCGGCTTTGTTACTACCAGTGTTCCCACCAGTGTTAAGTGAACGGGATCCAACACAAGATGAAAGATGGGAGAAATTTGAAAATCATAAAATTAATCTACCATTTTTGAAAGAACTTAAAGAAAATTCTGACAGTGTTGAGTGCTTGAAAGGTTTGAGTACCCGTAAACGACGGCACAAATGTCCCGAACAGGTAAAGCTAAGTGCTAATGTGAATGCTGTGTTTACGGGTATCTTTCCCCCAAAACTCCAAGATCCAGGGACACCTATTATTTCTATACATATAGGTGAAATTAAAATGGATAGAGCATTGCTGGATCTTGGAGCATCTGTGAGTATAATTCCAGGGAGTCTGTATGATCAGCACGATTTTGGTCCATTACAGAGAGTTAACACCACCGTGGTGTTGGCTGATCAGACTCCCGCACATCCTCGGGGGATTGTAAAGGATGTGATTGTGAAGGTAGGAGAGTTTTATTACCCAGTGGATTTATTGGTGTTGGATTGTGTCAAGAACACAGAGCCAACTATTATTTTGGGTAGACCGTTCTTGGCCACTGCTCAGGCAACTATTAACTGTGCTGAGGGAACGGTAAGGATGAGGTTTGGGGCTCAGAAAATGAGTCTTAAAATATTTTCAAACTTGCCAACCCCGAAAGCTAACAAATGTGGATCACCTGAAAAGGTGAATCACACAGTCGAGAATGCTTGTGTTGTGTTTGACAGGTCAGCTGAGATGAAGAATGGTGAGACTCCAGACAATGGGAAGAAGAGGGTCAGAAAGAGAAAGCGGAAAGGGAAGAAATCGCGAGTTCATGATGTAGATCAAGAACTCTTTTCTCTGTTTATGAAGGCTTGGAGAACTGGTCATAAATTGGGTGATTGGATTATACTGGTTTGTGACGGAACTGGTCATATAGGTTGCTGACAACAGCCTGTCTTCAATTACTATTTTAACTGATTTTCCAACACTATGTCTATGTGGTATCCAATTAAATAACAGAGTTTTACATAAACCTAGAATCTGAAGTTTGGGGGAGGTTACATCTTTATTTGATCTGTGTGTTTTCCTTCTAATTATCAAACTAAGCAATTTCACTAACCACTGATTCCTCGTGGATACGATACTCTTCTTACCCTTACTAGTTAAGTGTTTAAGGATTGTTTTTGACCGACATAACGACATCGATCAGCAAGGCCGACACCCTCCGCTCCATCGCCTCCGGGTGGTGATGGTGGTGGTGACTGATGATGCGTTGGTGATGGTGGTGGCTGGATGGGCTGTTGTGGTGGTGACTGATGCTGCGGTGGTGATGGTGGTGGCTGATCGGGTTGCTGCACTGGCTGCATAAAGAATGGAAGGGGAACCACGTATGGTGCCCCGCCAGCGGCAGCAGCGGCGCACTGGACCTCATACTGCCAGGCCCAGTAGCGCATGAATAAATCATGGGAGACGGTAACCGGAGGTGGTGGTGGAGGCGGAGGAGGTGGAGGAGCAATCGGAACCTCAACATGGTGCTCGTGGTCCTTCCCGTGCTGCTCGTGCTCCTGTTGAGCCGCATGCTCCTGATGGGCGACGGCTATAGCCTCGGCCTAAACCACATCTGGATCGGGGCCCGGACGGTCTAGATCCCATACCCATCCCCATCTGTCAACTAATCGAATCCCTCCTGCGCCACGATGAGCTACGTGCATGTTTCTGAGTGTCTGCACGGTCATCACGATGGTCTCTGCCACAGGGGTCAGGTCCCCTATCAAATCGTCGGTCAGCAGCTGAAAGTGCCTCGCCAGCTTGGTCACAAAGTGACCTCCACAGATGGCGCTGGTAACATCGCGCCCCGAACTGTTCACCAAGTACCCCGCGATAGAGTGCGCAAGATTGCAAGTGTGCGGGCGTACAAGGCAAAACAGATAAAATAACTCCCTCAAATTCACTACCGTCTCTCCCTGCCCTCGCCCAGATATAGAATAAACAATGCAGCGATGAAGAACACGGTGCAGAGGGTCCCGAAGGCTCGAAGCCTTGGTCAAACTCGGATCGTAAATCCCAAAACCAAACTCATGCCAAAACTGGTCCTTATCCTCCTCTGTCGGAAACTCGGTGATACCGTCGGTGAATATCTCTGTCTGGAGCTCCTGCCTCGTGTATAAACCTAAAAGTCTCCCAAACCGGGCAACCGACATCACGCGCCATTCCCCGCCTAATCTAAACCAATCATCTCGGGCTGCTCTAGGTCTACGCAAGGATAATCGAACTCATATGTGGAGAAAAACTCCATCACAAGCTCTATGTACTGGATAGTGTGGAACCTGAACAAACGGCGCCAGGGGGAGGTGACAAGATCGTTCCACCGATCCCGCTGACCGATGGCGTCGATAGCAGCTGGCTCCAAACGACAAGCAGCTAGAGTCCGGCCTCTGCGGGGCCACAACACATCCAGACGAGCCTCGTACTCATGCTCGTTCATGTCAAACTCGAGGTACGGGTGGTCCCTGTTGCCTGCCATCTGCAAGACAACAACAAAGATGAAATCAGAACGGTTATGAAGACGCTAGATGGAATTATGAAGTTTCTGCCCAAATTTTATGAAGGGACACGACCGTGCTAAAGAATAGGCACGACCGTGCCTAGGTCAAATTGGGAAACCCACGACCGCGCTTGGCCTACCACGGGCAAACAAACAAGACAGACACGACCGCGCCTGGTCTAGGCACGACCGCGCCAAGGCAAAACAAGGGAGACACGGCCGCGCCTTGAAATGGGCACGACCGCGGCAAGGTCAAAATCCAAGCCCACGGTCGCGTTGTGGCTGACCACGGGCAGTCCCAACAAAGGAAACAAGGTCGCGCCAGGTCAGGGCACGACCGCGCTAAAGCAAACTCTAGAGAACACGGTCGCGCTCATAAGAGGCACGACCGTGCTTGACCAAACCAAGTTTTCCTGGGATTCCAAAAGCCGAGCACGACCGCGCCTGGTCATGAGCGCGACCGTGCTCAACCCATTTTAGGGTTTTCAGAATTCAAAGATCACAATTTTTTAGCACGATTATGAAGGGGCTTTTAGTACTACAACATTCTAGGAAGCAAGTAGGACCTAATTCTACGTATTTACAGATTTAAACATCTATAAATCGACAAAAATAAAAAAAAACAAAAAGGAAAAACTAGGTTTATAACCACGAAACTAGAGAGAATAGGGGGCTCGGGGCGTACCTTAGATCGAAGAAATGAAGGAGTAAACCGGAAATGGTGACGAGAAGAAAATCGCCGAGGGGGAGGGTTTCGTCTGCTGGGAGGTTATGGGGGGGGGGGGTTTGGAAAAATCTGCCGTTGAAAAGTGATTTAAATCACCCCCAATAACTGAGGCACGACCGCGCCAAGTGCTTAGGCACGACCGCGCCTAGGTTAGAGGCACGACCGCGCCTATAGGGAGGCACGACCGTGTCTACTGCCCAGCAGACAGAAAACCCTGATTTTTTATGCAGCTTGTACCAAACCCGACTACGATTCTTCCAAACTAAAATTGCTAAAAATTCAGAAGACATATGAGACATTCCAAACATTATCCCAAATCCGCTCGATCCAAAATACGTTCCGATCACCTAAACTCAAAAATAAATGGTAAAATCCTAAAAAAATAAAAATAAAAATAAGAAGATAAAAATCAGACAAAATCTAAGAATTGTTACCGAAACAGGCTAAGTTTATTAACGAGTCGTTAGCTAGACTCAAGTCCCCGAATTCATTTGTCCTTGGGGTGGAGGTCAACTACCTCTAATGCCGGGTCAACCTGTCCGTCAATATATGGCTTAAGACGATGACCGTTGACCTTGAAGATCCTCCCATCTTCATGTTCAATCTCGACGGTCCCATAAGGAAACACCTCCTTAACCGTGTAAGGACCCGTCCATCGGGACTTCAACTTCCAGGGAAACAAACGCAACCTAGAGTTGTAAAGCAACACACGACCACCCACTCGGAATTCCTTCTTGTCCTTCAAGCGTCGGTCATGTAAACTCTTAGTGCGCTCCTTGTAGATCGTGGAGTTTGCATAGGCTTGATTCCTCAACTCATCAAGCTCATGAATCTGAGTGAACCGGTTCTCACCCGTGCTCACCAAGTCAAGATTCACCGCCTTCAATGCCCAATAGGCCTTATGGTCCAACTTCACCGGAAGATAGAACGCCTTCCCATAGATCAACCTAAATGGTACGGTACCAATAGGCGTCTTATAGGCAGTCCGGAAGGCCCAAAGTGCATCATCTAACCTATCCGACCAATCCTTACGGTTCTGACCAACCGTCTTATCTAGAATCCGCTTTATGCCCCGGTTTGTGACCTCTACCTGTCCACTGGTCTGTGGATGGTAGGTGTCACACCCACAAATTTGTTTACTTATTAAATAAATAAATAAATTAAGGTTGTAACAATTGGTAACATTACACAACAGCGGAAGCTAAACAAAGACTTCTAAATATGTCGAACACCCTGCGTCTTCATCTTCTAAGGGCTTAATCCAAATGTTTAACCTATTCCAACCGTGCCGTATATATATTACCTGAGAAACATGCTCAAAAATGTCAACGCAATGTTGGTGAGTTCACAGGTTTTAAATGAATACATTTGTCAAAACCATATGTATGAAACTGTTTGACAAAAACCATTTATACTAAATCCTTCGGCAAAAACCATTTGCACGAAAACATTTGACGAAACTGTTTGTACGGGTACCATTGGCAAAATCCTTTGCTCGAAATTTACTGGCAAAACCATTGGTACGTATACCATTGGCAGAAGCCTTTGCTCGAATTTTACTGGCAAAACCATTGGTACGTATACCATTGGCAGAACCCTTTTCTCGAAATTGACTGGCAAAACCATTGGTACGTATACCATTGGCAAAAACCATTTATGCGAAATCCTTTGACAAAAACCATTTGCACGAAATTTACTTTATGCATATGATAAACAAAACAAGTTAGCGGTTGATTCATCGAAGTCTAGCTAGCACTTACGAATTATGTGATGCATAAGCCTATAACCAAACCTATAACGAATTCTCGAAATTTGCCCCAGCCCAGCCCATTGTCCCTTTAAACAATGAGAAAAACAAGACCTAATATGCAATCATTTGACCCTGCTGGTCGTGGTTAGCGCGACTAACCATGATTGGGGGTGTCAACCCGAATAGTATTATTCATAACGATCTACGGCTAAGTCCATAGCTAATGGTTATAGTTCGAAATACCGAGGACCTTTTAGTGTTAACTCATGCTCACAAGGGAATCAGATGCTTGTTTCTCGTTTTCTAGTTATCATACCATTTGAAATTAACATGTTTTTCCCCCAAATATAGAAAACAGTTAAAAGGGGCCGTGAAACTCACAAGGAGTTAAACCAAAATGTTCATGTTATCCAGAGTGTAAACAAATATGTTTCATTCTTTCAAATATGTCGTATAAGCATGTTTCTCCCCCGATGTTTACAAAACATTAAAAAGCTAAAATGGGGTCGTGAAACTCACCTCAAGTCCAGCTAATGCGATCACAAGCTCAACTGACAACAAGTGAGCGCAACGATCCTAAACGGTTCCTATTGTTCAAACAAGTGTTGTCAATATCAACAACAATATAACTAGGATCGTGCCCTAACATTACGGTTTCAAATCTAAACACAACCCATGTTGAGGACATCTAAGTTGTAGAAACCAAATTCTTTATTTTTAACGAAAATTGGGCAGAGTCCCGTTTGTTTTTGGCTAAACCCGACAATATCCAATTGTCCAATTACAACATCAACTTACACCAATAATCCAATAAACCGCACTTTAGATCCTAATACTAAAGTCATACTTCAATTCGACAATTATTTGATAAATATATAAAAACTATATAATTATAATACAATTTAACGTGCCCGAAAAACGTTCTCAAAAGACGTCCCCGACAAAATTTATAGGTCCCGTGCTACTACCTGACAATAGATATATAAGTGTTTCGGGTCATACCTTAGCCTACAAGCCGTTCTAAGCGGTTTTGTACGAAAAGCTGAGCACGACGCGAGAAGAAACTTGTTTCGCTCATAACTTGATCATACGAACTCCGATTGAGGTGATTCAAGCGGCCATGAACTCGTCTCGCCAAGCCCCACCAGCGCCGCCGGTCTCCGCCGCCGCCGCCGCCATTGCCGGAAAACCGGACAGTGGCCGGATTTGGTGGTTTTGGCCGGAAAGCTTCACTTTTTCGACCCAAACTTCTTCGTATGCGTAGATCGGACCTTTAGGAACCCTTTTCTAGCAAAAGCCCCATTTGTCGAGGTCGCCGGAAAAGTGTTTTTGGCCGGAATCTCCACCACCGTCGCGATCTAGTGCAAACCACCACCACCATCGGACTCAGGACGTCGAGATCTATCAGATGAGGTGGTGCACTTGCCGCCACTCGCCGGTCCGCTGTGATCCGCCGCTGTGCGCCGCCGGCTGCTCGGCCGGACTCCGCCTCCGTCATGCTCGCCGCTGTGTTGTTGTCTTCGTCCGCCGGAAGGGTGGCCGGCCCCTCCTTTCCCTTTCTTCCTCTCGGTTCTCTCTCTAGAAACACACACAAGTGTGTGTGATTGTTGTGCAAATGAGGAAAAAGATGAGAAGATTTTATATATATATATCTAGAGTTTTAAGTGGGTAGGCTACCTACCAGTAACGCGTGTCAAACCCAAAATATCGTCATGTATTTAGTTCCCGATTAATATTTGTCGTTCATAATATAAATATTAATACTAAAATAAATATTCAAATAATTTATTTTGTTATCTTATTACCGGAGAATATTCGAGTCGGTATGAGCTGACAACGCGTGTGTGAGTCTGTTCGTCGGATTTATCGTTTCACTCTCCGGTTATTAATAACATTTTTATTATAAACAAATATTTATAATATTTGTCGTATCGGTAATAACCGTACCGCTATCGTTAGTTTTACGAGGATCTAACGTGGTTTAACATTCGTATACACGTACTCCACGTGTATTTATCCGAACAGTCTTTTCAAATGAATATTAATACTTAATATTAATAATTCATTAATTCATTTAATCGTTCTGTCGAATACCCGGTAAAAACCGTTGTTTAACACGTTTAACGTTTAGAATTTCTGAACCGCGTACGTTCTTATATCTTTTCTTAAATTCTCAGAATCGCGTAACGAGTCATTAAATGAAATCGTGTGACTAATATGATATTCGGATTGTGTAAATTTGGATTTCTAACGGGCTTGGATCCTTACCGGGCCTCAAATGGACTTGACTTCCTATTAGGCCTCATTGGGCCTAGTTGGGTTTTAGCCCAACAACTGGGTTTTGGATTCTGAAATTTTGCAGGTGTCACATTCTCCCATCCTTAAAGAAATTTCGTCCTCGAAATTTGATATTAACACATGGATTAGGATTTCGTATCCTTTTCCATTTTTGGATTCTTACGAAGAATGTCGACTCATTCCAAATAGCAGTTGGTATACGAAGATAAGGTGGATATCTCACCAATTAACGATATTGGATGTGTACGGATTTGAGATATTCTCTTATAATGTAACAGTATAACGTTACTGTTGAGTATACCTTAAATCGAATGAGTAGATTTAGGAATTTTCTTTGAATATATCGTCAAGGGAACGGCGTTGGCTATACCCTGAAGTGATAAACTCATTACTAGAGTCCCATGAACAAAGGGATTACAATCAGTGGGGTCACTTTCATGTAATGAGTAAGTCATCAAGAGAATTGCCTGGTCGATGTGAATTATAATAATGAGTTTTCACTAACCAAGTGAACAACTCACACACCAAAATAAACAATCAAGGATCAGATGACGAAGCATTTCATTATGTGATCATTCTCATCAGAGTGGAACTGTATGATCATTATCATTCATAATGAAAGACAAAAGTGCGTTCATGCACACGGATTTCCGAAAGTATATAGGTACATACTTCATTATTCATATTCGGGTTTTCTCTCCAGAAAACCAAATTGTGGTAGGATCTAAAAGAAAATTATCAAGCATTTGGTAAAGATAGGTCAGATTCTTTAATGAGATGTCCATGTGTTAGTCCAAATCAGGTAATCGACCGTTCATCGCGACGGGTCAACATCTTGGTGCATTCAATCTTCTAGAATGAAAGATTTTAATTTTGACATTTTGTCTGTCTAATCAGTATGTAGGTTAAACTGATTCAATTGAGTTCAAGACAATAATGTCAGTGTATACAATTTCTCACAAAGGAGCTGGAATGGTTTAATGGAACGTCAGTAGTTGTCTAGTTAACGAATTAAACAACTATGATATGGGATAAAATTTTACGGAGACATGATCTCCTGAGATTGATCCTAGTTTTTATCAAATTCCATTACTGATAACATCATCACGTATGTTATCCGTAATTTGATTTAGATTGAAATCTAAACGAAACGGATATCGATTAACAAACTCGCCACAATAAATTCTCGTAGTCTCATTGAATCATCTAGATTTTTTTTTTTTTTCAAGGTTCATCTAAAGATGAAGGTGAATCTAGATGAAGAAGAAAGAGAATATCAAAGTATTTGAGAATATTTTAGTTGGCTAGGCTCAACAGATACTAAAGATTAATAATCTTCATGGGGTTCAAGGAAAAGTGAGAATGGCTCTCAAACAGTTGCTAAGTGTTAGTGACATAGTTTCACTTATTCGTTTTCTAACTGCATATCCATCACCTTCTTGTACTCGGATGGTAGTGACAGAATTCATAAACGAAACGTTACGATTGTTAGGCATTTTCTGGGACTTAAAGTTATACTCTCATATTAGGTTCTGTGCCATATGAGATTTTTCCATCAACATTGGTCACAACGGATTAAAGGTTTCAAGATTTCTCGTATGGTTTCACTGGCGAAGTTTTAGTTTAATACCTCATTACCATCGTTTGCACTGCACTTCTACTGTAGTCTGGTATTTAGGCTGTAATATCTTGATTTGTGAACTCATGACCTGACTATCATGTCCACGAAATAGATAAGTCTTAAGAAGTTCTATGTTTGCTTGGAAAAGTCGCGGTTCGTCTAGATGAGAAGGTAAACAGTCGCATCGTGGAAGTAGCCTCATAAGAATGGTGTTTCCCCGAAACTGATTCAGCGCTTGCTAACCCACTAAATTGGTAGACTGCGATGTGAAATCATGGTTTGTTTAATCAAAGGCTTGACTTCTCATTAAGCGGATGTCAGGAAATAGACGACAGTCAAGTAAAACTTCCGGAATTGATTCGTCCTTTGTTCATCTTCCTGGTAGCGTACACAGAATTAAATCCTCGGATTTCGACTTAGGTTCTTTATTTCCTATCAAAGTTGGTCGGAATGGATCACGGAGTTTCAGAATTTGCTAACAACTGATACTACAGTTTGTCTGCAACTTCCCTGGCATTCGAATGGTATTGTCATGACTTACCAGTACGTATTTCACTCATATCGGTTATAGCCTTTAAGTCCCTAGTCCAAGGGTTTAAGCTATAAAATTGAGGTAATGAGTGTTAAATGTCAAAGCTTTGTATTTTCCCTCAGTATGTGTTAAGAAGTCGTTTCCTAAGAGTAGGCGCTCTAGAGCTCTCTAACTATAGAAGGCTGAGAGTAAGAGATGTGGATACGTCTCTCTTGCGGTATGAAGTCAGAGATTCAGCCAACAAAATGATTCCTGGAAAAATACAAGCACAAAAGTTTATAAGATTATCCATTAGTCTCAAGTCGGGTTTCCACAATACCCTATAGGTGTCACGCGTAAGAGAGTCAGAATAAATTTCCATCCCATTACAGGAGTTAGTGCATAGCACTTCCGATGTAAATTTCAGTAAGTGTGATACTTAATTGTAAGACAGACCCTGAGATTATGCCGTGTTTTTCGATAATAGTTGTGCAATTACTGCAAGTGTTGATCGTTGTACGGGTCAACATGGGGTTTTCGTGGCAAGTAAGATCTCAAAGGACATGAATTAGCAAGTAAAAATGGATAAGTGAAAATCTTCGTCGCTCAAGATCCACTAAGAGTTGGTTAGATCCAATTGAATTTCTCCCGTTCTTCCAGATCTGCGAGAATGTTACATGAAAATTCAATAGGGAACTAAAAAATGTTAAGGTCTGACTCAAGCTAGACCGAAGATCAGCCACAAGCGTTGGTAGATAAGTAATGAGATCGAAAAGAGAAAATTTTTATAGCTGAACCTCAAAAGGTGAAACAATTCTTTACAAGGAATTTCTAAATTCGATCCGAGTATTGAGGTCAAATTAACTGAGAATAGACATCTTCAGTGCCTCAGTCAAGATCGACATGCCCATGAAGTCTCGATAAGAATTTTAGATCCATTAGGATTCGAAGATGAAGGAGATGATGTATACTTCCAATCACTTGTGATAGCCTATCGCATCCTCCTATGCCTTTAGGCTAAACCCTTTGGTTATGGTAATTTCGATCATTAATCGAGTGACTATGAATTGAGATTAGGAATACAGATTAATCATGAACATTAACTCGGATAGTAAGACTCACCAGACTTCTCATGCGCCGTAAATTATGATTACGTGTGCACCCGTAATGATAATTTATTTCGCATGGTCCCTCTAGTGTTTTCTCTATCTCAAGCTCTCAACTAAAAGGAATCTGTAATGTTCATTAGTTTGTGTCATCGTGTTGCACTCTTGCGTAAGAGTGTCTATGTTCTATCGGATTACTCATAGTCATGGTATCAACACCCATGGATCTGCCGACTAAAGCTGTTGTTGGATGGTGTTAATGGTAGAGAGACACAACCGGTGTCTTCTAATATCAGGACGTGTGCGGTGGAAGTCATGGACTATGTCAGGGTAGAGACCCTCAAATCAGTGTCTAGCAACTCATGCTCCAAGTTTGTTTGTATGTGTGGATCCACATGATCCCAATGAGTCTATGGGTCCCCTGACCCTTATAGTTCTCTCCCGTTTGGTCATGCTCCTCCACCTCAGGTTCCCATCAGATCGGGTAGTTCCGTCTGCCATATCTCATGGCAAAAGTTTTTGTCATCCAAGCCAGCAAATCATAAAAGGGGGTATATATATAGCACACCGAATGAAGACGACATATGTCGGAAAAGAAAACTGACTCCACGGCTGGAGTAGATGTAGGTGTTTATTACGTATGCCACATAATTATACCTCGTATTAATATAACTAATAATACTGCTAGTGTAACTACATACACTAATGGTCAACTCAAGTTATTCGGCAACGGTTGGAATATCTATACTCAGGTCTTGGGTGTTCTTAGTGTGATGCAGGTCTTAAAAATCTTGGTCCCTAAATGAGTCTGGTTAGAGCCTAGGTGTCACTAAGGAAACCTAATTCGCTAAAACCATTGGCTCTGATACCAATCTGTCACACCCCCAAATTTGTTTACTTATTAAATAAGTAAACAAATTTGGGGGTGTGACAGATGGTAACATTACACAACGGCGGAAGCTAAAAAAAGACTTCTAAATATGTCGAACACCCTGCGTCTTCATCTTCTAAGGGCTTAATCCAAATGTTTAACCTATTCCAACCGTGCCGTATATATATTACCTGAGAAACATGCTCAAAAATGTCAACGCAATGTTGGTGAGTTCACAGGTTTTAAATGAATACATTTGTCAAAACCATATGTATGAAACTGTTTGACAAAAACCATTTATACGAAATCCTTCGGCAAAAACCATTTGCACGAAAACGTTTGACGAAACTGTTTGTACGGGTACCATTGGCAAAATCCTTTGCTCGAAATTTACTGGCAAAACCATTGGTACGTATACCATTGGCAGAAGCCTTTGCTCGAATTTTACTGGCAAAACCATTGGTACGTATACCATTGGCAGAACCCTTTTCTCGAAATTGACTGGCAAAACCATTGGTACGTATACCATTGGCAAAAACCATTTATGCGAAATCCTTTGACAAAAACCATTTGCACGAAATTTACTTTATGCATATGATAAACAAAACAAGTTAGCGGTTGATTCATCGAAGTCTAGCTAGCACTTACGAATTATGTGATGCATAAGCCTATAACCAAACCTTTAACGAATTCTCGAAATTTGCCCCAGCCCATTGTCCCTTTAAACAATGAGAAAAACAAGACCTAATATGCAATCATTTGACCCTGCTGGTCATGGTTAGCGCGACTAACCATGATTGGGGGTGTCAACCCGAATAGTACTATTCATAACGATCTACGGCTAAGTCCATAGCTAATGGTTATAGTTCGAAATACCGAGGACCTTTTAGTGTTAACTCATGCTCACAAGGGAATCAGATGCTTGTTTCTCGTTTTCTAGTTATCATACCATTTGAAATTAACATGTTTTTCCCCCAAATATAGAAAACAGTTAAAAGGGGCCGTGAAACTCACAAGGAGTTAAACCAAAATGTTCATGTTATCCAGAGTGTAAACAAATATGTTTCATTCTTTCAAATATGTCGTATAAGCATGTTTCTCCCCCGATGTTTACAAAACATTAAAAAGCTAAAATGGGGTCATGAAACTCACCTCAAGTCCAGCTAATGCGATCACAAGCTCAACTGACAACAAGTGAGCGCAACGATCCTAAACGGTTCCTATTGTTCAAACAAGTGTTGTCAATATCAACAACAATATAACTAGGATCGTGCCCTAACATTACGGTTTCAAATCTAAACACAACCCATGTTGAGGACATCTAAGTTGTAGAAACCAAATTCTTTATTTTTAACGAAAATTGGGCAGAGTCCCGTTTGTTTTTGGCTAAACCCGACAATATCCAATTGTCCAATTACAACATCAACTTACACCAATAATCCAATAAACCGCACTTTAGATCCTAATACTAAAGTCATACTTCAATTCGACAATTATTTGATAAATATATAAAAACTATATAATTATAATACAATTTAACGTGCCCGAAAAACGTTCTCAAAAGACGTCCCCGACAAAATTTATAGGTCCCGTGCTACTACCTGACAATAGATATATAAGTGTTTCGGGTCATACCTTAGCCTACAAGCCGTTCTAAGCGGTTTTGTACGAAAAGCTGAGCACGACGCGAGAAGAAACTTGTTTCGCTCATAACTTGATCATACGAACTCCGATTGAGGTGATTCAAGCGGCCATGAACTCGTCTCGCCAAGCCCCACCAGCGCCGCCGGTCTCCGCAGCCGCCGCCGCCATTGCCGGAAAACCGGACAGTGGCCGGATTTGGTGGTTTTGGCCGGAAAGCTTCACTTTTTCGACCCAAACTTCTTCGTATGCGTAGATCGGACCTTTAGGAACCCTTTTCTAGCAAAAGCCCCATTTGTCGAGGTCGCCGGAAAAGTGTTTTTGGCCGGAATCTCCACCACCGTCGCGATCTAGTGCAAACCACCACCACCATCGGACTCAGGACGTCGAGATCTATCAGATGAGGTGGTGCACTTGCCGCCACTCGCCGGTCCGCTGTGATCCGCCGCTGTGCGCCGCCGGCTGCTCGGCCGGACTCCGCCTCCGTCATGCTCGCCGCTGTGTTGTCGTCTTCGTCCGCCGGAGGAGGCCGCCGGAAGGGTGGCCGGCCCCTCCTTTCCCTTTCTTCCTCTCGGTTCTCTCTCTAGAAACACACACAAGTGTGTGTGATTGTTGTGCAAATGAGGAAAAAGATGAGAAGATTTTATATATATATCTAGAGTTTTAAGTGGGTAGGCTACCTACCAGTAACGCGTGTCAAACCCAAAATATCGTCATGTATTTAGTTCCCGATTAATATTTGTCGTTCATAATATAAATATTAATACTAAAATAAATATTCAAATAATTTATTTTGTTAGCTTATTACCGGAGAATATTCGAGTCGGTATGAGCTGACAACGCGTGTGTGAGTCTGTTCGTCGGATTTATCGTTTCACTCTCCGGTTATTAATAACATTTTTATTATAAACAAATATTTATAATATTTGTCGTATCGGTAATAACCGTACCGCTATCGTTAGTTTTACGAGGATCTAACGTGGTTTAACATTCGTATACACGTACTACACGTGTATTTATCCGAACAGTCTTTTCAAATGAATATTAATACTTAATATTAATAATTCATTAATTCATTTAATCGTTCTGTCGAATACCCGGTAAAAACCGTTGTTTAACACGTTTAACGTTTAGAATTTCTGAACCGCGTACGTTCTTATATCTTTTCTTAAATTCTCAGAATCGCGTAACGAGTCATTAAATGAAATCGTGTGACTAATATGATATTCGGATTGTGTAAATTTGGATTTCTAACGGGCTTGGATCCTTACCGGGCCTCAAATGGACTTGACTTTCTATTGGGCCTCATTGGGCCTAGTTGGGTTTTAGCCCAACAACTGGGTTTTGGATTCTGAAATTTTGCAGGTGTCACAGTAGGCTGTGGAGAATCTATGGTTCACACCATATCGTGATAGAGCCTTATCCAACTGGGCGTTGCAGAAGTGGGTCCCACGGTCACTGATAAGGGCTTTGGGGGCACCAAAGCGAGAGAACAGCTTCTTCAGAAATTGAACAACCACCCTAGCATCATTAGTAGGCAAGGCTTGAGCCTCGGCCCACTTAGAAACATAGTCAACAGCGACTAGGATATACCGGTTGCCACGAGAAGCTGGGAAAGGTCCCATAAAGTCAATACCCCAGACATAAAAAATCTCACAACTCTGGATGCTGTTCTGGGGCATCTCATTCCTCGACGAAATGTTGCTTGCCCTCTGGCAAGCATCACAAGCTCCGATCATCTCATGAGCGTTCTGGAAGATGGTAGGCCAGAAAAAACCGGCGTCAAAGACCTTCTTCGCGGTCAAGGTAGCTCCATGATGTCCACCTGTCGGGCCTGCGTGGCAGTGTTTAAGCACCTGACGTGCCTCATCTCCAAAGACACACCTACGCACGATCTGATCAGCCCCGACTCAAAACAAATAGGGATCCTCCCAAAGATAGTGCTTCACATCCGCAAAGAACTTTCGCTTCTGCTGATGCGTTAAGCCCTTAATCACAATCCCACTAGCAAGAAAGTTTGCAAAATCAGCAAACCATGGGCACTCCTCATCCTGTGTCTGTATGTGCATGAGAAACTCGTGGGGAAAATTGTCATTTATGGATGACGCCACAAGTTCAGATGAAGCTGAGCACTCAAGACGGGACAAGTGGTCCGCTGCGACATTCTCCGCGCCCTTCTTATGGCGGATCTCAATGTCGAACTCCTGAAGCAGCAAAACCCACCGGATTAGCTGGGGTTTGGCATCCTGTTTGCTGAACAGGTGCCGAAGGGCTGCATGATCGGTGAATACAATGGTCTTTGATAGGACGAGATAAGACCGGAATTTATCGAAAGCGAAGACAACGGCTAGGAGCTCCTTCTCTGCCGTGGTGTAATGCTCCTGTGCGTCATTGAGCATCTTGCTCGCATAATAAATCGGGTGAAACTGCTTCTCTCTCCTCTATCCTAAGACCGCCCCAACAGCGAAGTCACTCGCGTCACACATGATCTCAAATGGCAGCTTCCAATCAGGAGCCACCATGATAGGGGCATTCATCAACTTCTCCTTTAACAAGTCGAATGCACTGAGGCACTTGTCGGAGAACACGAACTGGGCTTCCTTCTCAAGAAGCTGGGTCATCGGTCGGGCAATCTTAGAAAAATCTTTGATAAAACGCATGTAAAAGCCCGCGTGACCAAGGAATCTCCGAATAGATTTCACAGAGGTCGGCGAGGGCAGCTTAGATATGGTGTTAATCTTAGCTCTATCAACCTCAATCCCCGCACGTGAAACCTTGTGCCCAAGCACAATGCCCTCCTTCACCATGAAGTGGCATTTCTCCTAGTTCAACACTAGATTGACCTCTTTACACCTAGCCAACATCCTCTCCAGATTCTCGAGGCAATGATCAAAGGAACTCCCAAACACAGAAAAGTCATCCATGAAAACCTCCAAGGACTCCTCAATCATATCATGAAAAATGGCCACCATGCAACGCTGGAAAGTGGCCGGAGCATTACACAATCCAAAGGGCATCCGCCGATAAGCAAATGTGCCATAGGGACATGTGAATGTCGTCTTCTCCTGATCCTCAGGAGCAATCGGGATCTGGAAGTAGCCTGAGAAGCCATCCAGGAAACAATAGAACATCTTTCCCGCTAATCTCTCCAACATCTGATCAATGAACGGGAGGGGAAAATGATCTTTCCGAGTAGCATCATTGAGTTTGCAGTAATCGATGCAAACTCTCCAACCGGTGACTGTACGAGTTGGAATCAGCTCATTCCTCTCGTTGGTGATGACAGTCATGCCTCCCTTCTTAGGGACAACCTGAACCAGGCTAACCCAAGGAGAATAGGAGATGGGATAAATCAAACCAGCATCCAGTAACTTAATCACCTCCTTCTTTACTACCTCCTGCATGTTCGGGTTCAACCTCCTCTGGTGCTGCACAGCGGGCTTGTAGTCATCCTCCATAAGGATCTTATGGGTACAGAAAGAGGGATTAATTCCCTTAATGTCCATAATCCTCCATGCAATAGCCTGCTTGTGCTACTTCAGCACCTCCAGTAGCCTCTCCTTCTCATCACTCATCAAATCAGAGGCGATAATGACGGGTAATCGAGACTCACCATCTAAAAAGGCATACTCCAAATGGCTCGGGAGCTCCTTAAGCTCAACAGGTGGTGGGTCCTCAATAGAAGGTCGCTCAATCGGCTCAGACTCTCTATCAACCATAGCAAAAACCGCTGAACACTGGGGAAACTCATAGCTCTCCTGGCTATGCAACTGCTCATCAAACTGATCCTCACCAACTGGATCAAATGTCTCCCCCCCTACAATCTGGGTGTCTAGGGACTCCTCCTCAGCTGTGTCCTGGAGATGATCACTCACACAAGAATAAAGAGCCTCAACAAAGTAGAGTGAATCATCCTGATTCTGGGTATGCTGCATGGATCTCCCTACATTAAAGGTCACTTCCTCTTCATCCACCCTCAATGTAAGCCTCCCCGAATACACATCAATCAGGGACTTGGCAGTGGCCAGGAACGGTCTACCTAGGATAATAGGGACATTCTTGTCCTCATCCATGTCTAGAATCACAATGTCTACATGAAACACAAAACGATCAACCTTAACCAACATATTCTCCACTATCCCTCGCGGATACTTGACTGAGCGATCGGCCAGCTGGATACTCATGCGTGTCGGTGTAGGTTCTCCCAACTCAAGCTTAGCAAAGACCGCATATGGCATGAGGTTAATGCTAGAACCAAGGTCAGCTAAGGTGTTGCTAACCGACAAGCTACCTATCAAGCAGGGGATGGTAAAACTCCCCGAATCTCATCTCTTCTCCGGTAGCTTGTTCTGAATCACCGCCGAACACTCCTCATTCAGCGTCACCTGAGACAACTCCTCCAATTTCCTCTTATTCATGAGGATATCCTTCAAGAATCTCGCATACTTAGGCATCTGAGCCAGAGCCTCCACAAATGGAAAGTTGATATGCAACTGCTTAAACAACCCTAGAAACTTACCATACTGCTCCTCCATCTTCTGCTTCTTCAATCTGCCTGGGTATGGAATGGCGGGAGTATAATCTCTCACAGGCTCGCGAGGGCACGATGCACTCGCCGATTTACCCCTCGGCGGTGTCTCATCAGGAATCTCAATCACAACCTCCTCCTCAGATGACTCGTGCACAGGAACCTGTGGATCCGGTCCTGTGTCTCTACCGCTCCTCAAAGTGATGGCCTTCACATGAGCATTGGGATTGGGCTCAGTGTTGCTAGGCAGGCCACCTGGCGGTCTCTCATAAAGAAGCTTCGCGATCTGCCCGACTTGGTTCTCTATGGTCTGGATCGAAGCTTTCTGATTCCTCAACTCAGTCTCATGCGTGTGGAAACGCTCCTCCATGTACCGGTTCTGCTTCTCTGCCAACTGATTCTGACTCTCTGAGTTGGCAAGTAGCCGTGCAACCATGTCCTCCAAACTGGATTTACCCTTAGGTGCGGGTGGTGGACTGCTGCTAGAACCTTGGCCTTGAAACTGGCCCTGCTGAGGTCAAAACTGGGAACTCTGTCCCTAAGACTGGTGGGACTGATGCTGGAATGGGGAGCGCTGAGTGAATCAGGGTGGTTGCTGGCTATTGTTACCAGACTTCCAACTGAAATTCGGGTGATTCCTCCACCCCGGATTATATGTGTTGCTGTAGGGATTATTCTGGGGACGATTCTGGTTGGACATGAAATCAACCTGCTCGTGGGCCCCTTGATCCCCAACCTGACAAGCACTCGTGGGATGCGCCCCACCACAAAACTCACACAAGGACTGGGCCTTGTGGACGTGCATCTAATCAATCTTGGTGGAAAGTGCTTCCACCTGGGCAGCTAAAGAGGTAATTCCATCCACTTGATGGACACCCTGCCTCTGAGTTCTCGCTCGGAAAGTATGCTGAGTGTAGCTCTTTGCTGCCACCTTCTCTAGCAAGTCATACGCCTCCTGGGGTGTCTTCGTTCCAATATCTCCACCCGCGTACGCATCAATCAGCTGCTTCCCGGTCATCTCCAGACCATTGTAAAAGGTCTCACACTGCTGCCACTTCAACAATCCATGGTGGGGAACCTTCCTCATCAGTTCCTTGAATCTCTCCCACGCCTTATAGATCGTCTCCCCGTCGTCCTGCTGGAAAGAAAGAATCCTAGCCCTCAACTTTGATGTTTTCTCCGGAGGGAAGTACTTTTCTAAGAATTTAGCAGCCATCTGGTCCCAAGTACTAATGGACCTAGGGGTAAGTGACAGTAACCAAGCCTTGGCTCGATCCCGTAAGGAAAACGGGAACAACCGGAGCCGAATAGCATCGTCGGTAGCGTGACGAATTTTGAAAGTGGCGCAAATCTCTAAGAAACCGGCCAAATGAGTATTAGGATCCTCGTGATCCTTGCCATCGAACTGACACATGTTCTGCACCATCTGTATAATGCAGGATTTGATCTCGAACTGATGTGCTCCAACCGTCGGCCTATTGATGCTCGACTCCAAACCCTCAAGTGTCGGTTTGCCAAAATCCAAAAGCGTCCGACCCGCATCCTCGTTCGCCATCTCCTCTACCTCGTCAACAACAACCTCGTCAAATTCGAGTAACCGGGCCACAAATCGGGAACGGGCTCGCAATCTCTGATGAAGATCACGCTCCGGCTCGGAAGACGGCTCAAGAACCTCCTCGACGGGAGTTGAGAACATACACGATCTGAACGACAAGATAGATTTAAATACGCGAACCTATGACAAAGAAAACACAAGTTAGACAAAAATAAAAATAAAATAAAAAATTTGAAAAAATAAAAATAAAAAATAAAATGGGATAAAAACCAAGATATATATATATACAAATTAAGCTAAAAATAACAAGTAAAATGCTAAAAAATATCTATTATACACACAAAATTCCAAATAACAACAAGAAAAACACGATATTCACAAAAATATATATACTAAATGACTAAAAATTAATTCCAATCGTTCTCGCAAAACCGTGTCCCCGGCAACGACGCAAAAAACTTGATGCGTGTAAACTATATATATATTTTTTTAAGTGTTTTACACAATTAGTTTTAAAAGGGTTTTCACCAAATACTAATCACACACACCGGGCAGTGTACCCGTCGGATAGCAATATAGTAAAGGTAAGAACCGGATATCAATCCGTGGACACGGTGGGATGCGATAATAAACCGGGACTAAGATTCAATCAAGTATGGGTAAAAGATGTTTAAGTTGATTTTTAATTAAACTACTATGTAAGAATATAAAACTAGACTAAAGTCACAAATCAAACAATCAAGGAGAAAATATCACTTCGGTGTCGAATCCATTTAGAATACATTCAATACATTCATAGAAACATGGCAAATACACGATACATAAATTGACTAAATTCTCGTCAAAGATATCTAATCAAATGAAAATTCGGAAAGCTAGCATGAATTACACAAACCAACCACCTAAAGTCATACAATGAGGCTCACGTGTTTAATAATCATGTCAATGTTTATAAAGATTGAACTAGCTTCCGATTAAGGTACACTAATCCAACAACTAGTTGGAAAGATAATATGAACAGCACACTATCCACCTCAAGTTGATTAATTTAGACAACAATATGCATTTCTTCAACATACAATGTTCATATAAAGGTTATATAAATTAGGAGGATGTGTCAACAATTCCTAGATAAACATAATACTAAATATGACACATCATAATAAATACTTTGTCTTTTCAAACATACGCATAAGGTTACACATACAAATATAATGATTCATAAACAAGACTTCATTCACCAATCCTAGTCAAATGTCATAAACTAGTATAATTACATACACCAATCCATGAATATAAGCATAAATCATAAGTTTTCCAACATAATATGACATACACAAATACAAGTCTTGTAAACAACTCAAAGTACTTGAATACATAATTTCATCAAAGAATAATCATACGATTGTCATAACATTAACATAATAATTGCCAATAATCCATGAATGTTGTCAAATGTATCTAAACTTCATCTAAACCAAAGTGAACAAGAGTTTTAGCTCATCATGAGCACCAAAATTACAAATAAGCAGGGAAAAATAGTGAGAAACATGATATGAAAACAAGAATCAAACCACTCCTCCAAGCCTAGATATTGTTGTTGATGTATGGTGATCCTCTTGATGTTGTATCCTCTCCAAGAATCTTGAATTATGGCTGGAACAAAGAAAACTCGAGCTGGAACAGTAGGTTTCTCCCCTGGGTTGCTGAATGTCTGAATGAGAATTAAGTTCTGTTTAAATAGAAAAGGGAGGCACGACCGTGCTAGGAGAGAAGGCACGACCGTACCTAGTACAAGGACGCGGTCGTGTCTAGGTCTTGGCACGACCGTGTGACAGAGGTTTGATCGATCCGTAGCTTCCATTGGGTACCACTGATCGAGGACGTACGGCTGTTCAGACTCACGAGATGACACGCGACCGTGGGCGGCCAAGGCACGGTTGTGCCTTGGAATTTGGCTTGGCGCGGCCGTGCCAGATGTGGGCACGACCGTGCTTAGGGTTTTGGAGCTTGGCACGATCGTGCCAAATAGGGGCACGACCGTGCCTCCATCACAGAAACCCTAAAACTTCACTTGTTTATCCTGGAATCTTCTTGTTTATTCACCAAGCTTCACAAAAACCTACAAAACAAGAAATGAAGCAAATAAGTGTCTAAACGTTGAATATAACCAAGAATTGATCATTAAATGAGCGAAGTTTTGTGCGAAAAAGATGTGTAAATACTAACACATCAAACAACCCCACACTTGAACATTGCTTGTCCTCTAGCAAGAAATCAAAATGAAACAAAACTTCCAATGACACTATGGATCAGATCGGGAAAACCGTAAGCATTAATAAACTTATAAAGGTTTGAAGAGATTTTCAAGAAATGCAAAATTAACTAAATGAAACCCAATGAGCCCAATGACGTGATAACCGAATGAGCAAATGAATATGCCTAGGAAATCATTAGCATGCAACTTTATGCTTCTCACAATGTTCACACATACTCGGGAATATATATGATCATACAAGTAATGGAGTATGTATAGAACACTCAAATGCCAAGACAATGAATCATGCATAAATCATAAGCTTGCTAAAAGATCAAATCTCTACCAACTAACATGAAACAAAGCACAAATCAAGAGGGCTTTAAATGGGTTGTAATTTGGTAATGGCTAAGGGTAAGGAAGTGGAATTTGAAAGTGGCTAAATGGCTAAAAACCCGGCGGTTATGCTAACTCAAAAACTAAAATAACATTTAATAAGAAAAATAAACTAGCTAATGCTTCCGTATAGATAAGAGCTAACAACCGAATTCTTTCCATCTTTGCTCACAAAATTGCTCTAATCGGCTATAATTCACCTAATTTTGTTGATTTTTTTTTAAGAGAACTAAGTCAATATGCATCTTTCCTTAGCTAAAAACTTCTCAAGAATTTAAAAATTACAACGAAATAAAAGCTATAAAATTAACATTAGCCGACTGGATTTCTAACACGGGCGAAAAATAAATGAAAAGGCTAATGAAGGTTTAATGGTGGTGTAATGTGGGTAATTAAAGAAAAGAACATGATAGGCTCAACGTGGCTAACTAGTGGATGTGTTCGGGTAAGGGAAAATAAAAATAAAAGGCTAACAAAGTGGTTTATCCTAATGCCTCAATCATTTTTATGCAATATTTATGTTTATGATTTCGAAATATATACTAAAAGCAAGTTCTAATAAGCATGAAACATTCGGCACACTCGAATCCACAAAAACGAGAGCAAACAATGTCTATCAGGGTTCGCGTGCCCAGCCCGTAACGGACCGTTACCGTCCGTGACTGTCCGTTACCGTCTGTGACGGTCCGTTACCGTCGTATTTTCAAGATTTCTACTTTTTGATCCTTGATCTATAGATTATTTACACTTATAGTCCTTGTGGTTTGTACCTTAGTCAAATCTTGGACATTTGTGTGGCAGGTGTTACATCCTTCCCAACTTTTTTTAATCTCGTCCTCGAGATCATTCGAACAAGTGAGGATATTACTTTTTCATTTCAGACTCCAGTTCCCACGTGTATTCAGGTCCACGTCTGGAGTTCCATTTTACTTTCACGATTATCAATTTCTTTCTTTTCAATCTCTTTCCTGCCTGTCCTCTATTTGCAGAGGTTGTTACATGAATCTTAATTTTTCATCTATGATGCGTGTAAACTATATATATATTTTTATAAGTGTTTTACACAATTAGTTTTAAAAAGGGTTTTCACCAAATACTAATCACACACACCGGGCAGTGTACCCGTCGGATAGCAATATAGTAAAGGTAAGAACCGGATATCAATCCGTGGACACGGTGGGATGCGATAATAAACCGGGACTAAGATTCAATCAAGTATGGGTAAAATATGTTTAAGTTGATTTTTAATTAAACTACTATGTAAGAATATAAAACTAGACTAAAGTCACAAATCAAACAATCAAGGAGAAAATATCACTTCGGTGTCGAATCCATTTAGAATACATTCAATACATTCATAGAAACATGGCAAATACATGATACATAAATTGACTAAATTCTCGTCAAAGATATCTAATCAAATGACAATTCGGAAAGCTAGCATGAATTACACAAACCAACCACCTAAAGTCATACAATGAGGCTCGCGTGTTTAATAATCATGTCAATGTTTATAAAGATTGAACTAGCTTCCGATTAAGGTACACTAATCCAACAACTAGTTGGAAAGATAATATGAACATCACACTATCCACCTCAAGTTGATTAATTTAGACAACAATATGCATTTCTTCAACATACAATGTTCATATAAAGGTTATATAAATTAGGAGGATGTGTCAACAATTCCTAGATAAACATAATACTAAATACGACACATCATAACAAATACTTTGTCTTTCCAAACATAAGCATAAGGTTACACATACAAATATAATGATTCATAAACAAGGCTTCATTCACCATTCCTAGTCAAATGCCATAAACTAGTATAATTACATACACCAATCCATGAATATAAGCATAAATCATAAGTTTTCCAACATAATATGACATACACAAATACAAGTCTTGTAAACAACTCAAAGTACTTGAATACATAATTTCATCAAAGAATAATCATACGATTGTCATAACATTAACATAATAATTGCCAATAATCCATGAATGTTGTCAAATGTATCTAAACTTCATCTAAACCAAAGTGAACAAGAGTTTTAGCTCATCATGAGCACCAAAATTACAAATAAGCAGGGAAAAATAGTGAGAAACATGATATGAAAACAAGAATCAAACCACTCCTCCAAGCCTAGATATTGTTGTTGATGTATGGTGATCCTCTTGATGTTGTATCCTCTCCAAGAATCTTGAATTATGGCTGGAACAAAGAAAACTCGAGCTGGAACAGTAGGTTTCTCCCCTGGGTTGCTGAATGTCTGAATGAGAATTAAGTTCTGTTTAAATAGAAAAGGGAGGCACGACCGTGCTAGGAGAGAAGGCACGACCGTACCTAGTACAAGGACGCGGTCGTGTCTAGGTCTTGGCACGACCGTGTGACAGAGGTTTGATCGATCCGTAGCTTCCATTGGGTACCACTGATCGAGGACGTACGGCTGTTCAGACTCACGAGATGACACGCGACCGTGGGCGGCCAAGGCACGGTTGTGCCTTGGAATTTGGCTTGGCGCGGCCGTGCCAGATGTGGGCACGACCGTGCTTAGGGTTTTGGAGCTTGGCACGATCGTGCCAAATAGGGGCACGACCGTGCCTCCATCACAGAAACCCTAAAACTTCACTTGTTTATCCTGGAATCTTCTTGTTTATTCACCAAGCTTCACAAAAACCTACAAAACAAGAAATGAAGCAAATAAGTGTCTAAACGTTGAATATAACCAAGAATTGATCATTAAATGAGCGAAGTTTTGTGCGAAAAAGATGTGTAAATACTAACACATCAAACAACCCCACACTTGAACATTGCTTGTCCTCTAGCAAGAAATCAAAATGAAACAAAACTTCCAATGACACTATGGATCAGATCGGGAAAACCGTAAGCATTAATAAACTTATAAAGGTTTGAAGAGATTTTCAAGAAATGCAAAATTAACTAAATGAAACCCAATGAGCCCAATGACGTGATAACCGAATGAGCAAATGAATATGCCTAGGAAATCATTAGCATGCAACTTTATGCTTCTCACAATGTTCACACATACTCGGGAATATATATGATCATACAAGTAATGGAGTATGTATAGAACACTCAAATGCCAAGACAATGAATCATGCATAAATCATAAGCTTGCTAAAAGATCAAATCTCTACCAACTAACATGAAACAAAGCACAAATCAAGAGGGCTTTAAATGGGTTGTAATTTGGTAATGGCTAAGGGTAAGGAAGTGGAATTTGAAAGTGGCTAAATGGCTAAAAACCCGGCGGTTATGCTAACTCAAAAACTAAAATAACATTTAATAAGAAAAATAAACTAGCTAATGCTTCCGTATAGATAAGAGCTAACAACCGAATTCTTTCCATCTTTGCTCACAAAATTGCTCTAATCGGCTATAATTCACCTAATTTTGTTGATTTTTTTTTAAGAGAACTAAGTCAATATGCATCTTTCCTTAGCTAAAAACTTCTCAAGAATTTAAAAATTACAACGAAATAAAAGCTATAAAATTAACATTAGCCGACTGGATTTCTAACACGGGCGAAAAATAAATGAAAAGGCTAATGAAGGTTTAATGGTGGTGTAATGTGGGTAATTAAAGAAAAGAACATGATAGGCTCAACGTGGCTAACTAGTGGATGTGTTCGGGTAAGGGAAAATAAAAATAAAAGGCTAACAAAGTGGTTTATCCTAATGCCTCAATCATTTTTATGCAATATTTATGTTTATGATTTCGAAATGTATACTAAAAGCAAGTTCTAATAAGCATGAAACATTCGGCACACTCGAATCCACAAAAACGAGAGCAAACAATGTCTATCAGGGTTCGCGTGCCCAGCCCGTAACGGACCGTTACCGTCCGTGACTGTCCGTTACCGTCTGTGACGGTCCGTTACCGTCGTATTTTCAAGATTTCTACTTTTTGATCCTTGATCTATAGATTATTTACACTTATAGTCCTTGTGGTTTGTACCTTAGTCAAATCTTGGACATTTGTGTGGCAGGTGTTACATCCTTCCCAACTTTTTTTAATCTCGTCCTCGAGATCATTCGAACAAGTGAGGATATTACTTTTTCATTTCAGACTCCAGTTCCCACGTGTATTCAGGTCCACGTCTGGAGTTCCATTTTACTTTCACGATTATCAATTTCTTTCTTTTCAATCTCTTTCCTGCCTGTCCTCTATTTGCAGAGGTTGTTACATGAATCTTAATTTTTCATCTATGATGCGTGTAAACTATATATATATTTTTATAAGTGTTTTACACAATTAGTTTTAAAAAGGGTTTTCACCAAATACTAATCACACACACCGGGCAGTGTACCCGTCGGATAGCAATATAGTAAAGGTAAGAACCGGATATCAATCCGTGGACACGGTGGGATGCGATAATAAACCGGGACTAAGATTCAATCAAGTATGGGTAAAATATGTTTAAGTTGATTTTTAATTAAACTACTATGTAAGAATATAAAACTAGACTAAAGTCACAAATCAAACAATCAAGGAGAAAATATCACTTCGGTGTCGAATCCATTTAGAATACATTCAATACATTCATAGAAACATGGCAAATACATGATACATAAATTGACTAAATTCTCGTCAAAGATATCTAATCAAATGACAATTCGGAAAGCTAGCATGAATTACACAAACCAACCACCTAAAGTCATACAATGAGGCTCGCGTGTTTAATAATCATGTCAATGTTTATAAAGATTGAACTAGCTTCCGATTAAGGTACACTAATCCAACAACTAGTTGGAAAGATAATATGAACATCACACTATCCACCTCAAGTTGATTAATTTAGACAACAATATGCATTTCTTCAACATACAATGTTCATATAAAGGTTATATAAATTAGGAGGATGTGTCAACAATTCCTAGATAAACATAATACTAAATACGACACATCATAACAAATACTTTGTCTTTCCAAACATAAGCATAAGGTTACACATACAAATATAATGATTCATAAACAAGGCTTCATTCACCATTCCTAGTCAAATGCCATAAACTAGTATAATTACATACACCAATCCATGAATATAAGCATAAATCATAAGTTTTCCAACATAATATGACATACACAAATACAAGTCTTGTAAACAACTCAAAGTACTTGAATACATAATTTCATCAAAGAATAATCATACGATTGTCATAACATTAACATAATAATTGCCAATAATCCATGAATGTTGTCAAATGTATCTAAACTTCATCTAAACCAAAGTGAACAAGAGTTTTAGCTCATCATGAGCACCAAAATTACAAATAAGCAGGGAAAAATAGTGAGAAACATGATATGAAAACAAGAATCAAACCACTCCTCCAAGCCTAGATGTTGTTGTTGATGTATGGTGATCCTCTTGATGTTGTATCCTCTCCAAGAATCTTGAATTATGGCTGGAACAAAGAAAACTCGAGCTGGAACAGTAGGTTTCTCCCCTGGGTTGCGGAATGTCTGAATGAGAATTAAGTTCTGTTTAAATAGAAAAGGGAGGCACGACCGTGCCAGGAGAGAAGGCACGATCGTGCCTAGTACAAGGACGCGGTCGTGTCTAGGTCTTGGCACGACCGTGTGACAGAGGTTTGACCGATCCGTAGCTTCCATTGGGTACCACTGATCGAGGACGTACGGCTGTTCAGACTCACGAGATGACACGCGACCGTGGGCGGCCAAGGCACGGTTGTGCCTTGGAATTTGGCTTGGCGCGGCCGTGCCAAATGTGGGCGCGACCGTGCTTAGGGTTTTGGAGCTTGGCACGATCGTGCCAAATAGGGGCACGACCGTGCCTCCATCACAGAAACCCTAAAACTTCACTTGTTTATCCTGGAATCTTCTTGTTTATTCACCAAGCTTCACAAAAACCTACAAAACAAGAAATGAAGCAAATAAGTGTCTAAACGTTGAATATAACCAAGAATTGATCATTAAATGAGCGAAGTTTTGTGCCAAAAAGATGTGTAAATACTAACACATCAATCTACCTCTACATCTTGTAGGGGCATTACCAGAGATTCATCTACCAAACACTTGCGTAAATTTGACACATGGAATACATCGTGTACTCCACTCATTTCTTCTGGTAATTTGAGTTGATAGGCCACAGGCCTAAATCTTTTCAAGATTTTGAACGGTCCTACTAATCTAGGACTTAATTTTCCTTTCTTCCCAAATCTTACAACGCCTTTCCATGGTGAAACTTTCAACAGAACATTATCACCGACATTGAATTCTAACGGTTTCGTCTCTTATCAGCATAACTCTTTTGACGATCACGAGCCGCTTTCAATCTATCTTTTATTTGAGTAACTTTCTTAGTCGTTTCCAGGACTATTTCAGGTCCAAATAACTGGTTTTCTCCTATTTTGGACCAACAGATTGGAGTTCGACATTTACGACCGTATAAGGCTTCAAAAGGAGCGGCCTGTATACTCGTATGATAGCCGTTGTTGTAGGAGAATTCCATTACAGGTAAGTAGTCATCCCAACTTCCTCCAAGATCAATAACACAAGACCTTAACATGTCTTCAAGAGTTTGAATGGTTCTTTCACTCTGCCCGTCCGTTTGAGGATGGTAGGCAGTGCTAAGATTCAATTTTGTACCTAGAGCTTTTTGGAAACTTTGCCATAATCGAGAAGTAAATCTACTATCTCTATCTGATACGATGGATAGTGGCACACCATGTAATGATACAATTTCGTTAATGTATAATTGTGCCAACTTATCCATGTTGAACGTTTCTTTCATGGGAAGAAAATGAGCAGATTTAGTAAGTCTGTTAGCAATAATCCAGATTGTATCATTCCCACGATTGGTTCGGGGAAGTTTAGTAATGAAATCCATGGTTATCATTTTCCATTTCCAGACAGGAATTTCAAGTTGCTGTAACAAGCCAGACGGCTTTTGATGTTCAGCTTTAACTTGGGAACAGGTTAAACATTTTGCAACATAGATAGCGATATGTTTTTTCATTCCTATCCACCAATAATTGGCTTTTAGGTTTTTGTACATTTTATCGCTTCTAGGATGCATGGTGTATTTGGATTTGTGGGCTTCTTCAAGAATTTCTTCATGTACGTTTCCATAGATAGGAACCCAAATTATTTTATTCATTCTATGAATTCCATCATTACTCTTGATAAATTGGTCGATCATTACTCCCAATCCTTCTTTCTCAAGGTTGGGTTCTTGTAAAGCAAGTTTCTGAGATTCTTTAATACGAGTGATAAGATCGATTTGGAGATCGAGTCTTAAAGCACGGCCTCGTTTAGGTTTCTCATGTTCCTTTCTACTCAAGGCATCAGCTACAACTTTAGCTTTGCCTTCATGATAACAGATTTCACAATCGTAATCATTTAGGACTTCCATCCAACGTCTTTGACTCATATTCAGTTCTTTCTGACTGAATATATACTTTAGGCTTTTATGATCAGTGAACACTATAAATTTGTCTCCATATAGATAGTGCCTCCATAATTTCAATGTGAAGATTATGGCGCCCAATTCTAAGTCATGAGTCATATAATTCTTTTCATGAGTTTTCAACTGACGGGAAGCATAAGCAATAAATTTGCTTCCTTGCATTAACACACAACCAAAGCCGGTGTGTGAAGCATCACAGTATACTGAAAAGCCTTCGTTTCCATCTAGCAAGGACAATATGGGTGCTTGTGTCAGTTTCTGTTTCAGAGTTTCAAAAGCTTCAGATTGTTTAGGACCCCATTCATACTTAACTGACTTACGAGTCAGAGAAGTTAATGGTACAATAATTCGGGAGAAATCTTGGATAAATCTTCGATAGTAACCAGCCAAACCAAGAAAACTATGGATTTCTATTGGAGTCTTTGAGATTTCCCATTTGGATATAGCCTCAATTTTAACCGGGTCAACTTGGATGCCATCAGCGTTAATGACATGTCCAAGGAATTGAACTTCTGATAACCAGAACTCGCATTTTAAGAATTTAGCATAAAGCTTTTCGTTTCTCAAGAGTTCAAGCAAGATTTTTAAATGATTAGTATGATCTTCCTTACTCTTGGAGTAAATAAGGATATCGTCAATGAATACTATAATGAATTTGTCCAAGTAAGGTTTGCACACTCGATTCATTATATCCATGAAAGCTGCTGGTGCATTAATAATTCCAAACGGCATTACCGTGAACTCATAATGACCATACCGAGTTCTGAAGGCAGTTTTGGAAATATGTTCTTCTTGGACTTTCAATTGATGATAGCCAGAACGAAGATCAATTTTGGAAAAGCATCGAGCTCCCTAGAGTTGATCAAAGAGATCATCGATTCTGGGGAGTGGATAACGATTCTTAATCATGACTTTATTTAGTTCACGATAGTCGATACACATGCGCATTGAGCCGTCTTTCTTTTTAACGAACAAGACCGGAGCTCCCCAAGGCGACGAGCTTGGTCTTATGAATCCTTTTTTGAGTAATTCATCCAACTGTTTCTTTAATTTTTCCATATCAGTTGGAGCTAATCTGTATGGGGCTTTGGCAATTGGTGTCGTACCGGGAACTAGATTAATTCTGAATTCCACTTCTCTTTTAGGTGGAATTCCAGGCAGTTCATCGGGAAAAACGTCAGGAAACTCAGCTACAACCGGCACATCTTCGATCTTCTTTCTAGTGTCGGTGGTTACAGATACGAGGTATGCTAAGTATCCTTTTCGTAAATATTTTGTGGCTTTTAACATGGAAATTATTCCAACAGAGTTGGATAATTTATCGCCATGTATAGTCAAGATATTGCCTTTTGAACGAAGTTCTATAGCTTTCTTATCACATATGATATGGGCTTGGTTAGAGGCTAACCAATCCATTCCTAGGACAATGTCAAAACCTGCCAAAGTCATTGGCAACATGTAACGAACCAATTTACGGGTTTGTCCTATAATATACTTATTATATTGTGGGGGTGTATTTATATAAAGGAAAGTTGGAGGGTGTTTTTAAAAGATGTATTTATCTATATTTGGTGCAAGGAGTTAAAATGTCAAGCAGAGGGACTGATTTTGTAGTTTACCTAAACCTGATTTTGGGTGGAGAGAAAATTGGCGACACACACACAATTGTGTGTGGCTCACAAATGAGCAGGGAGCAAGAGGAGGAGAACCAAAAATCACGAAATTGATGATTGCATGTGGAGCTTGGATGATTTGGAGTCTTCATCCTCTTCAAGATTGCTAGTAAGTATCATCTTCCTCATCTCAATCACCATCTATGGTTTTCTTGAGCAAAAAGACCCAATTGAGTCAATTGGTGTTGCGATTTTGGTTTAATATCATTTATAAACCTTAATCTAGTATTATTAATGTTGGAGAATCATGTTTTACATGATTATAACACCTAATTTGATGTTTGAAAAATTAGGGTTCTTGAGGTGAGCATGAGGGTTTTCGAAATTGATGTTGTTTGGGTGGTAATTTGGTGTTGTTAAGTGTTTGTGGTGTGATTAAACACATAACCAAGCAATAACCCTCAACCAATTTGGTGATTTAAGAAATTGGGAGTTTGGGTGAAATTGGGTGGTACCCAAACTGGTCAAAATGGGTGAATGATTGTGTAAGGGGGTTAAAACTTGTTTAGGGTGTAATTATCAAGTTTAATATGGATGTAATCCATAAGGTATAGGGTGGGTGTTAGATCTTAAATGGAAATGGTGGGTTGGTGGATTGGAAGTTTGACTATAATAGGTCAAACGAGTCATTTGGGTTGAAAGGTGATACATGGTGTTGGGGGTTTGATTAAGGTCATGTTAATCAAACTAAGTTCGGACCTTGATCTTTAGATCATAAAGGTGTGTTGGGTGTCAATTGGTGATCAATGGATGACTAATTGTAAATGGGTTGTATAAGTGATCAAGTAGTAAGGAAACTAACTTGGAGGATCAAGCGGGATCGTCTTTAGCCAAGGTAAGTGCCTTGCACTTACTTAGTAGTAGATAAGTAGTGGTTACATGTAAGTAGATGCATTGTTATTTCTATTTATATGTTGTATGTTGATTTTGAACTATGTGGGTTATAGTCAAACTAAGCGTGGTAAATTGGTGTAATTGACTAGTGTCATATAGTCAAACTAAAATATAGAATGTGGTGATTTGTTGTAAATTGACTTAGTGTGGTATAAGTCAAACCATTTGTGGATAAATGGTGAAATTGTTATAAAATGGACTTAATGTGGTATAAGTCAAACCATTGTGGATAATGGTGAGATATGTGTAATTAGACTATGTGGTTAATAGTCAAACTTGAATATGAAAATGTGGTAAATATGTATAACTAGACTATGTGATTAATAGTCAAACTTGAATGTGCAAATATGGTAGATATGTGTAATTAGACTATGTGGTTAATAGTCAAACTTGATTATGCATATGTGGTTAAATGGTGTAAATGACTCGATGTGGTCATTAGTCAACTAAAATGTAGAATGGGGTAACATTAAACTAAAATTGACTTAATATGATAAAAGTCAACCGTTGGTGGTAAAACGATAAATTGATTGATTACATGAAGTGTGGATACTTCATGGAGGTGTTTACGTGAAGTGTGGATGCTTCACGGGTGGTAGTGAGCTCAGGTACTTCACGGGTGGAAGTGAGGTCAAGTACTTCACGGGTGGAAGTGAAGTAAAATACTTCAAGGATGACATGTAGTTAAATACTTCATGAGTTGACATGGAGTCAAACACTCCATGTGAGAAACCGAGAGGTGGATCTCTCATCAGACATGTGGATATGTCAAGTAAAACGAATGGTAAAACATAAGTCATGTATGGATTATTACGTGTCTTAAGTTGTAGGTCAACGTGTGCCTAAACTAATAAAAGGGTGGGATTAGAAGTTAAACTCTTAACGAGTGGGAAACGGGTCGTGGTACTCGAGTTTGGAAATAAAAAACTAAACAATTATATGGTAGTACATGTGGATGATCATATTTGTAGTTTAAACATGAGTTTTTGATGGTTAATGGCTTAAATATACAATCGGGTCGGTCGACGGGGGATTGCATAGGCTGGAAATCAAAATTTGGGCATGTTTGACCTGGTGCCAGCGTACCATACGCCCGGGCAGAGTACCATACGTCCGGAGCGTATGATACGCCCAAAACAGGCTGTTAGACGCTGGGATTTTCGGGTTTTCGGGGTTTTGGCCTGTCATTGTTGTAGGGACTTGTGGGAGGTCCATAGGGCTACGTATCTTTACTAACCATGTTCAAATTGATGATATTTGTTTTCGTAGGGAAAGCTCCGGAGTGATCTCGGGTCTCATCATGTGGATTGGATTCTCGTGGTCATGTTTTGTAATTGGTTTTCGTATATATTCTCGTATGGAGACTTTACAAACTATTTGGGTATCACAAGTTGTGGATAACTTGTTGGTGATATTTTTTTAAATTAATTTGGTGGAAATTATGTTATTTTAATTCGTGTTTGTAAATCTTAACGTGTGGATACGTTAAATGTTGTTTTGGGACCTAACTTCCGCATGTTTTAAAAAGTTTAAGTCGAGTTGAATTTTTGGGTGTTACAACTTGGTATCAGAGCAATGGTTTGAGGGATTTGGTGTGCAAGACACCGAACTCAAACCTACGACGCTCTTGATATGGTCGGAAAAATGAGAATCCAATGATGGCGTGACCGAGACATGAAGCTCAAAGGACGAGGTTAGTATTGATTATGTGTTGATTGTTTTAAATTGTGTCCGATGTGAACTAATTGTGCCGAAAGTTGTTAAGGGATTCGTTATATGGAGATAGTGAATGTAATTGGTCATATTACATTATCAATCATTTCTGGGCAGTTTGATTCTTAATGTAACATGTCTGAATACCTTCTCGATAACCATATGATGGTGAACACCGACAATGAGTAAGTGAAGGTGGTTAAATGTGTATATGTATATATTATGTGTTTGGGCATAGATGATTAAGCAGGGGTAATTAATATACACATAGGAAGAAATAGAGCCTTATAGAGTAAGACTAGAGGCCTATAAGTAGGTAGAACACCTACAAACTTATTACTGCACGATCGGGGATGACTGTGGAAAACATATCTTAATAGGCGGAATTGTAGGTAGAAGTTGATTTGAAGACTCATGCATGAAGGAAGTCTATGTGGATATCACCTTGAGGATGGGGATGAGCTTGGGATTAGTCGAGAGTTATGGAAAGCAACTTTCTAGTGGAGGATGGCTAAAGCTTTCCATAATGACATGTCTATCTTCCTTCAAGGAAAGTCGGGCAGTCTTCTGGAGAAAGAGTATGAAGCCTTAAGGGCGGGGGGATCAAACGTAGTCGAATACGTGGAGGAAGGAAACCTTGTCTTCACAAAGGGTTAGTGGTGTGCGAGCCAAAGGAGTAAAATTGTAGGAGTTTATTCGTTGGTTAACAACATTACATCACTATAATGGTATTGACTTTGAAGTAATCCATTGTGATGGGCGGATGTAGTACTACTAGCGGAGAGTCAAACAAAACTCGAGCGTAAATATCATTGACAAGAAATGTACCCGTAATGACATCGGGTATACCTGCTGCTTCACGAGTAAGGAGAACGAGTGCTTGTGCATTCTTCTTTACTCCATCTGCAGGTTATGGACCAGTCCCATCAAGTTTCTTTTGTTTGGGACAATTGATTTTGATGTGGCCGGTTTCACCACATTCAAAACAAGTGATTTGATTTTTCTTGAAGCAATTCTCTGCTTTGTGTCCGGACATCTTGCAAAAGTTGCAGAAAAGTCCAGTACGACATTGTCCTAAGTGCCTCTTTATGCACTTGGGACATTACGTAAAGGAAGAGTTGTTGTTTCGGGGAGTAAAATTGGATTTCTTTGATCCACTTGGGCCTTGCCCAATTTCCTTCTTCTTCTTTCCTTCCTCCTGGTTTCTAATCAAACTATTGGTTAGTGATGCTCCTAGATCCATAGCATCATCAAGGTTTTCAAAATCTGCGACTTTGACCATGTCGCAAATTTCTTCAATCAAACCCCAAATATAGCGCTTTATCAGGTTTGATTCAGGGGTAGCAAGATGTGGAACTATTCTAGCATATTCAAGGAGTTTGGTGGAATACTCCTGATGATTTGTTCCTATCATCTTAAGACTCAAGAATTTTCCTTCTATTTGTTCCCTTTCATTCTGGGAACGTATTTCTTTTCTACTCGGTTTTTGAAAGCATTCCAGTCTATTGCATAGGCTGCTTCTCTTCCTTTGGCAGCAACAATGTTTTTCCACCATTCAAATGCTTGGTCCTTGAATAAATTCGAGGCATAAAGAACCTTGTCTTTTTCAGCACATTTGATGATAGCCAGTACAGATTTAGTCTTTTCTATCCACCTTAATGTGGCAATTCCTCCTTCTCTCACAGAGAAGTTATATGGCTTGCAGTCCTAAAACATCTTGTATGTACAGCCAACTACTTTTCTCTTCTTTTCTACATGACCATAGTTGTTACCCATACTCTCATCTTCAGAAGAGTCATGGTAATATTTTTCTTTCCTAGTCTTTTCGGTCTTATGGGTTGCGGAACCTTCAGGTTTCAGAGTAACTGGCTGGGAGTGAGTGATAGTTCGGGTATGCTGAGAATGGATAGATTTTAGGTTTGATGGTTGTGCAGATAGCCTATCGGCTTGTCTCTTTTCTAATTCAGTAAAGATCATTGAAAGAGAGTCCTTGATCCCTTCCGTGATCATCTTTTGGAGTTCCTTTCGGGATTCAGTAACAGTATTTTCAACTGCCGTCTGTTTCTTCTTTCCTCTGGTGTGATATGAAGGTCCGGTATTTTTCTACATACTATATAGAGATGAGATTGGAATCAAAACAAAACTTTTTTATTGATAATAATATATTACAGAAGACGATACATATAGAAATTATTGTTCCTAGAAATTTATAAAATTATTTTCTTTAAGAGCTTTTATTAGTAAAGCATTCCGAGTTTCAACTTCAGCTTTCTCTCGTCCCAATTCAGCTATTCTGTTCAGCAACATTCGTTCCCTTTCACTTTCCAATGCATTCTCACTTATATGAGGAGCAGGGATGGGAGTCGTCTCATAGTATGGAATGTAAGGTATATTAGAGTTAGTGAGTTCTTCTTTTTCAGGATTATTTTCATAAGGTATATCGGCATATCCCTCATGAAAATTTTGGGAATATAATGGGGTGACACTGTAACTTTCAGCGGTAGGAGCAGAATGAAAACTTATAGAAGGATTATAGGGAACACTAGGGTTTCCTATTTCTCCGAGGCTTCTAAAAGTTGAACTTTCAGTTTCCTCATTATTTTCTATAGTTGTTTCATTGGTTTTTCCTTCATGATAACTAGCTAGGGCAAATTTACGAATAAAGTTAGGACCCTTGCCTTTTCCGACCATTCTGAAAAATAAACAAAATGATACTTTATTATTATAGAAAATATATTACAAAATACAACAAAAAACGATTCTAATCTTTCATAAGCTCTTTTCCAAGAGTCATCAAGTCCTCTCCATATTCGTATACTTGTTTCCCATAAAATTTGGTTCTTACTTTGTCCATTATCTTCCTTCTTGTTACTTCATTCGTTTGGCGCAACGAACGGTCTAAACATTCAATAGGCGAAGAGGGCATACTTTCTGGATAACCATATTTAGGAGGGGGCTTACGAAGTCCCATCATAATTTCATTATAAACATTTTGGTATTCCGGAGGAGTTTGGAAATACTCTTTCAAAAGGCCATCATAAGGAGGTTCAGGAAACATATAGGGGTCATATAAAACAGGAGTTTCAAAATTATAAGATTGATAATCAGAACTATTTGAAATAAGATTATTGAACGGATAGTCTTCCGGGTTTTCAGAAACAGGTTCATATTGGTGGGATTCCTCATATAGATCCTCTTCTGTTGAATTATTCTGCTGGATATAACTTGATTTAGCTTCATTGTTTCCTTGTAGTTGTTAGTTATTTGTATTCCAGTTGCTGAAGTTAGAACCAGCCTCCATCCATTGACTAGAAGAGTTATAAGATTGAGGGTGGTATTCGGGAGAGTTGTTATTAGGGAAAATGGAAAACGCATTGTCGTTATAGTAGGGCGAAGAGATAGGGTTCATTCGAGATCCTAAAGGATGATACTCAGGTGATTCTTGTTTAATTGGACGATTGGGGTCATAATAAACAGGTACAGAATTATATCCAGACATCTGTAATCTTAAAATATTAGTACTTATCTTATTTTGGTCAAGACTTAGATAGTAAAGCCATTATCCTTATCTTAACTAAAGCTCTACAAGGATGGTTATCTTTCCAGAGTAGTACCTCCAACAGATATGTTCCCAGGTAAGAGCGACGGGTCTAGTAGAGATTTATACACCGCTCCTTCCTTAGACAGAACACTTTCGTTTGTCAGATAACTACATACCGGTCAGAAGGTTACCTTGTTTTCTTATCTTAAATTTTAAGTAATAGATAAACTTATGGTTAAAGCCTAGATACCGGATCCAAGTATCTAATTCGCTAAAACATGTGGCTCTGATACCAACCCTGTCATACCCCGCCCCAGGCACCCCTTGGACGCGTGCGACCTCGATTGGTATCACATTGAACTTTGATTTCAGAATTTTCATAAATACAGCGGAAGTCTTTTTCGAAAAGGATCGTTTCAACATTCTTTCAACCTCAAGGGTTGTATTTGTAAATATCAAAACTCAGTTGGAAGACAAAAGTTTTATATTTACTTTATAAACATAGGGATTTAAAAACCCTTTTTATTTTGATTACAAAACAGAGTTTGAAATCAATTACATTTATAGCCACTGGAAATAGTACTATCCAAGGTTGATCAATCCCCTGGTTCTATCTCTCTTTTCTTTTATTTAGGATTTTCTACACAAGACGCCTGAGAATCCAACGTGTAAGTCTATCCTTTTCATAGGTCAGATCTGATGTCTACCTCTCACATTTTCTTTTCTTGGGTTAGATATGATGTCTACCCATACCCCTTTCTTATTTCAGTTTATTCGTTTCCTGAAAACATTTTGAAAATAAAACGTCAGTGCGAACGCCGATGAATACAATTATCTTGCCTTTTAAAATCATTTGGCACAAACAAGTATTAATTTCTTAATCACAACTTTATATTCAATCCACACATTCAGCAGACCCGTCCTGTTCAATCGCACCACAGTATACATTGGCGTCATGTCTTATAACAGTGGACAGGTTTGCCTCTGAAGTTGTTATAAGACAAGCATCAGCGCAATCCAAGAATTTCACCCGAGACCCGTGTATCCTTTGCAAGTTTTACGCATACCTATGGCCTGAATGCTTTGTTCGTAGAAGAACGTTGAGCATTATTCCCTTAACCTTTATTTGGCCATTTTCGTAAATAAAATGTTTGACACAAGTTTTCATAGAGATAAAGTATTCATCTTGGTTTATAAGAATGAGCCTCTAAGTCGAAAGCTTATAGATTATCTTCTTGACTTGATTTTTCTAGCGTCTTGACCTTTCTATGAGCGTTTCTTCCTACACCGGGCACTATAACGAGCGGGAGTTGAACCGGGATCATCGGGAATGAGCTAAGGAAGCTCTGAGATAAGAAATGGAAGTGAAGATCGAGTATGGGACGTGGAAATGGACTGAACTCGACCATCTATATATAAGGAAAACTCTGAGACCGTGACGGACCGTTACGGGTGGTGACGGTCCTTCACCAGACTAGGGCTTGCGAGTCATCAGACACGTGTTGCCCTTTGGTCAATTTGAGTCGTGACGGACCGTTACCAGGCGTGACGGTCTGTTACAGAGTTGATACGTGGCGCACCAGGTTGAGTCTGGGGCCATGCCGGACCGTTACCAGGCGTGACGGTCCGTTATAAGGTTTCCACGCGTCATATTTTGAAGGTGAGTCACTGGACACGTGGCAAGCTATCAGCGTTCGCGTGCCCAGCCCGTAACAGACTGTTACCGTCCGTGACGGTCCGTTACCGTCGAATTTTCAAGATTTCTACTTTTTTATCCTTGATCTATAGATTATTTACACTTATAGTCCTTGTGGTTTGTACCTTAGTCAAACGTTGGACATTTTTGTGGCAGGTGTTACACTTCCCAGATCCCCTGATTCTGATTCAGGTGGTGTTGTTTCTTCTCCTCCACTGGTTCTGATTCCGGAGTGCTATCTCCGGTTGGAATTCGGTTAGAGACAAACCTTGGGTTTCGACCTCTGGAATTATTACTATTTTTCTTCTTAAAATTGGATTGATTAGAGTTGTGTTCCTGCTTCTCTACAACTGAATGATTATGTTGTTTCTGGCTGGAGGTGGGGGTTGTAGTCGGTGGTAAAAGAAGGTGGCGGCTGTAACATTTCTTAAAAATTTCCATGCCCAAAATAATAAAAATATAAAGACCATAAGGGTAAATACATTAAAGATCAGGGCCTAAAAATAAAATTCTGAAAATTCGGTGGTAGCGGACTGCTACCATATATATAACGGTCCGCTACGTGGTCCCAAAGACAATAATAAGGGAATGACACATGCCCTGATGAGTCATTAGGGTTTCTGAAGTGTGTCACAGGTAGCGGATCGCTACCAGATTCATGTATGTCTGCTATGGCTACCTCAGTTGGATGGCGAACCGCTACCTTGTAGCTTAACGGTCCGCTAGCCGCAATTTGCGCCGTAATTTCAGAGACCAACACGTGTCATGCTGACTATTTAGGGTTTAGGCGGTAGCGGACCGCTACCCGCTACCATAACGGTCCGCTACGGACCCCAATTCAGCGTATAAATAGAGATTCAATTGCCGTTCAAATTCCAAAACACTCAAATCAAATTCCAATTTCTTGTAAGCCATTCCCACTCTCATAAAACCATTCCCGCGCATATGTTTAAATTCCCGAGGTGCCGGATCATCATAGAAGTAACCAAGAAGCTAGGAAACGCTCATTTGGAGAAACCAAGCAAGGTTCTTAAGCAGAGACGCTGCCCATTAGGACACTTACTCTAGAGGATTCCTAAGACGAGACTCTGTCAAGGTGAATACTTGTATTTTTATCAAATGATTTCAAAACTGAAAATGGTTTTTATTATACTCTGACTTGAATGAATTTATACAACCATTCGTGGCATAAGGTGATTTACTATATAGCAGTCAGCCCATAGAGTCACGTATATATACACGTGTTACAGATGAGACGCTGTAACAGGGCTAGGGGTTGAACCCTTGGTTGTCGTAAAGCCCATCGCCAAAAGCGTAAGGCAGATAGACCTAAAAAAAATATATCCAAGGTCCCTGGTGTGGCTGGTGGTTAGTCTGTTGACTGTGTAAATTGATCAGAAACTATCGGCAAATTGTTCTATTTATTCACGCTTGTCAGATTATGATTCCAATATACTTGTATTCACCGGTTTATGCTGATAAAATATTTTCAAACGTTTTTACAGGTAACCAAGGGTGAATTGATTTTGATTAGCCATATGATGACAAAGAAAATGGTGTCATGAAAAAGGGAACATCCACCCTAGACATCAGTTGAAAGAAAATGGCTCATGTAAAACCTTGGTTTTGTAAAATTAAACGTTTGTGTACAATATCAGGGTTTATCCCTGTTATAATAAAATGAAACGGGAGATTCCCCGTCTTTTGAAAAGATATCGAGTTATTAAAATATTCCGCTGTGTTTATAAATCTCTGATGAGATAAAATAAGAAGCAGGTACCAACCGTGGGTCGCGCGCCCGGGGTGTCTTAAATCCGGGGTGTGACAGGTTGGTATCAGATCCATTTGTTTCAGCATATTAGATACTAGAAATTATTATCTAAGTTGTAACTTGAATATGATATTATTTGGTTTTAGCAAGTAAGATGTAACATCCATGATTTTCAGATCATAGATTTTCTGGATTCATTTTATTTTAAGGATTTCAATAATAATACCACATTTAAAACCGGTATTTATTCAAGCACTTTTGTCACATAAACCGTTACTTTAAATTTAATACATCTATTCAAAAATTAGAACCTTGCGTTACGTTTCTTTAACATCGGTTTATTATTTATATATATATATATATATACACATGTATATGTATGGATATTTAGTTATAAATAATTTTAAACAAATATAATTCATTAATTAAACCCCACAAAAAGTTTTGTTTAGCAAATATAAATATATATATTTTGTAAAACCATTTACACAAATTGTATGTTTTTATATAAAATGCAATTCCTTATAAAAATATTTCACTAAACCAATATTATTTACGGTTTTATAAATTTTATAAATAAAACCAATTGTAGTATATGTTTAAAATGAATGTAAAACTAAAAGAATGTGGATTTGAACCCGTCCCTTTGACTTTCCAAAAGTCAACAAAAAAAACGAACTCTTGCAAATTGACCTTGAAATCAATCAAACCTGAATTCGATAGACTTGCCTTGAATAACTGAAGGATTCTTGATCAGTTCCGAACCAAATTTTCATACCAATTTGACTAATTAAGCGTTCGAATTCAAATTTATAAACGATTTGACCATTTACGGTCAAACCGAGTTCAAATCGCTTCTAAATCAGAGTAATTGGACGCGTTATTACCCGCAAATCATGCCGTGATTGATCGCGGATGTATCCAGCACTAAAATCTGACCCAATTCAATTCCAATTAACCGAATTAACGCGTAGATCTTTATCCGACAGCTATTAACTACAAATCCCGATCGAATCGTATAATTAAAACGTAATTGAATGAATTAAAGTACGCACGAACCTTCGTACAGACCAACACGAACCCTCTAAACGATTCATCAATCCGTATTACATCCTTGGATCTCGAGCGAGCACCAAGAAAACCGCCACTGTCATTCCCGTCGTTCTTCCCCGACTCTTCACCAAAACAGGTAAGTTGTGTCTCGTTTGATTCGTATTTGGGTCCTGGTCAATAGCCCCATATCAATTCATGGTTACAAAACCCATCGAACTCAAATCAATTTAGGGTTCCTAATCTGTTCATGCGATTTCTAATAGGGATTTCGGTTTGATTAGTTTACTGTATATAAAATAACTGGTTCATGTTCTTACCAGCGAAACCACCCGGTTCAACCGGTTAATACACACAACCCTTGAACCAGGAGGCGTGGGTTCGAAACCCACAACCCATGGTCTTTTTGTGCGCCTCCTTTAACCCGACCTGACCACTCTACCGCTACGGGTTAAAACTTATTCGAATCGGGTTTAGAGCAGGGATTCGCCCCTGGTCCAGTGGTGAAGCGAGTGTGCCACACAGAACCCACCCAGGTTCGAGCCGGGTGGGGTTCTTTTAGTCTAAAATCATTTTTTTAAGCAGTTTTAATTTATAAAAAAAAGTTGTTATTATTATTATTTTATAAAAACCCAGTACCTTTTAAATATGTTTAGGCATTAATGAACCAATTACAATAGGAACAAAAATCTTTACATTTTATTTTATGGTTTTAAAAACTCCATAGAAATTATTTAAATTCATAACAATTTGTTTTTACATAAACGGATCATTTCAAATATTTATTTTAATTACAAAATTCCTTTTAAAGGGATTCCTCTGTTAATCATTTTATTTTATTTTGAGTTATCTATTTAAGGTTTAATATGTATTTAAACAAATAGAATTCTCCCTAGATATATATTTACACATACTCACATTTTTCCACACTTTAAAAGAACGTATCACATTTATTAATAAATAAATAAAGGAATTTATTTATTTATTAATTATTATTATCTTTCATACAAATAATTCACTCAGTGTTAAATTACTTCAAGATATTTCACAAATATGTAAACTAATATCTATATTTACACTACTTTTATGACACACTTTTGTTATAAAATAAATAAAATAATTTATTTATTTAAACTATTTAACCAAACTCTAAAACAATTATTACTTTCTTTAAGCCAACCATTACCAAATTCATACTTTAAACCCACGTTTGGATTATTAAACTCTTTATTCAAACATCAAATTTCACACATCCAATTCCTGAAGTTACACTACCATTTTTGTACAAATTTCCACACTCAAATTCCGTTGAACCTTAGACTTGGCCTTAGTCTATTGTGTATATTGTTAATCTAAATTCATATCCATATACACTTTCACTCTAGGTTAACGTTGTAAGTTACAAGGAACACTTTGCTACCTAGACACTTGTGCTAGCAACATCTTTGATACATGTGAGTATTAAATAGCCCCTTTTCACACTTTTACACTTTTTGGGGTGAAACATGAACTCTATACATACAATTGTTTACATATACACAAACTATACAAACACAAATCCTCTTTACATTCATGTGTGCAAATTTGAGCTTTATGTTTGAGTACTAGGTGTGTTAACTGTTTGTGTGCAATTTATGTGCAATCATTAACTATTCAAGTCGACGGTTAAGAATGATAGATCTATTGAGTCTGACAAACCCACCCAGATTAGGGTGATTGTTACAACACAATTTGCATGCTAGTTACGAAGGTTTGATTGTACTTTGGTTACACAATAGTTGCTCCCCATAAATGCCTTATTTGATCATGTTATGTAAGGATTTGTTTATTCACATTCATATACTATCTATGTACAAATCTGTGTATGCTCACCAACTTTTTAGTTGACTTTATTTTATTCATGTTTCAGGTGCTAATGTGTGAGTTTGATCAAGACATGCTACACTTAAGACCGGACTTAGTTAAATTTAAACAAAGAATATTATGTATTTCATTTACGTACTTGTTTGAATTTGTTTGTGTTTGTTTTATTTGAAATGAAATTTAATGATTAATATATTACAATTTAGTCAACCTTGAGCTCATGAACAGTTTACATGTCCCGCCCCGACGTATTCCGCCGTCGGTTGGGGTGTGACATAAGATGCTCAGGTAAGGTATCTACGCTTAAACCAGTATAGACTGCTTGCTAGAAAAGTAGGTAGATCTCTATAATAATTAAGTGATGACTATACAGATGTCTGGAAATAGTTACTATACTTATATCTTCGGACAATCTGAAGAAGAACGTTATCATCCTACGGGATCCATGCAAAATCCTATAATCATTTCTGATACCGGTGAATCCCTTTCTGATCCTATCATTGTCTCTAACAATGAATCCTATCGTTAAAATCAATCTAGCTCGTCCTGGATGGAAGCTACTTCGGATTTTGAGAATTGGAGAACTGATACTCAACCTTTAGTAAATCAGGTAGAGATAAATGAGGATGGACCCAGTCGGTCTACTAAACCAAGAATGCGTGTACAAACTCCGACCAAACATGTGCATGTGTCTGCAAAAGAAATGGAAGAGGTATATCAAGAAATACCCGAGGAAGCAGAACTTGAAATAGAAACTCAAGACCCATACCTCTATCCAATTGGGGAGGAAAATCCTTATACTCTTCCAATGATGTTAGAGGAATATATTGAAGAACCAACTGATGGTCCTGATGATCCATACCATAATGTGTTTAACGACATATTATTTGGTATTCGTGAACCCCCTCCTCAATATAATTATTCTTCAGCTCATCTTGGAACACCCATAGAATTCCTTGATCGTGCCTTAAGAGAAACTGATGAAGTCAAGAAAGAATCAAGACAGCTCAAGGAAAGGGTTCGTCAAATGGAGAAAGAAAAGAAAAAAACAAAAGAAAACATAAAAAAAAAAAAAAACATAAAATAATTAGACGTACGGGTAACCATCGGACCGGTATGTAGTTATCTGGCAAACTAAATGTTCTGTCTAAGGAAAGAGTGATGTATAAATCTCTCCCAGACCCGTCATTCTTTCCTGGGAACAATTTAGTTGGAGGTACTACTCTGGAACGATAACCACTCTAGTCTACTAAATATAAATACATCAAACAAATTATTATTTCAGTATGTAAAATATAAAGTATAAATGAAAGTATCATTGTTTTATTTAGATGACTGGAAAAGGAAAAGGTCATTTCTATGTTGGGAAATATACTCCACCGGGATATGAATTTTAGCTTACAAATGAAACGGAACTAGAAACCGGAACAAGTTCGAGACATTCAGGAAGTACATATCGAAGCTTAGGAGAATTAACTCCTCCGGCAAATCCCTATGTACCTTCCATCAGTTTTCATTTTGCTCTAACGGCCGAAATCCGGATTATGAAAAAAAATCCATGTTATAATCCTTATTATTATCAGAGACTACCTAAAATCCCTTATGAAAATAATCTTGTTCCTGAATGAGAAGAAAGAGAAGATTCAAATAGGCCATATGAGTATTATGAGCCTACAAATATACAAAATCCTTAAGAAAATGAGGAAGGTTTTGATAATAATCATATTAGAGCCTTACAGGAACGAAGAGTATAATTGGAAAAAGAAAATCATAGATTAGCATCTGTAGACGCCAAGAATAGAGCGTTAAGACAAACGCTAGAAAATGCACGTAATCAGGGTTATATGTAAATTTCCTTTCCAATCTTTGTAATATATATTCCAAATAATAATAAAATTCCTATATAGAATGTCGAAACAAGGTCCTTCTTATAATAAAAGGGGCAAGAGCAAACAAATCCAACACAAAAATTCTGAACAACTGCAACAGAAAGCAGAAATAAAGAAAATGGTTGCAGAAGGAATAGAGGAAGCGCTCCCTAAAATTCTGAAAGTTATGAAGGAAGATAAAATGAAAAATAAGGTAGTGGAATCTAAAAATAAGCATCATGAAGAAAACCATAGTTCAAACGGAGATAATTCTAATTATGAAGAAGTTAACAAGAAAAGAAAGAGGAAGAAGGGATGTACATTTCATGCATTCCAAGGATGTAAACCTTTGGAATATGCAGGAAATGAAGGAGTAGTAGCAGCCCTGGGGTGGCTGGAGAATAGAAACCAAATTTCTAAATCTCCGAATGAAAGGAACTAAACATCAGGAGTATGTCTCCAAGATGTTTGAGTACGCTCGTTTGGTTCCACAACTCTCTACCCCCAAACCCAATCTAATTAAAAGATATATTTGGGGTCTGGCTAAAGAAATCAGAGACATGGTCAAGGATACTATGCCTCAGACCATTACATCTGCCGTATAGCTAGGAGGAATTCTAACTAACGGTATGATAAGAAAACACGAAGAAGGGAAGGCAAGGGAAGTAGCAAAAATGGATACAGAGAATCAGAAAAACAATTCTCCTTGGAAAGGAAGAAGCCAGCCTGCCAAAGGAGGATTTAACTTTTCTATCCTAGAATGCAAAATCTACAAGAAAAGGCATATTGGAGAATGCTTCTTCAAGAAAAACTATTGTCAGTTTTGCAAGCAGACCGGGCATGTATTTGAGAACTGCCCAAGAAAAAGAAATATCTCCTGTTTCAATTGTGGAGAGACTGGTCATTTTAAATCAACCTGCCCAAAGCTTAATCAAACAGGATCTAGTGGGGCAAAGGCCAATGAAGGAAACAAGAAAAATGTACGAGCTTTCATACTTAATACTCGTGATGTTGCAGTTGTTCCAGATGCAATCACTGGTACATTCCTCATTGACAATATTTATGCAAGAGTATTGTTTGACTCTGGTGCAAATTTGAGTTTTATAGATTATAAATTTTGTAATCTATTGAACAAGCCTTTAATTCCATTAGATAAGATTTATGAAGTAGAGACGGCTGAAGGAAATTTAATCAAAATTTCTGAATTCCTAGATGATTGTGCTATCACAATTTCAAGACACATCTTGCCTGTACGATTAATGCCTATGACATTAGCAGGATTTGATGTTGTCTTAGGAATGGATTGGTTATCCAGTAACAAAGCCCATAAAGGCCATAGAAATCCAGATTCCTTCTGGAAAACCTTTAACAATCTATGGCGACAAACAAAATCAACCTTTGGGAATCATCTCAATGTTGAAAGTAAGTAAATGCCTTCAGAAAGGATGCATTGCATACTTGGTGTAGATTTCTACCAATACAAAGGAAAGGAAGATTGAAGATGTACCGGTAGTAACTGATTATGCAGATGTATTTCCAGATGAATTACCTGGTATACCGCCAGAAAGAGAAGTCGAATTTAAAATCAATCTTGTACCAGGAACGGCTCCTATTGCCAAAGCTCCATACCGTCTAGCCGTCACACCCCGCCAAGGCAGAAAAACGGGATGTAACCGGTATATCGCATTGAACACAAGTACAATAGAAACTAAAAGGAAAGTTGTGCATTGCATTGAACCATACTACATGCTTCTAACGAAAATACGAATACATGAAAATCCTGAATCAATACAAAGTGTCTAAAATGCCCAACTATAACCAAAAGTACATAATAATAACTCTTCCCAAATGCAAGCCGTTTAAAGCTCGTTATCCCCATAATTGTTTACCTGAAAAGCATGTTTCAAAAACGGATCAACTATAAAAATAGTTGGTGAGCACGCAGGTTTTGCGACTCTATAAAAAGTAAGTAAATAAATTTCAAAATGTAATAGTAACCATCCGCAGATGATCAAGTACACGTGTTAAGATATAATTACCCTGAGCCACAATCAAAACTGTCAGACTAGTTGTTGCCCCTGTATCCAGGTGTCGAATGTGAACACCTAGTATGACTAATTATGCGCCCAAATGACCCTATAAGTCTGGTTGGCGCGACCAACCCTGGCGGGGGTGTCAACCCAAATAGTACTATTCATATTTCCCACCGGCTATCCAAGCTAATTGATTGCGTAAAAGTGGGGACTTAATACATCCATAAGTAAACCCAGGTAACCCTAATCCCATGTAACAACGTGTAGAGTGAAACAACTTTTCCCCCGTAAAACAGTAAAAATTGAAAAGTGGGGCCGCGAAACTCACCTAAACAACGTCGGTGATAAGTGTGACATAGTCAACAAAAACCGCAAAGTACGGTTAACATACAAATTCTATCAAATACCAGCAGCCAAATGCAAGCAAAGTGTGGCTAGCAACTCAGTGCTACCAAGGTATGGCTACATCCGCAAGAACCGTAAAAACATGTGTCCTAACCGAGTCCTACTAACAAAGTAGACACGAAAAAAATTAGCATTTAGGACGCCTAAAGTATAAAATTGAGTCTACTACTCAAAAGTGTCTATGCAGTCGGTTGCATACCCAAAACCCGTGCATACACGTACGAACCGCTCAAAAGTTGTAAAACCGACTTTTATATAAATTCGTGACTTTGAAACCTTAAGTTTTAGATTTTATTAATGAATAGCAGTAGTTATGTCATATATGATAAAATCTCAAGTCACAATTTCGTTTGACCAAAAAGGCGATTATGCGCGTAAAGTAAGGTTTACGGTTTAAAAATCCGATTCATCCGAAATTAGGGTTTTAGTGTGATTTTAGCACCCAATTTAAAAGTCCAAATTTTATATTTTTAATATGATAATACTTCTGTTCAAACTCCCATTAAGACTTTTATAAAAATATTTTTATACAAAAAAATTTCCAAAAATAGTAACTTTTTATAAAGTTTTAATGGACAATAATTCTAGAACCATATTTAGACATAAAACTAATGCTTGAAACTTTAAATAATTGTTCATATACATAAATAAAAATTTCTGACCAATTTTCATAATTTTTCAATATCCAGATTATTTATTATGAATATAATATTGTTAAAATTTAACAAATTCGGGAAAAATAGTTATAATTGTCCAAACTTCACCAAATTTTTACCAAACTAGATTTAGCTCTATATGAGATACCAAACTAGATTTAGCTCTATATGAGATTCTATTATAAGTTTCAAGTCCTAATGTTGTCCAGAAGTATATGATCCCAAATTCAATCGTTAAAAATTCATAAATATCAAACACCTACTTAGACAACTCCAATTTTTATGAACTTTGTACATGAGTCATGTTTTATCATATACTAATTACTGACCAAATTCCAGATTTTTTCAATACTCATAGATATTTTTCCCAATTTTCATGTATTAAATTTATAGAAATTTTAATAAATAATCTATAAATCGTTTAGTTACCAAAATTTTCAGATCTCACTTTTTATATAAATACTACTTTTTAAAAATAAATTTAGAAGTTAAATCAAAAGTTTATAAAAATCCATCAAAAACAATTGTTGTATAAAAATAAATATATTAGTTCCACGTGAACCGAGTTGGGTTTATAACCTAATAACCACTCAAAATATCAAATATCTTAATACTAAATATTTTTGGGTTCAATTCCCAACCAATGACTCATAAAACTATTCTAACATAAAATTAAATCTTAACGGGTAAAGTTTATACCTTTCGTATAAATGGTTCGCGTACGCGGAACCTCCCATATTTCACATGCAATACGAACCAAAAACACCATTAGGATCATTTTTATCTCCCGAGCATTTCCACATGCTCAAAATTGACATGCAGTGCCGTTTGGATGACCATGCAACCCGATCAATTTCCAGTGTTTCGATCCTAGAAACTGTTACAATCTGTTCGTACTAAAAAAATATATACTTCCCAACATCTAATCAGAATTTCCTTCAGTGAAAACATTCATGTATGTGTTAAAAAACCACTGTCCAAAAATCGTCACAATCCAACGGTCGGATCTCCGGGGATCGACGATTCTTTGAGACCCAGTTTTTCAAATCCGAAAATCCGATCAGTCACATTCGAGGGTATGAAAAGCATACCTAGAGAGCTCTGATAAAAAATTCCTCCAGTAGGGTTTTGAGTCTATGTGTTGAAAACATCATATCCAAAATTCATACATTTCTAACGGTCGGATTTCCGGGGATCGTCCGATCTTTAAGACTGCGGATGCATAAAACTTTCTGGACAGAATTTAAAAACTATTTTTAATGAATTTAAGCAAGTATTTAGACAAATATGAGCTTACCATTGCGTTCGTAGCATCGAAAAATGGTTCCATGGGAAAAAACCGCATCTCCGGCCGCCTTCGGCCACCGCCGGACCACCGCGGACCGCCGTCTGTCGCCACCGGACCACCGCCGGACCACCACCACTTGAATTCTCTGCCCTCTCTCTCTAACTTCTCTATAAAAGTTTTCAAATGATGGATTTAGTGGGGTGCCCCACTATATATAGTGGGGTGGTGTTGTACCGCGTGTTGTGATAACGGTATCCCGCTGAACCGAACCCGATAAAAATAGAGGCGTTATTTTATCCAAAAATAACTTATTATAATTTATTATTTTCCCTCGAGTCCTTGCGTCTCGTAAATATATATCCTTTTGGATTTAAATTAAAATTTACGAAACATTCGACTCGGCTGTTAACGTGTATAAACCAGAACTTGATCAAATTTTTGACATTATAACACCCAAATAAATCTTGCTATTATTTTTCGTTTACTAACGAGTTCCTTTTGTTTGAAAGTATATTTTAACATAATAATACTATTATTATATGAACTCGTCGAACGCGGTGTTGACCTGAAAATTCGCGGTTGTCACACTAGCCCCAACCGAAATGAAAGAATTGAAGACACAATTGGATGAATTACTAGAGAAATGATTCATTCGCCCAAGTTCATCTCCTTGGGGAGCTCCAATTTATTTCGTTAAAAAGAAAGACGGTACAATGCGGATGTGCATTGATTACCGGGAGCTAAATAAAGTAACGATTAAGAATCGTTATCCTCTTCCTAGAATCGATGATCTGTTTAACCAATTACAAGGCGCTTGCCATTTTTCTAAAATAGATCTTCGATCAGGGTAGCACCAACTGAAATTTCAAGAAGAAGATATTCTTAAAACTGCTTTTCGAACCAGATATGGACATTATGAGTTCACGGTTATGCCGTTTGGACTTACTAATGCTCCTGCCGCATTTATGGATATGATGAATCGTATGTGTAAACCCTATCTAGATAAATTTGTTATTGTCTTCATTGACGATATTCTTATTTATTCTATAAATGCGAAAGATCATGGAAATCATCTCAGAATGATACTTGAACTTCTGAGAAAAGAGAAATTGTATGCTAAATTCTCTAAATATGAATTTTGGCTTAGAGAAGTACAATTTTTGGGTCATATAGTGAATGCAGAAGGTATTCAAGTAGACCCATCCAAAATTAAAGCCATATCAAGTGGGAAATTCCTAAATCTCCGACAGAAGTCCGTAGTTTCTTGGGTCTTGCAGGATACTACAGATGATTTATTCAGGATTTCTCAAAGATTGCAGTTCCCCTAACTACTTTAACTTACAAGAATGTAAAGTATGAATGGGGAACAAAGCAAGAAGAAGCTTTCCAAACTCTGAAAGAAAAACCAACTCATGCACCAATACTGGCTTTACCAGATGGCAATGAGGACTTTGTAGTCTATTGTGATGCTTCTCACAACGGTCTAGGTTGTGTGTTGATGCAAAGAAACAAGGTTATTGCCTATGCATCTCGTCAATTAAAGACTCATGAAAAAAATTACACAACTCATGATATAGAGTTAGGTGCCATAATTTTCGTCCTGAAATTTTGGAGACACTATCTCTATGGAGTTAGATTTACAGTTTATACTGACCATAAGAGTTTAAAATATTTTTGGTCAGAAAGAACTGAATATGAGACAAAGAAGATGGTTAGAGATCTTAAGTGACTATGATTGTGAAATCTGTTACCACGAAGGTAAGGCAAATGTTGTTGCAGATTAAAGAGAGAAACCTAAACGGGTGCAAGCTCTCAGACTTGAACTTCGTGTAGATCTCTTGTCTCAAATAAAAGATGGTCAACATTCTGTTCAAACCAAAGAAGAATTAGAACAAGAAGGAATAGGGAGCATGATAAATAAGTTAACGAAAGGAGACGATGAAATACTTCGTATGAATAAAAGGATTTGGGTTCCGATCACAAGAAATCTTAGGGAAAGAATACTTGAAGAAGCACATAAATCAAAATATATGATGCACCCAGGGAGTGACAAAATGTATAAGAATCTGAAGGGTGATTACTGGTGGATTGGCATGAAGAAAGATATTTCCATATATGTTGCAAAATGTCTTACTTGTGCACAAGTTTAAGCCGAACATCAGAAACCTTCTGGTTTATTGCAACAATTAGAAATACCAGTATGGAAGTGGGAAATGATAACAATGGATTTTATTACAAAACTTCCTCTAACCAGTTGGGGAAATGATACTATCTGGGTTATCATTGACAGATTAACTAAATCTGCTCATTTTCTTCCAATGAAAAAAACCCTAAATATGGATAAATTGGCTCATCTTTATGTAAATGAGATTGTATCTTTACACGGAGTGCCATTATCCATAGTCTCAGATAGAGATAGTAATTTTACATCTCGATTCTGGCAAAGTTTCCAAAAAGCTATGGGAACTCGTCTGAACTTGAGCACTGCCTATTATCCACAGACAGGTGGGCAAAGTGAAAGAACAATTCAGACCTTAGAAGATATGCTCCGAGCCTGTGTGATAGACCTAGGTGGTAGTTGGGATGATCACCTACCCCTAATGGAATTTTCATACAACAATAGTTATCACAGAAGCATTCAGGCAGCACCTTTCGAAGCCTTATATGGTAGAAAATGCCGAACGCCTGTATGCTGGCCTGATACAGGAGAAAACCAATTCTCAGGACCTGAACTTGTTCTGGAAACTACTGGCAAAGTAGCTCAAATTCAAGAACGATTAAAAGCAGCAAGAGATAGGCAAAAGAGCTACGATGATAAAAGAAGAAAGCCACTAGAATTCAACATTGGAGACAAGGTGTTATTAAAAGTATCACCTTGGAAAGGTGTTGTTCAATTCAGGAAGAAGGGTAAACTAAGTCCTCGATTTGTTGGACCCTTCAAGATTATTAAACGAATTGGACCCGTGGCTTATCAGTTGGAATTACTAGAAGAGATGAATGGAATACATGACGTATTCCATGTATCTAATCTTCGTAAATGTCTGGCTGATAAATCTTTAATGATGCCTCTACAAGACATAGAAGTAAATGAAACATTAAGATTTGTAAAACAACCTCTTCAAATAGAAGATCATCAAACTAAAAAGTTGAAAAAGAAAAGATTGAAACTTGTCAAAGTTAAGTGGAATTCTAGACGTGGTCCTGAATACACTTGGGAACTAGAATCAGAAATGAAGAAGTATCCACACCTGTTCCAGTAATCTCGAGGACGAGATTTTTCTAAAGGTGGGGAGAATGTAACATTTCTTAAAAATTTTCATGCCCAAATTAATAAAAATATAAAGACCATAAGTGTAAATACATTAAAGATCAGGGACTAAAAATAAAATTCTAAAAATTCGGTGGTAGCGGACCGCTACCATATATATAAAGGTCCGCTACGTGGTCCCAAAGGCAATAATAAGGGAATGACACGTGCCCTGATGAGTCATTAGGGTTTCTGACGCGTGTCACAGGTAGCGGACCGCTATCAGTTCATGTCGGTCCGTTACGGCTACCTCAGTTGGATGGCGGACCGCTACCTTGTAGCTTAACGGTCCGCTAGCCGCAATTTGCACCACAATTTCGGAGACCAACACGTTCCATGCTGACTGTTTAGGGTTTAGGCGGTAGCAGACCGCTACCCGCTACCATAACGGTCCGCTACGGACCCCAATTCAGCCTATAAATAGATATTCAATTGATGTTCAAATTCCAAAACACTCAAATCAAATACCAAGTTCTTGTAAGCCATTCCCACTCTCATAAAACCATTCTCGCTCATACGTTTAAGTTCCCGAGGTGCCGGATCATCATAGAAGTAACCAAGAAGCTAGGAAACGCTCATTGGGAGAAACCAAGCAAGGTTCTTAAGAAGAGACGATGCCCATTAGGACACTTACTCTAGAGGATTCCTAAGCCGAGACTCTGTCAAGGTGAATACGTTTATTTTTATAAAATGATTTCAAAACTGAAAATCGTTTTGATTATACTCCGACTTGAATGAAATTATACAACCATTCGTTGCATAAGCTGATTTACTATATAGCATTCAGCCCATAGAGTCACGTATATATACACGTGTTACATATGAGATGCTGTAACAGGGGTTGAACCCTTGGTTGTCGTAAAGCCCATCGCCGAAAGCGTAAGGCAGATAGACCTAAAAAAATATATCCAAGGTCCATAGTGTGACTGGTGGTTAGTCCGTTGACTGTGTAAATTGACCAGAAACTATGGGCAAATTGTTCTATTTATTCACGCTTGTCAGATTATGATTCCAATATACTTGTATTCACCGGTTTATACTGATAAAATATTTTCAAACGTTTTTACAGGTAACCAAGGGTGAATTGATTTTGATTAGCCATATGATGACAAAGAAAATGATGTCATGAAAATGGGAACATCCACCCTAGACATCAGTTGAAAGAAATAGCTCATGTAAAACCTTGGTTTTGTAAAATTAAACGTGTGTGTACAATATCAGGGTTTATCCATGTTATAATAAAATGAAACGGGAGATTCCCCATCTTTTGAAAAGATCCTAAGTTATTAAAATATTCCGCTGTGTTTATAAATCTCTGATGAGATAAAATAAGAAGCAGGTACCAACCGTGGGTCGCGCGCCCGGGGTGTCCTAAATCTGGGGTGTAACAGTGGCTGCCTGGCTGGAGGGTGGGCGACGAAGGTGACGACTGGAGAAAGGGTGTAGGATGTCACAGAGTTACTTCTTTGACTCACGTGCGGCTCTTAGTAACCAACTGTAGGTCCTAAGCAGACCTGAGAGAACAGATCTGCGGAGAAATTCTTCAAACAGTCTGGATCAAGAGGCGGAATCTCTGGATCCGGTATCACTCTCGAATCAGAAATGGTAGAGACGGGTGCAGGAATCACATACACGAACAGAAACATATGAAAATGAAAAGAACAGATAATTGAAAGCATAAAACGTATGATTCTTTGATTGAAATGAAAATAAACGCTCGATCATACACTAACAATTAGTCTCACCCCAGGGTGAGCTCCCCCTAGGGTGGTGATTCCCTCTACAGACACCCTCACTCCTAATGGGTATTCTACTATATATAGGAGGCCTCATGTGCCTTGTTTTCCAAGCCACCTGCCAAACAGGCCTGAAAAACAGGCATCGAAACTAGGTAGTTTCGATTGAACAAATGTTCAACCGAAACTACTAGTTTTGATTGAACAAAAGTTCAACCGAAACTACTAGTTTCGATACTGTAGTTTCTATTGACAGCATCAGTCTCATTTCTATACCCAACAATCTCCCCCTAGACTGATGCTATCAAATCTTGTCCGACTCTGTCTTTCGTCTTCATAGAATGACTGGTGATCCAAAGCCTTTCGTTGTGATTCTCCCCCTTAAGTGTAGACCCTCCTATCTTGTAGGCAATTGATAAAGGTTTGAATCCCAAGTATTAAGCAGTAAATAACCATCTTTCTACAAAGATTCTTTACATTCACGAACACTTGATCAACTTTTTCCTTCTCTCCCCCTAAAAAAAGGTCAATTTCAAGCAAAGGCTCACTTTGTCTTGCATCTTCATAACTCTGCTGATAATTTGAAGTCTTTCATGGTAATTCTCCCCCTGAAGTGTAGACCCTCCTATTTCTAGGCAAAAGATAAGGGATCGAATCACCATGTAATCAACAACTAATGATCTGGTTTGTGACAAATATGCTTGACTTGTTACCCGCTGCCCAAACTTGAACTTTAATCAAAGGAATTACGGCTGAATCAGGCAGAACATCATGTATATTGCCGAAGAAACGAAATTTTCGAAAACCCGAAAAAGGTTGTCTCCAAGTTTTCTTCCAAAACTCCCATCCTTCTATGCAATATCCTGTTAAAAAATTTATCCAAGAAAATTTCCAAAAAACTCAGTCGAAACAAGGCTAGTTTCAATAGGCTCTACTTCAGTCGAAACAAGGCTAGTTTCAATAGAGGCAGTATCGAAATAAGAAGTTTCGATAGAGAGATTCTTCAATCGAAACTAGTAGTTTCGATAGGAGATTCTTCAACCGAAACTAGTAGTTTCGATACCCTCTAGTTTCGATAGCCTAGTTTCGACAGCCTAGTTTCGATGTCTTCTACTTCTGATTTAGGGCAACACCAGTAGTTTCGATAGAAAATGTTCAGCCGCCACATAGTTTCGATTGACCATCTTCAACTTTCAGCTACTTCGATACCCCCAATCCAGGTCTGAAAAATGCTTCAAAAGCCTTACATCTTCAGATTTTGAAAGTGGAAATGTAGAACAGCAGTCACAAACCTGCTACACATCGATTTCTTCATGTTTAACGTCTCAATGACGGGTTTTTCTCTGTTTTTTTCGAGCAGATTCGAGAGCAATAAGAGCCACCATGGCTCTGATACCACTTGTAGGTGCTAAGCAGACCTGAGAGAACAGATCTGCGGAGAAATTCTTCAAACAGTCCGGATCGAGAGGCGGAATCTCTGGATCCGGTATCACTCTCGAATCAGAAATGGTAGAGACGGGTGTAGGAATCACATACACGAACAGAAACATATGAAAATGAAAAGAACAGATAATTGAAAGCATAAAACGTATGATTCTTTGATTGAAATGAAAATAAACGCTCGATCATACACTAACAATTAGTCTCACCCTAGGGTGAGCTCCCCCTGGGGTGGTGATTCCCTATACAGACACCCTCACTCCTAATGGGTATTCTACTATATATAGGAGGCCTCATGTGCCTTGTTTTCCAAGCCACCTGCCAAACAGGCCTGAAAAACAGGCATCGAAACTAGGTAGTTTCGATTGAACAAATGTTCAACCGAAACTACTAGTTTCGATTGAACAAAAGTTCAACCGAAACTACTAGTTTCGATACTGTAGTTTCTATTGACAGCATCAGTCTCATTTCTATACCCAACACCAACTAAGATCAGCTTTTGACCCAATTATATAGTGATTCAGAAGCAATAAGATGCGAACAAGCAAGATTGTAATCAAACAACACTTTATTGATTACAAGGGAAAAGTACAAGTGAGCTTTACAAGGTGAATGCTTTACAAGTTTTGGAGGTGTCTTGCAAATGAGCCAAGATCACCTATTTATACTAATCCATGTCCTAATCTTGATCATTCTATCTAGAAATCTCTAATTATAAAATATTACAAATATCTTAGATATTTACATGGAAGGATCTAGGCTAATCCTTGATTAAGATTTGATTTGGAAGGGCCTAGAAGCTGATTATTTTAAGCCTTGTTCAAGAATTTTCCTAAGTCTTGAAGAGCCTTGATGTTGCTGGAATCCTGAGCATGAAATCTGAAATTTTGAGCAGAATTAAGGTCGTTTTGAGCGGGTCGTGACATTCTCCCCCACCTAAATTCACAACGTCCTCGTCATGCATCCTTGGCACTGTTTGGTTCAGCCTCCTTGGTCACGACACGCTGAAATTTTTGAACATGCCTCGGTTCCCCTTTGTTAGATTTAAGTATGAGTCGCATGGCTGACACGGTCTTACCTTGATGCCTCGTGTCACGCTCCATTTTTATCATGTGACTTTGTCCACCATCCATTATGCATAAAGTGTCTATAAACGGAATGGGGAAGGCTTGTACCTGAGAGAAGAAGTCCATCCCGAGTACAAACTTGTAATCGTCCATTGGCACCAACGACAAGTCCAATGTACCTTTCCAGTCCCCGATCTCAGCCTTGACGCCTTGAACCATCCCATCGATCAACTTAGCGTCCCCGTGTTCGGCCTTGAACCATGCCAACTCATTTTTCGTCTTGAGCCCAAGTCTCGCAGCTTCCTTTTTTGAGAAAAAGTTATGGCTCGCCCCGGTATCGACTAAGGCTCTCGTTGGCACCCCGTTTACCTTTATGCATACATAATGAAGTCCTGTTGACTTCTCCCGTGGGTTTGTGGCTTTGCCCTTTGCCACTCCTGGCCCCGACGTGTTAGTTTTACTCGTACATCTGTTGCACTTGCCATCCAGCGATTCCTCAATCGCTTTGGTCTTGGCCCCTTTCCGAGGCCTCCTCGAGCATCCCTTACGCTTTACCTTTGGGTTCGTGGCTTGCCCATTCGCCACTCCTGGCCCCGACTTTCCCATGGTGTTGATGAGTTGCACAGCCCCTAGTCGTGCCTCATGCTCATCATCCCGACCATCTCCATCGACAACCATTGCGTGCAAGCTGGCCTTCTTCGGACAGAACCGGGCTATATGTCCTCGAACCCCACAGATGAAACACCCTTCATCTTGGTTCATGGCATTATGTGCATCCTTCTTTCGGAGATAATCCCATTTGGCTCCCCCACCATGTTCCATGTCACCTTTGATCTTGGGTTTACATGGGCGCTCTTCCATCAAGTCGAATAGGCTTTCAGCAGCGGCAATGGCTGAAGCTAAGTCTTTAACATTGCGTCGCTCCAATTCAGTCTTTGCCCATGGTTGTAACCCATCAAGGAAATAGAACAGGGAATCCTCATCCGAAAGGTCAGGGATCGCAAGAGTTAGTGTGTTGAACTCTTTTACGTACTCTTGGATCAACCCATGATGCTTGAGCTTTCTTAACCGACTCTTTGCTTCGTGCAAAGCGTTAACCGGATAAAATTGCCTCTTAAGATCTCGAACGAATTCATCCCAAGTCTTGATCGTACACGTACCTCGTTCGACGTCTCCATACCTACGTCGCCACCATAAAGCCGCGATATCCTTTAAGTACATCGTAGCGGTGTTGATCTTCGTCTCATCATCTACGATGCCGCCCCCCCCCCCCCCCCGAAGTATCGCTCCATCTCCCAAAGAAAGTAATCCACAGCCCGTGCCTCATGTTTGCCATCAAACGTACCTGGTTTGGGGACTTTGACTTTTGGAGCAAATGGGTTAACGTTCCCACTTACGTTAACCAAGGCCTTGCAGCACCCATTCACCTTGGCCTCTAACCCGATCAGGCTTCTATGACAGTCTTGAGACATCTCATCCATGTCTCGGCGCAACTTCTGTGACAACTCATTCATGTCTCGACGTAACTTGGCGATCTCCTCTTCAACCATCATAGTTATCTCGCTACGGATGACTTGGATGGCAGCCTTCAAATCTTCGCTCAGCCCCAAGAAATCGTTTCTCATCGAATCTAATTGCTTGAGCGTGTCATTGACTTGCAGGCCTAGCCCAGTCATAACCTTCTCTATGTCACCAAAGCGTTTTTTCCAAGGCCCCATCCTTGGAAGCGCTCTTGCCTTTCTTTCCAGCTCCGCTTCGAGTCCCATCTCGACCACGCCTTTCTTCCCCGAGTGCAACATTCTCCACGGTTGCCTCAATCTTGCTCGGATCAGTCGCCATCCCAACGAATCGACGTGCTCTGATACCACTTGTCACAGAGTTACTTCTTTGACTCGCATGCGGCTCTTAGTAACCAACTAAGATCAGGCTTTGACCCAAGCAAGATGCGAACAAGCAAGATCGTAATCAAACAACACTTTATTGATTACAAGGGAAAAGTACAAGTGAGCTTTACAAGGTGAATGTTTTACAAGTTTTGGAGGTGTCTTGCAAATGAGCCAAGATCACCTATTTATACTAATTCGTGTCCTAATCTAGATCATTCTATCTAGAAATCTCTAATTATAAAATATTACAAATATCTTGGATATTTACATGGAAGGATCTAGGCTAATCCTTGATTAAGATCTGTTTTGGAAGGGCCTAGAAGCTGATTATTTTAAGTCTTGTTTCAGAATTTTCCTAAGTCTTGAAGAGCCTTGATGTTGCTGGAACTCTCCGGAATCCTGAGAATGAAATCTGAATTTTTGAGCAGAATTAAGGTCGTTTTGAGCGGGTCGTGACAAGGAGGTGGCTTTTTAAATTAGGGGAGAGGGTGAGAAAGAGCAAAGATACAAGAAATTAGGGTTTTTTTGTTAGAAATATTTTTTATTATCAATGGTATTTTCTTCTTTTCACCTTAACTTAACAGAATAATTGGATGTAGGTTAGTGGATTGGTTAAAAATGAGACAGATGGTGAAACTATTAGATGTAAATCGGAAATTTTAAACTGATGGACTAAAAGCGAGAATTGGACAAAACCTCATAAACTAAAACCGGAGTTTACTCTAAAAAAAGTGACGTTTAGCTAAAGTTCATTGGAATTGAGTGTTAAGTTCATGAAAGAAAATTTTTAAAAATTAATAATAATCATTTTAGGTTATGTGTAGCCGTGTAAGGTTGACGGGTTGAGCCGAACACAAACCTAAACATAACACGAATTTGAAAATCGTGTCATAGATATATGAACGTAAACACGACACAAGTTTTTACGGGTTAAGACAAGCATGACTCATTTAACCCAAAATCTTATTTTGTTTTATATTTTTGTTTATTAATACTATAAAATTATAGATTTACGAGTGTACAAATGCATATAAAATAACACGTCTAAACTATAAAACCTTATACTCAATTCTTTTTCACTTTTTAATCTTTATTCATAAAGTGGTCAATCAATTTAAGTACGATATAAAACACACTGAAAAAATAGATATACAATTAAACAGATTAACCCATAAACCTACCGGGTTGACCCAAACATGACCTTCACAACTAAACGTGACCGCATCTTTTAGACCGACCCGGACCCATTTAAATTAAACTCAAATCAATGAAAAAAACCCTTATTTTTCAAGCCCAATAGGCCACGACATTATTTGTTTGATTGGGACTTTTCGGTTACAAGGAAAATCTTGGCGTACTCCCATCAGTGGACCAAACCCCACTTCTCTACGTGCCCATCTCCTCAGGCCCCACGCCTTATAAATTTCCACCTCACCACCTGCACACTCGAATAAACCCTCTCACGCCGTTGGATATGCCCCCGTGCTTCTCTCAACAACTTCAAACCCTCTCTCCATTCAAAAATTAAATATCCTTTTTCAATACAATAATCACACCTAATTATTCAAGATAACGTTGATTAGTTTCTAAACTTTCAGTAATCTAAGAATATTCTCGACTATATTCTTCGCAATTGTTTATATACTTGGCGTAAATCTTCAATTCGTTCATCGATTGTTAACTAAAATGGCTGTGAGATCAAAGTGTGTTACAGATCCTCTAGATGAACGAGTTAAGGATCGAATCGTCGGCCGTGACCGGCCGGGAGTTCCGTACGGTAGCAGCGGCAGCGAACACAGCGTCGCCGGCAGCCAGATCGGCGATGACGATGATGATGATTCGTCTCATTCTCTCTCGTATCTTATTAATTGTTTTGATGAAGAAAACGAGAAGGACGATGCGATTAACGACGATGAATTAGACGGAAGTCGTATACAGGATAACGATTCCGATTCTGATTGTGATCGTGTGGAAGCAAAAATTGAAGAAATTATTTCGACATTGCGTGATCTGAATGCTGATCGATTCAGGAACGTTCTTCTGGCGACTGTTCTGAAAGCTATGGAGGTTTTTCGCTGTTTAAGACCTGATATGCAGATGCTTAACCGTAACGTGATGTTGTTTCTTCAGAAACTCGGTTATAACGCCGCGGTTTGCAAAACAAAGTGGGAGAGCTGCGACGGACTAACGGCCGGTAACTACGAGTTCATCGACGTCGTCCAGTCTAGTAACGGCGTTCGTTACTTCATCGATCTCAACTTCGCCGGAGAGTTCCAGATCGCGAGACAAACAAATCAGTTCCGACGTTTCTCACAGAATTTGCCGGTTGTTTTCGTCGGAAAAAGTGCAGATTTGAAAGTGATTGTGAAATTGATGAGCGACGAAATAAGGCGGTCACTGAAGAGCAGAGGATTACTCCTCCCTCCATGGAGAAAAAACCGGTTCATGCAGAACAAGTGGTTCGGGCCGTACCGTCGAACGGCAAGCTACACTCCAGGGAACATCTCGTCGTCTTTATCGGTTCCGTTAAACCAGATGGCAACGGCCGTTAAATGCAGTATGATCGGATTTCGTGTCGTCGACGGTGCTCCGTTATTCAACGCGGCAACCCGTACAAGATAAATTAAAATATTAAATAATCTAGAAATGCTACAACTTGGCTTTTTTTAAGGGGACTACTAACCACACACGGAGAATGCTAATCGGACTTGGCCATATACGCATCGTATAGGGCAATACGATGCGTATAGCCCTTCACAATTTCTCATGCCCGACATTCTCTTACAACCTGGTCATTCAAACATCGTATACGCATCGTATAGGGCAATACGCTGCAGTTTAGGGTACAATGTACCTTCTGCCACTAGTCACATCACCTCGTACCCTATACGCATCGTATTGGGCTATACGATGCGTATAGGGCCCAAATTTTGTGTATTTAACCATGCAGAATTCTCATTCGAACCGAACGTATGCTTTCAAAATTCAAAAATTGTAAACATGTCTTGGTGGTGGGATGGTAACTACGGTTTTCAGGTATATTCTAACGAGTCGGTGGAAAACAATCCGCAAAGTTTTGGCGTTCAAGAGGTGAACCAGGAGGAGGTCTCGCCCAGCGTTTATTCTCATCAACGGGTAAGGCTTCCAGATTTGAACGAGCCACTAAGCAATCCCGAGTTCGTATACGGTGAACCGTCTTACCTTACACAACCCACGAACGAATACGTATACGATGAAGTCTCTTACCCGACACAACAAACCGATGACTCCGAAGACGAAGAACAAAATAATCAAAATATGTCTTATAAAACTAACCAGAATTTTCAGTCTCGTGAACAGTTGGTTGATTGGGCTATCCGGAGAGGACGTGACAATGGTTACGTCATTGTCACCCGACGATCGAGGAGAAAAGACGACGATCCGACGGAACCGTTTATCAAGGTGTGGCTTGTGTGTGACCGTCACGGCGAACGTGCGTCTACTGCCACGGTTAGACGTGCCGGTAGCAAGAAAATTGGTTGTCCCTTTAAATTGGAAGGAGAGTACCAAGAAAATACTGGTGATTGAAAATTAACGGTGAAGGATGACAGTCATAACCATGATCCTAGTCAACATCTTGAGGCGCACTCGTTTGCAAGGAGACTGTCTCAGTCGGAACAACTTTTGGTGAGGAAGTTGTATTCGCAAAACATGTTGCCACGAAACATTCTAGCAACTATAAGTGAACAAAACCCAGAGAGTAGTTGCATTAAAAAAAACATTTATAATGCAATACAAAAGATAAAAAACGAAACGAGAGTCGGTGAAACTCCAATACAGATTCTGGAAAACCTGCTTTCTTCAAAAAAATACGTCTACTATACTCGAGAAGATCCTCCCACAAATAGTGTGGAGGAGATATTCTTTGTTCATCCGAAATCGTACGAGATGTGGCGTGCATTCCCGCACGTGTTGATGATCGACGCGACATACAAAACAAACATGTACAAACTTCCATTTGTCCAAGTGGTCGGTGTGACCTCCACACACCAGTCGTTTTGCGTCGCTCATGCATTTATATCAAAAGAACGGGAGGAAAACTTCGTCTGGGTGTTACTTCAAATAAAAGCAATGTTGCAAAAGTGTATGGAGCTGCGTGTGATAGTAACAGACAGGGACAAAGCTCTTATGAACGCGTGTGATAAAATATTTCCGAGCTGTTCCAAGAACCTATGTCGGTGGCACATACACGAGAATATCGCAAAACATTGCAGGGCATCATTTACAGACGAAGACTGGAAAATTTTCAAATATTCATGGTCGGTATTATGTGAGTCTCCCACGCCAGATATATACCAGTACAACTTCAACCGACTTTACGAACGTCTGTACGCAGCCAAACGAGGAAGTAAGTTTTAAATATTAAATATTTAATATTTTCAGTATTTAAATATTTATTAAATATTAAATATTTTTCCAGGAGTTATTGATTATGTGACTAAAAATTGGCTGGACCCGTATAAAGAAAAGTTTGTATCCGCATGGTCCAACAAAAACCTCAATTTTGGTCAACATACAACGAACCGAGTCGAGAGCTAGCATTCGCTCTTAAAGAGCTATCTTAGAAACGCTAATAGCTCGCTAGATAGACTTGTTGGGTTTGTTGATGAAATTGTATCAGATCAGTATTATCACTTACAGTTTGGGTTTGGAACAAGCATCATAAGGAAAATGGACAGCCACATAGCTATTCAATTGTTTGATATCCTGCACGGTAAAGTTTCACATAAAGCTCTAGATTTGATAGAAAACGAGTGGTACAAGTTATCAAATATACGGAAACAAAATGCAACGTGTGGGTGCCAACTTTTCAGTAGTTGTGGGTTGCCGTGTGCTTGTCGTCTAGCAAATATCGAAGCTACAGGTAAACTGTTCTGACTATTTAATTATTATTATTATAAATTAATTCAATTAAAAAAAATATAATAAAAACAATATATTAATATTATAATTATTTATTATTTAAAATAAATACAATATATTATTATTATTATTATTTAAAAAAAAATATTATTATTATTTATTATTTAAAATTTAAACAATATATTATTATTATTATACAGGTGGCATAATTCCTCTAGATGCAGTGGACGTCTTCTGGAGGAAACTTGATTTAAAACCGTCGTTTGTCGATAATGAAAATGTAGACGTGGATAAGGTACTGGGTCAAGTGAGAAACAAAATTATGTCACAACCCGATCAGGTCAAAAGAAGTATGCTGTCGAGAATTGCAGGGGTTGTCTTTCCGAGCAAAAGTAACAAGAAAGCGCCTATGGTACAAGAAGATACTCGCGGTCGTCCAACTTTGAAAAAGCAACAACAAAGGAAACAGGATGTCGCGAGAAACAACTCATTCACAGGATCCCAACAAAGCAAATGTGACCCTGCGAGACACAGCTCGTATATTGCGTCACAAGACTCTATACAAGCGAGTTCGGTCTTTCAACACAGTCGTTCAACTAAGGGTAAAGGAAAGCAACCGCAAGATGATAACGCCCATCTTGGGTTTCCATTGATTACGGGGAATGATGCGGTTAACAATATAAAATGTTTTAAGGATTCGATACCCTCTTTATTTTATCCGTACATTTCACATATATAGGATGTAAAACCCGACGGTAACTGTGGTTTTCGATCGGTAGCTTTGGGCTTAGGGTTAAATGAAAATCGGTGGCTCATTGTCCGACAACAACTTCTACATGAGATGGACAATAAAGAGGAATGGTGGAGAACTGTTTTTGACAGAGTCGCCTTTCAAGAGTATGATAAGCTACGTCACACAATAGATTGACAGGATGTGAAAGCCGCACCAGTTAGTCGTTGGATGTCGATGCCATACACAGGACTCCTAATTGCTCAAAGATTTGGGGTGATTGTTCATCTTTTAAGCATCAACGGTAATCAAACATTTTTTCCATTGTGGTTTGGTCCTAACGTTCACGCTCAACATTAAGTCTTATCGTTAGTTCACGTCAAAAATGCTCATTTCATCCACGTCAAGTTAGACGGAGAATTTCCGATTCCTACGCCGAATGCACTTTGGAATTTGCACCGAAATGATGATGCAGCAAAATGGGAAAATATATACAATGATCGTATAGAACGATTTAAGAAAATAATGGCCACTAATAGATCTAGTTTTCCACAATATTTCACGAATCTCGGATGATATTTGTTTAAAATTGTATTGTAATTCTTTTTAAATTAATTTTATTGTCATTTTAAATATTTTTATTTAATTATAACTATTTATAATTTTAATTAAATATAATAATAATTAATTTTACTTCAAATGTTTCAAAATTCAAATTTTTTCAAAATTCAAATTTCTATACGCCACGTATAGATCAATACGTGGCGTATCTTCCCTAACCTTTGGTATTCTATACGCCACGTATTGCCCTATACGTGGCGTATATACATTTGATTTATCTGGTTTTGGCCCCGTATTGTACCAAACGAACCAAAAAAACAAACACAAAGCCATACGCGACCCGCTTATAAAACGCTCGTTGATTTGGATTGTGCCATCAAAAAAACTTTGAAAAGGTACGTGTCTTAACCCATGATCATTAATGTTAGGTTTTTATTGAATATTAGCGGGTAAAACTGGGTAGATTAGCGATTTTTAGGTTTGAAATTAAGAACTATACGCCACGTACAGGACCATACGTGGCGTATAGTTCTTCTGGATTGATCTAAGGAAGAAGATGAAGCCATACGCCACGTATAAGCCTATACGCTGCGTATGGCTCAGTTTACCCGGTCACATGCCTGCGTATGGCCTAGTTTGGTCGCGTATGGCTTGGTTTACCCGGCAACTCGCCCGCGTATGGCCTATTTGGCCTACGTATGGCTTTGTTTACCCGGCAACCGCCTATACGCCACGTATAAGCCTATACGTGGCGTATAGGTTTTTAATTTAAAAAAAAATTTAATTATATAAATTAATTCAATTAAAGAAAATATAATAAAAACAATATATTAATATTATTATTATTATTATTATTTATTATTTAAAATAAATACAATATATTATTATTATTATTTAAAAAAAATATTATTATTATTTATTATTTAAATTAAAATATTAAAAACAATTAATTATTATCAGATATGGCGGATTATGATGATGATATTCAGATGGATCAGTTAGATGATTTTGCGCACTATCCTTTTCTAGATTTTCCGCCCGATACAGAGGCTTATTCCCGGTGCCAGAAGCTCCGGGAGGTGCAGAATGGTCCGGGTACGGCGGTGGATTGGGCCCTCCTCGAGGAGGTGCATGAGGCCGAGCGAGCTAGGGCCATCATCGGTGAGGACACGCCATGGTCGCGTCTTTTTGACCTTTCTTTTGAGGAGACATACCGAGAGCTTGTCGTCGAGTTTCTTTCGACGTTCATCTATTCAGAGACTGGGCTGCAGCCACTACCCGGGGAGGCGCCGGATATTGAGGATCCGGATCGTATTTCTTTTTCTATTTTTGGGGTCGTTTACCGTCAGACCCTCCGTCAGTGGGCCGTCACGACGGGCTTGTACTACGAGTCTGAGACGGTCTCGCCGCTATTCACCAAGGCGGTGACGGAGGTTGACAAGGAGGAACTCCTTGTTTTTTGGGGCTTGATTTCAGATAGTCCTTGGTTGGGTACCAAGGGGAGGGTCTCAGGTATTAGAGACCCTTTGTATAGATATCTGCACCGGCTTATTTCGACGTCGATCGCACCGCGTCTGAAAAGCCGTGAGTGGTGCACTGATAGAGATCTTTTCTTCCTTTTCTGCCTGCTTACTGGGAGGCGGTGCGACCTGTCCACGAGCATGGCGCTTTATTTTGCTTCAGCATATATGCGACAGAGGCGCGCACTTTTATATGGCGGTGCATTCATCACGCATATCATGCGGTCGGTCACACCATTTGGCCACCATGAGCCTCAGATGTTATCGGCCATTCCCCCTGTCCGATTAGATCGTCGCACGACGAGCGTCATGCGCATCACGCACCGATTCCCGCAGGGCCTTCGGTTCGTAGGGGCCGTCCAGGACCAGGTTTGGGTCCCGGTGCCGTTGCCGCAGATGCCTGGACAGGGGGACCCGCCTATGCCTCAGCCGCTGCAGGGTATGGCGATTGAGGACGAGCCGCCACACGTCGAGCAGGTCCACGAGCATCCGCCACAGCATCCCCGACACGTACGTCGGTCTGTTAGGCTGGATAGGGCTACCCAGGCATTGCTTGATGGCCTTGTTGCCGACTCACGGCGACAGGGTCGTCAACTCGATCGCATGGAGGACCTGATGACGTGGGCGGTTGGACAGCTCGTGAATCAGTCACGAGCCGCCGGCATCAAGCCACCCCCACTAACACCGCCACGTCATTATCCGGACGACCCCGTTCAGGGTGAGGGCGGGGCAGGTCAGGGTGACGCCGGAGCCGATTAGGTTTAGTTCTTTTATTTGTATTTTGTTTATTTCGTTGTTATGTATGTAAAACATTTTGATGTATATATTTAATTTTATGATGTAATGTATATAATGTTTAGTTTACTTGTTTGGTTGTAATGTTTAATATTTTGTTTGGTTTGTAATGTTTAATATTTTGTTTGATTATACTGTAAAAATATCATAAATGTTTAAAAAAAATATAAAATATATAAAATTTATAAATAGATAACAAACTTATATTAACAAAATTATATAAATTAAAATACAAAATAATATATTATTATAAAAAAAATATAATTAAATAAATAATCCTATACGTGGCGTATAGGTCTATACGCCACGTATAGGATTATTTAACACCAAATCTTCCAACTTTTGAAGAAAAATATTGAGCCCTGCCTCATACGAGGCGTATAGGGCAATACGAATCGTATGGGACACAGAGAATGACACGTGTCATTCTGGTGTCAGAGACTAAACCCTATACGCCCTCGTATTGACCTATACGAGGGCGTATCGTGCGACGGCGGGTCCAATTAGCAATATTCCGTGTGTGGTTAGAATCGGCCTTTTTTAATCGAGATAACAAGGGTACATGCATTATAATAGTATGAAAAAAATCTGGTTTACATAATAATTAATATCGATGTTTTGCTCCAAACCTAAACCAATCAATGTTAAAAGGGTAAAGTATTTTTATAATTTTTTTATTGCGTTGTTAATGGTTTTAAGTATTCCATCAATTTATTATAATGCTACTAGCTTAGAGACTCGTGTATCACACAAGGTTAAATAATAAATAATAAAAACGATAAAAATATAAAATGTATATATACTTCTTTAAAATGATATATATAACATGTATTACAAATTACATTACATTTATAAGTACAATAACAAAAAATAAGTTAAAAATACAATTCAAATTATCACTTTTGAAAATGAGTTTATTACTACCACATCAACACGATACAAATTATTACTTCTAAAAATCTCAATCACTTACAAAACGGTGTTGTTCCACAACATAGACGATAAGGCAGGCTTGCGTTTATGTTTTTTTCGTCAAAATTTAGAACCTTAGCCGAACAGTCCCAAAAAATAACAAAAAGGTTCCTGAAAAAAAGGGAAAATTTTGTACAAAAAAAACGGTTAGGTATGGACTCGAACCCATTGCTGCGGGGAGGAATGCTAACTGCTAAACATTATTTATCTAACAATATATTCCATTATATTTCATTAGGTCATGAATTTTGTAATAAAAAAGCTTTCCTTAATCTTGTAATAATAAAATTAAACCAATGTCACGATCACATAGTACACCAAATAAATTAAAATGCACATCAACACTATTAATGTAAAGATCCTTTAACTCACTTTTGTCTTTAAACACGCACTTGAAGCCCTTCTTGTATAAAAATCTCTCGTTCCCTGTTAACTACACAAAGAGTCAGTCATAAACATGCTCCATTAGTGCGGGTAAAATGGAAAAACGCTTACAAATAGAGATACAGTTTGACTTTCGAGGTCAAATAAAATCACCTAAATACATAAATCAACAGAAAGTTAGTAATTAAAGAAGAGCATTACCGAATTGATAGCAGATGAAAAAAACTTAAACTTAAAACAACTTAAGTGTTCGTCAATGAATTGAGATAGATTTAACGCTAGCAAACCCAGGAGACCATATTTTGTATATCTTTCAGAAATTTATAGGATGAAGATAGGATCCAAATACTCTAGTTTTCTTAGCTCTATCTTAAAATGACACTTGAAATAGGTATTCACAGAGCAACAACTAATGACATAATCGTTGAAGTAACCTAACTGGTTTAATAAAGAGATATTATTTCTACAATTGGCACAAAAGCCTTTTTCTTTATTGATGTGGTTGTTACTCGTCAGTTGATTAGAAAGTCGTATATTACACAAGTTGAATAATGAAGTTGATAAAATCACTACAAATAAGTTATGTATATATTATAACCAATTGAGATCTAAAGAAAGTTAAATTTCTAAAAAGATAAAAAAAAATATTTGTAAAAAAAGGAAAAAAATAGAAAGAATTTTTTTTTGAAAAAACAGGGGGTGGTTGTGGTTGCGGTATGCAAGTGGTATGTGTGACAACTGGTAATTTACCGCGTAGTTATTTAAACATAATTACCTCATACTGTGCATATTAGACTAATTTTACTTGATTAGGTCTAACCCGGTCCAGTAGAGTCCAACCCACACACAATTACATGGGAAATATTAGAAATTTCCAAGACATATATCGCGTTGGTGATAGACCAAAAATATTTAAAAACATTCTCTTTATATATATGTATACGTGTGTGTGTATATATATATGTGTATAAAATAAAGAGTACCCGTTTGATTGAAACTATAAAGTTTAATATATGTTGAACACGTATTATACCCGAACTACCAAACTGTTATTTTTCCTACCGACTCAAACCCGACACGTAATAACAACTAAAAATATCGATACACGGGTATTACTCCGGACTAGTAACAAGCGGGTATCACACCACCACACTACACCTCGTAACCCCCCCCCCCCCTCTCTCGGCCGAATTCAAGCCACCCTAGGACACTTTCTTGACTTGCTTTGGGAAAGGGTTTGTCTCCAAGTCTCCTAACAAAAGACAACAATGTTTCCTAAAAACACTAAGTCCAAAGGTCTTTACCCATGATTAGCACTATAAGAGGCCATGCATACCATGCCTTTCAAACCACAAACTAGCTACCCACCTGTCCCTCTCTCTCGGCTCCTACCCGACACCTCACCATCCTCACCACCAAACCACCCTCCCTCGTCTCCCTTGCCCTCACCCGAAAACCACACCACCCTCACAATCCCTTCTCCTACTCGGTTCATCATCACCACTATACCACTACCATCACCACCCACCCTCACCATCGATCCCTCCCTCACAGCAGCAACCTCATCCCCACACCCTCACAAAGCAACTACAGCATCACCCTCCACCACCCTTCATCAAGAACAACCACCCCACACCCCTCCCGGCTCCACCGGAAACAACAACACCACCACCGTGACCACCATCTCAGGCCCGACACCTTCACCACCTCTCCCTCTCGTAACAGCAATACCAACGGTCCCGTCCCGGCCCGGCCCTCGACAGCCCCCGAAAACCACCTCCGTGCACCGCCTCCGCCACCCCTGCGGGTTCTTTTCGGGACGAAAACCGGCTCTTTCGGGTCACCGTTTCTCGCCGACGGTCACCGGGTTACGGTTACGGGAAGCTTACAAGTCGTTTCGGGGATTTACGGAGTAGTACGGGACGTTACGGGAAGAAATCGGACCTCGCGTATTCACCGTCACCTTCTCCCGACTATTTACGTGAGATTTCGACTCGTTTATTTTAACGTTATTATAGTTGGTGATATATTAGGTTATATCCGGGATTATAATTTAAATAAAGAGTTTTAAACGTATCGGATACGGATCGTGTTTTAAAAATATAAAAGACGGGTTTTTTAAATAATAAATAACGAATAAAAGGGTATAAGTTAAAAACCCTATTTTTATCAATGATTAATTTATTTTATAAAATCACTTTTTTTATTTTAAACAATGGTAGATATAACTATAGATTTATATAAAATTATATTTATAAAAATACTAGCATAAGACAATTATTAATAATCATAGTTACATATATATTTTTTTAATACATAAATATATATATATATATATATATATATATATATATATATATATATTTGGATAAATTAATTGGGTTGAAATGAAATAATATAAATATTAACATATTTTCATAAATGTATATATATAACATATAACTATATGAAATAATTAGTGTATATACATGGACGCAAAAAGGTTAAATAATAAAATAATATGATTATTATTTTATGATAACATATTAATTGAGGATTTAATTTAATAAATAAATATATTACATATATTTATCATAAGTATCAATTTAAATAAAGTTTTGGATAAACAAAAACTCAGTCACAATATTTATTAAAGAATTTAATAAATTTAATAAACTTGAACAACAAGTCGTATCACCAACGGCGATCGGGTCGGACCCTTGTAAATTATTACAAGACAAGGGTCGAGACCTCAGGGTATTGGTTAGGTGACAAAACCACACTTAAACCATCACATAGGACCTAAGGTGTCTTAAATAATTTAGGGCACGGATAGGTCAGGCATTTGTTAGACTTACTGCACATCTCATCACTCATCACCTCGATAGATAAAGTGAGTCTCACAGCCCCACTTTTACTATGATTTAAATGATTTTAAACATACGGTGTAGAATACATAGCTCATATTTTGGATACGAGTACATACACTGATTGTTGCATGAGTTCTCACATTTCACACTGTCATACTAAGTCCCCAGGAATACTATAACCGTTAGTTGATTTAGACGTGGAACGCATGAATAGATCTATTTGGGTTGACAGCCCCACCCATGGTTAGTCGCGCTAACCTAGACTGGAGTCTAAGCGGGTGCATACTGTCCATTCTCACACTCACAATGTTGCATGACAGAACATTGGGCGGGGCACATATGTACTTAGTCAAATGATGGGTACATCACACACAAACGTCAAGTGTCGATTATGGTAGCTCATGGTAACAATGCACAAACATAAGTATTGTTTGATCAACAATGCTAATCACACTTGGAAATCTCGTAGTCCAAAGGAAACATACTTTACTACTTATTTAAATTAGTGAACTCACCAACTTTATGTTTACATTTTAGCATGTATTTCTCAGGTGACTTACGATCTGTCAAGAAGTTTGCATTTAGGGAATAAGGCACGTGGAGTTGTCATACATGTCACAGCTTTTGAAGTTTTCCTTTTATTGTCTAAACCGTTAGGCTATAATTGTAAAACTTATTATATTTTGAAGTTACCATTAGGGTGACTATTTGATCAATGTTGTCATCATGAAACAATTAATCATGGTTATGAAATATGCACTTTCATTTAGAGGTCGTTTGTTGTGACTAAAGGCTATGATTAATCACTGACCCCGTCGCACCCCGTGTTTTCGCCCTAAGCGGGGTGTGACAGTATGGCTGAGGTGGCAATGGATACCGCTAGGGAACACCACCCCACCCATGCAGTATAAGGATGAGCGGTATGGTTGTGCCGTTGATGTCGCGCAAAGGGTGGGTGATGTACAACTACACCAGCTCAATGTACAACCCAACAAATTTAAGGAGGATGACCATTTCCATGGTTAGAGATGGAATGAGAAAAGTGATTTGATGCTGATGTGAAAGGAGATAGAATGTTAGGGACGACTCTCACCCCTTTACTAAACCGATAAGTAACAAGAGTTTAAATAAAGCAATTTTCGTACGATATACGAATTAATCTTTTTCATGTATATATTTCACATCTTGTGTGTTAAAATAAATTGTATACCTAATGATACACACACATATATACACGGTGTGGTTTAAATGAAAACTATCAACTTATGTGGAAAAAAAACCCAAGGAAACCACTAACATAATTTATAAATTGTTTTTTCTTTTAATTATCAAAAGGATATTTAGGTATCTATTACATATATATTGAACATAAATACGTGGATGAGGGGTGTTACATATACGTAACACATAGTGTTACCTATATGTAACACTATGTTAACAGATAACAGAATGAGAAATTGTTACACATACGTAACACTATGTTATACTTTGTATTTGATCATTACCATATATATTATTTATATACATATATAAATCATAATTTATAAATTATGTGATTGGTTTCCTTTGTTTTCACATAAGTTGATGGTTTCATTTGATCCCTCCCACATGTGTGTGGTGTGTGTATGGTTCATGATAAAATCACATATTATGCGAAAACCAATTAAAACCAAGAAACCAATAATATAATTTATAAATTATTTGATCCATACCCTATATATACATACATAGAGGTATGGATTAAATGAAAATCGTAACATGGTGTTACATATACGTAACACATAGTGTTACATATATTTAACAATTTCTCACTCGACATAGTGTTACGTATACGTGACACATGGTGTTACGTATATGTAACATTCATCATTCTCGTATTTAGTATTTATGTTGAACATATATATATATATATATATATATAAATACTAAAATAAATTTTTAAAAATTAAAAAAAAATATTTATAAATTAAATGATTAGGTTTCTTGATTTTCATTGATTTTGATATAATTTTTATTTGTTTTCACATAATTATGTGATTTTCTCATTGACATATTTTTAAAAAGTAACTTTAAATGAAAAAAAGTACAAACTCTTTAAGAGCACCCACAATGGTGGATGCCATCCACCAAACCAAACGTGTCACGTCAGATTTTCACTCATCTTTCAAAAACCCACTTTTCTACTCCAACCATACATTCACTTTCCAACACTTCTATATTTCCAAATCATCACCTACTTTTACATTTATATTCTATATACCAAAAAACTTATTTATTATAATCTTAAATTATTATATTTCGTATTATTTAAAATAATATAATATTCCAAAAAATTAAAAATAAACAAAAATTAAAAATTAGATAAACTAAAAATAAAATATTACATAAACTAAGAATTATAAATTACATAAACTAAAAATAGAAATAACACAAATAAAAACATAAAAAGACCACACAAACCAATTATTAAAAAGCCGAATGTGTCACACCCCGCCAAGGCGGAAATACGGGAGTGCGACGAAATTGAATAAAAGAACACAAGACAATAAAGAAGATTACTATTAAATTCCATAGAGTTAAAATCTTATTACATAAATCTCAACTTAAACCAACCAAATAACATGTTCAAAAGACAAAACAACTTATAACAGAATTTTTTCATTTAATATCTAGGCAAATCCTATGTGATCCCTTGGTTGACCTATCATGAGCTTAATCACCTGAAACATGTACGAAAAACAAGTGTCAACTAAAAATAGTTGGTAAGAAATCACAGGTTTAATAAAATCATAAGTTGGCAAAAGTAACAATTCACAATTCAAGATCATCATATATCACATAAATAAAACAAACACATGATTAGCAAATCCAACCTAAAATAATGAATAACGAATAAGTGGTACAACTCGCAAGTTGCACGAATAACGAATAACATGTCCAACCAAAATTTGTTCATAAAGTATGATGTGGTTTCCATCCCATGGCTCATATCTGTACTACCGTTGGCTTAAAAGCTTCAAGTTAAGGATTTTCAGGTTTAACGTTTATCATGTTGTGTTCATTTATTCATATACATATAAGATTCACTTGTTTTTTAATTGTTTGAAAAAGAACGTGTTTTAATGTGTGCCAACGCGTACATGTTTTCCCCCAAAACGATTTGAATAAAGTGGGGCTATGAAGTCTCACCTTGATAACTATGAGCGATAAGAGACTTCAGCAAATAGACGAGGTGAATCACGGACCAGACCCTAAAAAAATGAATAAACTAGTTTTAGGGTAGGTTCGATGGTTACGAGTGTTAGATAGGCGGTTCGGGTTATAAGGTAAGAATTAGTTGCAAAAGTAGAATTTTAGTTGTTTTACTGATTTGGACAGCAAAGTAGCTGAATAGAAACGGGCTTGTTAAAAATATCAAACGATGTCAAAAAATTATGAAATTTTACAGGTGATTAGTTTAGTCGTTCCGAACAAGTTTAGTTTAGAAAGTTTTTCCATTTGAGACTCGGATCATAGCCAAAACAGTCCAACAAGACAGAAAGTACTGAAAAAGGTTTTTGTCTCGTTTTGGCTACTACAGAGTCATATGTTTGAATTAGAAAACGAACCAATTATGGTTAGAAATAAAATTAGACTAAATACGTCGTGGAATTTGAGTTTGCTCAGTTTCGTTTAACTATGGTCAAGTTATGCTTAGTTAAAGTCAGCACAATTTCTGTCCACATTCAATGGTTGCACTTAAGTGGACCGTTTAGGGTTTTAAGGTTACCGAACGCGTAAATAAAAAATTAGACGAATGTTATTATATCATTATATTACATAATATAATCAGATTAAGTTAGCCAAAATGTCCCGTGTCACCGGTCAAGCCATGATATTCACATAAGCGTTTTGGAGAATCACAGAATGTGATAGGCATATCCGACACGAGCAAGCGGATTCTATATTAAATTAGCGTGTGAGTTCATATAAGTGATAATACATAATTATTAACATGTTTTAAGTTATCAAGAACATACTAAAGCATCGGCAGAGCCACTTTTGCAATAGTTGTCTTGAGGATTCACAAAATGTGACGGCATAGCCGTCATTACAAACGGGATCATTTGTTTGATTGTTGGTGATGTTAGCTTGATTTCTTGGTTTAGTTAAGATTATTAGAGGGTTTTTAGGGCTGATTTTTCACATGATCAAGTGATCATGGATAGAAAATAGAAAAAGATTAAGGAGATGAAGAAAGAATGAATTAAAAGACGGTATCGGACTTCGGAGGGTTACTTACTTGTTTGATCTTCAACTCTAGGAATCCTCTAGGGATTTACAAAATCTTCAAAAGGGGAGGCAGGGATTTCACAAATTATAAAGGTTCGGGAGTGTTTGATGGAGAATTAGCAAAGAAAACAAGTTTCTAAGCCTCCTATTTATACTAATGGGTGAAGGGGTGTAAAAATGGAATGTCTTGGAAAGGAATTTAGGGTGTGTAAAGGGGGGTGGCCAAAATTTCTTGGCCTTGTGGGCTGAAAAATTCTTCCATTGGTCATGGGTGGCCTTTGACCCATGGTTGATCCAACGGTTCGGTTTCGCGGTTTTTGATCGTTTTTTTGAATTTCAGGATTTATTTAAGGAAAGTTTTGCAAACAAACTTTGTTTTAATTAATGAAATGAACATGTTAAACATTTAAAACATAAATTAATGTCATGTTAGACGAATTTTTCGGGTGTGGACGGTACGCAGCTAACAGCGGTTTAAAAGGCGAACGATCGCACAAAAGTACTAACTAACATACTAGGGCATCAATTTGAATTATGTGACAACTTAAATGAGTTAAATAACTATGTTAGGCACATATGGTTGATAAATTGCCTTTGAATTAGTACTGGGTGAGTTTTTGTGTCGGTAAACGAGTTATTAAACGGTTTAACGGTCCAAGTTGCAATTTAAGGCAATTCCAAGCGTTGCAGTCAACATGTGACCATGTAATAAGTATAATGTGCATGAAATAGGTATGTTTCAAGTATGATGTGAACACGAGTTATGATGAGGGTTTCAATCTTCATTTATTCATGAATATGGTAAGCGTTACAATTACGCGAAAAGCATAAATGTTACAGAATGCCCTCTCGACATCCTTTCTTGTCGACTCGTGACGTTTTTAAAATTCCAAATTTTTTGGATTTTGTGGAAATGTGAAGCTTTTTACAAGTGTCGCCTATTCCGGATATATACCATATGCAAGATAGTATCCCATGTCGTATTGTGTTCCATTCACTGTAAAATAGCGTGGAGGTGCATTACCTTCTAAAACTTCATTGAATACCAGTGATTGATTTATGACGTTTATATCATTGTTCGACCCTGCCACTCCAAAATATGTATGCCAAATCCAGATGTCATGTGATGCAACCGCCTCAAGCATGATGGTGGGATGACCATGGTCACCTCGCGTATATTGTCATTTCCACGCAACCGGGTATTTTTCCATGCCCAGTGCATACAGTCAATGCTTCCTAGAATACCGGGTTACCCATGCCTGGTTGAATGCATAGCCAGTAACCGTTGGATGTCACTTTCAGTTGGCCTTCTTAGATATTGTTTAGAATACATTTCAATAACACCACGACAAAAAAATCGAAGACACTCGAGGGCAGTACTTTCACCAATGCGTATGTATTCATCGGTTTGATCAGCTGGCATGCCATATGCCAACTGACGTATTGCACATGTGCATTCTTGGAGGGCGGATAAACCAATTTTACCAACTGCATCCACTCTTTGTGTAAAATAGAGATAATTGTTTTTCAAATCGTCGACAATTCGATTGAATAGATCACGATGTATTCGGAACCGTTGTCTAAAAATATTTCATAGTAAACCGGTGTGTAAAAATATTTCTTAGTAAACCGGTGTCGTAGCAAAGTAGTTGTTCCAAAGACGATATTTGCATCTTCACGACCCCTACATATTACTTTGCGCTTCCCCTTCGAACGACGGTAACTGGAACCTTCTTCGGTATAGTGCTCATTTAGATGTAAAAAAATCTTTTCAAAATCATCGGAAACCAATTGTTCATATTGCTTAATGGCTACTTGCATAAAGTACATACCAGCATTAGCAGAAGGATTCATAAACGATGGTTAAAACTGAGGCGGAGATTGAGAAACATCATCATCACTAGAACTCATATTTAGTGTGAGATTTGAATGTGAAAATTTGAAGGTGAGTTGAATATGAAGCAGTTACTTGTATTTATACTGATAAAAAACTAGCTGTTTGAAAAACTAGCCGTTAGAAATAATATTTTAAAATTAAATGATTTAAAAATAATATATATAAAATTTAAAAATTCATAGTTGAATTAAAAATAATAAATATATAATTTAAATACAATTTTTTTTAAATTTAAATGTTTATAATTTAATTTAAATTAATTATTTAATATACGATTTAAATTAAAAAACAATTTTAAAATTAGATTATTTTTTTTTAATCCACATGGTTGGCCCACGATGGCCCCACCTCCGGTCGTTCACCTTCATCCGGGTTCCGGATGCAACCTAAACCAAACGCAAACCGGATGGCTCCTCCAACGCCTCCTCCGTCCGCTTCATCCGCTTCCGTCGGACGCAAACCAAACGTGCCGCGGTAGGTGCTCTAAGAACTAGAATCCATTACAAAACAAATAAAGTTTTTTAAAAGTAACTATAAACAAAAAAATTGAGGGAGGAATAATTTTGCATTATCTTATCCTTGAACTCGAATTGACAATCATTAAAGAACATAACATACTATTAAACTCATCATTAAAAATATTATCTTTTACTCTTTAAGATAAAAGATCAAAAGGAGATCAAAACGACGTGACTTATAGATTTGCACGCAAACCAAACCAAATATTTCCAAATATCATTTGTAGTTTTCCACTTTTATCGTAAGTTTGTTTTTTCTCTCCTTAATATAGTTTAACTATGATGCCCTAGTATCGTTTTGGTTTTTTTTTAACGGTAACATTCAGATATTCTACGATAAATTAAGTTTTCTTAGGGCAACACCTAAAATATCCAGGGCAGCCTATCATAGAAGAAACCCCCAACTGGGTAAAACCTCCTAACCTGACCACAGACTCATTTTTTACTGTGGCCAGGATTCGAACCCAAGACCTCCACTATGAGAAGTCTTAGGGCTACCATTGCACCAAATGACCAACAGTGGTATCGTTTTGATATCCACATATTTTTTAGTTTTTAAAAAAATGTAGGAAGGGTGACATAACAATACTCATCATATATAACCAAATAGTTATAAACGCAATTTAACCACGATTCTCACATCATCACATGTTACTATTCTAGACCTTCTCAGCATGTTTTTTCTGTTTTTTTCTTCTATTAATAATCAACTATACTATTTTAGACAACGAAAATAATAATTCGTTTTAGTTTTTATGTACAGATTTTTGAATTCAAAATTTTTTATTATTATCAGTTAAATTTTTCAATCATATTTTTATGAAATTTTAAAAACTGAAAACGATTTTATAGAAGGTAGGATCCATTTTAAAAAACCTTCAATTATATATTTAAATGATCAAAGATCTAATATTTGTTATGATTTATTAAATCTCAGAGTATTATTTATATATAGTTATAACCGAAAATATTCAAGTAATTTATTTCTTTCAATTTCTATTTTGATTGATTCATTATATTAAGTTAAAAAAATATGTTTTAAAATATAATTAATTTTGTTCCAAATCTAAAAAATTTGCGACATGTGTTATATAGTAGTACTCTAAAGAATTAGGTTCAAATAAAAATATTTTTAAATCTAAAAAGGGTGAGAATGATTTAAGGTCATTAAATATACTTTTTTAATGGTTGAAATCAAATTGTAAGAGAAAAAGTTGTTGCAAAGTTATTTTAGAGGGTGTTTGAGATTGAGGTTGTTTATAACTTATTGACTTATTGGCTTTTTGAAAAAGCCAATAAGTTAAAAAGTGTTTGGAAAACACAAAATCACTTTTTATTTTGGCTTTTTGAAAATGGTAAAAAGCTGTTTTTCAAAAGCCACAAAAACCTGGTTTTTTAAACTCCTTTTGGTTTTTTAAGAATCAAATTCTAAACTCTATCTATCAAATTTCTAAACTCTCAAGTTTACCTCTCAAATTTCTTTTTATTTTTTATTTTCTGTTTTTTAATATTCGTTTATAAAAATTAAATTTTCCTATTTTTATTTTGTTTTTACTTTGTTACTAACTTTTTTAACGAATTTGTCGTTTCCATGTTAACTCCTGTTCGCGATGCAATTTATCTATTTTTCGATCTCCAATACCGATTCGTGGCAAGTTCATACGTTTCTTTTATGTACTTAGTCACATTATTATCACCGCCACAATATTCGTAACGAGGTTCGCAAACTCGCCGCGCACCGCTTCGCGTGGGCTTAATTTCTAGTTATATAACAAAAGGCCAGTGTACTTGTGATAAAATTTTTGGAAATATGTATGTCCGATCCTGATTATTTAACGCTACTAACTGAGTTGTGACCCGTAAGAGTTACACCTAGGGCAACGAACATTTAAATCCACTTAACCCGCTTTAACTGGTACTTACGAACTGTTAGCGAGACAATATATTTTATATATATTCGTTACACAGGATTTATTATTTATACAGGTTTATAAATAATAAAATATATTTATTGTTTTAATATTTTATTAAAACAAATTAAATGGTTTCGGGCTTGTCATTAACTATTGGGTTCTAGCCCGATAGTGATTTAAAAGGGTATATATATAGAACTAGCTTATACCCCGTGTACTACACACGGGGTGAAAAATATCGATATATAAAATTCTTAAATCTTTATGTATATATTTTATATGTGTAAAAATGTATTAAATATACCAAGCATAGAAAATAAAATTTAAAATATGTAAAAATTAATATATAATTGGGTTTAAAAAATATGTTAATTACTATTTAATATAATTTAACTTTTATTGATATTTGATTGAAAATAAAAGTTACATAATTAGATTTCAAAATTTATTATAATAAAGATTATTTAAAATAAATGTGGTTTATTAGTATATTATTAGTATTTTCTTTAAAAATATATTATTATTAAAATATAGAAGTGTATTTAATAAGAGAGAGAAGCGAAAAAAATGATGAGAATAAATATGAAGGTGACACATGCCATGAAAAAAACCTTTATTTATTATATAGTATAGATATGATTATTTGGAAACATAATGAGTTGTAAAAAGGCAAATTATTTTCCTTTTGTGATAGCCGCCAACAAGAGGAGGTCCTCCTATTCTTTTGTGATCGTCGGCCAATCACACAAGCTAGTCCCGCCATCGCCTGCGGTTCTCCGGCAGCCCAATCGCCGCCACTTTGCAAGTTTCGGCCAACCCCGACGCTTCCCGTTCTCGCGTTCGGTTCGTGATCTAGCATCGGTTCGTTGTATCTCGGTGTCTCAATCGGTTAACCATTAACCACTAAGGTATAATTAATCTCATTGGTAGATTAAATATTTATTCCGTATTCGTATGTTTTGTAACTCAGATCCTGTCGGGTTTCCTTTTTGTGTTGAATCGGTTTCGTTCCGCTGCGTATTAATAATTACCAAATAATTATTATTAATCTCTAATTATTTATCAACCAGTTTTTATAACTAATGTAACTGATCACCACTACCAAAATCCAACAGTGGTATCAGAGGCTTGGTTATGACATACGAATCGGATCCGGTCTTCTAACCGATTATAGATCACAAACTCTAACTTGTTTAAAGTTTTTTATCTAGATTTATTTTAGGGCAATTTTTTTTTGTCAAAGTTTTTATTTATTTTATTTGACCAAAAGGATTGCCCGGTTATTTGATTCTGTTAAATATGTAAATCTGGCCCGACCTTGTCTTGTGCTTGTTTTATGTTTTTGGTTTATGGTTTTGGCCCATTTGATGGCTCAAAGTTGTAATAGGTTAGCTTTAATGTTTTGGCCCACTTTGATGGCTCAAAGTTGTAATAGCTTAGGGTTTTATTTTTTTGTATTCTATATAAATATTATAAAGATAAAGACCCGAAGACAAAACTGAAGACGGTGACAGGATCTTGGATTTAGTGGGAGTCACACGGAACAGCTAGATGCATGCACGAAGTCCATCCTTGTGGTTGTTTGTGTGTTGTGACCCCGTGACCTAGTTTGGTCTTGCTATTAGGCACTAGCAGGATCAAACACTTTTTCCTTAGCCATATGATTTATATATTTTTGTGTTTGCTATTGTGGTTGCTTTTAATTTTATAATTGTTATAACATACCAACCAAATACCAAATTTTTCACAATCAAATAAATAACAACTTCTAAACTTTTTTTTACAACTTGTGGATGCTTTATATTAAAATAAACAGTTTGTTTTTAAAATAAATGATAACCAATGGAGTTTTGCAATTTAAACTAATTTTAAATTTTTCAAAACTAATAACTTAATACTTCACTTAAACTATTAACTTTCAATTGGTTAATTAAATCGCGACAAACTTAATTTTAATAGGTTATTTAAAATTAAGTGTCCTGAGAGATGAAAGGGTTCATCACATTGTCACGTTCTAATATATATAGTAAAACTGGCTTTTACAACACACGTATGATTTATCATTCGTTGTGTTTGACCGTATTCGGTAAAACACTAAAATTAAATCCCATATTTAAAATATTTAGTCTATGCCATCTTACTATAAGGGACACTTGGGGCATAACGCAAAACACCAGTGTTTGGAGCCACAGCACCGCACTTGGTGCGTAGTCTATCATTCCAAAGTGCAAGGGTTTCGTTGACACATCTGGCCCTTCCACATGTACCTGTACTAGGGCGACTATTACTTTTCTCTCTTATACATGCCACAGCTGTATGGAGACCAAAAGTGGGCATAGATGAGGCTAAACGTATCAATGCATAGACAAGAGTTGTCTTAGCGGCCTCATACTCGAGAATTGTGCATTTTTCCACAATTGGCAACTATTATCAGTCTGGCTAAATCACTTACTAATGTTGCGTGCCACAACCGCTATTACTAATTGATATAACCAGATTCTCTATTCTTATTCTATTCTTGCCATGGGTCATTAATATAAGAATCTATTACATCCTAAATACTAATTAACATTTAATTTGCTTATTTAACAGATGTATACGGAAAAGAATCCCACTCCTCCTTCTCTCTCAAGTCTTTGCTTGAGAATGAAAAACTAAATGACACCAACCTCATCTTAAACTCTCTCCCTAGTTCTTATGACAACTTCATAATGAACTTCAATATGAACACATGGCAGAAGACTATGTCCGAACTGCACGGTATGCAGGAAATGGCCGAGATGAGCATATCAAGTGAGACTAATCAAGAGTTGATGGTCAAATCTGCTGGTGTTAACAAGCCCAAAACCAAGAAAAATGGTTATAACAACAAAGGTAAGAAGCAAGTTGTTGTTGCTGTCAAGCATGCCACCAACAATAACAAGCAAGTTGCAAAAACACCCCCTCTCTGGGAGCGTCAATGTTTTGAATGCAACAAGATGGGGCACTGGAAACGTAACTGCTCAGAATATCTGGCTAAGCTGAGATCGAAGAGAGCCAATGGTGAAGGCACCTCTGCAGGTATTTCTATTTATGTTATTGAACTTTTCACTGTATCTAGTGACACATGGGTATTTGATATCGGATGTGCTTATCACATCATTAATGTATTGCATGCGCCTGGAAAGTGAAAGAAGCTGAAACAAGGCGACATGGAACTCATCGTTGGTGATGGGAAGAGAGTACCGGTTCTTGCAACTGGAACATTTCACCTTTCATATCCTTCTGACCTTGTAGTTATCTTAAACAACTGTTTGTTTGCACCTGGTTTAACCAGAAACATTATTTCAGCTTCCTTATTGTTTGAACAAGGTTTTAAGTATGTTTTCAATGGAATTTTTATTTCTGCTTACTAAAATGATATTTTTTATTTTGAGGCTAAACCTCGAAATGGTATTTATGAGGTTGATGTTCAAACAAATAATAACATATACAATCTTTCTAAACATATCAAATCTAGCATTAATGATACATTTCTATGGCACTGTAGACTTGGTCACATAAGCAAGGCCCACATGAAAAGGCTCCAATCCGAAGGGATCCTTGAATCCACTGGACATGACTCCTTTGAAGACTGTAAGTCTTGCTTAGCTAGCAAACTCACTAAAGGATCCTTCACCGGCATTGGTGAACGAGCCAAGGATCTGCTAAGACTCATACACACTGATGTATGTGGCCCTTTCAGAACTATGTTTAGAAATCATGAAAGATACTTCGTTTCATTCATCGACGATTACAGTCGATATGCTTATGTCTATCTTATGAAACACAAGTATGAAACCTTTGAAAAGTTCAAAAAGTTTCAAAACGAAGTAGAAAACTAACTCGATAAAACGATTAAGGCACTTTGATCAGATCGAGGTGGCGAATATCTCAGTTCAGAGTTCATCAACATCTCAAGGAGTGTGGAATAGTTTCACAACCCACTCCACCTGGCACACCCCAACTTTATGGCGTGAGCGAGAGGAGAAATCGAACCCTACTTAATATGGTTCGATCGATGATGTGTAGAACAAACTTGCCTCACTCCTTCTGGAGTTATGCTCTTATGACCGTCGCCCGCATTGTCAATCTGGCACCGACTAAGAAGGTAAACAAGACTCCATATGAGATATGGCATGGGTCTAAACCCAATCTGTCTTACCTTAGAGTATGGGGATGTGATGCATATGTCACCAGCGATTCTAATGACAAGCTCGATCCTAGAGGCGAAAATGATGTTTTCATCGGATACTATAATAGAAGCGGATATTATTTCTACCATCCTGATGCAAATGTTATTTCCATCAAAAGGAAGGGACACTTCCTCGAGAAAGAAACTCTTGAACGAGAAACTGGAGATAATGTAGTGGATCTTGAAGAAATCCGAGAACCACAAACAACCGCTGACGAAGCCGGAGCGTCTGAACAACAAGAAGTTGTAGCTAATGAATCAGACATAATTGAACGAGGAACTGGAGATAATGTAGTAGATCTTGAAGAAATCCGAGAACCACAAACAACCGCTGATGAATTCGGAGCGTCTGAACAACAAGAAGTTGCTGCTAATGAATCAGACATAAACACAAGCGTTCGCAGAAGTGTAAGGACTCGCAAAGAACCTAACAAATACCTATGGCATCTTGAGGGTACCGAAGTCCTATTAGTAGCCGAGTCTAATGACGAACCTACTAACTATAAATCTGCTATTTCAGATCCTGAATCTGCAAAATGGCTAGAAGCCATGAACGCCGAGATGCAATCTATGCATGACAATCAAGTCTGGGACTTGGTTTAGCTACCCCCCGAATCTCGGGCAGTAGGGAACAAATGGATTTTTAAGAGAAAAACGACATGCATGGAAATGTACAACCTATAAAGCACGGCTAGTTGCAAAGGGTTTCACTCAAACTCAATGTATTGACTATAATGAAACCTTCTCGCCCGTTGCTCTGATCAAATCGATAAGGATATTGCTTTCCATAGCCGCGTACTATGACTACGATATATGGAAAATGGATGTCAAAACCGCTTTCCTTAATGGACATCTCTCTGAAGATGTCTATATGGTACAACCTGATGGTTTGTTGATCCAAAATATCCTAATAGGGTGTGTAAACTGAATAAGTCCATTTATGGACTCAAACAGGCATCTCGTAGCTGGAATCTTAGTTTTGACCAAAAGATCAAAGAGTTTGGCTTTGTCAAGAATGAAGATGAGACTTGTGTTTACAGAAAGGCTAGTGGGAGCATTATATCATTCCTTATCCTGTATGTGGATGATATACTTATCATTGGAAACAACATCCCTATGCTTAACGAAGTTAAACACTGGTTGGGAACTTGTTTTGCAATGAAAGATCTTGGAGAAGCAGCATACATTCTAGGAATCAAGATCTACAGGGATAGATCTAAGCGGCTTCTAGGGCTAAGTCAAGGCGCATACATAGACAAAGTCATGGCACGCTTTCATATGGAAAACTCCAAAAAGGGAGGTGTTCCTATGACTAAAGGCACCGTGTTGAACAAATCGCAATCTCCTTCAACGGACATTGAAACTAAGCGTATGGAAGCAATTCCATATGCTTCGGCGATTGGTTCTATCATGTATGCTATGTTATGTACCAGGTCTGACGTCTCGTATGCTTTAAGCATGACCAGTCGTTTTTAGCAAAGTCCTGGTATTGCTCATTGGACTGCTGTCAAGAACATCCTGAAGTACTTGAGAAGGACTAAAGACATGTTCTTAATATTTGGAGGATTGGAAGAGGAGCTCACTGTAAGATGTTACACTTACGCCAGCTTCCAAACTGACCGAGATGACTCTCGCTCACAATTAGGATTCGTATTCACTCTAAACGGAGGAGCTATCTCCTGGAAGAGCTCCAAGCAGAGTGTGGTGGCGGATTAAACCACCAAATCTGAGTATATAGTTGCATCAGATGCTGCAAAGGAAGCTGCTTGGATGAAGAAATTCATAGCCGACCTCGATGTGGTTCCAAGTATTCGGAAACCAATCGAGATATTTTGTGATAACACAGGTGCTATTGCTCAAGCCAAAGAACCTAGATCTCATCACAAAGCTAAGCACATTCTCAGAAAGTTACACTATATATGAGAAATTGTGGAACGTGGTGACATCGTGATAAGCAAAGTAGACAAAGATCAAAACCTAACGTTCCTGTTCACTAAGCCGATGACTCAGGAGAAGCATGATCAGCACAGAAATGCTATCGGTCTTAGATTTGCTAGCGATATGTTTTGATTTAGTATTTGGATGTATAAACACTAAACAATTGTACTTTTGAATTCAATTTGATTTACTAGTTAAATGCAACTTTGAATCTTATAACTGTGTTTGATTTTAATACGTTTAATCTATGAATCTTGTATTCTTAATTATCCGTAGTCGATCAGAATCGTGGGAACGACTCTAAATTAAGACTGTTCTGAACTTGGACTCAAGTAATTGACTTCCAATTTCACAGACCTCATCTTGGATGATGTTGGATGTAACTCGCTTCAAATCATCTTCATGGATTTTAATCATAAGATGTATTTTGATATTGGTATACTCATTCAGTATCCTTTGACCTGAGATGCATACTAGAACTTTCGTTTAGTAAGGACTGTTCTTTAATCACTGTCAACTGTTGTTGCGTAACTGTCAATCATAAAGACATTGATTAGGAACATATCTGAAGTTCAGTGGGAGCTGTATGTAGTCTATAAGGGATTTTGTACTCTTACATGACATGTAACAGCTAGACATCGTGGCGCCCTCTTGATTCAAACTGGTAAAGTGTAAGGCCTTACCCAAACTGACTGTGTGTTTCATTGGACCACAATGAATCTTGAAAGAGAACAATAATGATTGAATGCTATATGATAATGAATCTAATCCATGTCTCATTGATTCAATTGATGTCTTTTACATAAAGGATAAATGATGATAATTACCATAAGTCTATTGTTTTGCAATAGCAAGATGTTTTGGTTAATGACTTTAAAGTGTCATACCTTGTTAGGGGAAACCATGTGCAGCTAGAGCACCTCTGACTGTTTGTGTTAAGGAACTTAATCGAAGACCGTCCAAGTGAGAGACACAAAATCACTTTTATTTTGGCTTTTTGAAAAGGGTATAAAGTTGTTTTTCAAAAGCCACAAAAATCTGGCTTTTTAAACTCCTTTTGGCTTTTTGAGAATCAAATTCTAAACTCTATCTATCAAAATTCTAAACTCTCAAGTTTACCCCTCAAATTTCTTTTTATTTTTTTCTTTTCTGTTTTTTTATATTCGTTTATTAAAATTACTTTTTCCTATTTTTATTTTGTTTTTACTTTGTTACTAAATTTTTTAACGAATTTTTCGTTTCCATGATAACTCCTATTCGTGATGCATTTTTGTCTATTTTTTCGATCTCCAATACCGAGTCGTGGCAACTTCATACGTTTCTTTTATGTACTTAGTCACATTATTTTCATCGCCACAATATTCGTAACGAGGTTCGCAAACTCGTCGCGTACCGCATCTTGCGGGCTTAATTTCTAGTTATATAACAAAAGGCAAGTGTACTTGTGAAAAAATTATTGGAAATATATATGTCCGGTCCCGATTATTTAACGCTATTAACTGAGTTGTGACTCGTAAGAGTTACATCTAGGGCAACGAACATTTAAATCCACTTAACCCGCTTTAACTGGTACTTACGATCTGTTAGCGAGACGATATATTTTATATATATTCGTTTCACGGGATTTATTATTTATACAAGTTTATAAATAATAATATATATTTATTGTTTTAATATTTTATTAAAATAAATTAAATGGTTTCGGGCTTGTCATTAACTATTGGATTCTAGCCCGATAGTGATTTAAAAGGGTTATAATATGATTAAGGGTTTTTAATCTAAAAATCATATATATAGAACTAGCTTATACCCCGTGTACTACACACGGGGTGAAAAATATCGATATATAAAATTCTTAAATCTTTATGTATATATTTTATATGTGTAAAAATGTATTAAATATACCAAGCATAGAAAATAAAATTTAAAATATGTAAAAATTAATATATAATTGGGTTTAAAAAATATGTTAATTACTATTTAATATAATTTAACTTTTATTGATATTTGATTGAAAATAAAAGTTACATAATTATATTTTAAAATTTCTTATAATAAAGATTATTTAAAATAAATGTGTTTTATTAGTATAATATTAGTATTTTCTTTAAAAATATATTATTATTAAAATATAGAGTGTATTTATTATACTAGAGGCTTCATCTTATGCCTTTGTAGCCTCGAGGGCCCAATCTTGGGCGTTACAGGACCACATCTTACGAGACAGCGGCATATGTGGTATGGATTATGATTATGATTGTGCTTTGGCTTGTCTTCGTGATACGATTTCAAGCTTTGACTTCAGCGGTTTCACTAATAAGGACACCGCCCCCCCCCCCTAAAGCACAACATGCATTGGCGAGTGCCCTTTTTAGTAAAATCGTCCGTGAAATGGAAGTCCAGTTTGAAATGACCGTTAGACAAAGAGCTGTTTTTGAGTGTCTACGAGCACCACATGCTCAAGATTACCTTCTCGCGATCCCTATAGATGGGCTAGGCCAACATATGTCGTCGGTGGAGTATCGTACTATCCTTAAGTATCGCCTCATGATTCCACTATACCCGGTTGACGAGTTATGCCCTGTTTGCCGTAAGGCGTGTTTAGACTCTTATGGGGAGCATGCGGTTCATTGTAGAGAGCTCCCGGGGTTCAAGTACCGACACGACTTGGTTAGGGATGTTCTTTTTGACATATTTAGGCGTGCCGGGGTTTCTATTAAGAAAGAGGCACCAGTGAATTTCTTGACGGACCCATTGGAAGGAAGATCAACACTTAGACCCGCTGACATTTTGGTCTTTGGGTGGATAGGTGGGAAACATGCGTGTGTAGATCTAACAGGGGTCTCCCCTCTGGTGGGCTTGGGAGTTAGTGCTTTCACGGTGAGTCAGGCTGCTCTAAAAGCTGCTTCGAGCAAAGTGACCAAACACGAGAAAGCGTGTCTTGACAACCAACACGTGTTTATACCATTTGCTTTTGACACTTTTGGTTTCCTTGCACCAGAGGCCGTGGAGTTACTTAACCGAGTACAGCGGGTCATGCATAGTAATGTTATCACCCCAAGATCTGTAGATGTAGTTTTTAAAAGACTTGGTTTTGCTATTCAAAAAGGGTTGGCGGCGCAGCTTGTTGCCCGTTTGCCTTCTATCTGTATGTAATTTCCCTTTGTGAGTTGTGTTTTATCTTTAAACTTGTTAGATTCTTTGGAAACAGAATGAGCCGTAAAAAGGCAAATTATTTTCCCTTTGTGATAGCCGCCAACAAGAGGAGGTCCTCCTATTCTTTTATGATCGTCGGTCAATCTAGCATCGGTTCGTTGTACCTCGGTGTCTCAATCGGTTAATCATTAACCACTAATGTATAATTAATCTTATTCGTAGATTAAATATTTATTCCGTATTTGTATGTTTTATAAACCAGATCCTGTCGGGTTTTCCTTTTTTGTGTTGAATCGGTTTCGTTCGCTGTGTATTAATAATTACTAAATAATTATTATTAATCTATAATTATTTATCAACCGTTTTTGATAACTAATCTAACTGATCATCACCGTTAAAACCTAACAAAAATAATGGAATAAAAAGTTTTAATTATCTATATCTTTGTATTAAAAAATAAAAAAGGAAATTAATTTAAAAAAAAAGGCAAAACATTGCTAAAAATGAAAAGTGGCCACAAAATTGATGGCTTCACGCCGATGGTTTGGTTTCGGTTTTCCCGTTTTGACCCTTGGAGGAAAGAGAGAGGTGAGTGGAACCCACAAAGACCATTGGCTTAGTTGGAGGGTCGCTAAAGGACTAATTGTCCCTTTCACCTTTAAAAAGGTGACATCCCCTATGATTCTGTTTTTTTTTTATTTTCATGTAAAATCTATTTAAACTTATGATGAAATTAATTAATATGTATTATGACTTATTGACTTTGAAAATAATTTTTTATAATAACACTCATTGTACTTACTAAAATTAATAATTTTAATAATAACTTCAAGGATGACTGTACATTAACACATAGATTTTACTATTTTAGGGTGCGAGCCTTTAGGAAACGATTTACATGGTTTGAATCGTTTTTGTGGGTTTGTGATTTCGTTGTACTGTTGTTGGTTTGGTTTTGGATGTAGGGGAATGAGGGGTGGCCGGCGAGGAGGGTTGCCAGATATTGGTCTTTAAACGTTTGAGTAAAATTGATAAACGTTGCTACTTAAATAGTAATTTACTCTGCAATTTAATCATTTGTGCATTTAAACATTTTTGGATGCCTTTCAATGCATGGTGTTCTACTACTTATTATTTCGTTGTGGATCGACCAAATCATCCAATTTAATATCTATAAACTATTAGATTTTAAAAGAAGATGGTTTATTTGTTTTATTCATTTATTAAGTAAAAGACACGTTAATATCATTTAGAGTAAATTACAGAAATCGTCTTTTATGTTTATACAATTTTTCACTATATGTCCTTTAGCCAAAAAAATGTCAGAGATCACCCTTTACGTTTAAATTTGTTGCGGCTTACGTCCTTTAGCCTAACAGGCATTAAATTTTTCAGTTAACTCCAGTCATGTGCCTTGCACATGAAGGTGTTTTGGTCTTTTTACTTACAAATTAAAATTTAAAACCCTAATTTTATGTTTATCCACCACCACAAATCCTCCACATCTACCCACTCAAACCCACCAACAACACCGCCGTCGCCGCCGCCACCCCCCCCCCACCTGCCACCACCCTATTGGAGGATGCTTTAGCCCATCCATTTCGGTATCATTCAAACCATAACCGGTTGCGGTGACCGGTTCTTCAGCAGGACTAAGAGGTTACTTCAACTTGGGAAGGATCAGTCGGTCCAACAACAGCCGGACCTTCGCCAGAGGAGATAGGCTTCCCCATCCTATTCGTTTGGCCAAACGTGGTGCTCGATTCCACACCCCTAGTGGCTGCTTCGCTCTTGGTTTTGTCTCCTATATGGGACCCTAAAGACGCCGACTTCGCCACCGTCTCCAGCACAAATTCATTCACCCTTAGGTCTGACAGAATCAGACTGTACCGATTGTCTCACCTAGACTTTCTAAAAACCCTTTGGCCAGAGGATTTGAGACTTCCGGTGCTCGATCAGGTTTCCATCTTCGAAAGACGCAAAGCACTTTGACCCCCAGCCAAAGAATCACGAGGCTGCGATATGGACGGACTAAAGATTGGATCCGATGGGAATGGAGGAATAGGCGGTGGCGTGGGGGAGGAGCCCTCGCCGTTTGATGGTTTCATGACCAGAAATGTTAAAAAGCGGCTGAAAAAAAGATTCTTTCAGGCCTGGTCCTCCTATCGCCCAACCGTCAGATGGTTTTATGTTTGAGGGTGTTTTGGCTTCTTCCAGTAGGGTGGTGGTAGGTGGGGGGTGGCGGCGGCAGTGGCGGTGTTGGTGGTGGGTCTGAGTGTGTAGATGTGGAGGATTTGTGGTGGTGGATAAACAAAAAATTAGGGTTTTAATTTTTAATTTGTGACTAAAAAGATCAAAACACCCTCATATGCAAGGCATATGACTGGAGTTAACTGAAAAATTTAACGCCCGTTAGGCTAAAGTACGTAAACCGCAACAAATTTAAATGTAAAGGATGATCTCTGACATTTTTTAGACTAAAGGACATAAAGCGAAAAATTATATAAACATAAAGACGATTTCCTTAATTTACTCTATCATTTATTTATAATAACAAGGAAATCCTATGCATACCTTCACATATTACAATGAAGATATAGAAGTTGGACTTTTGATCAACGTGTTTGACTGTTAAACAAGTTTAGCATCTTAAAGAGGAAGGTGTCTATGAAAAAGAATTTGTTTCTTTTACAAGGAGGTATGAGGCTCTGCTGTGTACATGCCGCTTCACCTCGGAGCGGCTTATGTGGAAGGCGAGGCCGGCGGTGAACACTACCTCCCCTCTTCTCATTGCCTCTAGAAAGGTTAATAGCGTGAGAATCCAACGTCAAAACCCACTTTTCCCCGCTATTTAATTAGGTTAATTAATTAAGCACCTTAATTGATTTTAAGATAATAATTTGTATTTGTTAACTTTAAAAAAATAAATAAATACACAAGTTTGTATAATTTTTTTTTCTTAACATCCCGGTATAAAATTTAATGAAAACAGAGTTGTTTTTGAAAAAAAAATGGTCTCGTAAACGACTTTGACAACGTGCTTGGACCGGTAAATTTGGTGAAATATATTTACGCGTTTAGACTGCCCGACAACGATGAATACTCGAAATTTAATATCTTTTTATTTTACGTCTATATTTTTTAATTATTAATGAATGTTTTTAATTAATTTTAGTTGGTAATCTTTTATGTAGTATTAATTTCAGTTTTTATATTTATATTTTTAACATAATAACTTTATTATTTTATTTAGAAAAGTGGGAAAGCAGATAGTTGAGTATTTTCTTAATGAAGTGGAGTGAAATGAAGTGTGATGTAACATTGACGTGTCACAGAGCAAAGGGAAACATGGAGTGAGCACACCCTTTAGCATGAAGCAATTTATACATATATACATTTCAATAATTGGTGAACAGTAACGTGCAACATGCTAAGCTCTTGGTACAAACGGTTGATGCGTTCTCCGCCTTATCTTTCCACGCCGCTTCGTTTGCTTCCACTATTTGCTTTGTTGGTGGATTTATGCTTCGATGCAGGGTCTCCAACGACCTCTTTTGCTGTTTGGCGCTCGGATCTGTGTTGTGTCGTATCTGATGAGGCCATAGGCTTTGTGGTTCTTCGGCGGTTCTCTTTTCTAAACGAACCCACGACTTAGGGTTTGTCGATTGCTCCTCAGATCCGGGCCCTTTTTTTTGGAGTTGGTATTTGTTAAAAAATGAATCAACATGCTAGTGTGATGACGATATTGTATTTGTCTTGGCGAGGAAATTGATTTGCAACCATGGTGCGTTTGTCTATCTTTGTTTTATTTTTGCGGGTCTAGGCATGTGATAACTGTTTCTGTTTTGCTCTAATGTTTGGCTATTCAAACTATTTTTGTTTGCAACTAAGAAATCTAAAACCCATTTCCGAGTTTCAGTTGCACACATCTGTTGATTCCATGTACCTGATCAACCCAGTATGCGTTTACTAAAAAAAGAAGCCTCAACTAAGAAAGAGAATATGATGATGAAAGATCTTAGCCTCATGTGACATCGTTTTCGCAGGATACAAATGCCTACGTACGCAATTTTAGTTTGTTTTTCTTCTTTTTTTCCCAACCCGTCCGTCCTCAGTTGTGGGTTTTTTTTTTTTGTTTTTATCAGGTTTGATTTGTACCTCGGTTTAAGGTTTTTTAGAAATTTGTTTGCCTGCGTTGATAATACTTTTTACTATCATCTCATATCATGTACATACTACCAATATAAAAAGGTGTCTGCAGGACAGTGACTAGGCTTGAAGAAAAACGCATGGGGGCCGCGGCAGGGGGCCGGAACTTAATACCTATAAAATTTTCAGGGGGACCGGAACTTAATACCTGTAAAATTTTCATGTTCTCTCTAAGAAAAGTATTTTTATGTATCATGCATGAATGAATGTTGGTAAAGAAAGATTTTCTGACAGCAGCTAATGAGTTTACCTGTTATGTTGGATATTTTTTTCCTACTAATATTGAGACATTTGTTTATTTGCAGCTAGAGATTTAACTGAATCTGTATAGATATTAGTTACTTTGGATGGGTTGGCGTAGCGAATTTTTTAAAGTCTCCAACCATTATGTTTCCGAAGGTTGATACAACTTCAGATATGAAGACAACATCATATGGAAATTATCCTTGTACATCATGAGTAAATATTGCAGTATTTGTTATTTTTTAAATTTAGGGTGCTAATTTCTCTTTTCAAATTAGTATTTTTTATGTTTGATCTCTGCCATGTATTCTTTATTTTCTTTGTTGATAATTTGTATTACTATTCTTTTATTATTTTCCTTTTTGGTTTATTTGCTATTGTTTTTTTATGCTTTTGTTTGATATATGTTAGGCATAACAGATTGAGTTTGGTAGAATTAAATTATGTAGAAAAGTTTAATGAAGACCAACTCCACCATCCGCCATTACTCTTTCAATATTTTTAGAAGTTTAACATAACTTGAACAAACCGACGACGACATCCTTAAATATCAGTGTATCTCCTCTCTCCAAAATTTCAAGAAATGCTTTCACCACCCATCTTCCCTGTCAATTTCTGATTTGATTCAAGGTAGGACAACATACAGAGTGTAGATGCAGATGCCCTTCTAGTGGTTTGTGAATTACAAGGTCTTAACCCATTCACTAATGACAAGACCAACATAGTATTCTCCCTTAATACTTTTCTATTGGGTTCAAATAAAGTAACATTATAAATGGTATAAATCATGTCCTCCTTAAAATCTTTTTCCATGTATTCTTTTAGGAGGAGTGTTTTTACTACGTTTGAAACAGATATTGATGCATCAAAGTATATACAGTGCAACCTTTTTGAAACTAGTTAACGTCCGCAACCTTTGGGCAGCCCAACTTCTACCCGGTGAGTTGATTGTTGTGACGATTACTAAAAACTAACAAGATTCCTTCGCTTCGGTTCTGTCAGTTCCTCATCCTTGGAAAAATCAAATGGCTCCCCAACATTTCGGGACCTCCACACCATAATCATATCCTTGATGAGTAGGTTTGGTATCATAACTATTTCTTCAATATCTAACAAGGTATGGGGGCACGTTCTATCACGGTCTTGTAGACGTTTAACTATGGACTCCCTATCATAAGTCTGCAAAAAAAATGTTATATTTAACACACATAAAAAATAAATGAATTACATATATGAAGAGACAATTAGGGTAGGGGTGAGCAAATTTACCGATTAACTGAATTAACCGACAAAACTAAACCGAATGCATAAACGATGGTTCGGTTTTAGTTTTGGACATAAACCGAAAATTTTGGCTCAGATTCGGTTGACATACCTCACATAATCGATTTAACCGAACCGAGCCAAAACCACACCAAATCAGGAAATTCTATTTGATTTGGTTGTTTGAGAATGATTTGAATAACCGTTATTTGTCAAATTAGAAATAGCATAAGTTCTATTCAAACTATGGTAAACCAAAAATAGCAATCAAAATAATAATCCCTGATACCCAAAAGCAGCAACAACAAATACACAGAAAATTAATATATATATATATATATATATATAAAGAGAGAGAGAGAGAGAGAGAGAGGGAGGGGGGATCCACTATAAAGCTAATTTTGCCTAAGAAGAAATCTCACCCATCAAATTTGATGATCAATGGCTGAGATTGAGGTGGGGGAAAAAGGTGAGCTGGAAGGGTAATTTTGGAAAACCCACAATTGTTGACTTTTTTAAGTTCTCCCACATTTTTTATACGACAGGATTTTAAAAAAAATCACACCATAAAATATAACATTTTTTCCTCTTTAATTTGAGTATAATGTTGCTATATAAAAAACGAAAATTTAAAAAAAAATTCAAAACTGTATCTTTTAGTGCTGAATTTTGTGTTGTTTTCCTATGCTGTAATTTTGTGCTGTTTTCCTATGCTTTATTTCTGTGTTCTATTCTTGTGCTTTATTTTTTGTGTTGTATTTTTCTGTGCTGTATTTTTTTATGCTGTATTTTTTGTACTGTATTTAACGGCAATTTAAAAAAATTCAAAACTGTATTTTCTTTTATATATTTAAATGATGTGAATATGAAACTGCAGAACCTGCATAAAACCCATGGCCCTGACATTGTTCTTCATGTCATTGCAAATTGCATTTGAGTAAGAACTTCATGATTTGAAAGTCACCATACATCACATATTTATATATTGACACAAGTTTACATATGTAAATTGCAAAATTATTAAGAATAAACTAAGCACACCTCATACTTTCTTGATCAATTTAGTCAACCAGAATGCCAATACTGATTTAACAAACACACAAGTATCACAATCAGGATTCAAATGACTTTTACGTGAACAAATCTTAAAGCTAGCAACTGACAATCTTAAAGCTAGCAACTGATAACCTCCAATGAACTACCTTTTCTTCAAATAAACTTGACCTAATTAAGACTAACACACACTTAGATATTAAATTTGATTAATAAATTACCCTTTTTAAATAAGTTTGACCCCACTCGGAAACAAAGATCATTTGACCCGTTTCAACATTATCTTTTGTTAATTTTGCATGGATTAGGCTTGGTTACCGCAAACAATTTAAATAATAGTATTTTTTCTATGTTGTATTTTGTTGTGTTGTATTTATGTGCTGCATTTTTCTATATTGTATTTTTCTTCGTTGTATTTTTCTTGTGCTGTATTTTTTGTTATGTATTTTTGTTGAGTAAAGAAAAAGAAATGCATTTGATAGGTAACTAATATCTAAAAAGGTAAACCGTAAAACTATATAAATCTCTACTCATCAATTTATGACGACCCGGCCGGCTCTATGGGAAGTCAAGAAAATACTATTTTTTTTTTGAAACTGTATATTATTTTCTGATCAAATGTGCATATATTTCAGGCTCAGCCATATCAAATGTCAAGGATCTATCATCTACTGAAGTTACCAGATAACTAGTTGTTGAATTGATCCAAAATGATGCCTAGATATGGCTATAAAAACTGTGTCTGTGGAATAGGCAAAATGTGAGGATATTCAGAAACATTAGCATCCTAGCTAATAATCTACCTTCATGTGGTTCTTGTGTATGGATTTCTAACCGTATCTTAGGCGAAAAAGAGAGAAGAGTTGAGAGCTAACAAAGTATTGGATCATGAATGATTCTTTGCATTTAGAATTGATAAAAACTAGTTATTAATGCTGCTATGGTAAATAGTATTTTAATTATTGTTTAGTAACAATGAAGTGATTGTGTCAAGGATAAAATGTAATAGGTTTAGCCATGAAATGATTACTGTCTTTCAGGATGACTTAATTAAACTAGAAACTACAACTCATTATTCTTCTAAAAATCAATCTCTCTCTATATCTTTCAATGTACAATATCCTATGATAATCATAAGCAAACAATAAGAAAACTGAAAAAGAATGAAGCTTCTAAAGAAAAGTCACCAAGTATTTGATTCAAGAACCTGATGAGTTGATCAATACCTTCCACGACCAAATCAGCTTCTTCTTCTTCTTCTCAAGAGTAATTCTTTGGTTGTGTAATGATGTTGATGCTTCATTGTTGCAAGATGAAGATAGAGAATTCAGATTATTGAAAGATGAGGGGTTTGAAAATAGCATTAGACCAGCATCTGCAACAACTTCTTCAATTCGAATCAAGAGAGTGGAAGAAGAAGAAGAAGAAGAAGATAAATTAGGGTTTTTGGAGATAAGTTGTGCTTGGTGGAGCAGAGCCCTATCATGTAACCAGAGTCCCCGATCAACCTTACCAGCCATTCTTCTTCTATCCTACCATCACAAACCTAAAAAAACACACACAAAATCGAAATCATATCAAAGTCCAGCAAACACGCAAATCTTGTTCAATCTAGAAATCATTCCAAAAAAACTTTATGTGAGTTGGAGGGTAGAATATCTTATCGTAGCAGATCGATCGGAAATAGAGCAAAAATGTCGATGAATTTCTGTGCCCAAAATTGGGGGGCAGAAGGTGCTGGATTTTTAGGGTGGAGAGTTTTGTATTTCGACAATTAGGCTATCCGTAGTGGTTTCACGCCCCTCTCTTTCACGCCTCTCCACGTCAGCGCCACATCAACACAGGGGTTTTCACTGCCCATTTTCACTAAAGTGTGTAGCGGTTTCACGCCCCTCATTTAATTTTTAATTATTAAGTAATCATTTAACTAAAATACAAATAAATTTATTTAAAATATAAAGATAACAAAATACAAATTTATTTATTTAAAATAAAAAGATAACAAAATACAAATTTATTTAATTAAAATATAAAGATAACAAAATACAAATTTATTTAATATAAAGATAACAAAATACAAATAAATCAATCGTCACTCGTACGATTAGTCCAAATATGCTCCGTCAAATCACCGTGTAGGCTTAGAGAATGAGTGAGATTATAAGTTGAAAATGTGATATATATATATATATATAAATTAAATAAAAAAAATTTTACAACGGTAGCCTAACGGTTGCTTTGACTAGGGTCCCACACAATCACCCAACACCGCCAGTGAAATGCCCACGCCCCCCCTTTTCACGCCCCTTTCACGCCTAGGGGGCGGTGTTCCTGGGCGTGAAAGGTTGAGGTGGCTCACGCCCACCCTCTTCACGCCATCAATACGGATGGTCTAATACCAACTTTAAATTTGAGGGATACCATATGTTAATTCCATAGCCTAGTTAGACAAAATCGAACCGCCCGTGCACACCCTACTTCAAGGGAATTATATTATTTCAAAAGTCAAGAGTAGTTTGACTCCATAATCATGTTTGATGTTGGACAAAGAAACTCAGGAGGCAATGCTATCATCATCGACTTTCTTAGCAGGTGTCATTTGCTTCAACCCTTCTAGTGTCTGAACACAATCAACAATCGAAGCAACAAGTTCTTTAAACGGGTCTGCCGTAATCCTTGAGTCATGACTGTCAACTGAAAAACGTCAATCACCAGTTAATTCGAGATTTAAATCATAGTAAATAAGAATGTCAAACAATGTAGAAAACTGTTATGCAAATTCCGGTCACTCGGGGTTCCGGACAGATGTTACAATAGGAAGGAAGAAACAGTCTCATCTCATACCGTTGATGGAGTTGTTTTGTTCTCTCTGCCATCACGAAAACACTCGTTATAGGGCCCAAGAAGCCATTGGCTCTCCGAGGACACTCCGACGCTCAAGTCAGTCGGGCCTCATGAATGTGTGTGTAAAGAGAGTGTGAGCTAGAGATGAGAAAAAACATCCTTTATGTTGGAGGCAACTTCTATTTATAAAAGGGAGGAGACTTAACCCTAGTACGCTTGCAACTTGGGCCTGTTGGGATTTGGCTCACTCATCGGGTCTTGGTCCAATTAGGGTTATACCTCTACAAAAACCATGTTGCACATTGAGTGGTCTAAAAAACAATAGACTCCACAATAACGCCTAAGGTTAAATTCTGAAGACAAAAGGCCTCAATGATCCAAATAATGAGAAAAAACTCAAAAAGAGAAAAGCCTAAAAAGATCCTAAACCAAGACTCGAACATAAATCAGACTCAAGAAATATTGTAAAACAAAATTAAGCACAAGTGTATGTAATACCACCCAAAGGTTTCAAGTAATGTGGCAAACAACTTTTAACCGTAAAACGAACCCTAATATCATCATATTGATTCACATTACCAAATTTCCAACTGAAAATTGTAAATATTCATTACAAATCACCCAACAAGACGATGGCAAGGAGCTCGTAAACTGTGCCCTTCACACTTCCGAATTCCAGCCGGCAATTGCTTGCGTGCAAAAAACCTCGTGCCCCTGTTCTATTTAATTCCTTTTCTTTTTTTTTTCATTGCGATTTCTCCGGGCCCAATAGCAGCCCACGTAATCACTAATGCATCCATTCTTAATCTGAAATGAGCCCAATCATTATTTGTTTTAGTCTAGTTACATCTTCAATCCAACTACGAATTACTATCAAAACGTAGAGGTGGGCAAAAAAAAACCGGTTTGGAAATCTAAACCGGTTTCAAACTGAAACCTGACCCGACTTCAAACCGGTTTAGTGAGAACCGGTTTCAAACTGGTTTGAACCGGCGGTTTTGAACCGGTTTACTTATACATACGATTTACCGGTTTAGGAACGGTTTTTTTTTAACCGGTTTGCCAAACCGGTTTAACGGTAACTTTCGAAAACTAACCGTTCGAATAACGGCTATATAGTTGTTTTTGACCGTTACCCTTTTTTTGACCTTTTTTTCACCCATTTTAACCCCCAAACACATTATAAATAGGTAGTGGGTGTTTTGGTTAAATCACACTTCTCAAACCTGCTCTCTACACTCTTGTTTATAAAAAAACGCTCAAAAACGCTCTGAAAAAAACGCTATGGCAGATTCAAGTTTTGGTGTTTCCTCTAACGAAGTTAGCGTTGTGAAAATCATACCAACAACGAGGAACCCCGCAATTTGGCCAAACTACGATCTATGTGAGTTGTCTAACGGGTTGGAACGTGCTCGTTGCAAAAATTGTGGTGGTTTTTTTAAAAAGGAATCAACTTCTACTCTAAAAACTCATCTGGAAAAATCGTGCCCGAGTTTGAAGAAAATTCCGGGTGAGGGTCAAACATCTATGACAAGCGAGGGTGGAATTTGGAACTTCGATCCAAATATTGTTTGAGATAGAATGGCGAAATTAGTTATTCAAAGAGGTTTGGCGTTCAACCACTTCGACAACCCGCTCGTGACGAGGATGATTCAAGAAGCCCTTCAACCACGTTATCATCAAGTAAGTCGTAGTACTCTTAGACGTGATTGTCTAAAAATGTGGAAAAAAGCAAAAAAAGAATTAATTTTAGGTTTTGAAAAATTGGAAACCGGTGTGAACTTAACCACCGACGTTTGGTCGGCTCCACATGGTATTCCCGACTCATATATTTGCGTTACCACTCATTGGGTTGATCCCAATACGTGGCAAATGATGAAACGTACAATCACGTTTTTAGTAGTAGTAAAAAAAGATATCATGAATATATTAGATTATGTAACGATACGGGTTTGATTTGCTTAGGTCCCAATTGGGACCTCCCAACAAGATGGAATTCAACTTATAAAATGTTTCATAGTGCTATACGTCAAAAAGATACTTTAAAAATTTTTCATGATATGCTTTCCTCAAAACCGCGTCGTAAAATTCATAATTTTCCGTCTACGAGTTGGGACATTTTTGAAAATATAACCGAATTGCTCGAAGTTTTTAAAACCGCCACTACTTTTTATCCGGGGTTTATTACCCCACAAGTCCCTTGCCTCTTAAACAAATATTTCTAATGTGTAACAAATTAGCCGAACTTGAAAATAAAAATACTCTTTTTACGAGAATGATAAAACCGATGAAAGAAAAATTTGTTAAATATTTTAAAGAAATGCCTCCGGTTATAACTTGTGCCGCCGCATTAAACCCTACAATTAATGTTTACGGTGTTGAAACCTTGATTGATAAAATAACTTACGATTTTGATTTGAATGCCGAAGATATTCATTTTTCAACTGTAACAAAAACTTATTTTAACAAATGTTTGCAAGATTTGTTTGATATTTATTCACATAAATATGGTACAACACAAACCCCACATGATACGATGGGCGCGGGCGCATCAAGTAGCAGCTCGAGGAATGTGAACTTAAATTTGTATAACGAAATGAGAAATGAATTTACTAAACGGGCTAGAGGGTCCACCCCGAGTAGCGAACTTGGAAGGTATACGGGAACAAACTTTTTATCATTTATGAGTCCGAATGTTTTTGAGGACTTTGATATTTTGGCTTGGTGGAAAGGAAACGAATCTACTTTTCCGGTCCTTTCCGCCATGGCCCGTGATTTACTAACCGTCCAAGCTTCCACGGTAGCTTCGGAATTCGTTTTTTCTCTTAGTGGCAGGGTTTTATCTATTCGAATAACTAGACTCACTCCCGCGGCAATGAAAATGTGCATTTGCTTGAAAGACCATTTGGATGCAGTAGATAGGAGACAAGATAGGAGTTCGCTTGAAGACGAAATTGAAGAATTCATACACGAATCTGAGGTCAACCAAGGATTGGCGAGCCCACTTACAAATGAAGAACTCGCCGAAGATGATAGACTACGAGGATCCACTAGTAACTCTGAGAATGACGGCGAAAATTAAACAAAAAAACTCCAAAAAAAAAATATATTTTTCTTTTTGTCGAATTGTAATGTTTAATTTTATAATGTTTTGTGATTTCCGAACTCCTACAATATGAATAAACGTTAAACTTTATGTTTTTATTTGTTAAATATTTATTTTTTAATTTTTTTTTAATAAATCCGGTTTAAACCGGTTCACCAACCCGAACCGGTCCAGAACCGAACTGAACCGGTTCAACAGGTTCGAGATTTTATATTAAATAAACCGGTTTAACCCGAACCGGTTTAGTCAAAACCGGTTTAAGGTTTGGTCAACGCAAACCGGTCCGGGCCGGTTTGGAACCGGTTCGGTTCAAAAAACCCGGTTTGTGCACCTCTATCAAAACGCATAAATCCCAATCTGAAGCTCACAATAATTTTGCGGCCCAATGCAGTATTCTAGAAGATGACGCATGGAATGACGAAAACGATAGGCGACAACCAAGTACTACAATAATTTCACGGAGTGGAAACAAGAATGGACAAAAGAAAAAGCTAAAAGGGGCCAATATATAAATTATTACGCACTACCGTCTAATATATCACGACTTTAGTGGTGGGTCCACAGTTATCCTCAGCCGTATCTTTGCTCTAAATAATTGGCCTTTAGGTGTGGTAGGCCCAAAAACAGATTGCAGCGGTTGTCACTCTGTCGAAAAACATAAAGCGCACCCAATCATAAAAGCGAGTGTCACTCTGCCGTAAAACCCGAAATCGTAGCGACAAGTAACCCGAACGCAAACACTGATATAAAAACACGTCGCAACGGCCGTCAGTCAAACGTAAAACCTTAAAGCGAACCTCGTTGTAAAAGCGAACGTCACTCCACCGTAAAACCTGAAGACATAACGTCAATAAACCCGAATGCATATACAAACGCAACGATTAGAAATCTAAAATCAAAACACTAAAAACCGAAAAATAAAAAAAAAACCACAAAAAAATCACTACAAGAAAAAATACACTATTAACCTCCATGCTCTTTAAATAATATTATAATATAATATAATTGAGTAAATTACATTTAAAAAACCTTTATGTATATAAAAACTTATTAGTTTGGCCTTTAATCTCCGTTAATTACGCTGAACACCCTTAAACTAAAGAGTTTATAACATTTGCATTATTTTCACTAGTGGACGTTAACTTTTTCAGTTATTTTCTTTTAAATGACCATTTTGCCCTTATCACTTAAAATACCAAATATGTAATTTTCACTATTATTTTCTTTTGTTTCTTTTTATTTTTAGAGTTAAATACGCTTTTAGTCTCTGTGGTTTTGTCGAAATAACTATTTGTGTAAAAATTTTAATTTGGCTTTTTCGGTCCATTAGTTTCATTTTCATTTCAATTAACTCCACGCTTTTAACACCGTTAGATTTTTTCTGTTAAATTTTAAGAAAAAACAAAAATACCCCTTAAAAAACTAAACAAAAAACAAAAAGGAAAAATATATAGTCTCTCTTTACTCTCTCACTCTCACACACACACACACTCTATCTCTCTATCTTCTCCACCGTGGCACCATCACCCTTCACTCCACCATCACCACCTTTGTCTTTTCCGGCCACCACCATTTTTTTCGGGCAAAACTCGGATTTGCAACCACACCTCATAAACAGTCCACGAATTTTTTTTCAAATTAGTATTTATTTAAAAAAAAATTAGGATAATAGAGAAAGTCAAAAAAAAAATTCGGATAATGGTTAAACCGCTATTAGCAATGGCGGATTAGGAACAATATTTTCAAAAAAAACTGGTGTCCGCTATTAGCAATCGCTGATTAGGACAAAAAAAACTGGTGTCCGCTATTAGCAATCGCTGGTTACAGAGCTTGTTCCTAATCCGCGATTGCTAAACGCGGATACAGTGGGTGTCAGTTTTTTTTGTCCTAATCAGTGATTGCTAATAGCGGATACCAATGGTGTCAGTTTTTTTGAAAATATTGCTCCTAATCCGCCATTGCTAATAGCGGTTTAACCATTATCCGAATTTTTTTTTGACTCTCCCTGTTATCCTATTTTTTTTTTAAATAAATACTAATTTTAAAAAAAATTCAACAGTCCACCCACCCATCTCCTTCTCTAACTTTGTTTCTCTGATATAGCCACCCACACAACACTGACGTCACCATTGCGCCATGTTGAAGACGTGGTTTCTGATATGAAGATGTTGGAATCGGGGGGAGAGAAGCGGGTGGCAGACGATGGTGGTATGGCCGTTAAAAAGGAGAGAAATATACTAGGGGTGTATTTCAGGAAACAGTGGGGTGGTTTCAGGTAGCGGCAGCGGCGGTGGCCTTAGATCTAAAAACTATTGTCATCACCTGCTCCTTCCTTTCTCTTTTGATCATACACACACACTATTGCTAGTTTTTAGAGAGAAACACTGAACTGATAGGGTTAGAATGTGATAAACAAAGAGAAGCTATAAAAGAGGAAGATGAGATTATCTCCAAAACAAGCTGATCCCATTCCATAACAAAATACGTAGATATAGAGTTGCAATAACAATAATAAACCTCCAACGAACAATTAAAAACATAAATAGTATCTTAACTTAATACTTAACCTAATAAATGATTACAAAATATGTATGTGTCAGCACCAGAATCATTGTCTCTAATATTTTCCCTCCCGCTGTTTTTTTCACCCATATTAGAAACACACGCGGGTCTTTACCCGACCCAATACACAAATCTCGGATCTAATTTAAGCCTTCAGACCGGTTCCTTCCATCATTCGTAACCCTAAATTGAACTTGCGATTCCTTCAGCTGCATCTCCTTCTCCCTCTTATCACCGATCTTTGTTTCAAGCTACGTTCTTCGGGCTACGGATTCATCTACCTTCTCTTCCAATAGGTATGTTTTATCAAACCTTTTTCTTTTTTGCCCTAAATCGATTGTATTTGGTTTGATTTTGTCGATTATTTTTCTTTGATTTTGGCCTAAATCCACTTTCTGTTTGTATATGTGACAAGAAGGGGTCATCCTTTTTGTTGGTTTGGTCCAGACTTGTGTTTTTCTTTTAACTAATATAATTGCCTAATCCTGCTGAAGTATGGTCAATTGCATAAGCAAAACCACAAGATGGGGACACATTAACTAATCATGTTGCTGGAAGAATTAATTCAAAAGAAACGGAAGGCCTTAGAATGTGCTTTGCAACGGAAGACAATTCATGGCAGAAGACTCCAGAAGAACTAAAATTAGGTGCTTTTTAGTTTTTTCTTTCATCTCTTAGCTTTAGTAAACCTTTCTTTCCTGTTTATTATGTATAATTTTAGTTTTTCTTTATGTCAAACAGAGCCAGGAACTGGCACGGGCGTGAGATTGTGATTGGTAACTTGGTATAGATTTGCTACAATTTTTTGTTATTAATGAATATCTTATAATGCTTTGTTATGAAGTTTCAAGGTTTTAATTGGGAAAGCTGTAGAAAAAGGTGGTACATGGATTTAGGGATGAGCATTTGGTACCGGGTACCGGTACCGGTACCGTACCGAACCGGTACCGTACTGATAGATTCGGTACCGGTATCGGTACCCACTTTTCCATAAATTCGGTACCGGTACCAGTACGGTACAGGTACCGAAAAAGATGAACATTTTGTAACGAATACCGGTACCGTACCGATACCGTACCGAATCGATAAATTCGGTACCGGTACCCACTTTTCCATAAATTCGGTACCGGTATTTTCGGTACCGGTACCGATACGGTACCGATCTCATCCCTACATGGATTTGGCTCCAAAAGCTGCAGATTTATCCAACTGTGGGATAACAGCAGTGTGGTTACCTCCACCTACTGAATCTGTCGCTCCACAATGTCTTCATTGCTTAATTTTGCTTTTTTTTGAATTTTTTGTTTTCATTCCTCTCTTCCGCCCAACACATTATACCAAAAGAAATCGAGTTAAAAATATTAATGACGCCAGGGTATATGCCTTCTGATCTCTACAACTTGAACTCATCATATGGCACTCAGGAGGAGTTGAAGTATTTTATAGAGGAGATGCACAACCACCATCTTTTGGTATAGTCTTGAAACGTAAAAAAAAGCTCGTATGGATGAAAAAGATATGGTAGCAACAAAAAATAAATATGCACATGGATGTTTTTGGGTTGATGAGTTTTAATATAAACGTGCTAAAATCATAATTTCAAGTTCTCTACAACCATCTCTTTGTTCTTTTTTGGAGATTGATATATTTGCTTCATGTTTCACATGCATTAGGTGATGATATACTGAATCATCGATGTGCTCATAAACAGGCGAACTACCAACTACGTATTGGTTCTTTTCAATTATTTTGTTTAGACAAACGTCTCATTATATAACTTTGGTGCATTATATTGGTGTCAGAGTGCAATGGAGCATGGAACATATTTGGTGGGAAGCTTGCATGGGGACCTGAGGCAATTGTTTGTGATGATCCAAATTTACAGGGTCAAGGAAATCCTGTAAGTGGTATGGATATACATATATGCAACAAATATATAAATGATTCACCCATAATATGCATTTGTATTTGCATCATTTTTACCAGGCTAGGCTTTTAGGTTACCCTAAAACTTAGGTATCTGGTCATGTTATTTTCTGTGTAACCGTTACTCCATTATTAATAACCCTTAATAGATGAAAAGCTACTGTTGATTTAAATAAAGTCCTACCACCTTATCTGTTCATGTTATGAAGTGCAGGTGACATATTTCATGCAGCACCAAACATTGATCATTCCCAGGAGTTTGTAAGAAATGATGTAAAACAGTGGCTGAACTAGCTCAAGAACAGTATAGGTTATGATGGCGCTGGCGCCTTGACTTTGTGAGGTGAATGTTGCCAACTGGTTTTGCTATTATTATATGTAATTTATTGCCTTTACTAACAAGGCTGCCAACCAATTTTACTTGCAATACACCCATTTTGACCCATTAAACAACCCGTCTAACCTGCCCATTTTCCACCTCTATTATTGCAATTCGAAGTGGCATTAATCGGTTTTTATTTACAAATAATTATTTGATTATTTACAAACAATTGGATATGGATAATCACTTTCATACAAATTCAAACAAAACTTATTTTGCAAAGGTAAACCAAAATTACTCCTGTTCCAGTTTTTTGAATGTAAACTGTGACTTTTACTCATAATTCATAACCTTTTCTGAATAAAATGTTCTTTTTGGTCATTTTATTTAGTGAAATGTTAGTAGATATATAGTAACCAAGTTTGATTATGGTAATTGAAAGTACTATAGATGCCAATTAATCCACATCGTTGAAATTAATGCCATAGCATACATTGCATACATACTCTTTGTCTCAAGGTTCTATTTGCTTCATTTAGTACATTAACTGCAATACCAATAATCTTAGAACGATACAAACAAGGACAAAAAAGAAAATAAAAACAGATAAAAAAAGAATTGTTTGTTAGAATTATAGTAAATTATTTATTTAATTGAAAAAATGGATCATAAATGTGTTTTGGAATGGCCTGACCCATTAGACCCATGGATTTGACAATCTATCTGGAAATTGATCTATGTGTGCACCATGTGAAATAGCAGCAACTGTTTTGAAAAAGGTCACTTTACAGAGTTGCTGTCGTAGGTCGATATCCACATCTAACATTAATTTAGTTATTGCAGCATTGCACGGTGCTGTATGTTTGTTTGGTGGCGAATATAATGGTGCTTTACAGCAGAAAATGAGGGAGCCAAATCTGGGAGGAAAGCTGTTCCTGGGTAGCTTTGTGGCCCATGACAGAATTTGATTAATATGTGTGTTGTTTTTTGTTTGCTAGAACAGATATGAGGAGTTTTGTTTGAAGAAATTGGTACCAGATCAAAAATATAAAAACACGATAATATGGAAATCCCTTCTCCAATTAATTGATAGAAAACTTCAGATTACAATGAAAGAAAAACTATCCTTATTTATAGTTGATTAATCTATCAAGTTAATCAACTCCTACAATCTAGGCTTTTCACAAATCCATCTGAGTAAGCTTCCCAAACATTCGACCGACTCTATCCCTTTGATCGGCGAACTAATAAAGACTTTAAAACAATTACAAATCAACTATGACTTAATAGCTAACTATTAAGTTTTGTTAAGATTGTTCCAACAATCACCCCCCCCAATCTTGATCTCAAGTATTATGTTATTTTCCTTAGTCTTGAATTTCTTTTACTCCCAATTCAGCAAACTTCAGTCTTGGTAAAGTTTTAGTGAGGATGTCTGCCTGTTGTTCATCCCCGCTGATGTGTTTAACTCTGATTTGCTCATTTTCAACACATTCCCGTATATAGTGAAAACGTGTGTTGATATGCTTGCTTCTTCCATGAAAGACTAGATTTTTCATTAAGGCTATTGCTGATTTGTTGTCTACTTTGATCACCACTTGTTCTTCACTTCTTCCGGTTATCTCAGCTAACAATCCCCTTAGCCAGATTGCTTGACAGGCTGCTGAAGTTACAGCCATGAATTCGGCCTCACAGGATGACAGGGCGACTGTTGGCTGTTTTTGCGAAAACCAAGCAATGGGTCCATCATCAAAATAGTACACTACACCTGTAGTACCTTTCCCATCACCCAGATCAACCGAGAAGTTGCTGTCACTAAACCCAAGTAGAACATTGCTTCCATTTCTTCGATAATGAATTCCCAGATTTGTTGTTCCTTTCACATGCCTGAGGATCTGTTTAATAGCTTGGAGATGAGTAGTTTTGGGAGCCTGCATGTATCTACTTGCATATCCCACAGAGTATGCATGGTCTGTTCGTGTATGAGTCAAATACCGAAGACATCCGATCGTTTTTCGGTACTCTGTTGCATCTACACAGCTGCTGCCATCATCTTTTGTGAGCTTTAGACCTGGTTCCATTGGGTATTTAGTGGGATTACACTCCCACATCCTAGCTTGTTGTAGGATCTTTCTTGCATAGCTTGATTGCTTGATTTTTATTCCATCTTTGCCTTGTATTACCTCTAGTCCAAGATAATAAGAAAGTGACCCCAAATCACTCATTTCGAACTTGTCTTCCATTTGTCTTTTGAATTGCAGAATTTTCTCCATATTATTTCCAGTTACAATCAAATCATCCACATAGATCCCTACTAGTAATGAACCTTCATGAGTTCTCTTTGTGTACACGGCTTGTTCAAGTTTGCACCTTTGGAATCCATACTCCTTTAGAACCCCATCCAACTTCGTATTCCAAGCTCGTGGAGCTTGTTTCAAGCCATAAAGTGCTTTGGTTAATTTGTACACCTTTTGCTCCTTTCCTTTCTTAATAAAACCTTCCGGCTGTGACACAAACACTTCTTCTTTAAGTTCCCCATTTAAAAATGATGTTTTAACATCAAGGTGATGAACACTCCACCCCCTTTGTGCGGCTAATGCTAGAATAAGTCTGACCATCTCAACTCTAGCTACGGGCGCGAATACCTCGTCAAAGTCTACACCATGTTGTTGGATGTAACCTTTGGTGACCAATCGAGCCTTGTATCGTGTAATAACACCACTTGCATCCCTTTTAATTTTATAAACCCATTTTAGACTGATGGGTCGGTGTCCCGGGGGTAGGTCCATTAACTCCCAAGAGTTATTTCTTTCAATGGAAGCTATTTCACTTTCCATAGCTTGCTCCCATTCTTTATGCCCTGTGGCTTCTTTAAAGTTTGTTGGTTCTCCTTCAGTGAGGAGGAGATCGTATACTTCATACAAAATTTTCATTCCTTATAGTGGTGTATTATCAAAGGTCTCATCTTCTGCCACAGTTGGGTCTGATTCACCACTAATATCTGTTGGAAGTTGAGGCAACATCGGTCCACGCTCGTTTACAGTTGATTCAGGGCTGCTAAACTCAGAATAGGCTGAGTTTGAAGTTTCTCCCTGAGAAAGTGGACTGTTTCCTTGGAATGGGCTGCTGATATGTGGACTTATAAGGCTGCTAGGTTCAGCAGTCCCCTGCCCACTGTTTTGGGTTGCTCCCTCTCCACTGTTTTGGGCTGCTGAATCGGATTCAAATGGGTTCATGTGTATCACGAACTCAGCTTCTTTGAGCTGGTTCGATTTTGATGATTATCCCATTCCCATTTTTGTGCTTCATCAAATATGACATCCCGGTTAATCACCAATCTCTTTCTTTTAACATCATACATCCGGTAGGCCTTCATCCCTGGTTCGGTTCCTAAGTATACCATAGGAACACTTCTATCATCAAGTTTCTTTACCAAGTTTGAGGGTGTTTTCACAAAACCGACACACCCAAATACCCGAAGATGATCGAGTCTTGGTTTCCTTCCCTTTAGAGCCTCATAAGGGGTTTGGTTCTTGAGAATTTTCGTCGGTAATCGGTTTAGAACGTACACCGCGTGTCGTACGGCTTCAGCCCAAAAAACCTGAGGCATATCCATTGCATTTAGAATACTCCTTGTTGTGCTCATTACGGTTCGATTTCTCCTCTCGACTATGCCATTCTGCTGAGGGGTGTAAGGGGCAGTCAATTGTCTTGTGATCCCGGCTTGTTCACAAACGAGTTGAACTCCTTGGAAGTGAATTCTCCCCCCCCCATCAGTTCTAAGGACCTTTATTTTCCCTCCATATTGGTTCTCGGCTGAAGCTTTAAATGCCTTGAATCGTTCAAGTGCCTCATCCTTAGTTTTTAACATGAATGGCCACATAAACCTGTTGTGATCATCGACAAACAGCAATATATACCTATTTCCAGCTTCAGTGGCGGGTGTTATAGGCCCACACAGGTCTGCATAGACCTGTTCCAGCGGGTTTTCAGCCCTAAAAATGGTCTGATCAGGGAAACTTTGTCTCGTATGCTTCCCTGCCAAACATGCTTCGCATAGTTGTGAAGGGTGGTCAATAGCAGATACTCCATGGACTAAATCACTCGTCCCCAAACGCTTGATGGTGTCAAAGTTGACATGCCCAAGGCGGGCATGCCACAACTAAGCTGCATCATGAATCTTGGTTAGCAAGCAAACCGATAACCTAATTTTAAGGTTAATTTTGTATAAGCGGTTTGGGAATCTGTGGGTCTTCATTAGTAACGTCCCATCTGGTTCAAACATGGACAAAACTCCTTGTTTGATTGTGATTTTGCACCCTCCTTCAGCTTGCCCGATGCTGAAAATATTGTTTTTCAAATACGGGATGTATGGGATATCGGTTAACAACCTTTGTTCCCCATTCTTACATTCTAAAAGGATGGAGCCTTTTCCTTCGATTTCGACACTTGAATAGTCTCCAAATCTGACTTTGCCCCCATGTTTGTATCAAGTGTTGAGAACAAACCTTTGTTGCCCGTCATGTGGTTTGTTGCCCCGGTATCCAAATACCACATATATTGCCCATCATTATGTGACCCGTACTTAGCCGGAAATACCTTTTCTTCATTCACATATATTAGTTCCTTTTTGTTTTGATCGGCCACAGCCATTAATAATGCAGGCTTGTCAGCATTAGCCTGTGATGTTTCAGCTGTGGTGGCTTGTGTTAAATTGGCTTTTCCTCGTTCTTTCTAGTTGGGCATTCAACTGAAAAATGGCCAAATGCATCACACCTGAAGCACTGCAATTTAGACCAATCTTTCTTCTCAGAATTTTGATTTCCTTCTTGAGTATTATGACCACGGTTTGTTCCCCTTCCTCGACCACCTAAACGCCCACGACCACGGGCGTCTTGGCCATTCCCTCGGCCTCGACTAAAGCTCTTTTCCTGCTTCCTTTTTGAATCCCATTCTTCATAGGATAACAGAAGTTGGTCGTGATTGCCATTGGAGGTTCTGGTATTGGTTCGTTCCTCATATGCTTTTAGCCTTCCCACAATTTCCTGAAACTTGACTGTTTTTAGATCAACCAATTGCTCGATTGTGGCCACCATATTTAGGAAGATATCTGGTACACTGGTCAGGAGTTTCCTGACCAGTGCTGCTTCCTCAAATGGTGACCCAAGTGTGGCTGATTTTGATGCGATTCCAGAGAGTTTCCCCACGAACTCATCCACCGTGGTACCTTCCTTCATTCTGATTCGATTGAATTCAGTCTTCAATGACTGTAGTCGTGCCTCCATTACTCGTTCAGTACCTAAGTGTCGAGTCTTGATTAAATCCCAAATTTCTTTTGCATGCTCACAGCTTGCGATTTGAAGAATTAGATCTTCCGGCAGCGACTGATACAAAAAGGCTATAGCCGAGTTGTCCTTCTTCTGATCGACATGAGTCCCTGGTTCGATTGCCTCCCAAATCCCATGTGCTTTAAAAATCACCTTGATTCGAAGCGACCATATTGGGTAATTCGTCGCAGTTAGAATCGGGCACTGGAATGGGAGATTAGAAGTCTTCTCGGCTTGCATCTGATTGTTCGGAATCACAGCATCCCCCATTGATCTTGCCTTCGATCGCCGCTTGTAGTGCTTCCTTGTCTTCGAATCTGGTGACTGATCCAGTCCTTTGGATCAAGTTAATCTCTGGTCCCTTGAATTAACCTAGCTCTGATACCAATTGAAGAAATTGGTACCCGATCGAAAATATAAAAACACGATAATATGGAAATCCCTTCTCCAATTAATTGATAGAAAACTTCAGATTACAATAAAAGAAAAACTATCCTTATTTATAGTTGATTAATCTTGCCCATCAAGTTAATCAACTCCTACAATCTAGGCTTTTCTCAAATCCATCTGAGTAAGCTTCCCAAACATTCGACCGACTCTATCCCTTTGATCGGCGAACTAATAAAGACTTTAAAACAATTACAAATCAACTATGACTTAATAGCTATCAGACCCCTGAACTATTAAGTTTTATCAAGATTGGTCCAACATTGTTTGCTAGAACAAATATGAGGAGAGATGTACAAGAAATATTCAAAATGACTCCTCATGATAACCAAGTTATGATGTTTTCTGCAACACTTAGCAAGGAAATCTGTCATGTGTGCAAGAAATTTATGCAAGATGTAATGTTCTGTCACCAATTTTCTTTTCCAGAGAGGAACAAGTGTGAGAGAAGATTTTGGCCATCCCGATAGAACCAATACCATGGTAAGCTTTATTTTTTTTATATGTAAATATTCTAGACCAACAGAGAGGACAATCTTAAAATTGGTAAGTTTTGTTGAACGGGTCAAATGATTAGTTTTATCAAACGTGTGAAACGGGTCAATTTTATTAAATGGGGCAATCCATAATATTTTATTCAATCGGTAGAACATGTCTTACTTAGGTATAAGTGTTATATTGCAGCTTTCATTTTTTTTGTTAATGGGTCTAATTGCGATTTTTGATAGGTGGTAACATGTTATGTTCCATTCACGGCATGTGCTTTTTTGATCAGTGGTTGCTTTCTATATAATGCAATTTTAGTACTTCATCTTTTTTTTTGGTTATTGCAGTTCAAATTCTTCATGTTCGGGAATAGTTATTATAGATTTCTTTGACGCGTGACTACCTTAATTTTAAACAACATGATTATTACACCCCATTCATTTGTTTCTTTTTTCAGAATTTAGTAGGTTTCAGCATGCGCATTTGACTTTTGCTTACTGAAGTCAAGATGCATGCTTAGAGGTTTTAATGACTGTGATTTGTACAAAGAAAAATCTAAAGTGTTATTCAAATTTAGATGATAGTTTACAACTTGGGGCTGGAACATCCCCGCCTGGTTTAGTTGCTGCAAGAGTAGGTGCGGATGTCATTCTTACTGATGACTCCGACATATTATAGATACATATAATTTCTATTTTACAACCTCGTGTAATACACGGGTCTATAACCTAGTAATAATAATAATAAATTACGTAACAATACTCCATCCTTAACCCACTTCTTGTCCTCAAGAAGTAATTCAAGGGAACTTGTCATCATCCTCCTCTGTTGCTTGTTTTTCATCCTCTACCAACTCAAGTATGTAAAGTTGTTTTTTCTTACACTTGTGCCCCAGAACAAACTTTTCTGTACACCAGAAACACTCCCTTTTCGCCCTTTTCAACTCGAATTCATCACCCATCAACCGCCTTAAGCTAAGAGCTCCCGGTTTAAAAGTCGATGTCTCGATTGTTGGACTTGGCAACAAGGGAAGTTTTGAAGCATTCATCGGCGGTGTTATCCTGGCCGTTTCATTACTCTTGGTTTGTAGGGATCTGCCTTCCACATCCGTGAGTTTATTCATCAGGTTCGAGTTGTTAATAGCCTGTATTCTTGCTAGCCCATACGTCTCGTTTAAGGTTCGAGGCTTGAACATTTTAACCGGTCCCCTAGTCTCTGGTCTGAGCCCTTTAAAATGCAAACTGACGGCTTCGGTTTTGCTTAGGGTTACCTTATTCAAGAGCACGTCAAAAAAGGTGTTGTAATCATGCAATTCATCTGTATGTGTGAGAGAAGCTATTTCCTCCATGGGATCTTCGAACATTGCATTCGAGAACAGGCTCGATATGGCTCACACATAGTCTGCCCAAGATAGTTCTGCGACCGTATCCCTTATCGTTTTCATAAAGGCCTGATACCATTGGATGGCATCTCCTTCGAGGTGAATCATTTCATACCGGAGCTTCATGTTGTTGGGTGTCTCGTCAATGGTGAAGAAGTGTTCACAACGATAGACCCATGCTTCTACATCTGCTCCTGAAAACCTGAGAAACTCGACCTTCCCGATCCGCATAGGTTGAGTGCCGCCTCGCGAATCCGCGTCGCTGAACAGACTCGTTCCGGAGCCACCGCCGCCTAGGCTTCCAGCGCGCGAACGCTCCTTGAATGCTCATAAGATCTATTCTTGTTGTTTCAGAGATTGTTCCTGTTGTTTCAGAGACTGTTCTTGTTGTTTCATCAACGTGGCTAGGGTTGCCTGAAGATCTAAGATGGCGTTGCCATGGTCCTTGAGAGTGATGTCCACTTCTTGGCTGCGAGTGTTCGTCATGGTAGCGAGAATGAATTCCGATGAGAGATCGGAACGGCTCTGATATCCTTGATAGGGTTAGAATGTGATAAACAGAGATAAGCTATAAAAGAGTAAGAAGAGATTATCTCCAAATCTAGCTGATCCGATTCCATAACAAAATACGTAGATATAGAGTTGCAATTACAATAATAAACCTCCAACTAACAATAAAAAACATAAACAGTCCCTTTACTTAATAATAATAATAATAATAATAATAAATTACGTAACATAAACCATTAGTTTACCCAAATCAGTTACAATTCAATTGCACCCATCATTGATAAAAGTACCCCTTTATCATCATACTGTAAAATATTAGTAGGAATTTGAAGGTTTGCGTTCTATTTCAGCTATCCCTTTGATCTTCCTCAATTTCAATTCCTATTAATAATATCTATACTCTTTTATAAAGGATATTAGAGGGACAAAAGGGGCTTTTCACACTATATTTAAGACGCCGGACTTCTCCCTATTTTAAGACGCCGGAGTTCAATTTGGGTTCCCGGCGATAACGCCTGAGCCGTTCATCATGCTAACCGACGCCATTAAACTCCCATTCAATGACCGGGCGATTGTTCCTCTTCATAATTGACCACGCCAGGGTTTAAGTTTCCCTCTTCTTTCGATTCTAAGGTAATAGCAATTGCAGGTGTTCCAAGGTAAGCACCGCTTGCAATTAGGGTTAAATTTTTGTTCTGAGATTCCACCATCGATTTGCTGAGATTTTTGGCTGCAACAACAAGATTTGGGATCAGGCTAATTTTGGGTATGTTGAACCGTTATGAAATTCTTGGTGGGAAGAGGGGAAGGACAGTTGGGTGACGGATTTCTCTACAAGAATCAAGAATGGAAAATCTATTTGTACAGGTATAACTCAATCTCCATTAAATTTTACCGTTGTCTATAAAATTTTGTCTTTTCAAAGTAGATTGCATCTTCATGATTGTGTTTTTAGGGTTCTTCGTCCAGTTTGATTACAGATGGAGGAACACTTTTTGGTCACTGAATATCCATTTTCTAAGTTATTATTGCAGCTTAATTTATCCCAAACTATCTTACTTTTCAGATTGGAACAGTTAGCCAATATGGTTGTTTGATAATTTTTACCCCTTATACCACAAAATGAATATCATGATCATATTTAGTTTACTCAAACACAGAAAACTGATTGTTGTGATTTCAATCTACAATGATTAGTGTAAATACACTTCCAAATACCCCTTAACTTTATAAAGTGAGTTGATTATACTTTCTCATCCTATTCATTTGTGTTTGTTATTCAATAACTCACATTTGCACATTGCAGAAGATGGAAGGAGTCGCACATTTGATTTTTTGAGTGATTAAATTCAGGTACCATGCGAACAGGGTGTCAGGTTTCTATGTTCCAGGTGTGTTTTGACATGATTTAATAAACTATTTTTGTTGTTTTAAAAGTTATAAATAAACAGGAACAATGTGGACAACTGGACATTAGAAAGGCTGGGTGGATGATGGCTAACGTTTGCGAGGTTTCATTTTCTTACTAAAATCCACCAGAAATGAGGTTGGAACAGTAGGTTCTTCACCCTAAAACTTCACACCAAATGAGGAGAAATAAGTTAGTATGTATAGGCAGGATAAGTAGGCACACGACCGTGCATGATACAAAGCATGGTTGTGCATGGTACACGGTCGTGGTTGGGTGCCACGATCGTGATTATGACCGACCAACTAACTTTTCTGATCTTCCCAGGTCCGTACTTAGCGATATGTGGGGCATGGGTGTGCAGATATGCATTGGGGCGTTCGTGTGGCAAGCATGAGTGTGCTTCTTGGCTCTAGCCTTGATTTTGGGGACAAGAGGTTACTTGGCCCCAAACTTGCACTTCTTTAATGATTTCTTCAATTTTTCTTTGTTTATCATGGAGAAGCCAATTGTCACCGCAAATTCAATAATAAACTGATTAGTATTTGTAGCACTTATCAATAAATTTGAAGTATTTCATAAAAACAATATTAGTAAAAAAGGTTTAAATCTTTATTGATTGAGGTTGAAGAGAAAGTTTGACCTCAAAAGTCAAATTGCAACTCTTCTTGTGTTGGTGCGTTTGTTTGATGAATATGTGCTTTAATTTGTATGATATGCTCTCTTTATGAGTTGTATGTGTTATAATGTGAGCTACTTTCTAATGTGCATAAAATGCTTTATTTTAAAGTATTTTTTTGGCATCATAATTAGAGTTTTGCTTTGAATTTTTTGAATGAACAAGTGAATTTGCGGGTTTAAAATCATACGGGCTTCTTGAATTTAGGGGAAATAGTGATATGTAAGTTATGAAATACTCTAATTGAATCTGTTTAGGGGTGTTTGATAAAAATTGATCATCATATGGATATTGTGACTATTTGTGTCAAACCAATCAGGCTTGGAGAATCATATAAAGAGTTTCTATAAAGCAACTGTTTTTTAAGATACATGTAAATTACCTAATTATCCTTGAATATGCTACATTGGCAATATCATACTAAAATTTTTTTATGTACATTTATTCAATTTTTAGAATGTCTGCAACAACATTTAATGGAAGTGTTGCTACTATCAAGACTCATGGGTATATTGGTAATTCTGCACTTCATCAAGATTTTGGAAACAGTTCTTTACAGTTGACCACAAAAGGTTTCAAGATCGATCTTGGACTATCGGGAAAGAAACATTACTGGTCTAGAAAAAGGGGCTCTTGTCTGATTCAAGCATCTTTTTCTCAAGCTACTACAGTTCGAGACGAAGTTTCGACCCCGGATAGCATTAAAGTGGAACCCATTAAAAAATCAAGTATGGTATCTAGCTCCTTTAGGATGGGTGGGTCACGCAGGTTGGGTAAGGGGTCAAAAAATGTTCGGATTGGAACGGGTCATTTTTTAGTACAAGCCAGGTCAGTTTGGGTAACATTTCTTGTCCATTTTTTAAATAAAATAATGCATGGATTAATAATGATAAAAAAAACAATACTATTACAATAATAATCTGAATCTTTGACTAAAATGATTTAGAAGGTTGTGCACCTTAAAAATGGACTTTTGGCGACTTTCAAACCGTTTGACACTCCAATGAAGTTGAACCAATAATCCAGAAGTTGCATCCTTTGCATGTTTTCTTTGTGAAAATTTTGAAATTTGTGTTTTTTTTAATAAAATTTTAGAGGCGGCGGCATTGATATTGATTAGGCATGGTGAGTCTCTATGGAATGAGAACTTGTTCACGGGTTGTGTTGATGTGCCATTAACAAGAAAAGGTGTGGAAGAAGCAATTGAAGCTGGTAAAAGAATAAGCAATATACCAGTTGATATGATATATACATCTGCACTTATTCGTGCGCAAATGACAGCTATGCTCGCCATGACTCAGCACCGCCGCAAGAAGGTATTCACACACACACACACACTCTCTCTCATGTGTTATTGGTGGTAAGATGGGCGGGTCAGGTGTGTTGGGTAACAGGTCAAAACGGGTAGGGGTCCCCGTTTTCGTCATCACCGTACAATCTGGTTTGGTAAATTGAATTCTGCAATTTTGACTTTCTGTTCCTCTACTCAACAGCAGAAACAAGAACAATCATTAACTAAACTTCACATTATTTGCTAACGACAAGAAATCTAGATAGCATGTGATCACAAATAAGATTCAAATCAATTATTTTGATGGTATAGGTCAAGAGTAGGAGGGTAAGAAGTGTTGTTGAACCAACATGAAAGTTGTCTATTATTATCAAGGTTAGTATTCCAACTCTATACTCATATGAACCGATTTTGGATGACTGAATTCGTTCTGATTTTGAATCCGGAAAGTACTACGTTGGACTTCTAAAGTTAAAAATGTGGCTTTGCAATGATCTGATGAATTTTATTAACACCAATTCATTGATTTCCCATTCGAAACCATTTAACTTCGTGTATCCCTTTAAGTATCAACCTTTTCGATTTGTACAACATTTAGTATGGGTTAACACAGTCTGTCACTTGAGCTTATCATGAAACGTCTTAAAATAAGGGAAAAAAACAAATAATCTCTTTTGTATACAACTGGTGCAGGGGATACATTTACTGCTGCTTATGCTGTTGCTTTTGTTGAAGGAAAATCTAAAGTTGAATGCTTCAGATTCGCGGGTTAGCATATACTTGTTTTCTCATTAATATGTTTTTGATGCTTCTTTTTTATTTTATTTTTATCTTGGTGGCTACTAATGAGTTATCTTATTATTTGCAGCTGCAGCAGCTTCTCTTTGTGTCCACGTAAAGTGAGCCATCACAAGCATGCCTCGTAGGAAAGCAGTCTTGGATCTTCTTCAATCTATTTTAGGATCCCATTTGGGTTCAGTCATATGTTCCTATTTCATGGTTATTAACATATAAATGTACCCAAAAAGTTATTATTCTCATGATTTTCAAAGTGGCAAATTTTCATGTCTACTAACATAGATAATTCATCAAAATTTGCCATATTTTGACAGTTTCTTTAAGATACAAAAATGGCTCTATGTTTTATATTTCTTCTCATGCTTCTGCAAACACAGCTATCTCTGCATTCAAAACTCGAAGGTTAAAGATCTATCTTTAATCCTTTGTTTTCATGTATGTTTAACGACTAATTTAAGTTGTTATATTACCAGATGCCGAGCTGGGTAAACTCAGTGCCTTAAAACTAAATGATAAGGTAAAACATTAAACATCATGTTTATAATGTGTTTTTAGTCATTTTCTTGATTATTTATGCTAATTATTTCTCTAAATCTTTCATTTTTTGGTTGATTCAGTTAGTCTTTCATGGAGGAGGATAACAGAGGCAAGAGGTTGCGGCTTCATGAGGTACATTCAGGATGTTTGCGGGCATTGTGTGCGTTTATAGATTTTTGTTTTACGTGTGTAACAGTTGCATTTAGGATTAAAAATGAATTATTTTCTTTTGCGTGAATAAACAAATTTTTTTTTTCTGGTTCCGACTTGATTCACAATGTAGCTTTCTAACTCGCAAATGTATGTTTGTAACTTATACGGGATTCCCGTTGCATCGCTAGGGTTCCCTACTAGTATATTCCTATTCTTCTTCAAACCCTTATTTTTTAACATCTCGTCAAACCCTTATAATTACCCAAGGTTTAGCCCCTAAAATTTCCCTAAATTCTTCTTCAAGATTTTCTTAAATTTACCAGATCATCAAAAGGGGTTCAAAGATCTTCCGTTATAATGGCTTTTGCCCTTGAACATTTTAATTTTGTGGTGTTTGGCAGCCGAGTGGAGAGAGAAAGATAGTAGAGGGTTAGGGTGTTTAAATTTATATAATTTTTGTTGTTTTGTTTTTTATTTAAATTGTATATGTATATATTATTACTTTATTTTTCTTTTAATTTTTCATCACTTTGTTTATAAACTTATCTTAAAAATTAGGGAAATTGAATTTTAATAATCCTATTTTTTACCAATTGGCCAATAATAATCCCAACTGAGAATATTCTTACCACCAGTCACTACTCTCAAACTATTTTCTTACATTGGACCTCCTGTTAAAAAAACTTAACGCCGTTAGATTTTATATGATGTGGACATCTGCAAACCGCCGGAAAGTCGAGCCAAGCTAGCAGTGGTCTCGTGGTGGGTTTTGAAATTGGCTCTGGTGGTGTTTAACGTGTCTCGTTTTTCCGGCAAGTCCAAACGGAGACAACAGTAGTGTTTAACGAGACCCGTTAAACACCACCAGAGTCAATTTCAAAACTCACTACGAGACCACTGCTAGCTTGGCTCGACTTTCCGGCGGTTTGCAGATGTCCACGTCATATAAAATCTAACGACGTTAAGTTTTTTTAACGGGGGGTCCAATGTAAGAAAATAGTTTGAAAGTAAGGACTGGTGGTAAGAATATTTTCAGTTGGGATTATTATTGGCCAACTGGTAAATGTGGGATTATTAAAATCCAATAATCTTAAAAATTATTAATTAATTAATTTAATTTTTTCTATAAAATATAAATTTGTTTATAGATTTTATTTTATTATAATTTTTTTTCATTTGCTCAAATTAGTTATTTACTTTTCTAAATAAAACCAATAAAAGTTAGAGATCTCATAATATTTAAATTTTAAAACCTTTCATATCTAAAATCTAAATATTAATTTTTTTAAAAAATCATTAAACATGTTAACAAGAAAACCCACTTATTAAACGGACTGTGTTCATGATAATCCATTTTGTGTCATGTTTGCCTCCCCATATCCTAGAAAACGGGTTTGGAGCAAAATGAGTCGGGGTCAAAACGGGTTGTTTTAAAAAAAATAAACTATCAATTAGTAGTGCTTGATTTAATTACTGAATTTTACTTACCGACCCGTCCAGTTTACCCGCTCCAAAGTGGACACGTAGTTTATAGTTTTGCAAGAGGTGATTTGTATGCTTGCATGGATGGGATTAACGTTTCTCACGACATCTTATTTCCGTTAAAGAATTATACTATTTTAGTACGAAAGAAAACTGTTAGAGTGGTTTTGGGGGCGGCGACGGCGACGGCGGGTGGCTGGGTGCGGCGGTGGTGGGAGTGGGGTGGCGGCAGTGGCTGGGGGCGGTGGCGGCGTTGGCGGGGTGACGGCGGTAGGGGGTTGTTGGGGGTGGGGTGGGGTGCGGCAGGGGGAAGGGGTGGGGCAGGGCGCAGTGGCAGGTGGGGGTGAGATGACAAAGTTTGGGGTACCCATACGTACTTTTTAAGTTAACAAAATTTTAGTTTACTAATTTAAGATGACACAAATTAACCCATTAAATATTTGAGATGATCCAAATTGACTGTTGACTAATTTAAGGTGACCCAAATTAACTATTTAACTAATTTGTGGTCACACAAATTGACCCGTATTCAATTAATTTTTTCCTAGAATATATATATATTTTTTAATAATAATTTCATGAAATTCCATTAAAAATTGTATCAATAGCATATGCGGTAATTATGCGAATAAAATGGCATTGGTATTGCATTAAATATTATTTTATGTAAAACGAGTTTGTTGAAACTTGAAATTTGGAAGCCCTCAATTTTGAATATGTTCTAGAAGCTCACCTCTCATTTTGACTATTTTTGGGCTACCCAGCTACTCTTAACTCTGCTAAGCAAAGAAAAAGTAAAAAGAACCCCTTCCCCACGCATTTCGCTTCTTCACCAACCACGTATATAAATCAACCAAACTTACATAACAATCAATCAAATTGAATAAACCCTAGCTACAGCAGAACAACTTTCATCTCCAATTGTGTTGGTTAGCTGTCACCGCCATGATCGATTATCAAGTCCCGTGGTTGGACATCGGGAAACTGAAGGTTTTAACGCCGTTAGGACGAGGCGCTAAAGGAGTAGTATTCCTGGTGCAAAATGAAGCATCCGATGGAGAATTGCTTGCTTTGAAGGTGATTTCGAGAGCTTCGATTAAGAAGAAGGCGAAGAACAATGACAGTGACGGTAGTGAGTACAAGAGAATTCTGTTCGAGCAGGAGGTGTTGCGACGATTTCAACATCCGTTGCTACCGAAACTTCGTGGTGTGTTATCGACGGAGAAGGTTGTAGGATACGCCATTGATTATTGTCCAGGACGTGATCTCAATTATCTTCGGAAGAAACAGACGGAGAAAATGTTCTCCGATGATCTAATCAGGTGAAATTATGTTTCCGATCATAACATAGAAATCATGCATTTTGTTAAACTCGGAGAGGTTAATTATAACAATTTTTTCCATCAATTTAGGTTTTATGCGGCGGAATTGGTACTCGCGTTGGAGTATCTTCACGGATTGGGGATTGTTTACCGAGATTTAAAGCCGGAAAACGTCATGATCCAGGAAAACGGACATTTAATGCTTGTTGATTTCGATCTCTCAACAAAACTTTCACCGAAAGCTCCCTCCGAACCTCCGACACCGGAAACCACACCGTCGTCTAAATCCGATCCGTTACCAAAGAGGAATAAGCGATTTTCAACGTTTTACACGTGTTGCTACTCTGCTATCTCGGCGGAGGACTCGGTACATCCCGCGGAATCTGTCAACTCCGAACCGATTCGCGAGACCAGCTCACTTTCAAAATCGAACTCGTTCGTCGGAACGGAAGAGTACGTCGCTCCTGAGATGATACAAGGCAACGGCCACGATTTTGCGGTGGACTGGTGGTGCCTGGGCGTCGTCTTGCATGAAATGTTATACGGTACGACGCCGTTCCGTGGATTGAACAGGAAGGAGACATTTTACCGGATTCTGTCAAAGCCGGCGGATCTTGTCGGAGAACCAACTTCGTTGAGAGACTTGATCCGTAAATTGCTGGAGAAGGATCCTAAACAGAGAATAACGGTAGCGGAAATCAAGGGCCACGATTTCTTCAAAGGCGTTGAATGGGAAAAAGTCTTACAAATCTCGAGGCCACCGTTTATACCTGGACGGTTCGATGACGAGTGCACCGATGGAAATAAAAAAATTGACATAGAAGATTTTGTCCGAGAGGTGTTTAAGGTGGATGATGACGTAATCGGTGACGTCACGGATAAAGAAATTGACCAGAATGCAGCCAAGAATTTTTTGGTGTTCTAAGTTCTGAACTTCTGACTGAAATTATTTAATTTTTTAATTTAATGCTATTTCATTTAAATATATTAAATAGGGGTACAAATTAACATTGGTGGTGATTTTCGGGAGTATTGTAAGAATGTAAGGGTATATGAGTACAAGTAATAAAGCAATAAGTGCTGTGGATAGTTGTACAGTTGTAGCCTTGTAGGCAATTTTATGATGAGAACGACAGAACGTTATGTGAAGTGCTTGTTAGGTGCGACCAAATATAAATTATGCCGTTGTTAATTTAATATACGATATACATGAAGGTGATTTAAGTATTTTAAATGAGTTTTTCGAGCCGAGTGTTTCTGGGGGTGTAGTCTATCTGACTCTATCTTTTTTACGATATTGATGTAGACGACCCGGTGTTCGGGCCTGACCCGTTACCAGAATCCGACCTGTAAAGTGGATGCGCAGCTGAACCAATTATCTGTTTATTTCCGTTATTTAAATTCCTAGTTTATCGATTAATTTTAATTTCTTTTCTTTTGGTTTATCTCTTGGGAGTTTGTTAGCTAATTTATAGTATCTTGGAAAACTTTATATTGTTTTGTTTTGCAATTGAAAAGTTAGGATGATACTATTTTTTATTTGATTGAGTTATTTGCTTGACTATGCTGTTTGTTCCTATTCCAATCTGGTTTGCATCGTTAATTTGCATCAGATATAGGTAAGGTTTATCCTTATTTCATTATTTTCAGACTTTACTTTTTGAGTGGAATTTGACTGGGTATATTTGTTTGTTTAAGTAATTTAAATATATATATATATTTTATTTTGTCTAAAGTTTAGATAACATAATCTTAACCCAAGGACATCACAACAAGTTAGTTCGACTAGTTTGTTAAAGGTTTTTAAGGACACATGGCTTTATTTAAAGTCAAAAATAGACGGCCTTTAGTGTAAAGGAAAAAACGTGCAAACAAAATTTAATATAAAAGGGTAATTTCTGATATTATCTTAGTTTAAGATGAAATATGAAATTTGATAATTAATGTAAATGACGAAAAGTTTAATTTGTTCTTTTATTAACGACGACGATTTTTGTAAAGCCTGAAACCGGGCGCCATACATTTGGTTCTCATCACAGTGCATACTTTTGAAAACATCTTATCTCTTAATTTTAAACATACAACGGAAGTCTTATCTCAAGTCATTATTTATGTTTTAAAACCCTTATCTCGTTTCACCTTACCTTACGAATGCATACACACCAACCCGAGTAGCACCGCTCCAAAGCCAAGATACTTCGTCACAAGAACTCATTTGCAAAACAATGTAACGTACATATAAAGTCAGCTACACTGAGTGAATTTTAACAGTTTATTTTAAACAGAAATCTTCTCGTCACAAATATAATTTATTTGAACTCAGGACATTCCAGTCCTTTATAAAACGGTTTGTCGCTTACTAACATATCGGTACCCCCATGATACCTACCATTACCCATAAGGGTCCAACCACCCAAAACTCACCCCATAACCCTAACCTGGTAAGTCTCACCGGCGTTAGCCCACACAACAACAAGCAAGTAACACATAGCAGCACACAACATTTACTACGACTCGTTACCTAAACACGAATCACAAACGTGCTCCCATAATAACACCTCCTAGTCGTACCCACACAACGTCTAAACTCATTACCCGACTCCTCCCGAATAAGTCACTGTACGACACACAAACATCATACCAATGTCTAGCCCACATATCCTAAAGACACTATATAGACCCTTAGCTTAGTTATCGGATATTTAGCTCATAAATTCTTCGAGTTTAACCTAAAACTTGTAAACATTTATTTTATCAAATAAAGTATGCAAGAATGTACGATAGCCCCAAAATAGTAAAAACAGTAAAGAGGGGATTAGAAACTCACTGGTTACGTAGAATCCAAATCCTTGCTCTGCACCCCGTCCACTCGCTCAAATCCTGAACCTGTCAAACGTACGATCACACGATTAGCATACGCTCTAAACAAACGTTGGACGCGCATGAATATAAATAAATCCCGACACCCAGTCTCATCCGCTCGTCCTTTCGTCCCACGGAACCCTAGTCCCACGGGTGCACATACCGGATCGTTCTTGACCCGTTTAGAAACCGTATACCCGGATCGGCTCCATGCATGCACTTACACGTGCCATGTAAACTCTAACCATACCATGCAAACCCTAACCCTGCGAAACGTATGAACTCGAGTCGGGTCCCCATGCATGCACGTAAACCCGACATGCAACACCCTACTCAGGTATTACTCCGGATTCCTCCCACCATGCACCACCATCACGTCACCACCGTCTTCGTCACGCAAAAACCCTATCCGCCGCTTGGCCGTAGTGCACCACCACCACCACAGCCATGGCCTGCCGCCGACTCCTCCTCGTCGTGCCTCCACACTCGTATCCTCTCTCTCTTTCCTTCTTCATGGCAGCCGACCACCCTAACACCACCGTCACATGCTATGACGGCCGCCACCACCGTCCGCTCCTCCTTAGCCTACCATCACCACCCTTGCCTTCCATCGGCGGACACCGCTGACACAGCCGCCATGCACCTTGGTCGCCGTCCCCGTCGAGCACCAACTCTAGTGGGTCTCCACAATTTCGTCATCTCCGAGCCACCATTCACCCGAAACCAACATCATAACGAGAAATTAAAACCCTAATCGGGTTTCATGCAAAACATGAACGTAGATGACGTAACGAAGATGTAAACAAGATTTACCTTGTCGAAGCTCGAAAGTCGCCGCGCCACCACCTTAGTTCCTCGTCCGACCGCCTTCATCGTCGATTTCTCTCCCCCTTTCTTGCTCTTCGTCTTCGCGCACTCCCCCTATGTCTACAATGACCTAGGGTTTTCCTTAATGTGTATTTAAACCACACATATTTACATTCGGGTCCCTTGGCTCCTGTTTCACGCAATTCGGTCTCGAACTAAACATTAAACGGCTAACCGTGACATTTATTGACGCAAACACGCTCCACATGTGACCAACCTTGGTCTTCATTATGCTAAATAAGGATTCGGGTCGCCCCCTAACCCGAACCATTAGTTTCTGGATTTCCAGGATGTTACAGTTTTGCCCTCACGTGAGGGCTGATGGCAGAATTTAACACCAAAATAGATGCCCGTTAGTGGAAATGACGAAAAACGTTAACAAATTTGAACATAAAAAACGATTTCTGTAATTTTCTTAGTTTAATGACGTAAATTGAAATTTGGTAAATACCTAAAGGACGTAAAATGCAATTTACTCCTTGATTTATTTATTTGTAGGAGATTTTAGAAACGTAATCTTATATTGGTGAGGAATAGCTACAACATTCAGATTTTTGTTACATGTTGTGAAGGAAATATTATAATTTATATAATAAACATAAAATCATTTAGGTTCAAATTTTAAATATCTAATTTTTTTTCATTATTTATGGAGCTGAAACTGCTATTGTGGCCAACTGCAAACCATCTAAAGGACTGAAAACGTTTTATTTTACAACGGAGGAATAAACAAGAATTAAAGTGTATTACGTGTGTTATTCAAACCATAGAACAATCTGATTTTTAGCCAAGAAATTAGTATATAAACAATGAAATGAGTCTAGTTGTGACTGCTACAACGGGTTAAAAGATAAAGAAGATCATTTGGGTGAGTCTCTTATTCTCAATTTCTTAGTTATAGAGATTTTAAGTGGGTTTTAAACCCATATGTGAAATTTTCAAAAAGTAACCATGTAGCTAGTGTGTAAAAGTTTACAAGATTGTTGGTTAAATTAAATGTTGGTAATATAGCTAAACCAAGAATGTAGTTGCAACATCCGACCATGCATAACAAATCAATATTGCTCGTTTTGTCTATGAAGAGCTCATTCATTTGTTTTTGGTTATCCGAGTAAGGACATCTTACGAGGTCACCCATCATGGATTGCTACCACTTCGCACATTTAACTATGAAGTTCTTGTCTTATCCACAAACTATGCACCAAAACATGTTTGTGGTATTTGAGGTTACACATTTCTTATAAACCCACGATTTCTCGTCTACGGATGATGTGTGATATGCCAAGGGTGTTACAACCATCCCTATATAGACTCATCTTCCTAGACTCGGTTTTGTTGGACCTATATGCCCAAGACACAATCGTATATCATTGTTGCCTTTGATGTGTAATCTCAAAAGGTCACACACCAAGCAAATAACGTGTTACATGTTAAACTAGGTTTAACATAATTTTATGTTAGGAAAATTATCATTGAGTAAAATGATAATTCATTTAATATTGTTGTATTTAGGTTATATAAAATATAAATAATATAAGTGATCCTAAATTACAAGGATATAAAATCTTGTATTATTAGTTTGTGTATGTATTGCATGCTTAATACATACTTATATACCTAGATGCACATGTATTTGAATGTGTATGTATATTTTAAATGCATGGGAGTATGTATTAAGTTAAAAGGTATCTTTTGCACAAACTAACACACACTTACATAGGGAACATGACTAGTTGAATTTATGTTAAAGTTGAAAAGCACTTGGGTCAATTCCTTGTCTCATTATATGTTTCCTAGGTGTACATCTTGTCTCCTTGTGTGATTCTAGGTGTACCATCTTGTCTCTTTATGTGCTAAAAGGTGCACCATCTTGTCTCCTTATGTGCTAAAAGTTGTACCATCTTGTCTCCTCCGGTCGTTAAAAAAGAATCTTGTCTCCTCCTTTTGTATATAAAAGACATGAAGAAAAGGTGTGGGTGGTAAAATTTGAATTATGATCTTTCTTCTTCTCCCATCCAAATCGTGAAGAGAGAGAGAGAGAGAGAGAAGTTCTTGTGTTGAACTAGAATACCAAAGAACTTGGATAAACTACCATACATATTTAGTAGTTTATCTTGTTTCTTTAGAGGTTTGAACTTCTAATTGCATAATTCATATACACATTTCTAAAGAAGCTTTAGAAGTGGGTTTTCTTGACATAAGTTGAAGCTAGCACATGGGTTGAAGATTTGCTTAGTGTGGACTTGCTTGGTGAAGAACACATTTGGGTTCTAAGTCATCTTCACCAACTAGTAGCAATCATTTCTCTTCAAATATTGGTTGTTTTGATTTCATTTTCATACATATGAATCTTGGTGGGATTTAGTTTAAATGATTTAAAGAAAGCAGGTCATCTTTGCTTCCGTTGCCAAATGTTTTGTAAAGACATGTTAAAATCTCAACAATTGGTATCAGAGCATCTTATTTATGAACTTGAAAATTTTTAGACATATTTTGGTTTGTTTATAAAAACCAAAAGTATATCATCTTTCAAGTTAGAAAAATGATATAGCTAAAGCAACTTTTTTTTTTGCTAGTTTTTATTTTATGTCTTTTTGTTTGAAAAGAAATAAATATAAGTCACCACCTTTGCGTGCTCCAAAGGTGTTAACTAAAGTTGCTTCATGTCACATTTATATTTATGAATGTTTATTGCAAAGCAAGCCCAAGACCATGTGTTGGATTTCAATACGGTTGTAATAATTATTATTTTCAAGTCTTGTATCTTGTTTTATTTTGTATGCAAAAAATAGATTAGTTTGTATTTTATATTTTAAAAATATAACAAGAGTGAAGACTGAGCATGGAGTCCATAAGAAGGTCTTGGAGCAAGTAGGAGTTAAGTTTGAAGACTTGAAGATTTATGTCCCTTAAACCTAAGTGGTGTTTTGTTTTGGCTCACAAAAACACTACACATATTTCATGGCTTTGCTTTGCATATATGTTTATTTGCATGTTTGGGATGGTTGTTTGATTTCTAGGATTTCATATCATCACAACCATTTTATTAAAAAAATGAAAATGCATATAAGGAGTTTTATAAAAATGATGTTGTATAAAACTCACACAAGTTGGAAACTTGTAAGAAACTAAAATGTATATTTTGTGTTTCATAAAAATGAGTTTTAATGGGATAAAATAAAATGGGCTTTATTTTATAAACTCATCGGCTAAAAAATAAAGGTTTTTATTATTAGATAAAAATGGTTCGACGCGTTTAATACCGACGTATTAATATCTAGGATATTAAAATCAAATCGTCACGATATATATTTAGACGCAAGATGAACTAATAAAACTTGGTTTTATTAAATGTAACGATTTCAAGGTATGAAAAACTTCGTTGCATAAAGCGCTTTGAAAACGTCATTTATATCGAATGTAATATACCATTTTCAAAAATAAGTATATGTCATCCTATTTAAAATACTTACACGTTACCGGAACATTCCCGTGAAGAGTTTCCATGGGCCATTCACTTGATTGTTCTTGAGACGAGGTAAGGTGGTTTGTCACAACCTTTGTGGTAAGTGCGCAGGCCAAGCACATTGATGTTTGGGCATCACCTATTTTAAAGTAGGACATCTTATAACTCGACCTTGTGAAAAGTGTGCAGGCTAATCACGAGGGGTGGGTTGACATAATTTGGGATTAATCGTGCCATCTTAACAATTCATTTGTTATTGAATCCTAAGAGTCTAAGAGTTGCAAGTTAACAATTGGTTATCAAATCTACCAATCAACTTAATTCTTATAACAAGTGCGCTAGGCCAATTACAAGAAGTTAAGGGTGATGTGGATCTTATCCTTTAAATAATTAAGGTTTTAATCAATAAAACGAGGGTACTTAATTATTAAAGGATTTAAAATATCAAAAGTACTAAAATCAAACTTTGTTTTGTAGATGGCAACAACACCAACTAACGCTATCGTTCCTGCCTTAAACTCATTTGCTCTCCGACCCATTTTGGATCAGGGAAAACTTAACGGCACTAACTTCATGGATTGGTATCGCAATCTTCGGATTGGCTTACGCAAGACAAGAAGTTGTATGTTCTTGAGGGACTCGTCCCCGACCCTCCGGCACAAAATGCACCCAAGGCTGCTAAGGACGCATGGGCTAAGCACTTTGACGATGCGCAAAGTGTTGCATGTTTTATGCTTTCTGCTATGGAACCAAATCTGTAACATGATTTGGAGTACCAAAATGCATACAACATTATCGAGGAACTCAAGTTGATGTTCCAAGATCAATCCCAACAAGAGATTTATGATAACATGATCTCTCTTGTCAACTGCTGAATGCAAGAGGGAACTCCCTTAGGTCTTCATGTGTCTAAAATGAAGGGCTACGTGGAACGGTTTCCGAGACTTGGATCTCCACTTCAGAATGACCTAGCCATCATTATGATACTATGGTCACTCCCGAAGTCGTATAACCAATTTTTAATTAAATACAACATGAATGGTTTTGAGAAGTCTATCTAGGAGCTTATTGGCATGCTTAGGGTTACCGAGAAGAACATCACTACCAAGTCTCAACCAGTTCTCATGATAAGGGAGGGTCAAATCAAGAAGTCAAATACTCAAGGCAAAGGCAGGGGTAAGAAGCCATGGGTGAGTCCAAGGGCGAAGCCAAAAGCTGTTGTGAAGTTCAAAAAGACGACACCAAAACCAACAACTAAGGCACCCAACAAACCTCCAAAGAACCCCAACTGCTTCCATTGTGTGGATGTAAACCATTGGAGGAGGGATTGCCCCAAGTATCAAGCTGAGATGAAGAAGAACCCCAATAGGGCTTCAGCCTTAGGTATCTTTGTAATAGAGTTATATGCCTTCACTAGTAACTCGTGGGCATTTGACACAGGGTGTCGTACTCGCATTTGCAATGATTTGCAGGGGTTAAAGAAGGTTAGACATCTTAGGGAAGGCCAATTGGTGCTCCATGTTGGAACCGAAGCAAATGTAGCGGTTGAAACCATAGGAGAGTACTCCATTTTGTTACTAACCGGCATGTATTTAAATTTGAACAAAGTTTGTTATGTGCCTAGTCTAACTAGGAACATTATCTTAGTTGCTCTCCTGTATGAGCAAGGTTTTACTTTTAGTTTCCATGAAGGAAACATATTAAATTTTAAATCCAATGTTTTGTATTTTGAGGCTAGGCCTCATAATGGAATTTATGAAGTTGATATTCATGGCTCATGTAGTGATAAATCTATTTACACTCTCAACACTAAAAGATCAAAAATGAACTTTAACAAATCATATTTATGGCATTTTAGACTTGGCCACATAAACAAGAAACGTATGTCAAAACTCCAAACTGGTGGAATCTTAGAGCCCACCGGTTCGGAGACCTTTGATATATGCAAATCATGTCTTTGTGGCAAGATGACCAAAGCACCGTTCACCGGTACAGGTGGAAGGGTTGTCGATCTACTAGGATTAATTCACACTGATGTGTGTGGTTGATGTAGGGTCAAATATCTCGTGTTTAAGAGTCAGTTTGTCTACGTTTTAGGCGTTTAGCCGTGTACTTTGAGTTATTTTATGTGGTATTTGTAGTTTTGAGTGTTACGGGTCTAATGTGCTTAAAAGAGTGGAATAAACGAAGGAATTGAAGAAGGCATCAATGCATGGAAAGTCAAGAAGTCAAAGTTGAAAAGTCAAAAATCATGAAGTTTAGGGTCTTCGCGAAGACCTGGGGGATGTTGTTCGCGACACGCGAGGAAAAGGAATATGGGCCGCGACTATTTTGGCATTCGCGCCACGCGAAGGTTCGGCCAGAAGTTGTTCACAGTACGCGAGAAAGAGGATTACGACAAAAATAACCTAATTCCAATTTTAAACCCATTGTGACTCCCATTCTCTAATGAACTTTTTTTAGCCGTCCCAGAGGTGTTCTAATGTGATTTTCATCATTCTTTGGTCAACTGTTCTTAATCTTTCATGTTTGTAAGTTCCAATTTGAATACTTTGATGTTTGCTACAATCATGAGCGGCTAATCCACTTGCGATTGCTTCAGGGTGGATAGTTCGTCTCAGTGAAACTCTAGTTTATGGTTTTCTACTGTTTTGATTTGTGTTCTTGAGTGACAGTCTTGAATGCACGTACTTTTAATTAATTTAAACTGTTTGCTTGTGTTGAAGTTGTTTGAGTCACCATCTGTTTCCGGTTTTCTTGGATCGTTAGCTATTTGGTTGAATTGTACTGCTTTGCATTTGTGAATTGGTGATTGGGCGGACGAACGAATCTTAAAAGATTGTCCCACAGTCACCACTTTAATTAAATTGGTTAGTGTCATGTTTAGTGGAATCAACCGGTTAAAACCTGAACTTTTGTGAATCTGTGAACTTGAACCTCGAAAGTGATTGTGTTTTCTTCCAATAGTTTTCTCAACTTAAATTTAATTGCTTTTGATAATTACAAGTCTTCTAAGTAATAAAGTTTGAATCTTTAGTAGTATTGAATCAGTTTTTCTAAATAGTGTTTTCCACGAGTTCCCTGTGGATTCGACAACCCTACTTCTCTATCTATAGTCTAAGTAGCTAAGGAGTAATTTTTATTATAGTTTTTTATTAGCCTTCGACACGCGTTCAAAATGTGTGGTCCTTTTAGAACAATGTCAAGAAATGGTGAGAGGTACTTCATTACATTTAGTGATGATTTCAGTAGATATGGTTATGTTTATCTATTGAAACACAAACGTGAAGCATTTGAAGTTTTCAAAGTGTTTCAAAATGAAGTACAAAATCTGCTTGGGAAAACGATAAAAGCCATCCGTTCGGATCGAGGTGGTGAATATCTAAGACACGACTTTGATGAACATCTCAAGAAATGTGGGATAGTTTCTCAACTCACTCCACCAGGAATACCACAACACAATGGGGTGTACAAAAGGAGAAATCGGACATTGCTAGATATGGTTATTTCCATGATTAGTCGTACAAGCTTGCCTCACTCCTTTCAGAGTTACGCCTTGGAGACGGTTGCTCGAATAGTCAACATGGTTCCAACCAAGAAGGTAGATAAGACACTATATGAATTATGGAATGGAAGAGCTCCAAACTTATCCTACCTTAAGGTATGGGGCTGTGAGGCTTATGTTAAGCGTGAGACCTCCATTAAGTTAGATCCTAGAGGCGAAAAAGTAATCTTCATAGGATACCCCAAAGAAACAAAGGCATATTATTTCTACCATCCAATCGATAATAAAGTATTTATTGGTTGACATGGAATCTTTTTGGAAGAAGATTCTCTTTCAAAAGAACCAAGTGGAAGTAGTGTGGATCTTGAAGAAATTCGGGAGCCACATAATGTTGGACCTGAAGTTAGAACCACTGCTCAACAGAATATTGTTGAACCTGAACCTATGTTGGTTCAAGTACCGAGTGTAACACATGACGTCCGAAGATCAAGTAGAACTCGTCAGGAACCTACGAGATATGGTGACTATGAGATGTATTTGGTGGATCAGTTCGAACCCACCAACTACAAATCTGCTATACCAGACAAAGAATCTGATAAATGGCTTGAAGCCATGGACGCCGAGATGCAGTCCATGTATGACAACCAAGTCTGGGATTTGGTTGATCTTCTTCCCAAATGAAAGGTTGTTAGGAGTAAGTGGATTTTCAAGAAGAAAACCGACATGGATTGAAATGTGCATACTTTTAAGGCATGGCTAGTTACAAAGGGATTCACTCAAACTCAAAGAATTGATTATGAGGATACCTTTTCTCATGTATCCATGACCAAATCTATCAGCATATTGATTGCCATTGCTGCTTATCACGATTATGAAATATGGCAAATGGATGTTAAAAAGGCTTTCTCTAATGAACATCTAACTGAAGATGTCTATATAGTTCAGCCAGAAGGTTTTGTCGATCTTGAACATCCTAAAAAAGTATACAAGTTTAAAAGATCCATTTATGGTTTAAAGCAAGCATCAAGGAGCTCGAATCTTCGTTTTGATGAAAAAGATCAAAGAATATGGATTTATAAAAAACGAGGATGAGCCATGTGTTTACATGAAGACTAGTGGGAGCATCGTTTCATTCCTAATCTTATATGTCAATGACATATTACTCACTGGAAACCATATTCCAACCTTAAAGGATGTTAAGTCTTAGTTAGGAAAATGCTTTGCAATGAAAGATCTAGGAGAAGTAGTATACATTCTGGAAATAAAGATCTATAAAGAAAGATCTAAGCAGCTCATTGGCTAAAGTTAAAGTGCATACATTGATAAGGTTATCACACGCTTTTCAATGCAAGATGCCAAGAAAGGTTTCTTACCTATGGCACATGGTACAAACCTTGAGAAATCTCAATGTCCTTGTTCGGACGAAGAGATTAAAAGGATGAAAGGGATTTCATATGCTTCGGCAATTAGATCCATTATGTATACCATGCTATGTACTAGACTAGACATGTCGTTACCAACAGAATCCTAGAGAAAGGCATTGGATTGCTGTCAAGAACATCCTCATGTATCTTCGGAGGACTAAGGACATGTTCTTGGTATATGGAGGTGTGGAAGAGGAACTTACTTTGAGATGCTACACAGATGCCAGCTTCCACACCGACCGAGATTACTCTCAATCACAATCAGGATATGTTTTCACCCTTAATGGTGGAGCAGTCACCTGGAGAAGTTCCAAGCAAAAGGTGGTCACAGTCCACGACTGAATCTGAGTACATTTCTGCTTCAGAGGCAGCGAAGGAGGCTGCTTGGATGAAGAAATTCATCACTGATCTTGAGGTGGTGCCGAGCATCGAGATCTTTTGTGATAACTCTGGTGCTATTGCGCAAGCTAAAGAACCAAGAGCGCATCATAGAAACAAGCACATTCGGAGGATATTCCATTATATTCGGGAGATAGTGGAATGAGGAGATGCTATCGTTAGCAAATTTGAATCGGATAAGAATTTGGCAGATCCTTTCACCAAGCCTATGACTCAAGCTAAACATTAGGCGCATGCCAGATCTATAGGGCTTTGTATGTCTGGTGATTGGAACTAATTTGTACTTTGCTATTTTCAGAACTATATATCAGTATCATTTCATTGTTATTTCTTACAATTATGCATGTTGTGTTCTATATTAGCACGATTAAATCCATGAATAACTAGGTTATTCAAAATGTTTGTAGTCAGTCAAGGTTATGGGAGTAACCTTGAATTAAGACTATTGTGGGTCGTTTTAGTTTGGAGATAAATAAATAAAATACCACAAATATTTATGGAATATAAATATTAGACGTGACCGTTTTCAAAGCACTTCATGGATCGGCGTCTTAAGTGTTTTGAAATATGACAGTATCTTTGTATCCTTAGACCTGAGATGCATATTGGGGCTTGATTGCATAGAGTGTTGTTCTTTGACACTACCTAACACTGCTCTTTGACCAAGCAGTAATAAGGGTCTTCGTTGGGAACAAAGCGAAATGTAGTGAGAGGCGTATGTAGTCAATAAGGGATCTGTACCTTTCAAGGCTGATATCTTTGGGCCCCTTGATGATTCAAGCTAATTAAAATTCATGGTCATGCTCAAACATAGTTTGATTGAAATTAGTTGAATCTTGATCGAGTAACATAATGGTTGAACACCATATGAGATTGATGACAATCCATGTCTCATGTTCAACTAGATATCTATTACAGATGGATAAATGATAGCGAACTATGCACCACTGCTCTTGAAGCATTATGCTTTTATTTTGAATGGGTGTTGAAGATGATATTAAGTCACACATCACCGGGGGTAGTGAGATGTTGCTAAACGTCCACCATTGTCTACATTGATACACATTGGATCTTGTGCAAGTGGGAGATTGTTGGACCTATATGCCTAAGACACAATCGTATATCATTGTTGCCTTTGATGTGTAATCTCAAAAGGTCACACACCAAGCAAACAACTCATTACATGTTAAACTAGGTTTAACATAAGTTTATGTCAAGAAAATTATCATCGAGTAAAATGATAATTCATTTAATATTGTTGTATTTTATGTGGTTATATAAAATACAAATAATATAAGTGATTCTAAAATACAAGGATACGAAATCTTGTATTATTAGTTTGTGTATTTATTGCATGCTTAATACATACTTATATACCTAGATGCACATGTATTTGAATGTGTTTGTATATTTTAAATGCATGGGAGTATGTATTAAGTTAAAATGTATCTTTTGCACAAACTAACACACACCTACATAGGGAACATGACTAGTTGACTATGTGTTAAAGTTGAAAAGCACTTGGGTCAATTCCTTGTCTCATTGTATTTTTCCTAGGTGTACATCTTGTCTCCTTGTGTGCTAAAAGGTGTATCATCTTGCCACCTTGTGTGCTAAAAGGTGTACCATTTTGTCTCCTCCTTTTGTATATAAAAGTTATGAAAGACATGAAGAAAAAGTGTGGGTAGTAAAATTTGAATTTTGATCTTTTTTCTTCTCCCATCCAATTCATGAAGAGAGAGAGATAGTAAAGTTCTTGTGTTAAACTAGAACACCAAAGAACTTGGATAAACTACCATATCTCTTTAGTAGTTTATCTTGTTTCTTTGGAGGTTTGAACTTCTAATTGCACAATTCATATACACATTTTTAAAGAAGCTTTAGAAGTGGGTTTTCTTGACATAAGTCGAAGCTAGCACTTGGGTTGAAGATTCCTTAATGAAGAACAGTGGCGGATTTAGAACAAAAGTTTAGGGGTAACGAAAAAAAAAAATTTGACCGTACTTTCATGTAAACAAAACTTTTTTTTACTTTATTTTCATGTAAATGAAACAAATTTTTTTTACCGTACTTTTATGTAAACAATTTTTTTTACGGTAACATGCGACTGACGAGGCGGATAGCGGAGCCACGGAGGGGCAGACTGTGGAGGCGGAGGACTGGGGTTTGACGGAGGCGGCGCCGGGCGATGGTCTCAGCTCAGGTCGAGCGGCTGATCGAGTGGTCGCTCTCTGGCTCTCACAGTTTCACAGTTCCCGCTCTCTCTGTCTTTTATAACAAACAAAACAAAATCAAATCCCCTAATTTTTCATCTATCAAGAACCAAGTTTCAAACCCCTAATTTTATAACAAAAAAAATAAAAAATCAAATCCCCTAATTTCCAAGAACCAAGAAACCAACTAACAATTAAAAATTACAAGTATTCATTCAAGTAACATAGACTAACAATTACAAATTACAACAAGTAATAGTGACATAGTGTAATACCTTTCTTCTTGGCGGAGGGCGACTGACGGAGGCGGACAGCTGGTGGAGGCGGAGGGGCGGCGTCGGGCGGTGGTTTCTCAGCTCAAGTCGAGCAGCTGCGGTCAGTCGGTCTCTGTCTCTCGCTCTCTTTTCTCAAGCTCAAAAATTGAGAATTGGGCTTGAGATTTGTTTTACGTTTTAAGAATGCTAATTGAGAATTGAGCTTGAGAGTTGAGATTGGTTTTAAGCCCAAATGTTTTAAGTTTTAACAATACCTTAAAAGCCCAAATGTTTTAAGTTTTAAAATGTGGTGCATTTTTATAAAGTATTGAGTTTTTTTATAAAATTTTGGACTTTTTATTAAGTGTTGAGTTTTTAAAAAAATTTGAGGGGTAACGTAATTTTTTCTTAGGGTTAACCGGATAAATAAAAATGTAAAATTTTTTTTTTGCACTGCGCATAAAAAGTTGAGGGGTAGCGGGGGCTACCCCTCCCCCTAGGGTAGGTCCGCCCCTAGTGAAGAACACATTTGGGTTCTAAGTCATCTTCACCAACTAGTGGCAACCACTTCTCTTCAAGGGTTGTAGCCATCTTAACCCCCTATGGTTGTTGTTTTGATTTCATTTTCATATATATGGATCTTGGTAGGATTTAGTTTAAAAGTTTTAAAGAAAGCATGTCATCTTTGTTTTCGTTGCCAAATGTTTTGTAAAGACATGTTAAAATCCCAACAGGTTTGTCTCACCATCCTAATTGAGGATGTGAGATTTGATTAAGGTGTGCCTTCGATGAAGTTTACTCCACCATTAAGAACTATACAAGAGTAACTCTATTACCTTCTGTAACATACGACCCCTCATACCAACCAATGTTGTCCGCTTACCGATGGAGAGCTCGTGAAGTTGTTTTTGCTTGTGTAATGTCCTGATTTTCGGTAATTATATCTCAAATACTATATTCAATAATATAATATTTAAATGTTCTCTTTTGTGGGGTAAAAAATAAGTCTTATCTAATCGTTTTGAAAGTCTATTCAATCATCCTCGGTGGAAATCTTAGTGAACCATGAAGCGAGCCAGATGTTATTTTTAATTCAAGAATGTAACGCAACACTTTCTTATATCTTGTGCTATATTTTCATGATAGAGAACACTAGCAAGCTTATGTGAATATAAAGTATAATGCATTGGTCAACTTATAATAAATTACATCAATTGTGACAAACTAACTTGCCTAAGTTCTTTTCCACACGTGATTTGCAAAAGAAGCCATAACATTGTTCGATAGATTCATGATATCAAGAATGTGACATATTTGTTTACCAAGACAGTTCACACCTCAACATATAAGAAATTTGGTTCATTAAATTGAGATGTATTAAGCTTAATTAATAATAATTCTCATGCTGAACAATGGTGTAGATTTAAGAGTACCATAGATGGGTATGCGTTTATCGTTCTAAAAAAATTAATAATAATCAGAGTAGAAAAACACGTGTTATATCATTTTTCCCTTAATTATGATTTTGTTTAACTAAGTTTTCTTTTCTATATTTTTAACTATACAACCAAACATATTAAAAGAAAATATATTGTTTTTCATTGTCAAACTCAATGTAGTGTAACAAGTATTAATTTTTCTTCGTCACAATGTTATAACACATACTTTTTTTAATAGAAATATATAGGGGAAGTTTCCACTAAAGTGGTTTTTCGCTAAGAAATCATAAAAAGTGAGTCAAACGAACTCCGATTGAGCTCATTCCAGCGGCGTTGGAACCGTCTCATCGAACCCTAACCCGCCCCCAAAAACCTAAACCCTCGTCCACCCGCACCCCAAAAAACTAAACCCCCCTCCAACCCCACCCCGAAAAGCCTAAAACCACCACCCCCACCCCCAAAACCTAAACACCCCACCCCACCTCCCCTAAAAACCTAAACGCCCCACCCCACCCCCCCTAAAAACCTAAACCCACCCCCAAAAACCTAAACCCCCCACCCCCACCCCAAAACAAATCTAAAGCCTAAAAACTAAACCCTAAGGTTAAAACCATAAAATTCAACTCTAAAATCTAAACCCGAAAAGCTAAGATGGTAGAGTTCGACGAGACGGTTCCAACGCTGCTGGAATGAGCTCAATCGGAGTTCGTTTGATATCGTTTCTTAAGGTTTTTGTCATTTCTTACGCTTTTTAGCGAAATATTATTCTTATTTGAACCTCCCCGAAATATATATATATATATATATATTTGATGGGTGTACCAGATTTTATGAACAGAAAATAAACATAATTTAAAATACTTACAATGAGGTAGTAGCGAAAGCTGGTGGTGAAAATGAAGATATGCACTGCGGATGCGTATGATAATATTTGCTGAATTTAACTTTTTTTTTATATTGAGGGATATGATATGAAGATCGATCAAGGATTATAGTGGTAGAGCTAGGCTGAAGAGGGTAGGAAAATTTAGTGTGCCATAGAGAGGATTGAAATATTTCTTATTGATTCGGTGTATTTTCTATTTATGATTTGCTCTATGGTTTTATTTGTTTCTTCTATTTTAAAAGCTGTTAATTTATCTTCTTCAAAATCGTCTAAATAATCTATTATACTGTAATCTGCTTCTTCTTCTTCTTCTTCTTCAAAACGTAAAAATTCTGTATTTATTTCTTCATCTTCTGTATCATAGATGGGACCTTGGTCACTATCTTCTTCTAAATTCATAAAATTATTTTATGTAGTGGTTTCATTATTTTCTTCATTTATATTACTTTTCTGTTCAAAATCTACGAATCTTATACTTTGTAATCCATCTGCTCATTCATATATAAGACTCTTTTTTGGTACTAAGAGTGCGTTTTCATTTTCCTGTAATTCATTTATGTCCCATTATAATCCTGTCAGTTCTTCAGGATTTATTGTTACTGGGTCTATCATTTGTATAGATTTTGACGCTATTGTTTGTACAATTCCTTCTATATTTACTTTATACTTCATGCCTGATGTGTTACTAGCTTTTCCTAGCATTCCTATACTTATAACTATATTATTTCCTTCATAATTTTCATAACCTATGGTTTGTAATGCAATTTTTAGGTTTTGTAGATCTCTAATGTCTTTTAAGATTCCTGGCGTACATGAAACACACCACTTTTAAAATCACGAGGCTTTAACGCGCGGAAGACTTAAACCCATAAAATTTTTTATTTTATTTTTATTTTTTTACCTCTCGCGTCCCGCGAGAAACATAGGCCACCTCCCTCGCGCCCAGCGAGGGAGCTTTTTTCACAGAAAGTTTCCAACTTTTTCTGCAGGTTTCAAAACCTTGCCATTTTTTCAACTTTTACCAAAATGTTTGACACCAAACCTTCCCAACACATGGGTTTATACCAAAAACAAACATATGGCATTACATATTCACCAAAACATAAATCAAGTGTCAAACACACCACTTTACAAGGATTTTACATAAATCCTCAAAAACACAAAAATTGCATACGAGAATCCTTCACCCTTGAACATTGACATAGACCTACCTCGGAGCTTTCCCTGCATAACCACAATAATATTTCACCATTAGTAATGATATAAACATATCAAACAAGTATTTACAACTTGTTTTCACCCTTTTCACCTATTTAACCCATTTGACCCGTTTGCGTCTATTTGGTCAATTATGGTTCCATACATTAGCATTTCATTAACATATTACCATAGTAATGTGCTAGACTTAACAAACAAGTATTTACAACTTGTTTTCATCCCTTTCACCCATTTGACCCATTTGACCCGTTCACACCCAATTGGTCAACTAAGGTCCCTTACACTTGACTTATAGACCACATAAGTCAATTACACCACATTCACCATTATTCCACAATGGTTTGACTTATATACCACATAAGTCCATATACGCCAATCTCACCATTATTCCACAATGGTTAGACTTATATTTCGCATAAGTCAATTTACACCGACTTCACCATTTTTCCACAATGGTTGACTTATATTCCATATAAGCCACTTTCCTCAAATTACCACATTTAGTTTGACTTTACACCACATAAGTCAATTACTATACTTTATCACATACCACATTTTAGCTTAACTATATACCACATAGTCATTTACACCAATTCAACATATTCTACATTTTAGTTTGACCATATACCACATAGTCAACTACATTATGCATACAAACTTGGCTTTTACCACACAAGTCAATTTTTACACCATATAGGTTTATTAACTAAATTCATCCACATACCAATAAACACATATAAGATATTTGTATAACCAATATGAAATTCAAACATGATCAACACCACCACCTATCATTACTAAGTAAGTGCAAAGCACTTACCTTTTGAGTTAGAAGATCCCGCAACACCTTCTAGCTTTGCAATTTGATCACCTAAACAAATTCACCTAGTTTAGTAATCTATCATACATCAAAATTCCACTACAATTGAGTTCACAACTCAATTCCACATTTCCAACCCAAATTGACCCGTTTGGGTTATCCTCATAACCAAACACCCTCTTTCACCACAAACTCACCCACTTGAGTTTCATTATCTTAATCTTAACACTAATTTTTCTTTCAAAAATTATTATTAAGTTAATTTGGTGTTTGTTCAAGTGTCTAACATCTTAAAAACACTTAATCTTCATTAATTCATCATTTTAGCATCATGATCCAAACACCCCCAATTTCCACCATATGAACCCTAACTTCTCATAACCAAAATCAAAGGGTTCTAGGATGTTAATCATCATTCTTTAACTTTAGTTTAGCTAGATTATCAATAATCTAACACCATTTCATCACATGCATACATAATTTCGGATTTCACCCAAAACCCACCAAGAACACATTCATGGTGAAATCAAGAGGAAGAGAATCACTTACTTGATGTTATGAAGGTGTTGTGTGAGCCAAAACCTTCACTAATCAAGCTTCAATTGCACGAAAATGGCTTCAACACACTTTTCTCTTTGTCCTCTCTTGCTCAAGAACGACTTCAATTGTGCAAATGAAGCCAATTTTGACTTCACCAAGTCAAATGGCAGATTTTTGGCCATTTTACACATTTAGTCCTTCAACTTCCATTTCATCCATTACATCCCATAGTTAGTTAAAACTAACAAAACCCTATTACAAACTTGAAACCCACTTGTTTCCTACTTATTTCTAAAATATTATTTTCACCATAATATTATTTAGAAATATTAATTTATTTAAAACGAAACCCGGATTTTGGTTCGTTACAAATCACCTCCCCTTATTTGGGTTTCGTCCCCGAAACCCGACTTCACATAAAAAGGTTCGGATAATATTTGAGCATTTCTTCCTCGGTTTCCCAAGTCATTTCCGCTCCCCTTCTATATTTCCACCTCACCAAAACTTGGCTAATCTCTTTATTGCGCAAACGCTTCACTTTTCTATCCAAGATTGCCACCGGTTCCTCAACATAATTCAACTTTTCATCCAATTCGATATCGTCCAAAGGAACAAAAGTAGATTCATCCGCCAAACACTTCCGCAAATGAGACAAATGAAATGTGTTATGAAGTCTACTTAGTCCCTCCGGTAGCTCCAAACGATAAGCTACCGTACCCACCTTTGCTATCACCTTAAACGGCCCGATGAAACGAGGACTTAACTTCCCCCGTTTCCTAAACCGTATCACCCCTTTCGAAGGAGAGACTTTCAAAAGCACAAAGTCCCCCACTTGAAATTCAATCGCCCGCTTCCTATTATCCGCATAAGACTTTTGGCGATCTTGAGCCGCCTTCAAGCGTACTCTAATTTGGTCAATACTATCATTAGTTTCCTTGACCACTTCGACACCGGCACACCATGGCGTGACACAATTTCTTTCACATACATTTCCGCCAATCTATCCGAAGAATACGTTTCCCTTATAGGAAGGAAATGTGCACTCTTCGTCAACCGATCCACTACTACCCATATCGCATCATAACCCTTTCGAGTCTTTGGTAGTTTAGTAATCAAATCCATGGTTATATTTTCCCATTTCCAAAGCGGTATTTCAAGCGGTTGAAGCTTTCCATACGGCTTTTGGTGCTCCGCTTTTACTCTTAAGCACGTGAGACACCTCTCAACATACTTAACAACATCACGCCTCATACCCGGCCACCAAAAATGACACCTCAAATCATAAAACATCTTTGTGGCACCCGGATGGATAGAATATTTGGATTTATGCGCCTCATCCAAAATAGTTGTCAAAACACTTGACAACCTAGGAATCCAAATCCTATTAAAGCATGTCTTCAAGCCCATGCTATTTTCACCAAGCTTATCAACATAAGCAACCATCCGCTCTTTCTTCAAGTCACCACCAAGTGCTAACATTTGAGACTCTCAAATTTCGTCAATAAGAGACGATGAAATTGTCATCATGAACGACTTCACTTTAATGTAGTAACTCTATACGCCCTCGTTACTCCCCTAAGGTTATCTCCGACTTAATGGTTCCTTTGACAACGATATGCAGTTTGTCTACTTTTGCACCAATTAGTTCGCCCACTATCTAAGATAGTCACTGATTCATTTAGACGAAACGTTTATCATTTATCTCATCTTCACCATATGAAATAACAACAGTTCTATCCTCCTAATGCTTTCATGTATGGTCACGTAAAAATGTATTATGGAGTCCACTCATTTCAAAGGAAAACTTTTATAACGTCAAGTTTCCACTTGAATTTCAACACTCCTAACCATGGGATATTTGGATTTTTGAACCACTTTATACGAGTAGTCAACACTTTTGACAACTAAAGAAATCCAAGTTCTAATCCCACGTCACCCACCTCTTACATGGAAATTTCAAAACTTCCTTACCAATCAACCAATTGAGACTCAAGGTCTCAAATTCATACCTCTTGGGGTTCGAGGATCCCAATGCCCATACATAACACCCTTTGAAGCTCGAGTCTTCAACTCACCCATTCTTAACCGATAAAGCATGCGACCTCCTCAAGTAAGGATACCACAACTTCCTTACTTGAATCCTCTTTTACAACATTGGAAGGAAGATCCCTATCTGTGACCCAAACACCCTAAGTATCTCCATTGACTTAATCATAAGTCATCCTTTGAGATTTAAGGATCTCAATCACCGAATCCACCTTTGAAGTTCAAAAACTTCGCTTTTAAACACCGATTGTGAAGTCAAGTAGACTTCCAACATCATTTATGAAGTTCTAGGACTTCAACCACCATTTATGTACACATTCCACCTATGTACATTTCACCCCTTTATATACATATTTCACCTATGTATATCACCGTTTGCGTACAATGTACATTTTAACATTTACCCCTTGACCAAAAAGTCCACATACCGCGAGACCTTTAGTCAGTTTTATCCTACCACCGACTGTCAGTGGCAATACGCACTCTTCCATTTTCCTTTTTCACCGAAAAGTTTATGTGCTTTAGAACAAAGCACACAGGTTCAATGACCCTTATCAAATCCTCTTTCTCAACTGGAATACTAAGTATCCCTTTTATATCCCCGGTTGATGACAATGGCACAAGCCATGTATATACACCAGTTCGTATACCTCGTGTTTCACTGTCTCTAATGAGAACAGATTAACACGTCACCCCTTTATCATACTAGGCAATGATATGGTTACTAAGTAACCCAACACCTCTTTTACAATCATCGGATCAAAATCCATGTGATCGTTTCATCCACAACCTCATGTTATTAAAACATGTAAACATCAACATTATGACACCCTTAATGATGATCGCCCGAATCCACCGATCTGCTTAGCCTTTCATCAAACACAATGATCGAAAAGCTTCAGTCACGACTATGGTGATTAGAAATGCGTGACCCATAGGCCTAAGCAAATTTCAAATTTTCTCATCATTTGTGTTATCCTCGGGACATATAGCAATGTCCGGCATTTCTTCCCATAAAGGGTTTCTAGCTCAGCTAGAATGTTTCGGCTTTCACGAAGCCACTTCTCATTTACTCTTCGTTTTCCACTTATCTCCTATGTTCAACCTTTCTTTGCACATTTAATAATTGACTCCACCTGAGTTGTACCCTATACGCAAGGATCCCCTTTATAACGTCAACAGATAGCATCGAGAAACCCGATCTATCTACATTTCTTCGATGATTCCAAGATTCGAGCGACTTCGACCAGTCATAAAACACTTGCCCGAAATCTTATTGATCACCTCTGCTGTCCACTGCACATGAAGGAACTCTTCCACTATGCCACCCACCATGGCTTGTAATCGATGGTAATTCAACGTCATCTCATGAATTCCCTCGATGCATGTGCCTTCACGCCCTTATGCCTTTCTCCTCACGAAGATTAATTCACCAATCCTCCGCCACGTCCCGGAGTCGACTCATCATGCGTAATACGCCCTCTACCAATCACAATGGATTGCTTCAAAAGACAAGACCATCATAGTGATTCATCGTTAATTAATCAGCTATTAACTCTCACCCTTTAACTCCTCACGAAGATTAATTCACCTAATCCTTGCAAATGTTCATTGTTATATGGTTATCATAAAGTCTCTTGCACATTTCGTCTTATTAAACATATTGGCCAGACATGTTTAATAGTACGCCATGCCCAATTGTAATTACCATCTCCATATAACAAGTCACAAAACAAGTTTCGGCACACATAACACCTTAACAACATTCATCATACATATATACATACACCATATATATATATTATCATTTTATCAAATCATTACTAACCTTTCATTTCCGCAAGCTCCGAGTCTTAGTCAAGTCCTTCATGGATTCTCGTATCATTTTCCCCCATATCAAGAGCATCCGGTTTGAGTTTGGTGCCACCACACCAAATCCCTCAAACCATTGCTCTGATACCAAGTTGAAACACACCACTTTACAAGGATTTTACATAAATCCTCAAAAACATAAAAATTGCATACGAGAATCCTTCACCCTTGAACATTGACATAGACCTACCTCGGAGCTTTCCCTGCATAACCACAATAATATTTCACCATTAGTAATGATATAAACATATCAAACAAGTATTTACAACTTGTTTTCACCCTTTTCACCTATTTAACCCATTTGACCCGTTTGCGTCTATTTGGTCAATTATGGTTCCATACATTAGCATTTCATTAACATATTACCATAGTAATGTGCTAGACTTAACAAACAAGTATTTACAACTTGTTTTCATCCCTTTCACCCATTTGACCCATTTGACCCGTTCACACCCAATTGGTCAACTAAGGTCCCTTACACTTGACTTATAGACCACATAAGTCAATTACACCACATTCACCATTATTCCACAATGGTTTGACTTATATACCACATAAGTCCATATACGCCAATCTCACCATTATTCCACAATGGTTAGACTTATATTCCGCATAAGTCAATTTACACCGACTTCACCATTTTTCCACAATGGTTGACTTATATTCCATATAAGCCACTTTCCTCAAATTACCACATTTAGTTTGACTTTACACCACATAAGTCAATTACTATACTTTATCACATACCACATTTTAGCTTAACTATATACCACATAGTCATTTACACCAATTCAACATATTCTACATTTTAGTTTGACCATATACCACATAGTCAACTACATTATGCATACAAACTTGGCTTTTACCACACAAGTCAATTTTTACACCATATAGGTTTATTAACTAAATTCATCCACATACCAATAAACACATATAAGATATTTGTATAACCAATATGAAATTCAAACATGATCAACACCACCACCTATCATTACTAAGTAAGTGCAAAGCACTTACCTTTTGAGTTAGAAGATCCCGCAACACCTTCTAGCTTTGCAATTTGATCACCTAAACAAATTCACCTAGTTTAGTAATCTATCATACATCAAAATTCCACTACAATTGAGTTCACAACTCAATTCCACATTTCCAACCCAAATTGACCCGTTTGGGTTATCCTCATAACCAAACACCCTCTTTCACCACAAACTCACCCACTTGAGTTTCATTATCTTAATCTTAACACTAATTTTTCTTTCAAAAATTATTATTAAGTTAATTTGGTGTTTGTTCAAGTGTCTAACATCTTAAAAACACTTAATCTTCATTAATTCATCATTTTAGCATCATGATCCAAACACCCCCAATTTTCACCATATGAACCCTAACTTCTCATAACCAAAATCAAAGGGTTCTAGGATGTTAATCATCATTCTTTAACTTTAGTTTAGCTAGATTATCAATAATCTAACACCATTTCATCACATGCATACATAATTTCAGATTTCACCCAAAACCCACCAAGAACACATTCATGGTGAAATCAAGAGGAAGAGAATCACTTACTTGATGTTATGAAGGTGTTGTGTGAGCCAAAACCTTCACTAATCAAGCTTCAATTGCACGAAAATGGCTTCAACACACTTTTCTCTTTTTCCTCTCTTGCTCAAGAACGACTTCAATTGTGCAAATGAAGCCAATTTTGACTTCACCAAGTCAAATGGCAGATTTTTGGCCATTTTACACATTTAGTCCTTCAACTTCCATTTCATCCATTACATCCCATAGTTAGTTAAAACTAACAAAACCCTATTACAAACTTGAAACCCACTTGTTTCCTACTTATTTCTAAAATATTATTTTCACCATAATATTATTTAGAAATATTAATTTATTTAAAACGAAACCCGGATTTTGGTTCGTTACAGTACAGTAGAATAGAGTCGTATTTTGACTAAGGTCAACTTCCATTCCTGATATTATAGCCTTTTTTAATTCTGTTTTCCAACTTTTATCTAATATTAAGGCTAATAATTTTGTTCCTAAATTTTTTCTTCCTAAAGCTTTTATTCCTATGACTATTAATCCTGTATGAACAAAGTTTTTGCCGGATTGCTTAATTTTTTGTATAGTTTCTTGTGAAATTAAGTCTACTGTTACTGTTTTGTCTATAACCCTTAAGCTTTCTTCTCTGCTGCTTCGTATTAATGTTGTATTGATGTTTAGGATTCCTGTTTGGTATAATATTTTTGGGTTTAGAATATCAAGTTGGTGTTGATTGTATAGATTTATGTTTCTATTGAGATCTATTTCTTCTTCTAACTGTACTGTGGGTGTGGTGCTAGTAGATCCTGAACCTCTTCTAACTATTCTGTTTAGAAAAGTGTCAGATGTTATAGTGTCTTGTATATTACTTATAGAATTTCTTGCTTCTTGTAGTACTCTTCCTTGTCGTAGGAAATTTCTATTTATCATTTTCTTGGTTGCCGGTGTTTATATGGTTTTGGTTGTATTTTTATATCTTCTAGACTTAACTTATTTATGGCTTCGGTAACTTTGTTTATGTCGTTATTTAACTCTTGCTTTTCTGAGTTATTCTTTCTAATTTCTTTTAATTCTTTAAAGATTTGGTTGTTTTGATCTTTAATGTAGTCTAGATTTTCTATATATTTTTTATATTCTTCTGTTTTATTATTTATTTTAGTCTGTATTTTATCAAACACTTGTTTGTTAAAAATAGATTCTTTTTGTAGATTTATTCCTAAGTTGATTACTAGATCTGTTAAGACGTTTAGATATATATTATCTGTATGTAAACTATGCTCGTAATCTTTTTTGATTCTACAGATTAAATTATAATTATTTGTGTTTATTGGTTTGTTCACTTTTTCAGAGAATTCTAGATTTAAGAAATCGAGTTTTTTAGGTATTGAATTAGAGTTTAGAGGATCTATGATTAGAGAAATCCGCCTCTTTAGCTTTACTCTTCACACTTATTAATCCTTTTAATATTTTCTCATAACCCAATATTTTTATTTTATAATCATAATTTAACAATAAAAGTCATAAATTTTGATAATTTATCTGAATTTATATCAAAGCAAATTTTTTCCCTAATCTTCACCAAAGAGGGTTTTCATAAAAATAGGACTTACAAAGCTGCATTGTATGAACCTGTCTTTGTCTTTTAGATTTTAGAAAAGCCTTTGCTCTGATACCAATTTTTGATGGGTACCAGATTTTATGAACAGAAAATAAACAAAATTTAAAATACTTACAATGAGGTAGTAGCGAAAGCTGGTGGTGAAAATGGAGATATGCACTGCGGATGCGTATGATAATATTTGCTGAATTTAACTTTTTTTTTATTGAGGGATATGATATGAAAATCGATCAAGGATTATAGTGGTAGAGCTAGGCTGAAGAGGGTAGGAAAATTTAGTGTGCCATAGAGAGGATTGAAAGATTTCTTATTGATTCGGTGTAATTACAACTGAGACTTATGCCTTCTTTTATAGGCATGGTAAACGAAAGACAACAAAAAATAAAAGCGCAATAATGCGCATTATCTTAAAGTAAAAAAGGAAATAGACGGATACAAATTAAAGATGAAAACAACAAAAACTCTTTATGAACAATTGTATCGTGCTGTAAAACTGTCGGGGATCATGCTTTTCCTGTGTATTCTCCTGTCTTCTTTAATAATTGGATTATCACGTCATGGCTTACGTTTTTTCCTGTCTTCTTTCAATAATTGGTCTTTTACGTCATGGCTTACGTTTTAGAAGTCTCTGTGTGTACTGTCGATTGATGTTGGTGATCCTGGGACTGTTTCTTCACTTTCTTCGTCTAGATCAATAATATGATCTATTTCTAAAGTATCACCTTCGCCTACGAATGGCAGAAGCATTTTCCAATTTAAATCTGAGTAAATCTGTATATATGGCCTTCTCCTAATAATATGAATCTTTCCCAATGAAAATGACAGGGTATCTTAGGAGTTTGTTGATGCTTTTTTATGAATGCTTCAAAGTCCTGTATTTGAGTCTCTTTCTCTGTTAACCATGTAATATTAGCAAAATCTGGGTTTGGGTTAACCACAATATTTTGTAATTGGTTTTTGTAAGCAAAATTTGCAAAAATGTTTTAGTGTTTATTCTGTGGTCTACGAAGATTCTTTTCTGTATGTGTTTGGAGATGCATAGGGGAATGATGCAAAAATTTTGCAACCGACTGTAGGGATTTTTGAATGAGAGGCAATGTTGCCTATAACCATTGTGAATTTTTCTCCTAGTCTATCGAGGAGATTTTCTGTCTTGCTATTTAGTCTGAATTCTAGGAAATCAATCATACCATGATGGTAAAATTGAACAATTTGGTCATCAGACATTTGTGTAGGATAACTAATCTGTAAAAGAAGAAGTCATGTTCCTTCTCCTTCGTCATCTGTCCTTTCTACTATCTTTACCCCTGCGTTAGGTGTGTCTTGGAACGCAATATCAATAATTTGTTGGTGTGAATTGTATATAATTATTGGAAATTCTGAACAGACTTTTTGTGAAATGATTTGCTCGAATTCTGGGAATCTGTCAATAACTGGCTGTAAGCATTGTTTCCATGGTGTATCAAGCATTCTTATTCTGAACGCTTCATAGCTTCTATTTTGAGGAACTGTTTTTTCTGTTTTTTCGAGCTTGTGTATATACTGTTTATTTTTTGCCTCGAGTATAGCCACTTTTTTTTATGAGGCTATTTTCAATCTGGGCTTGTATAAGATGTGTATCTTGACCCCTTTTCATCAGCTGTTCCTGAAGCTTTACAATTACTTTCTCCTGAGCTTTGATTATTTGTTCAGGATTAGTCTTTGTTATTTCTGAAAATGTTTGAACTTCTTCTTGCTCAATATAGAAACTATTTGTGCCAAAATGTTCCCTGACTGTTTTTAAAGCTTCAGCGAAATTGTAAAAAACCTTTGTAAATGGGATTTGTACATTGTATAAATTTTGCAACTGTTTCCCATTTATTAAAGATACCAATCTTTGTTCCTCGAAAAACAATGTAGTGAGTAAACTTTGCTTGTTATTTTTTGGGTATTTTTGAGCTTTGCTCATGAAAGTAAATGCTTAATGCATTTAAAACCTGTATTTTGAATGTCGAAGCCTGTGGCATGGTTTGAATATGCCAAACGTTTTCTAATAAGCATTGCTGCTTATCTGTTAGCTTCATTCCAACAATTGGACGAAACTTTGTATTGGGGTCACTACATTGTTGTAAACCGTAATTTCCAAATGTAATGACTGAGCTTTGTGTAAAATGTGTATCAACCCTTTGTTTAATATTTTTTGGTCTCTGATTAACAGGACCTTGGCTGTTTTGTGGGTTGTAATATCGTAGGAAAGTGTCTAACCGAGTGATTAATGTTGGTAGCTTTCTAAAACTTTGTACTCTGTCAACCTTTATAGCTTGGCTTAAAAGCTTTTCTGTGTGTTCTTCTTCAGATGATATACTCATCGGAGAAATAGTTCTTCTAGGCTGTATAATCTTTGCTTTTCCTTTATCTTTCTTTTCCATCTAGAAAAAATACCCTGTTAATGTTTCTAGATAACATATTGTGAAACCCCAGAAAATTATTTATTTATTTATTTTAATTTTCGGGACGAAAATTCTTTCAACTAGGGAATGATGTAACAATCCGACTTTTTAGGTTAATCCCGTTAACTATTCCGTTAAGTTTCTTATTAAAAACTTAACCCCGTTAATCAAATCTAACCCCAAGGACTAATTCGGTCACAATATCAACTAAAGTTTCAGGGACTAGTTGTGTAATTAACCTAAATTTAATTCAGTTGACTTTAAAAGTCAAATTTAAATGAGATTAGTTCCTGTTGACTTTTACAAGTCAAACCATTCTTGTTCTTGATCCAAATTCGTGACCATAACTTCCTAACCGTTCGAATTCAAGTATGGAATAAGTGGCATTGATGATCTCGAATTTCTACTAATCATTTCCATACGTTATAGTGCGTTAATGATTGTGAATTAAGATCCCAAACCGAAACCGTCGACCCCATTGACGTTTACCGTCGAATTCAAGCAAAATCGCCATCATTTCACAGTCTAACACCCTGCGCAACTCAAATGAGTTCCTCTGAGTCTTTTGCACATATCATCTTCGCCGGAGATGCAGCAGGAGACGCCGGGGACCAACCCTTCGGATTCACGACGGCAAACTACTAGAACTCCATCAATTCGAACTTGATTCAGGTACCTAATCACACCTACAGTTTCTATTTAGTGTCTAAATCAATACCCCTATGCAAATTTGATCGTATAACACTGAATTGAACACGATTGGATTCTAGGGTTCGTACCCATTCGGGTTTAATCGAACCCTAACCTAGACACGATCTTAATCCAATTAATTGATATGGTTAGAATCGAAATCCTCTGCTTATTGAAAGCCCCATGATTCCAATCCATAATCTTACCAGATTTAACCAATTTGAATCCGTGTTCTTGATCTAGGGTTTCGACTTTTTCAAACAACGATTAACGATTTAGAAGTTGATGTTTTTGCAATTAAACATACCAACCCATTCGCATACCTCTATCAAACAAAACCCCTACACTGTTAGAACCTATTGCGATCGATTTCAGTGAGAATCGATGGGGTTTTAGGATCGGATCGTGATTTGGGGTGGGAGAACACAAGAAGTTAATGTTAAAACCATATGTGCTGGAATTGTTCACATGATTGTATCCTAGATCAGACGGTTAACTCTTATGGCTTTGGGGGAGGAGACCCGGGTTCGAACCCCTCCACCCCCATTTCGTTTTAAATTAGTTTTTAACTATTATTTTAATATAAAAACAATCCCTATATTATTATATTTATATATTATAATGTTTTGAACCTGGAAACCACCCGCTGGCTCGGGTTTGGTTTGCAACCCGTATATATAATTAATACACATTTATAAAATAATATTTTTATATTATTTTCATACCGTGACTTCAATTAAAAATAATATATTTATATATTATTTCCACCACGTTTGTCAACGTAGTGTAACGTTTTAACTAATAAAATAATATATTTATTTATAATATTTCCCACGTTATTATGGTTCGAATAAAATAATAGTTTTATTATTTCGTCACAAAACTTAATTATCGTGTTATTTCTCTAAGTTTAAAATAATATAATAACTTATGTCACGAATATATTTATTAATTAATGTTATTCGTATTTAGAGACGTTCGGCACGAAAACACCTTTATCTTAATTATTAAATTAGGAAACCTTTATTCCCGTGGACAAGTTCGTCTAATCACTGATCCTAAGTATATTTTAGGACGTTCGATCTTTCCGTGTCGTTGCCACAAACTCTTACGTGTTCCTAACTGTCGCATCTTATTCTAGGGCATTCATAGATTGTCCATGTGCAATCCATTTGTGGTTAGTGTTGCATCCTTGTGTGGTGCTAATTACTACGCTCTGCTCATACTCAGGTGAGTTTCACAGCCCCTTTTTACCTGTTTTACTATTGGGGGGAGAAACATGCTTACATACAAACGTATTTTACTTGTTTTCCTGTTGAGGAAGAAACAAACATGAACACCAACTATCATACTTTTACTTGTCTTCCCCGTGGGGGAGAAACAGGTACGCAAGCAAATATTATTTTTCCCGCCGGGGGAGAAAACATGACGCAACTATTTGATTATGGTACTTTATATGATATCACTGTTGAGACTAAGCGTAACACACTATCACAGAAAGTCCTCATCTTATATCGGACCGTTAATATGGATCTTAGCGAGGTAATGTGTAGAGTCATATATTTCGTATAAGCTGTTGTCATTTATTGTATGTTTAAACAATTTTAGACTAGTTTACTTTCTGTCATTTCATTGTTGTAATTTCAGTTTTCTGTAATTAGTTAAGTCTGGGCCATCGAAACTACTTAGTTTCGATTGAGTCTGTTCAATCGAAATTAGTAGTTTCGATAGATGGTAGTTTCGACAGGTCTAAGTATCATTTGTAAATGGTCAATCGAAACTAGTAGTTTCGATTGACCATAGTTTCGATACCTGTCACTACTATAAATAGCCTAGTTTGAGATTGGTTAGGGTGTGTGTAGCGGCTGTAACCCTGAACTTTCTCTTTCACATTTTGCTTGAATCAATACAATCTGCAGTTGTTTATTCACTGTGTTCTTACATTTTCATACCCTTTGATTGTTGATTCATCTGTGGTTAGCTGGTTATCTTCACCATCACTGTTTTGTTTATCAGTTTCACCTCCATATACACAGTTTCCGCCTGTGTATGTGTTGAATCGATCATATCAGTGACTTTTCGATTAAATCTGGACCTACAATTGGTATCGGAGCTTTATGCTCTAGTGTTTTTGAGTGTTATCAGGTTATTGATCGATTCTAGGTGATTACCGAGGTTTTTCGTTGCTTATTTTGGGTTTTTGCACATTTATTCTCGAGGTACTGTTTCATCATTTTTCAAAGGTTTTTGCTCGTATTTTCGGAATCGGAGGTTGGATTCGTGATCAGGATAGTTAGACGAAGGTTTTCGCTGGATTAGTTTGTTATTTCTTCATATTTCTGCATCTTTCATTTCTGGAGCATTTCATCAATGGAGTATTTCTGTTTTGGAGAAGAAGGCATCGAAACTACGGGGAACAATTTCTTATTTCTGTTGATCATCGAAACTTCTTGTCTACGTTTTTTCGGGAGAAGGTACTGTCGAAACTAGATTTTTGTCTCTTATAGAAACTGTGGTTATCGAAACTAGTCTGTGAAATTTTCAGTATCGAAACTAGTTGTTTCGATAATAGTTGGTCTATCGAAACTAGTCCTATCGAAACTAGTTGTTTCGATAGAAGTTTTCCCTATCGAAACTAGTTACTGCTTTAGTTTCGATTCAAAACATTATGGCCACTTCAAGCTCAACAGAACATTCTGGGGGAAATAGACCACCTGTTCTTGTGTCCACAAGAGATTTTGATGACTGGACAAAAAAAATGAAGCTTTTCTTTCAATTTCACGATTATACACTGTTAAATTCTATCACCGATGGTCCCCACAAGCCCGTAACTACCACTGCTGATGTTCAACGTCCTAAGTTAGTTTCTGAGTATGATGAGAAAGATCTTGCCTTGATTGCCAGAGACAACAAGGCCTATGGGACTATTGCCATGGCTCTTCCTATGGATATTTTTAACATCTTTGCTGAGTACACAACTGCCAAAGACTTATGGGCTGCACTGTGTACAAGATATGAAGAAAGTGAGGATGTCAGAGAAAGCAAAAGAGATCTGATCAAGAAACAATATGCTATGTTCAGCAGTGTAAGGGGAGAATCAATATCTGATTTGATCAACCGTTTCTCAAGCATTGTCTCAAGGTTGAAGGTTATGGGAGTTGAGTACCCCACTCTTGATCTGAACAAGAAACTCCTAGATTCTCTTCCTGAGGAATGGAATATGTATCGAATCATGATCAAAAAGACTGAGAATCTGAGTGCTCTGTCTCAACAGGAAGTCTATAGCATTCTTGAATCTTATGAAATTGAGATTAAAAAGGGAGCAGTCACCCCGTCCAATCAGTCTGGAAACACAGCTCTCATTGCTGGATCAAGCTCATCCGGTAGCCCATACTTTCAGACTGATGTTCCTCCTTCAGCTGCTGCAATTAAGTCTACCAGCTCTTCTGCTTCTCAAAAGACTATCACCATGATTCCTGATGAATATGTCCCAATCATGACTGCTTTCATGTCGTGCTATGATGCACTGATCTCTGGAAATCTAACACTGGTTAGCTTTCAACCTGATGACTTGGAGCAGATTAATCCTGATGATTTGGAGAAAATGGACATTGATTGGTGCATGGCCATGTTGACCTTAAGAGCCAAGAGATTTATCAAAAGGACTGGTATAGACAGGTTCAAGCAAGGAAAGACGCTTGGGTTTGACATCAAGAAGGTGAGATGCTACAATTGTGATCAGCTGGGTCACTTTGCCAGAAACTGCAAGGAGCCGTCCTCCAAAGATCAACAAGATAAGAAGATTTCCTCTGGTAAACAAGCTGCCAATCCTCCAAAGACAAACACAACTTCCAGTTCCACAGCTCTTGTGTGCCAAGCTGATGGACATTATCATTGGGGAGAACAAGCTGAGGAAGCTGCTGATAAAGCCTTGATGGCTGATGTAGAAGAAAATGGCAAGTGTGTCATGATTGAACAAGCTGAGGATCTCACTGCTGTGCCTGCTGAGGTTACTTCTAAACTTTGTGATTCTAGATCTTGCTTAAATGAAATTCAAAAATACAGATTCATCAATCAAGCCTTGATTGATGAACGAAATCACATTAAGGTGATGTATGACTCTGTGGCCAAAAATGAGAAACTTTACCTAAAGAAAATTCGTGATATTTCTGGTGAAAATCGTTCTTTAATTGTGCAACTCAATACTCAAACCATTAATAATAAAATTTTAACAGAAAGAGTCCAAAAGGCAGAAAAAGTCAAATTACAGGTTGATCACATGGATATGGATCAGAAAATTCTGTTTGGAATAATTGACAAACAATTTAATAGAAAAGGCACAGAAGGTCTTGGGTATAACTCTCATCCACCTTCTTATTCTAAATCAGGGAAATTTGCTGATATGCCTACTCCACATGTTTCCACACCTTTTGTTTGCACATTATCTCCTGATGATTATATTACATCCTCTGATTCTGACAGTTTTGCTTCTTGTGCAGAGTCAAATTGTGTAAAGTCCGAAGATGATTGTGATAAAAGTGCTAATGATAGAACTATTTTAAAAGAACTTGAGTCGGATGAATGTAATAATATGTCCGTGTCAAAACCAAATATTTGTGAACACGTTAAAAATTTGTATTTTGATTCTATGCCTGCTGAGCATACGGGTTTGGGATGTGATGTTTCTAAATTTCAAAATGCCTTGCCGTTTGTTCCTAAATCTTTGAATGTTATGCCATGTGTTACAAAATTTAAAAGTGCAGGAATTATTGTGAATGATGTACCACGTGAAACCATAAGCAACATGGAATTTTTCAGATTAAAGGAAGCACATCATCTTCAAGACAAAGTTATTGATGAAAGAACCGTCTCATGTTCAGATTCCTCAACATCACAATCATCTTCATCTTGTGATGATTATTATCAGGCTAAGATATCTTGTAAAACGTTTGTTTTAGTTGTGGTGCCTCAAATCATGTTTCAAAAAGTTGTAAATTAACAACCGCAAATCTTAATGAAGACTCACCTACCCAAAGTTCATTAAATTCATATGTGCTGCCTAACTCTTCTCACAGTAGGAAATATAGGCGTAAAAGAACTAAAAATGCTAAAAATTATTTAAAACGAACTTGGAAAATTAAAAATAATGTTCTATTTGATGACCGTGCTTCATCAAAGGATGGTTGCACTTCTGATTCCAATGAGATGTCATATCCTGACACTAAAATCTCTTGATTGAAACATTTTTGGTCAAAACGTATAAATGGTTCGTTGTGTATAGGGTCAATCAAGAAGAACCGGCGATAATATCTGGCATGTAGATAGTGGATGTTCAAGGCATATGACTGGGCACTTTAACTTGCTGCAAGATTATCATCAGATTGATGGAGAGTATGTTGCTTTTGCTGGAAACCCAAGAGGAGGAAAGATTGAAGGACAAGGAACAGTATCAAATGGAGTAAATAGTCTGGAATTTGTCAACTATGTTCCTCAGTTAAAGTACAATCTGATGAGTGTTTCACAGATTTGTGACAAGGACTTTTGTGCTTTATTCAATTCAAAAGAATGTCTTATCTTAAAGCCGGGAGTGGTGATTCCGGAAGAACTCATTCTCATGCGTGCTCCCAGAAGATACAACACATACAGCTTGGATATGAACAACCCATCGGGAATTGAATCGTGTTTTCTCTCAAAGGCTTCCGAAGATGAATCTTTCCTGTGGCATAAGAGGTTGGGGCATGTCAACTTCAAAACAATGAACCGACTGGTTCGAGGCAACCTAGTCACTGGATTACCTCTCAAAGATTTCACTCCTATGGAACACTGTATTTCATGTTCCAAGGGAAAACAACACAAATCTTCACATAAGCCTAAGACCACCAATTCCATTGACTCTCCTCTCCAATTGCTTCACATGGATCTTTTTGGTCCAGTGAGTGTCATGAGTCTTGGACGAAAGTCATACTGTCTGGTGGTAACAGATGATTTTTCTCGATTCACTTGGGTATTTTTCTTAGCTAAAAAGGATGAGGCGCCAGAGATTTTAAAGACCTATCTGCTTCAAATTGAAAACCTCTTCAGTTTAAGTGTGAAGACTATCCGCAGCGATCATGGAACTGAATTTAAGAATGCAACTCTTGATTCCTTCTGTGAAAGCAAAGGAATTTCTCGTCAATTTAGTGCACCTCGTACTCCTCAACAAAACGGTGTAGCTGAACGGAGAAACCGTACTTTAATTGAAGTTGCACGAACTATGATTGTTGACTCTAAGCTTCCCGTGACTTTCTGGGCTGAGGCAGTCAACACTGCATGCTTCGTGCAAAATCGGGTTCTTATCACTAAAAGCTGCAACAAGACACCATATGAGATCATGTACAAGCGCAAGCCAGTTATTGATTTCTTCAGAAAATTTGGGTGTGTGTGCATGATGCTGAACACTTCAGATCAGCTCAACAAGTTTGAAGCCAAAGCTGATGAATGTTATTTTGTTGGTTATTCCTCCAATCAACGTGCTTTTCGTGTCTATCATAAGCAGAAAAGAATAGTGCTGGAGTCCATTGATATCAATTGGCATGAAAATAATCACACGGACGCAGGAGACGGTCCCAATTGGCTATTTGACGTTGATTCAGTTTTTAAATCATTTAATCTTCCTGATTTCTCAATTGACTCAACTCATGCTAATCCTTATTTTTCTGTGAACAATTTAGGGAACTTAAATGATCTAGGTTCTTCCTCATCTGCTCAGGTTGAAATTCCTGTGGTTGCAAATGCTGAATCTAATATGGAGTCTTCCGGTTCTGGTGCAACAAGTGAAACTGTTGAAGACAACTCCATTCCAACAGTAGATGTTGCACCACAATCATCTGCTGAAGATCCTATTAATGACATTGCCGATCCTCCTGCTGAAAATCTTACCAATTTGGAGGAAGTCGTGGAAGAAGATGCAATTCCTCAACTGCGAATTCACAAGATTCATCCCACCAATAACATCATTGGACCACTCAATGTGGGTGTTAGTACCTGAAGTGCCTGTGAAGCATTTGAAAACAACATGTTTTCCTGCTTCATCTCTCAAACTGAACCAAAGAACATTAAAGCAGCACTACTAGAAAACAGCTGGGTGGAAGCAATGCAGGAAGAGCTACAGCAATTCTCTAAGTTACATGTGTGGAATTTGGTGGATCTACCCAAGAACAAAGTTCCAATCGGTACTCGTTGGGTCTTTCGCAACAAAAAGGATGAAGGCGGCACTGTGATTCGTAACAAAGCACGTCTGGTGGTTCAAGGTTTCTATCAAGAAGAAGGGATTGACTACGAGGAAGTCTTTGCACCAGTGGCTCGCTTGGAAGCCATCCGAATGTTTCTCGCCTATGCAGCCTACATGGACTTCACCGTCCATCAAATGGATGTCAAAAGCGCATTTTTGTATGGCAAAGTTCAAGAAGAAGTATATGTCAAGCAGCCGCCGGGTTTCATTGATCCTAATTTTCCAGACCGTGTTTACAAGTTAGACAAAGCATTGTACGGTCTTCACCAAGCACCTTGTGCGTGGTATGAAACTTTATCAAAGCATCTGCTTGAGAATGGTTTCACACGAGGAGCAATTGACCAAACATTGTTCAAACGGAAGGAGGACAAGGATACAATCATGGTGCAAATTTATGTGGATGATATCATTTTTGGCTCTACAAATCCCCGTCTCTGCAAAGAATTTGAAGAAGTGATGCGATCTAAGTTTGAGATGAGCTCCATGGGGGAAATGAAGTTCTTTTTGGGACTACAAGTTGATCAGTCTGAGTCGGGAATCCTTATCCATCAAGATAAATACGTCAAAGAAATCTTGACCAAGTTCAAAATGGCTGATTCCCACCCTGTAAAAACTCCTGTGGAAGTTCGTCATTGTTTGACTCCTGATGTGGATGGTGAAAGTGTTGATCCGCATCTATATCGCTCCATGATAGGATCGCTCATGTATCTCACGGCCAGCAGACCAGACATCATGTTTGCAGTGTGCTTATGTGCACGTTTTCAGGCTAATCCTAAACTCTCTCATTTATCTGCTGTAAAACGTATTTTGAGATATTTAATATATAAGCCAAAATTGGGTCTGTGGTATAACTGATTTGTTTGATCTTGTGGCTTATTCAGACTCAGACTACGGGGGTTGCAACTTAGACCGAAAATCCACTTCTGGAGGTTGCCAATTACTTGGCAACCGCCTTGTCTCATGGCAATGTAAGAAACAGTCCACCGTTTCCCAATCCACCGCCGAAGCCGAATACATTGCCGCAGCCCTCTGTTGTTCCCAAGTCAGATGGATACACCATCAGATGCTTGACTATGGGATCACATTCCATGAGACACCAATTCTGTGTGACAACACCGCCGTTCCTCATATCACCAAAAACCCCGTTCAGCATTCCAAAACCAAACACATTGAAATCAAACATCACTTTATCCGTGACTGTGTTGAAAAGAAGCATATTCAAATTGTTGAAGTCAAAACTCACAAACAAACCGCAGACATCTTCACAAAGGCTTTTGACTCTACCAGATTCGCCCAACTGGTGGAGATGCTTGGAATGATCAACTTTCAGTAAATTGTGAATAGTATTTTTTATTTTTATTTTATTTTTATTCTGTTTACTTGTCAAAGAAAATTCCAAAAAGATTTTATTTTTATGAACAGTTTTTACGCAAATCTTTTGGGGGAGAAATATTATATTGAAAAGAATTGTTGTGTATAAAATCTTACAAGTGTTTTGAGTTGCAGGAAGAATTGTATCTGACCTTTGAGAAATGATAGTGTCTGATCTCATCTCTTGGACATGGAATGGACCAAAAGCGATGGTATTTACTGAGGTATAGCTGGTAGGCCCGACATATGGTTAAAACTTGTAAGTAGTGTGAAAACTCTAATACATATCTCATACTTGTGTGTTTGAACCCATTATTGAAACATCTAACCCATTTTTATATCTAAGAAAACCAATTCAATCAGATACAGGCTTACGTATTGGATTCCTATTCATACGCCAAGTGACCGTCAATATAACGATATTTACCACCGATGACCCCGTATGTTTTGCTTACGCAAAGATCTAGGGTGCTCATCCTTTTCCCATCCACTTGGATGATTTGACCCCGTCTGTTTTGCTTACGCAAAGATCTCGGGTGTTCAACATTTTTCTATCCGCTTGGATAATTTTACGACTTCTTCTGTTTTGCTTACGCAAAGATCTAGAATGCTCGTACCTTTTAATATCTACTTGGATATTTTTTATTTTAATTTTCTAAATCCACTTGGATATATTATTTTATTTTTGGTGGTACTTTGACATTACTAAGACGGTACCTTGGTTAATCAGAAAGAGATGATAGGATGAAGGTGGGTACTTCTTGAGGATTGATAGGTTTTCAAAATCATTTTATTTTAATATGTGGGGTACACCTTGTATAGTGCTTAAATGGTACCTTTTAATCACATGAAATCAAAATACAAACAAATGTTCGGGTTTACTTTGCACAAATATCAGCTATCTTCAGGGACTCACAGTAGTTAACTGCAAAAGGAAGTGTTTCAAGAGACTGACCAGATCTGATCTCATGTTGGATCTTTTTCAAGAAGAAAAAGTGTAAATATCATGTGTATATATGTTAGTCTTATTTCTGTTACTTTGTAAATATCGAAACTAGTTTGCCCTATCGAAACTACTATGTAAATATCGAAACTAGTTTGCTCTATCGAAACTACTCAGTAAATATCGAAACTAGTTTGCCCTATCGAAACTACTCTGTAAATATCAAAACTAGTTTGCCCTATCGAAACTAGTTGTTTCGACAGTGGTATTTTTGTCTTTTGTTCCTCGCAATTTAAACGCCTGCATAAATAAATCCCTCTCTTCACTTCTTATTCACTCGTCCTTTTTTTCGCAAACCCTATTCATCTTCTCCGTCTCTCACAAACCTATCAAGCCTTGGTCTGAGTTGCAAGATATCAGTGATTATTCACCTGATTTTCCCGTAGTCACCAGCGTCTCCATCATCAGGTAAAGTCACTATTTCATTTGAATGATTCTTGCGAATCAACAGACCTAGAATTTCAAAATTTCAAAATCAGTTCGACTGAATCTTCATAATCTCAGTCGTATCCGTGTTTGCATACATCTTTATCATCTGAGAACTCACTTTTTATGTGTATTCTTGCAGAAATCATACTCGCTTTCGGTAAGACGAATATCCGTCATTCACAGGCCACTCTAAAACCTTTCATTTAATTGTTTATATTGTCTGAGTATAATGAATCGATAGGGGGTTTGGGTTTCAAAACTAGTTAGTTTCGATAAAGGAGTTCAACTCCTTCAAAAAGTTTTCAAAAGTTTTTTAATCGAAACTACTGGTTTTGACACCCAAATTTGACCTAATCTCTCTATCGAAACTACAGTTTCGATAAATTCATCTCTATCGAAACTACTTAGTTTCGACATTGTTGATTTCAGAATTTTTACAAGTGTTGATCAAAGTTCATTGACCCTATCGAAACTAGTTAGTTTCGATAAATTCATGTCTATCGAAACTACTTAGTTTCGACAGTGTTGATTTCAGAGTTTCTATAAGTGTTGATCAAGGCTTGTTGCCTCTATCGAAACTAGTTAGTTTCGATACGTCCTTCTCTATCGAAACTACTTAGTTTCGACAGTAAGGATTTCTGATTTTTTCTAAGTGTTGGAATACTTAGTTTCGATATTCAAAACCTTTATTCATTGATGAATTTTACAGGTATGGATCTCGTATTCGTGAAGAGGCACAATGTCTGTGCATTCCTTAATAGCAATGATCCGAAAGCTGCTGAATTTATTCCTGTCTTAAATTTTCTGGCAAACTCCAACACAAGTTTTGCCATCAGCCACAACCTGCCGGTTTTTGAAGCAACTATAAGACAATTCTGGGAAACTGCTGAGATAATAACAATTGATGATGTGCAGCACATTAGGGCAACCGTACATGGCCAAGAAGTATTATTTTCTGGAAACACAGTTAGAGAAGCACTGCAATTAAATGACAATCCAGAAGCACCCGTTGAGTTCCCAATCTTCTATGTGAAAGAATGCTTTAGAAGAATGGGTCATCCTGATGAGTTAAGAATGGTCAAATAATCAAGAACTCTTTACTTAGCCATTGGAGATATATAGTGCATGTGTTCATTCACTGCCTATCAATAAGGAAAGGGGGTTTTGATTCAGCTAACAGTACTCTGGGATCAGCTATTTTGGGATTAACAAAGGGAAGAGACTATAACTTTTCTGGTTTCATATTCACTCAGCTGAAGTATAACTTAACAGGAGCAGTAAAGGAGAAATTTCTAGCATATCCTAGATTTCTACAAATTATCATCAATCATCTTCTTCCAGAGATTCAACAAGGTGGAAACACTTTTGTTTTTGATAACATGATAGCCAAAACTCTCAGCTACATGAAAAGCACCAGCAAAAGGACCAACAGGGCGATAGCTGACATTCCCCTGTTTGGTCATGTCATTGGAGAAGAAAAAGAGTTCATTCCTGACATTGATCCTGACCTTGAAGAAGAAGACTTATCATCAGATGAAGAGCTGGAAGCTGAAATCGATGTAGACATTCCTGTTGTACAAGAAGAAGAAAAGCAAATTCTTGAGTCTGTGATAGAGGCCCCCTTTGTTGAAGAAATACAAGTAGTTCAAGAGCCAGCAGTCATTGCTGAAGTTGATGAACAGGAGGTTGAAGTAGAAGCTGCAGAGTCAAGTGGGACTCTTGATGCAGGGATCTATGGATCAGACTATTACAAGTCTGATTCAGATGATAAAAAGGAGCAACTTGCATCTTCCTCTAAAAGGCAAATTGAATCAGGGTCTGATTTTGAAGATGAGGACTCTAGAGCTAAAAGGATAAAGACTGGATTGGAGGATTTGTCATCCTCGTCAGATTCATCATTCACTACTCCAGAACCATTGTGACATTTCGAAATTTCAGTTATAATATATTAACACGTAAAAATTTTAACATTTTATTCCAAATATGCACACGTATATTTAACCAAGTTTATACAAAAGGGTGTGTTTACAAATTTCAACTTATGTGTTTTTAAATTAAAGTCTTAAAAATATAAGACAAAGTATATCGATTATTTTTAATAATAAATTAAATATTTAAAATGATGGTATAAATTTATCCTGTATTTATAAACAATTTAGATTCAATAATTACACGTGCATTTGTTCAAGTTAATGTGTTAATAATATAAATTATGTATTTTTAATTTAAATATAAAAAAAATATTCGAATTATATAAATTTATTTAAATTTTATAAAAATAAATGACTTTGAAAACAAATAAAATGATTTGACAAAAAATGAGTTGATTTATAAAATAAGTTTATAAAAACATTTAAAATTTAATAAAACAAACCGCTCGAAAACATTCTCTTTATTTTTTTTAGAATACCAAACTATATAAAAACTAATTCTAAATGTTTTACACATACTCGTATTATGTCAAAACTAATAAACTTATATTTTTATATATACCCGACCCGTACCCTACTGGCATATAACGACTATTAATAATCGGGTTACACTTAGCGGGTATTCTACCGGGTAAGACACCTAACACTAAACACCACACTACCTACCCCCTACCCCCCCCCCCCCCCTCGTGCTTACTCCTTCTCGGTCGACAAAAAAAAAACACACAAAGTGGCACACTTTGTGTGGCCTTGTCTCTTGCTTCCCAACATGAGACAAGCTTGTCTCATGAAAAACATAAGGACCCATGTGTATTACACCACTTAAAGGATTATATACACATGCATACGCCACAACAAGACCACAACTCCAAACCCACCCTCTCCCTTTGCCTCCCTCTCGGTTCACAGAAACAGCAAACAACAAAGCACCACACTTCACTTACCCTCTTGCTCTCTCTCGGCTCCCTCTCTCCCACCCGAGCACCTCACCTTCACCACCCTTCCCTCACCACCCTTCCCTCTCGTAACAACAACACCAACATCACCCTCCACAGCCCTCGACAGTCCCTCCTCAGCCACGTCCCAGTCCCAGACAGCCCCGACAACCACCGCAGTGCACCGTTTTCACCACCGCAGCCCACTGCCACCTTTGCGGGTTCTTTTCGGGACGAAAACCGATCCTTTCGGGTCACCATTTCTCAACTACGGTCACCGTATTACATTTATGCGAAGCTTAAAGATCATTTCGGGAACTCACCGAGCCATACGGGACGTCCCGAGAAGGAACCGGGTCTCACGTCAACTACGTCACCTTCACTCCTTGATTCCGTTTCGACTCCAAGAAAACAGCAGCAACACCCCCTCCATCGGACTCCCTCACCCTTCTCCTTGATTGCCTTAAGTAAGTGTTTTACTAAACCTTAGTACTTATTAAGTTTACTTGTTGATTTGTAATGATAGTTCACCCAAATAGTGCTTATTCCAAAAGAAAACACACCATTTGAATCATACATGTTGCTGGCAGATTTTTGTGTCCAGTTTGGAAGGTCATATCCCGGTCAAAACTAAACCAAATCGAACGTTTCTTGAGTCTAAAATTAATTTTAAAGTGTCCTCTTTCCAACCCAATTGGTTTCACGATTTTTGGTGGAGTTTTGATACCCCAAAAGGGTGATACAAGAAAATGTGTATCTTCTGAGTTTTATGACAGATTTATAGAGCTAACTTGTTGAGGTCATAACTTGCTCAATAAAGGTCCAAATAACTTGATTTTTCTGTCAAACGTTATCATTTTGTGTCCTCTTTAAAACCCATATGGCTTCTTGTCTTGAAACTGACATTTGAACCCCCAAACAGCCGCTTCCCCTTGACCTATTCCGCAGAATCAAAATTGTTGACCCAACTGAGTTGTGTGCTATGTTTTAAACTCCTGAAAGTGTTTTTAAATTATGATCCATACACTTTTATAAACCCAAGACATGTGGTTATGCATGGTAAATATCCCATAATTTATTGAATTTATTTAGATAACTAAAAACATGTTTTAAGTAGACTTAAAAACCCGAGTACTTTTCTAACGACTAGTTTGATATCAAAAGCCTTATTTTTTTATAGTATATATATTTAACTTCAACCTCCAAACCTAATAAAGATACGTGAACGTAATGACATATTATGAAATACATATCTTATTATATAAGTGTATATAAATATATTTTGTTATCACAAACCGTTACCAACGATTGTCGTGTCAAAACATTTGGAAACTTAATACAGGTTCATGTCTAGCTTAGTTGGGTGAATTGAATACATGATCAACACGCGGTAGAATCATTACATAGACTTTATGGCATCTTAAATATTTAGGACTCGAGTAGGTCGGAATACACTATTGGACTTTGCTACATACCGCATCACTACCTTGTTTGCATAGGTGAGTTACATAGCCCCTATTTTACATTTTCATACATTTTGGGGTGAAACATTATACATGCTACTCACACTGTTTATACGTGTTATACATGAGACTATATGCTTATTCTTTGGATGTACATACATTTAAACACAAGACAACCAACTGTAATATTGATAGATCTATTGTGCCTGACCAGCCCACCCGGTTAGGGTGTTTATTACTGCATACTCGGATATAACCGCGTGTTATATTCAAACATATCGGATATAGTGGGTAACTATATTCAAACATACCGGACTTAGCTGTTGTGCTCTGTTCAAGCGCGTCAAACTCGGTTTGAATTGTGATTAAATAAATGTTACATCATATACTATGTTTAACAATATAAACAATGAGTTGCAAAACGATTTACAAGAAATACTAAACCTATGTACTCACCAACTTTTTAGTTGACACTTGATTTAAATAATGTTTCAGGTTTGGATATGTGACTGCTTGTCGAAGATCTCTCCATTTAGGAACTATGGACCTAGTTAAATAAATTAATGTTTTGAACTAGACTAGGTTATTTGAAATGTATTGTATTTGGAACTTGTTGTCTTTAAATTAAATTAATGAATTATGCAACCTTTAGTATCATGTGCTTTTGAACAATCATCACATTGTCCGCCTCGATGATTCCGCCATCGGTCGGGTTGTGACAACCATCCCCACATCCAACTCCACCTACCTCTCCACAACAGGCACCTATCCCTACACCTCCTACATCTCCACAACAATCACCCATCCATACACCTCCTACCTCTCCACAACAATCACCTATCCATACTCCTCCCACCTCACCACTTCATGGTTCAACCTCTCCTTTACCAAGAGTCAAGACTCTAAGTCTTGAAATGAAAAGACTTCAAGATGATCTTAAAAAGAAAGATACAGAGATTGAAGGATTGACGTCCAAATTGAATGAAGTTAAGGAGGAAGTCAAAGACTTAAAGCTGGAGGTTGGAGGCTTACATACTCAAATAGATAGTCAGCAGACTCAGCTGAAAACTCAACAAAGGCTGATAACAAAGCAACAAGAAGATTTCAAAGCCCTAGCTGAAACAGTTAAGCAGCTCAAAGACTCAATACTCAAACCTACACCTCAACAGCCAACCACCTCAACAGAACAGGGGGAGACTACATCAGAAGTTGAACCATCATCTCCTGCCTTTGTCACTAATCCTGAATCTGCATTAATTATGTATACCGGTCACGGTATCAAGACAAAGGAGTCTGTTGAAGTAAAGGTTGAGGAGATAGAGTCTGACCTTCCCTCAGCTAGTGAAAGAAGAGAAGCAAGGAGAAGAGGGAAGGGAGCTATACCTGATATTGAAACTGTCATTCTGGATGAAGAAGATATACCATCTGATGATGAGCTGAATGCTCTTCTAGATGACATTGAAAACTTTGGCTATAATGACCTTCATCCAGAAATTCTAACCACTGAAGAAAAGGCGACTGAACGAACAAGATATTTTACTGAAGAAGGTGATGAGATTCAAACACTATCAGATGAAGAAGATGTTCAGATTAACCTCATCAAAGATATCATTCCTGAACCAACCATTCCAGTATCTGAAACAACTCCAGCACAAGATCAACCTTCAACTGCACCTGAACCTCCAATCTCAAGAAAGTCCTGGTTTAAGAAAATAATTCAGGAGGAAACTCCTAAGACATATGAGTGGATAGCAGAGCATCAAGAACTAAAAAGGCCTCCAATTGGCTGGAAATATGATGCTGAAAGGAAGCTCTTTATCATCAGAAGATTTAGAGGGGGAGTTCAGCACTTCCAAACCCTTCCTTTCTATGACCTCAGGGATTTAGCAAAACTTCCACTTCAAAACCCTGGGAAGGTCATGATGGCTTATGACTTTGAGAAGTTTCTGCATTCTCAAGTCAACAATGATTTCAAAGGAATGAAGCCTAGGAAAACTCAGAAGAAGATCTCAAAGACTAGGTTTCATCCTAAAACTAAAAAGCCATATGTGTTCCTAAGATACAAGCCTGCCCAAACACACAAGACTATCACTATTCCAAAATCTGTACCTATCCAGCTACAAACTTTCAGAAAGTGGTTCTATAACCCAGTAATTGGCAGTGCAGTTATTGAATGTGAGGGCAAGGAAGACATCACCATCTTTGATCAAATGGAGCTGTTAAAATTTCAACCGGAAGATCTGGAAGTACTTTTCCAGAATCACATTCAGGCTTACATCGATGAAGATGAAGCTGATGCGAAGGCCTATCAAAGGATTGTCTCTCTCCATGTCAAACCTTTCATTCCAAAGACATCTGAAAGACCAGCTGCTTGATGAAGAGCTGAAGACAGTAATGCAACAGCTTAGGGGGAGATTGTAGAGTCATATATTTCGTATAAGCTGTTGTCATTTATTGTATGTTTAAACAATTTTAGACTAGTTTACTTTCTGTCATTTCATTATTGTAATTTCAGTTTTCTGTAATTAGTTAAGTCTGGGCCATCAAAACTACTTAGTTTCGATTGAGTCTGTTCAATCGAAATTAGTAGTTTCGATAGATGGTAGTTTCGACAGGTCTAAGTATCATTTGTAAATGGTCAATCGAAACTAGTAGTTTCGATTGACCATAGTTTCGATACCTGTCACTACTATAAATAGCCTAGTTTGAGATTGGTTAGGGTGTGTGTAGCGGCTGTAACCCTGAACTTTCTCTTTCACATTTTGCTTGAATCAATACAATCTGCAGTTGTTTATTCACTGTGTTCTTACATTTTCATACCCTTTGATTGTTGATTCATCTGTGGTTAGCTGGTTATCTTCACCATCACTGTTTCGTTTATCAGTTTCACCTCCATATACACAGTTTCCGCCTGTGTATGTGTTGAATCGATCATATCAGTGACTTTTCGATTAAATCTGGACCTACATAATGTTTAGTAGTACTACTGGGTTTGACAAATCCCACCCGCGTTAGTCGCGCTAACTCGATTGGATATCGAACGGGTGAAATGTTAGCCTACTCACATGTGCCAGAGTTGATAGACCTGGCAGGAGGCATACAAACACAGTCAGCTTCGGTTACGAGCGCTTTAGTAAGACATGAACATAGGCTAGCTACCTATAGATATGCATATTGAATGTACATAATCTGGCAAACACTCTCTTATTGCAAACTTGAAACCTATGAACTCACCAACCTCGTGTTGACACTTTTTCTTACATGTTTCTCAGGTCGTTAAGGCACAGGTTGCACACTTAGGACATGTATGGAGTCCTACTGTCATATTATCCATTTCAAACATTTGAAACAGTTTACTTATTTACAATGATTGACGCCGATTGCGTGTAATTACTTTTGATTTCATATTAACGTTTACGCTTCCGCATTAACTCTGAACTTTTATGTTTTGACATTTCAAGTCCCATATAGTGTCGTTTGATGTAACTAATGACTGTGATCCTGGTGTGTCACCTTCCAAACGGTAAAACTCCGTTAGTTGAAATTGGGGGTGTGACAGATTGGTATCAGAGCCATTGGTTATAGAGAACTAGGATTGCATACTAGACTATAACCTCACACATTAGTTACATGGCACAGACACTCATACCTGATACATATAGCACCTATACATACATTGTAGTGCAGGCATGTAACACCATTCATATCACCCTCAATTGGCAAGGGACACATCATTTGAATTGCATCATCATTCCCAGTGGCAACATTCGGGGGATCATCAGAACAACATCCACTTCCGTCCGAGGGCAGCGAAACGGAGCCTTCGGAGGAGTCACTTACATCACCATCACTTGTTGGGTTTGGTGGGCTTTCCCAGGTCCATGTTATGGACGACACTCAGCACTAACGCATATCTCTTTGGGAATTGGGATCGTCGGAGGCGAGTCCCTACGTAACCACTAGCAATAATACGCCGACTGAAGGCAGACTGTTACCCGCATTATTACAGAATCTATTGACACATAGATGTCATCACTTTCCCGAGCCATGGACTCGCGTCTTTGGTCGATATTCTGTTGAGAATAGATCGAACACAAATCTGAGAACGCATTGCTCAATGCATACTCAAACCGTATCTTGACTAAGTTGAAAGGACAGCTACCTTGCTGCTTTCTGTAACTTGTATTCAGGGAATCAGTTTCATTTTTCGAAGTCGCATTTCATGTACATGTTTGTTACATGTTCTCATTTACAATCCGCTGGATTAGACTCCTGTATTGTGTTTCACTCGAGTGAATACTCGGAGCAAACCATCCTCGACTACTCACCCCGATATGAGTTCTAATTGATCAACTTATGGTTGATGACTACTCCTTTCAATGACTTATCATATCTGACAACACTCTATACTCAACAATATAAACTAAAGGACATTATGACACAGGACAGGAAGAACATGGGTGAGCATGCAAAGCAAATTAGCATTACGGGTGCACACGTAATAATAATTTGAGGAGCATGTAAGTCCTGGTGAAACCTAGTGTGTGGATGAATGGTCCTAATCAGTGATTTACAGACTTAGGTTTCCACTATCTGTAGAGACTTTCATAACCCACTCAACGACGAGTTGGTATCATTAAACTCGTTTAACAGCTGATAGACGCGACTATCAGGTTGAAAATGTTTACGGACACACTGAATTATCATCAATGGAATCCATCAATGTTATTTTCACTCATGTAAGAGTCTTAGTGATCTTACGACTCTCATTCAAACTTAATCAATGGAACCACCTAGAGTGAAACTCTAGTAGAACCTCAGAGTAAAACCACTGACTCCAACTATGTACACAGAATTTGAGGAATTCTTTCTATTCTAACACGTTATTCCTTACACTCCAACAATAGATCCCATTTGAACTTGTTACCTCATCTTGTGACTAATCCTTAGTCTAACTTCGAATTTTACTCCAGCATATTCAATGCTGTAAACGCAATTCCTTCTTCACGAAATGATCCCGTTGATCCAATGACATTAGGAAACGAAGATTTAACCTAACCAACCATCAGTTGAACGCAATTACTTAGACATGCATCTTATCCCTATGCTACTGGAATCTATAACTCATTAGACTTTCCTTTCTTACATGTGAACCTCTTCTCTTAGCCTATGCATTGACTGACACTTGCTTTATAAGCACAGGTCTCACTAGAAGTCTCAGTATAACTTCACAAATTTCTTACTGATGCGGTCGTACTCCAACTCTATTAGGAACTAAGTACACTATAGAAATAGTGGACGGTCAAGTAATCGAACCAACTCACATTCTTAGAGGATGTAAACTAAGATTGACCGGTCGTAAGCTCGACCGACATAACTGTCGGAATGGATTGGTTATCTAAGAACCAAGCCGTGATTATCTGTCGTGAGAAATTGTTTGCCTCCCTCTCCCGAATGGGGAAATCCTATCTGTCCAAGGCGAAAAGAGTGGTGTTGTCGTGGGCATCATATCTTTCGTGAAAGCACAAAAGCATATACGTAAAGGTCATAATGTCATTCTGGCTCTCGTCGCCGAGCAGCCATATGAGGAGAAGAAGATTGACGACATACCGATCGTTCGTGATTATCCGGAATTATTTCCCGAAGATCTGCCTGGTCTTCCGCCGCATCGTCAAGTCGAATTCCAAATTGATCTAGCACCCGGAGCAACGCCTATTGCTCGGTCACCCTGTAGACTTGCACTCAGTGAATTACAAGAACTATCTACAAAACTGCAAGAGTTGTTGGATAAAGGTTCCATCCGACCTAACTCATCGCCATGGGGAGCTCCAGTCCTATTTGTCAAAAAAGACGGACGGGACTTTCCGCATGTACATCGATTATCGGGAACTGAACAAAGTGACGATCAAGAACCGTTATCCTCTACCCCGCATCGATGATCTTTTTGACCAACTCCAAGGATCAAGCTTCTACTCTAAGATAGATCTTAGGTCCGGTTATCACCAGCTGAGAGTCCGAGAGGAGGCATCTCTAAGACGGCATTCAGGACTAGGTATGGTCACTACGAATTCATGGTCATGCCCTTCGGATTGACCAATGCACCCGCGGCATTCATGGACCTCATAAACCGTGTATGTAAAACGTACCTAGATCAGTTCGTTATCGTCTTCATCGATGACATCCTCATCTACTCCAAGAATAGGGATGAACATGAGGAACACCTGCGTTTGATTTCAGAATTGCTAAAACAAGAGCAATTGTATGCCAAACTTTCCAAGTGCGAACTCTGGATTCGAGAAGTACAATTCTTAGAACATGTAGTCAACAAGACGGGAATACATGTCAATCCAGCTAAAGTAGAAGCAATCAAGAATTGGGCAGCACCTACAACGCCGACGGAGGTGCGTCAATTTATGGGATTGGCTGGCTACTACCATCGTCTCATTGAAGGATTGTCCAAGATTGCCCAACCCTTCACGGCCTTAACTCAAAAAGGTAAACCCTATCTCTACAGTGCACCAAACCCTATCTCTTCCAGAGGGAACGGATGATTTTGTGGTGTATTGTGATGCATCCATTCAAGGTCTTGGTTGTGTGTTGATGCAACGCGAGAAAGTGATCGCATACGCTTCTCGTCAATTGAAAATCCACGAGAAAAACTACACGACTCATGATTTAGAGTTGGGAGCCGCGGTATTTGCACTAAAGATCTGGAGACATTACTTGTACGGTACCAAATGCACTATCTACACCGATCATAAGAGTCTTCAGCATATCTTCGAACAGAAAGAGTTGAACATGCGACAGCGTCGTTGGGTCGAACTCTTAAACGACTATGACTGTGCAATCAGATACCATCCAGGGAAGGCTAATGTCGTAGCCGATGCCCTAAGTCGTAAGGACACCAAACCTAAATGAGTTCGAGCATTACAAAATACTATTCACACCGGATTACCTGATAAAATCCAAAGTGCTCAACTTGAAGCTCTGAAAGAGGAAAACCTACCGCTGCAAGGTACACGCGGTATGGAAGCACAACTCGGGGCCAAATCTGACGGTATTCTCTACTTCGCCGAGCGAATATGAGTTCCAGCATTCGGTAACTTAAGGGAACTGGTCATGGATGAAGCTCATAAATCTTATTACTCCATTCATCCAGGTTCCGACAAGATGTATCATAACCTGAAGGTGCTGTATTGGTGGCCAAAGATGAAGGCCGATATAGCCACCTATGTGAGCAAGTGCCTGACTTGCGCGAAGGTCAAAGTTGAATATCAAAAGCCTTCTGGCCTACTCCAGCAACCGGAGATTCCCATGTGGAAATGGGAGCATATATCCATGGACTTTATCACAAAATTACCACGAACTCCTACAGGATGTGATACCATTTGGGTAATCGTTGACCGTTTAACAAAGTCCGCTTACTTCTTAGCAATCAAGGAAACCGACAAAATGGATAAGCTTACTCGTATTACTTGAAAGAAGTAATATCTCGGCACGAGGTGCCAATCTCTATCATTTCAGATCGTGATACACGATTCACCTCTCGTTTCTGGCAGTCGTTACATAAAGCTTTAGGCACGCGTCTAGATATGAGCACAACATACCATCCTCAAACTGATGGCCAAACAGAACGTACTATACAAACTCTGGAGAACATGCTACGAGCTTGTGTGATCGATTTCGGTAACACTTGGGAGTCTCACCTACCGTTGGTGGAGTTCTCCTACAACAACAACTATCACACTAGCATCAAGGCAGCTCCATTTGAAGCACTTTATGGACGGAAATGTCGTTCTCCCATTTGTTGGACTGAGGTTGGAGATAGCCAACTCACAGGTCCTGAACTTGTATTTGAAACTTCTGAAAAGATCGTTCAAATTAGAAACCGTATGGCGGCAGCTCATGATCGTCAAAAGAACTATGCCGACAAACGTCGTAAACCTTTGGAGTTTCAAGTAGGTGACATAGTCTTACTCAAAGTCTCACCTTGGAAAGGTGTCATTAGTTTCGGGAAACGAGGTAAACTGAATCCTCGTTATGTTGGACCTTTCAAAATATTAAAGAGAATCGGACCAGTAGCGTATCAACTGGACTTACCCGAAAGACCTAGTGGTGTGCACAACGTCTTTCACGTCTCAAATTTAAAGAAATGCCTAGCAGATGAATCACTTGCAGTTCCTCTAGAGGAACTACACGTTGATGAACAATTACGTTTCATCGAAGAACCTGTGGAAATTATGGATAGGGAAGTTAAAACGTTAAAGCACAGTAAGATCCCTATTGTCAGAGTTCGTTGGAACTCGAAACGCGGACCGGAATTCACTTGGGAGCGCGAGGATCAGATGATGCGCAAATATCCTAATCTGTTCAAGCACTCCGTGTCAAATTCTTAAGGTACTATTTAATTTTCGGGACGAAAATTCTTTCAACTAGGGAATGATGTGAAACCCTAGAAAATTTTTTATTTATTTATTTTAATTTTCGGGATGAAAATTCTTTCAACTAGGGAATGATGTGACAATCCGACTTTTTAGGTTAATCCCGTTAACTATTCCGTTAAGTTTCTTATTAAAAACTTAACCCCGTTAATCAAATCTAACCCCAAGGACTAATTCGGTCACAATATCAACTAAAATTTCAGGGACTAGTTGTGTAATTAACCTAAATTTAATTCAATTGACTTTAAAAGTCAAATTTAAATGAGATTAGTTCCTATTGACTTTTACAAGTCAAACCATTCTTGTTCTTGATCCAAATTCGTGACCATAACTTCCTAACCGTTCGAATTCAAGTATGGAATAAGTGGCATTGATGATCTTGAATTTCTACTAATCATTTCCATACGTTATAGTGCGTTAATGATTGTGAATTAAGATCCCAAACCGAAACCGTCGACCCCATTGACGTTTACCGTCGAATTCAAGCAAAATCGCCATCATTTCACAGTCTAACACCCTGCGCAACTCAAATGAGTTCCTCTGAGTCTTTTGCACATATCATCTTCGCCGGAGATGCAGCAGGAGACGTCGGGGACCAACCCTTCGGATTCACGACGGCGAACTACTCGAACTCCATCAATTCGAACTTGATTCAGGTACCTAATCATACCTACAGTTTCTCTTTAGTGTCTAAATCAATACCCCTATGCAAATTTGATCGTATAACATTGAATTGAACACGATTGGATTCTAGGGTTCGTACCCATTCGGGTTTAATCGAACCCTAACCTAGACACGATCTTAATCCAATTAATTGATATGGTTAGAATCGAAATCCTCTGCTTATTGAAAGCCCCATGATTCCAATCCATAATCTTACCAGATTTAACCAATTTGAATCCGTGTTCTTGATCTAGGGTTTCGACTTTTTCAAACAACGATTAACGATTTAGAAGTTGATGTTTTTGCAATTAAACATACCAACCCATTCGCATACCTCTATCAAACAAAACCCCTATACTGTTAGAACCTATTGCGATCGATTTCAGTGAGAATCGATGGGGTTTTAGGATCGGATCGCGATTTGGGGTGGGAGAACACAAGAAGTTAATGTTAAAACCATATGTGCTGGAATTGTTCACATGATTGTATCCTAGATCAGACGGTTAACTCTTATGGCTTTGGGGGAGGAGACCCGGGTTCGAACCCCTCCACCCCATTTCGTTTTAAATTAGTTTTTAAGTATTATTTTAATATAAAAACAATCCCTATATTATTATATTTATATATTATAATGTTTTGAACCTGGAAACCACCCGCTGGCTCGGGTTTGGTTTGCAACCCGTATATATAATTAATACACATTTATAAAATAATATTTTTATATTATTTTCATACCGTGACTTCAATTAAAAATAATATATTTATATATTATTTCCACCACGTTTGTCAACGTAGTGTAACGTTTTAACTAATAAAATAATATATTTATTTATAATATTTCCCACGTTATTATGGTCCGAATAAAATAATAGTTTTATTATTTCGTCACAAAACTTAATTATCGTGTTATTTCTCTAAGTTTAAAATAATATAATAACTTATGTCACGAATATATTTATTAATTAATGTTATTCGTATTTAGAGACGTTCGGCACGAAAACACCTTTATCTTTATTATTAAATTAGGAAACCTTTATTCCCGTGGACAAGTTCGTCTAATCACTGATCCTAAGTATATTTTAGGACGTTCGATCTTTCCGTGTCGTTGCCACAAACTCTTACGTGTTCCTAACTGTCACATCTTATTCTAGGGCATTCATAGATTGTCCACGTGCAATCCATTTGTGGTTAGTGTTGCATCCTTGTGTGGTGCTAATTACTACGCTCTGCTCAGACTCAGGTGAGTTTCACGGCCCCTTTTTACCTGTTTTACTATTGGGGGAGAAACATACTTACATACAAACGTATTTTACTTGTTTTCCTGTTGAGGAAGAAACAAACATGAACACCAACTATCATACTTTTACTTGTCTTCCCCGTGGGGGAGAAACAGGTACGCAAGCAAATATTATTTTTCCCGCCGAGGGAGAAAACATGACGCAACTATTTGATTATGGTACTTTATATGATATCACTGTTGAGACTAAGCGTAACACACTATCACAGAAAGTCCTCATCTTATATCGGACCGTTAATATGGATCTTAGCGAGGTAATTTTTAGTAGTACTACTGGGTTTGACAAATCCCACCCGCGTTAGTCGCGCTAACTCGATTGGATATCGAACGGGTGAAATGTTAGCCTACTCACATGTGCCAGAGTTGATAGACCTAGCAGGAGGCATACAAACACAGTCAGCTTCGGTTACGAGCGCTTTAGTAAGACATGAACATAGGCTAGCTACCTATAGATATGCATATTGAATGTACATAATCTGGCAAACACTCTCTTATTGCAAACTTGAAACCTGTGAACTCACCAACCTCGTGTTGACACTTTTTCTTACATGTTTCTCAGGTCGTTAAGGCACAGGTTGCACACTTAGGACATGCATGGAGTCCTACTGTCATATTATCCATTTCAAAAATTTGAAACAGTTTACTTATTTACAATGATTGACGCCGATTGCGTGTAATTACTTTTGATTTCATATTAACGTTTACGCTTCCGCATTAACTCTGAACTTTTATGTTTTGACATTTCAAGTCCCATATAGTGTTGTTTGATGTAACTAATGACTGGATCCTGGTGTGTCACCTTCCAAACGGTAAAACTCTGTTAGTTGAAATTGGGGGTGTGACACATATCGGCTATCCCATTATTTTTTCCTTTGATATGTTCAAAATTTATATAATATCTATGGCCTTTTATAGTATTTTGTAAATTGACCCACCTCGTTCTATTTACCTTTTTACTCTGGTCATTTTTTATAAATTTTACAATTGCTTCACAATCTGTTCTGACTGTGAACTCATTATGTAAATAAATTTTGAATTTATCTAAAGCATTGATTAATGCTTGAATTTCAAAATCTATGCTTGTCCAGTTGGTTTTGTTTTGAAAATTTCCACTGGAGTAAGCACAAATTTTTTCTTCTGTTTTGGGGCTATATTTAGTTGGTTTGCAGAGAAGGACAGCCCCCCATCCTTCTTTACATCCGTCTGTTTCAATAATAATATAATCTGTAATTAGTGGTAATTCTAATGGACCAATAGTTTTTATAGCATTCTTAACTTGTTGAACTAATTTAATATCTTCTGTGTTAAAATATCTTTGCCCATTTTTTATAGTTTTACTGTATAATGGTCCTACTAATTTTGATAAATTTGGGATAAATTTTCTAGCATGATTTACTAATCTCAAAAAGGCTTGTATTTGTTTTAAATTTTCAATTTTTTCTAGAAAATCTAAATTTTTTGTAGAAATGTGTGACTGTAATTCTATTTTACCATTTCCTAATTCTAAACCAAGAAAATATATTTTTCTTTTGAAGAGTTCCATTTTTCTCTTTGAGACTACTATACCATGTTTTTCTATTTCTTCAAATATCTGTTTTAAATGTTGCTCATGCTCCTGTACTGTTTCACTTGCAACCAAAATGTCATCAATGTATACTAAGCAAAATTCATATTTTAAGAATATACTATCCATAAATCTTTGAAAAATGGATGGAGCGTTTTTTAGTCCGAAACTAAGGGCATTCCATTCATACTGTCCTTCTGAACATGTAAAGGCTGTCCATGGTTTAAAACTTTCTTCTAACTGTAATTGGTTATACCCAGATTTTAAATCGAATTTTGAGAAAATCTTCTTTTTTTGTATTAGATTTAGTAAACTGTCTTCATTAGGTATGTTATAACCATCATCTTCTGTATTATCGTTTAATCGTTTATAATTATATACTATTCTTGTCTTTCCTCTTTTTACTTCGCTGTGATTTCTTACTAGAAACGCTGTTGATCTGTGTGGACTTTCTGATTTTCTTATTAATTTCTGGTTTATCATTTCAAATATTTGTTGTCTAAATTCTTGTTTATCTAATGGACTGTATTCTATATTAGCTGTTCTGATTATTATATCGGGATTTTTAAGTTTGAACTTGCACTTATGATTTACCCTTGATTTTGTTATATCTTCTCCTATTAATCCTATTTTTTCTAAATGTAGAATTATACGATGATTTATACTTTTTGTTATGTCTTTACCCTTCTCGAGTTCATGACTTAAAAATTCTGTTAGTAACCTTATGCTTTCATTTTCTATTAAATTTTGTTTGTTATAATTTTGTTTTAAGAATTCTAGGCTTCCATTTTTTCCTTGTTTTTGTACGACTTCTGTTGTATTATTATACCTGATTGTCGGGAATGTATATATATGTTTGCTGAGTGTTATGAAATTCTTTGTTAATGTAATTGCTCTGTTTAATCCTAGTAAGGAGTTTAATCCTAAAACGAAGTCTTTGGATTTTATGTGCTGAGGGTTTATGTTAATTTGTGGTATTTCGTATTTTATATAATAATTTTTTGAAAAATCTAAGAACTGTATTCCTACTGGTTCTAAATAATGTGTTATTGAGATTAATCTATCCTCAATTGTTCTGCTTACTAGCTGATATGTTAATTTTTTATGATATTCTATTGGAGCGATACTATGTGATATCAAGCTTTTAGTGGCTCCCGTATCTACTAATGCTGTTAAGTCTATGAATTTATTATGGTCTAGCCATAATCTACACTGTATATTTATCATGTTCATTGATCCTTGTGTTTGTACGAATACTAGTTCATTTTCTTTTGTTGATAATTGTATTATTTCGTGCTGAACTTCCTTTTTCTTTTGGATATGATCTTCTAATTCTTGTATTCTGTTTTCCATATTTTTTATCTTAAGATAATGTAATTCTATTATTAATTCTAGTTTTCCAATTTTGTCTTCTGATTTTGCTATAATATTGCTTGCATTTATTTTTATTACTTCTTCTATGTTTTCATTGTATAATTTTTTGAGACATATATAACAAATTTCGTTAAAGCATTTGTTACATTGTAATCTTTTTTCTATGCTTGGATAATATCCACAGTTGAAACATTTTATATGGTTGTTTCCTTTTTGACTTATCCAGTTGTGTATGCATTCTTCTGTATTCATATAGGTATATGTAACTTTTGTTATTGGCTTGTCTTCTTCACTATAAATACTTTAAATGGACTCGTTTCCAGAATCATCTGTTTTTATAATTTCTATTTCATAGTCATTTAATTGTTCTACTAAATTTGATCTTTCTGTGTTTTTATTTTTGTTTGGGCATCTATTGGCTAAATGGTTTTCTTCGTCGCAAATAAAACATTTGCATTTTCTTGTTTGCGGTTTTCGTACGTATTTATTTTTGTAATTAGGCTTATACTTATAATTTTTATTATAAGTTGTACTCTTTCTTAATTTTTTCTTTTTATCATAGAATCCATAAGCTTGGGGAGTGTAAATTGCTGTTTTACAAAATGCATAAGCATTTCGTTTAAGCTATTCTTGTAGGGCTACTTCTTTACCCTTATCTTCTAATATCCCGAATGTATAGGTTATTCTGGGTCCTATTCCTAGAGCTAGTTGTGTACCATATGTTGATTTCCATGATTCATGTATATATATATATATATATATATATATATATATATATATATATATCATCGGTGGAAATGATATCAATAAATTGAATTATTTCTTTCTCCCCGCGATCACATACGTGTTAGATTGCCATTTCATATATTTTTTTTAGTTTGATGAAACAACATTTAAGATATTAATTAAATATTTCCATTAAAGTAGTCCCCGAAGCAACCTGTTTTGTTTTCATGCCACCTTTTCCTTGGGGTCCATCTCGGTGTTCAATGCATCATGCATTCACAGTGTACCCTATTAAATAAAAGTAAGAATGACTATGACAAAACGAACCACATTTAAGGAAGTTGAAGTTCCTTTCAATGAATTCCAACCAAAAACACAAATCATTAAATTCGTCGATGCCATCAGGGCTGGTGGCCCAGTGGTAAAAGAAAATCATCTAGGAACACTAAAGTTTGAGAAGGTCATGACTTCTAGTCTCACTCTCACAGAAAAAAAGAAATTTATCTTTCAAAAAAAAATTGAATTCACCAGTGCTCCTGAAAAGGTCAACATATTTTAATTTTAATATTATGATTATGATAACCGACACCGTTGTTTTATTATGTAAAGAATTAAAGCTTCTAATAAAATACAATACACGTGTCCCTATAATGTAGAAACTTGACGTGGCTAACAAGCGTGAATAAACCTACGAGCAATTCCATCGCAAACAAACGGATGGACAGGTGACGTTTTGAATTCAAGCGTAAGCATTGAAGGAGGGCGTTTGATGGGTGTTTGTTTATTCGTGTTTGGAATTTCAAACGCCTGCAAGTAGGTTATGGTGGGCCAAACCTGTCACACATACAACATATTGATATATTTATTTTTATGGAAAAGTTGGAGTTTGAAAAACGATGTAGTGTTGAAGTAAATGGGTGTTTAAGATAGATGGATGAAAATCTGATGTGGCAGCTGATGTAAAGCGTTTGTTGTGTCCAACGTTGTGGATGCTTTAAGCCATACAAATTTAAAATATCCTGATTCATAAAGTTTTACCTTAATTCTAGTTTCTACTTCAAACTTTTAGATTCAACTTTTTTTTACTCCATATATTGTTATTTTTTTTTAGATCCAAAGGTACTAATCCGAATATGAATAGCAAAAAACAATGGAATAGAATGCTGAGTCGATGGTTTAGTTTTGACTTTTGATTTAGAAAACCAATAAATAACCATGATGTTAATGAGTCTCAGATCAATTGATTTAGGAGAAGACACCTCCATAGCCTTTCAACGTGGAGGTCAAGGGTTCAAAACTCACTTGGTGCAATATGCTCATGTGGGTCAGAGGTTTTTTTACAGTGGGCCTTCGGGTGGTGGGTTTCCCATAGAATGGTGGGCAGGTCGGGTTACCAGCGTTGTCTACGTTTGCGGACATGAATGATCTTTTGCCAATGAGTTTATCCGGATGGCCGGGCTTGTATAATTCGTTGGCCGTTCAAAAAAAAATAACCATGAGATTTCATTAAGTTTTTTTTTTAAATAATGGCATCTTCGTTAATTATGTCACATTGTCACCTATACTTAGACAACCATATCCTAGTTCAAATCAATTAGGGTTCGTTGTCAGTTCGATTCAGTTATCGGTTAAAACTAAACCTATAACCGACATTTCAAGTTTCAGACTTTTGTAACTAATCAATTTCAATAATAAAGTCTAGTGAATGGAAAAGACGGTTCACTTAATTCAGCTAACCATCAGTTAACCACCGCCTTTAAATGTGAGCGCATCTAAGCCAACTTTAACTAAAACCTGGTCAAAACCCCCTCACTCAAAAACCAGTTCCAACCTGAACTGATTTAAAAATAAAAAATAAAAAAAAAATCGGTTGCCTTTTGTTGACTAAACCCGAACCGGTTTGGGCTTTCAACCCCATTTGTACACCTCTACGGCTCTACCAGCTAAAGATGCACAAACCGGGTTGGTCCAAGAATCGGAACCGATTCCAAACCGGTTCTTTTTTGAGCATGTACAAATCCAGCCAGGTAGGAACCAGAACCGGGTAGGGTCGGGTCATGTCTGCAACCGTTTCCAATATATATATATATATATATATATATATATATATATATATATATATATATATATATGGAAGGGTTCTAAAGAAAACCACATAATTAGACGAAAACCGAGAAAACCACTAAAAAAACCAATTTTAACCAATAATATAATAATATTTATTTTTTATTTTATTTTATTTTTATTTTTTTATAAGAGTATCAATGTAATATTACACATTTTTATCAAAAAATTATTTAAATATTGGCTTACGTATACGTAACTCATAGTGTTATGTATACGTAAACATAAAACAAAAAATTGCAGTTACGTATACGTAACCCGTAGTATTACACATGTTTTAGTGGTTTTCGCCTAAATTTATGGTTTTCTCTTGATCCTTCCCCTATATATATATATATATATATATAATTTTTTTTTAATAATCAACATAACATTAAATAACATAAAATGCAATTTTTATTTATTTTTAATGTGGAACCGGGTAGGGTAGGAACCAGTTCTTGTTTGGGTCAGGGTAGGAACCGGTCGAGCATAAAAAACCTAGAACCGGGTAGAAACTAGCGGGTAGGATCGGGTATGAACCGGTTCTTGAAAATACCGGGTAGGAACCGGTTCGGGTCAGGTAGGCCGGTTCCAGAACCGGTTTTTTGTGCACCTCTACGGTACCAGCTAATCAATAAGTTTGAAGAAAGAACGGAAATGCACTGCACACTAAACCAAAGAACCGTTGGTAACCAATGACCAGTTGCGGTTAGGACTTTGCATGGAAGATGGCTTTACGGTTAGGACCAACATAAAAAAAATAATAAAATAAACAGCCACATTCACATTCATTTCCTAGAACCGACAAATCCAATGTAGTCTTGGTAACAGAATTGCACGGGTACAAATGTAAGATTCAAGGTGGTATCAAATCTTGAACATCATGATTAAAGAAACTGAGAGGCTGTCTATGACACATAAATATGAAATCACTCGTCTTCCTGGCTGCGCAACCTGGCTAATTTGTTGGTAACAACGACGTCCAATTGTGCTGCACGCTCAACAATCTCCTTCCTCTTGCGGGTAGATACATTGTGTGCTATTTCAGCACAGTATGTCCTGATTACATACCAATTGCAGAAAATTCAAATGTTAAATAACAATTATGAGTGTTGAGATATGTTCATGAATAACATAAGTGGTTTGAATTTTTTATTATATACCGGTTGTGCATCATAAGGACTTCCAACTCCTTGGCGTTGTTAACAACAAACTTCTTGAAGCCATTTGGCAAATAATGACGGGTTTTCTTGTCTGAGCCGTACCCAATGTTGGGCATAAGGGTTACCCCTTTAAACTTTCTCCTCACACGGGAATCAATACCCTTGGGCCTGCGCCAGTTTTCCTGCAACAAAAGACGGAAAAATCAACTTATTGACCAACTGGAATTGCGTACTCGTATTATAAGAATGCCGCAACCAAATGAAACAAAAATTACAGCGTGTGTAACAGATAAACAAGAAGAAAACGTAAAGATCCAAGAAATAACAGGCTGCATATACTATAAATGATAATGCAATTTTGTCAAACAAAAGAACCATGTTGCTAGGTTGAACCACATAAGATACAAATAATTTGTGGCAGAATATATAAACAACAATAGCATGAACATGAAGTTAAATGTTTTGTAGGCATAAAAAGGGATGATGATATACCTTGACACATATCTTCCAATCACTCTGGGGCCTCTTGAACTTCTTGACGCGCTTTTTGACGATCTTCTTGACGAGCTTAGGAACTGCCATTGCTTACCTGAGAGTAATCAACAAAATGAATCATTGGCCTGAGGTTAATAAACTTGTTTTAAAAGTAATCAAACATGTAGCATTTGGACAAAGTCTTGAGGCCTATAAACTGTTTTAAATGTTAAAGAAAATCAATCAAGATAAATCAACTAAATTCGATTATAAAACATAAACTTAGATGATTTTGGAGGGCCTAAACTTAACGGAAACGAGTACAAACATCAATGACTTAAACAATCATATAATCAAACAGAATCTTCAATTAATCAATCCTTTCTTGCAGCAACTATAAAATGACAATCATTTTCAAGAAAATCCAAGCTAAATCTACAAAATGGCCATTTTACAAAAGTTAAAACTGACTAAATTGTTCTGCTACATTTGAATTTAGTCAAAATTAACGCCTATAAATGATACTCTAGTTCCCGTCGAATGTGTGATGCTTTAAGACAGATTATTCTAATCTAATAGAAGTTATACAAATTATATCAATACAGTAGCAATATACATGATATTAAACAATTTCCAGATTAAAAACAGCGTATTTGTATTAAAAATAACAAAAACAAGGGGCTTTAACATGAAACACGATAACGATGGGAAATCCTGCAACATCAATTAACAAACTGATGAATAAATAAATAAATAACAAGTTTATCGATTAAGCTCAAAATTATGCCCTAATTCAAAGACGCTGAGTAAAGTAGATTAAAAGCAATAAAATAGATTGAGATCGAGAAGAAGATGAGACATTCGAACCTGCAAATTGAGCCGATACGATGCGGCGTTAATCTCCCTGCTGCAATGAACAGCCGCGAGAAGCAATAACTAGGGTTATGATATATGATTGAGGCTGAGACAAGGGTTTGCTGTGTTCGATTGTGGGCCGATAAATTGAGTTTGGCCCATATTTAATAATTAAGCCCATATCATACATGAATTATGTTGGTAAATCGATCAATCAAGCCCGATGTGAAGTTCATTAGTTCGAGTCTCATTTTGTGTAATATGCTCAGCTGAGCCAGAGGTTTTTTCATAGTGGGCCTTCGGGTGGTGGTCTCCCCTGAAATGGCGGGCGAGCCGGGTCACCAGTGCAGTTTGTGTTCGAGGGCGTGGGTGGCCTTTCGCCAATGGGTTTACCCGGGTGGTCGTGCTTATAGTATTCGTTGGCCGTTCGAAAAAAATGGAGAAAACCCCGCGCTTCGGGCGGTGTCGTAACTTGCGGTAATATTGACAAACGGGAGTGTTAATATTTATAACGTAAAAATAATATAATGTAAAAATAAGAAGAAGATAAAGCGTTCTCGCATACTAAAAACCGGAAAAAAAAACCAAATAAAAAAATGCATTCAAAAAGCACAAAAAAGGTAAAAAAAAAACCCACATCCAAGAGTCGAACCCAGGTGAATGAGGTGTGAAGAGTATGGCAGCACGCATAAACCAACTAGGCTAAGCTTCTTTAGTGTAAATCTCTAAATCCATAATGTTAAATGTAAACTAAATTTCGGATAAACTGAAAAAAGAAAACCAAGAGGCAACCAACATAGAGCTTCATGTAGCAAACCAGCCTAATCCAGCTAATAAGAATTAAGTATTTTAGACACCTTTGATAAAATGTATATAGGTATAATACTTTCTTCACAAAATAACTTAAAAATAATTTTGTACTGATAGTATAGGGACTAGAAATGTATTATGTCCTCTACAATTATATAATATTTTGAGTTAAATACGGTTTTAGTCCCTGTGGTTTGAACAAAATAACAATTTTAATCCAAAAGTTTAAATTTAACCTTTTTAGTTTTAATTTTTTTCTTAATTACAATTCAAACCATTAACACCATTTATTTTTTTTATTAATTAAAAAAAAAAACCAAAATACCTCCGTTATTAATAAAATAAAAAATATATATAAAATAAAAGCTCTGCCCTCTCTTTATCGTCTTCCCAAACACACATGCTCTCTCTTTACCCAAACCCTACACCCTTCACTTCCTCCGGTTAGTCCACGCATCACCACCACCATGAGCCTACCACTTCCATACTTCATCTTCCTTCTCCTTCTCCTTCTCCTTCTCCTTCTCCTTCTCCTTCTCCCTTCCAATTCCTCACTCCCAACCGTCTTAATCTCCCACCTTAACCCTAACCAAACCCTAATCTACGCCCTAACCAAACCCCCAACCCAACCGCAATCACGCCTCAATTGCACCACCACCGGAGCAGTTCCAGTTTCGTTCAGTGACAAAACAACTTTTCCTTCATCGGAATCATGGGTGGATCTCAATTCCTCTGTGTATTAACCTCGTTGGTCTTAAACTTATCGCTTCTAGTCTGCTGGAGGTTCCTCGCCGATGGAACGATGGTACACAAGCGGATTTACCGTGGTCCGCCTCTCAAAGACATCGATTCCAGCGATTCACATGTTTGCGGGATTGTTTCCGCCACGAATAAGCTCCTGTGTTGGCTGTTCATCGGGTTTTGTAATCGGGTTTCTGGTTGTTCGGGTCGGGTTAATCGGGTTTTTTGTAAATGGAATCCAACCCAAATACCGACCCTATTTAAGATTCGGTAATCGGGTTTAAACGGGTCAGTGTATTCGGTAATCGGGTTAAAACGACCTTACATTCTCGAATTTACAAGAAGGAAAATGTTAACCTTACAAGTGTTCAATGAATAATTGAACATGGTTGCCATTCTGGTATGCAGACTATTTTTTCTTTTTTAAAAGCATGATCTTGTGCTACTACTCATATATATCTTGGTAATGTTGTAAATTTGAGGTAATATACTTTCAAATTTATCTGTTTTTGAAAGTAATGATCACTAATTTTACTTGATGTATATTTCTGGTAAACTTTGCTAAGTTTTAGTAACTATATTCTACTTTTATTTAATATTGTATTTTTTTAGCAAAGAACTTATGTATCTACTGGTTCTACAAATATTTGATTACTTTAATGCAATACAATTAAACGATCTTGTTCCATTACAAGATTAATCATACATAAACTAATGAATGAAATATGCACAATCGCATTTCCAAATTAGGCTGCAAAAAATGCATTTTTGTGTTAATAAACAAGCAGAATCGAATTTTACTTTATATTGCAGTTGATATTTAATTAACCAAACTAGGCTGCAAAAATTCGCACCGGAAAAATCAGATTTTTTTAACCAACTTTGAAAAAATCGCAATTCATTAGACAACCTAAAAAATTACATTTTTTTAAATGTTAATCGGGTTCCTCGGGTCAACCCGATTCTGGAACCACCTGACTCGTTTACCGACTCAAACTAGGTAGGTCGGGTTCGGTGTAGATGGGTAATCGGGTTAGGCTTATTCGGGTTCGGGTGTGTAACACCCCACTTTTAATACACCTGTTATAATAAACATTTAAACGCGCGGAAGCATTTCCCAATAATATTTTTTTCTCTCGCGTACCGTGAGAGAACAGATCCCTCCCCCTCGTGTACCGCGAGGGAACCTCAGAAAACCAAGCCGGAAGACAGGTCCCTCGCGTACCGCAAGAGAACCTCCTCTGGTTCTTCGCGTACCGCGAGGCACCTGTATTCACAGAAAGTTTACATGGACCTGCAGATTTTCAAACTTAGTCAAATTTCCAACTTTTACCAATTCACTTGACACCCAAAGTTCCCAAACACTTGGGTTTTAACCAAAATCATAACATCATAAACATACACCAAAACACGATTGTGTATCCAATTTACATCCATTTAAGGGGTTTCTAAATACCACCAAAATAACATAACGCATACGAGAATCCCACCAAAAGCCTTGGACTTGACTTTGACTACATCGAAGCTTTTCCTACATAACCACGTAAACATATCACCATTAGTAATGAAGATAACACATAACAACAAGTAAAATTCTACTTGTTTCACACATTCACCCAATTTGTCATTAGGCAACCTATCACTTGCATATTCACCTACAAGTTTCACCCTTTTTCATTTTACATTCATGATCAACACATTTTTTTCATTTCCATTATGGCATATAGGCCATAACTTCATCATCTCATTTCCATTATGATTCTTAGATCATAACTTCATATCCACATATCCATTATGGTACTTAGACCATAACTCCATAACCACATATCCATTATAGTATAAATACTATAACTACATTTCATTCACTTAATCATACACCTTATGCCCTTACATACCACAAAACACAATATGCAAATTTAACACATTATGCATACAACATTTGCATATAGCACCTTTTATCAATCGATTAATAAGTAAGTGCAAAAGCACTTACCTTTCGGGTTAGAAGATCCCGCACCACCAACACATTTCCATTATGACACAATTTCCATTATGGCACATAGGCCATAACTTCATCACCACATTTCCATTATGATTCTTAGATCATAACTTCATATCCACATATCCATTATGGTACTTAGACCATAACTCCATATCTACATATCCATTATAGTATTAATACTATAACTACATTTCATTCACTTATTCATACACTTTCATACACATTCATACCACATAACACATTATGCCACTTAACACATTATGCATACAACATTTTGCAAACAACATTAGGCATACAACATTTTTCATACAATATTAGGCATACAACATTTTGCATACAACATAATGCATACAACATTTTGCATATATTCAGTTAACAACCATTACCTAACATTACCAAGTAAACGCAGCGCACTTACTTACTATCACCCTTATTATTATACAAATAATATTTTCATAATAGCTACGAACATCTTTGTAACCTATTGGTTACTTTCATATATTTGGGATTTAAGAATCCCAACTCTATTTCCACCCTTTTTCCATATATATATCATATGCTAATCAACCTTACCAACATACACGTATAATTACACATAAGATAAACTACCTATCCATATGTATAACTTACACGTATAGCTACCGTCATCTAACATTACTAAGTAAGTGCAACGCACTTACCTTTTAGCTAGACAGCATCCCGCTTGATCCTCCAAGCTAACCTCTTTTCCCACTTTGATCACCATACAACTCATTTAAAATTAGTAATCTGTTGATTACCAATTGACACCCAACATACCTTTATGATCTTAAAGATCAACATTCTATATTTGTTTGGTTATTACACCGTTAACCAAACCTCAAATACCCATTTACCACTTTTCAATTCATTTAGGCATTTCATCAAACACATTATGGGCACAATTAAATCTCACTACTATCATACCTATATGAACTCTCCAATTTCACCATTATCATCATTCATCAAAACAAATGAGTTTTCTTTCAATTATTGTGTCTTCTCTCATCTTTAGACACTTACAAAATCTCCCATTTATCATTGACAATTTTGAGATAAAATCTCCATAACATCCTCAAGAACACCATATCCTGAATCCTTGAATTTGATGTTTAGATGATGTTATTTATCTCCCTTTACCCTTATTCAAGCTAGATTAACACTTAACTAGCACCAATTTCATCAACTAAACTCCTATTTTCGTTTTCATCATAAAACGCACCAAGAACATAAAACCATGGAGTTTTAGAGATGAAGAACTACTTACTTGTTGCCTTGATGAAGATGGATGCTCCTAATCCCATTGATTTCACATGCAACCCATATGGTCTTGAGCTTGTTTAATCATCACCATCTTCTCCCTCTCTTCTTTCTCTCATCCACGACACACACCACACACACACTTTGTGTGTGTAGGTTGATTTTTAATAACTAAAATCTGATTTTTAATAGTTACTTTCAGCCCCCTACACTTTGGTTTTTGACTCCTTCATCTCAAACTAGTAGCTAACTAGTTAAAACCATTGTTTACAATAAACTTCCATTTATCATTCAATTTATTTACACCCCATTATAATACGTTAAACATATTATATTGCGAACCTAAAAATGGTTCGTTACAAATCTCTCGCCCTTATTTGGGTTTCGTCCTCGAAACCCGCCATCTTATACACAATTTAGGGTAGTAACTCCACTCGCCTTCATTACTACCCCTAAATTATTTCCGCCTTACATGGTGCTTTCGACAAACAATACGCATTTTGTCCACTTATCGCACCATTTTATTCATCACTATCTAAGATAGTCACCGTTTCGTTTAGACGAAACGCTTATCATTTATCTCATCTTTACCACATGAAATAACAACAGTTCCATCCTCCTAACGATTTCGTGTATGGTCATGCGAAATGTATTATGGAGTCCACTCATTTCATTCGAATAGCTCCAAACATTAATCTACTCACCAATAAAGTCCTTATGTTGAACGACTCAACGAAACGTGGACTTATCCTCCCATGATCTCAAACCCGGATCACCACTTTTCAAGGGAAAACTTTTATAACGTCAAGTTTCCCACATTGAATTTCAACACTCCTAATCATGGGATACTTGGAATTTTGAACCACTTTATACGAGTAGTCAACACGTTTGATAACTAAGAAGTCCAAGTTCTAATCCCACGTCACCCACCTCTTAAAAGGAAGTTTCAAAACTACCTCACCAATCCACCCATTGAGACTCAAGGTCTCAAGTTCATACTGTAGGATCGGTAAATACAAGATGGTTCTATTCTAGTTGAGATTGGCCGAAACAATCACAACTTAAGCAAAGTAAACAAGTAGACAAGAAGAATACTGATAAATGCAATTTGTATTAAGCTTCAAGTGTTACAAGATTACAGAGAAAACTCTTAAGCAAAAGTACTATTATACAATGACTCTAAGTACTACTTATATAGTAACTTAGAATCAAGACAGACCCTTGATTCTAAGGATTAGATCTAACACAGACCGTTGATCTTGTATTGAAGCTATTCTACATGTACAGACAAACATAATAACTATGCTAGTTAACTTTATTCAAACGTCTTCTAAGGCATCATTGCTTGCATGCTTGGAGAAGAGCGTTGTTGTCTTTTATTGTCTTGTACCAATGACATTCTTTCTGCGTGGAGTGTGTCAGTGTAGCAGCAGAAAGTTGTCAGTGGTAAAGGTTGCTTTATCAAGAATAGTCAGCTGCAACGTTTGATCTTCAGTGGAGATAGCTATCAGCTGCAGCTTTGGAGATCAACAGCATATTCCTATCAGCTGCAGCTTTGGTCTTCAGCAGCATATGCCTATCAGCTGCAACTTTGGTCTTCAGCAGATAAGGCTTATCCGCAGCAGTTTGTGGATCAGCAGCAATCTCTGAGGTAAGCAGCGTTTGTACTTAGAGAATTTTGTAGCCATCGGTATTTATTTCTACAAACTCCCCCTAGACTGATGCTACCAAAACTCCCTTACTGCTTTTGTTGCTGAAGCTTTTTCATGTTGCTGACTATTCTTTCAACCTCATATCCTCTCTGGTCCTTGCTGGGATTGTTAAGAGGAAGCTCAGATAGAGTCTTGATGTCTTTGCTTACCATTTTGAAGATAGCCTTGCTTGAACACCTCATCTTCTGTCCTTTAACATCTGTCAATGTGAGCTCATCTTTTTCAGCATTGTAGGACCAACTGATGAATGGAGAGTGGGATTGGAGAGGTTTGACATCAAGGATTTCATCTCTGCTGGGGTTGAAGTGATGTTTGATTACCAGCAGCAGATGTCTCCCACCTTCATTCACGGGCTCATTGGCTTCACCCAGCTCCATCATTCTTCTTAGATCAGAATCTGGAAGCTGTAGTACCTCATCAACAGATGTATAAATTGATCTTTTAACTTATGTCCTCCCCCTGAAAACTTCAAACCATTGGTCTTGAGAGCTGTATGACCAGATGACTATTTCTCTCGAGTCTTCTGGTTTGGAAGTAGGTTTGTTTTTCTTTTTGGGAGGTTGTTGATGAGTAGGAGCTGGGTGTGAGGATTTGGACTTTGAGGATGGAGAGGAGGGAGGTCTAGGATGGAGAGTGGAAGATTGTTGGATTGAGGAAGTGTTGGGTGAGGGAGAAGGCTTGGGTTTCTTTGTTTGCCTTTCTTCTTCTTGAATGATTACCCTCTTCTTGGAGCGTTTCTTCCCCAGTCTTTCTTCCTCAACCTTCTTGACTTTAAGGTAGAGGGCTTGCAGGTTCATGAAGTTCATGGGACCTAGCCTTTTTCCACTCTCTCCTCTAGCCTTAAGGAAGTCAATCATGATCTTCCTTTCTTCATGGGATCTTCGGTTAAAGGCAATGGTCTTCTTAGACTTTTGTTTGGTTTTTTCTTCTTCTTCAGCCTTTTTCTTATTTGTCAATTGACCCTGCTGACCCATGAAGGCTCTGTAGATTTCTTTATTTGATAGTTTCTCAAGGTAGTCTGCATCCTCACCTTGAGAAACCAGAGCCTTTACCCACTCCTCTCTCATTTCTTTAGCTAGTTCAGAATCAGTTATTCTGAACTTAGCCTCTTCCTTCTTCTTCTTCTCTATCTCTTCTTCTTCTTTGTTGAATTGTTCCTGCAGTTGAAGAGCAAGAGCTTCATCTTCTTTAATTTGATAAACTGTAGAAATTTTTACTTTCAGATCATCCAGCTGTTTTGCATACAGTTGGATCTGTTGTTCTCTAAGGAGAATGACTGTTTTTCTGTCTTGAGCTTTATTTAGTTCAGCCATCTCCTCTTCTTCTCTTCTTCTTCTTCTTCTATCCTCCTTTTCTTTCTTCTCCTTCTCAATTCTTTCTTCATCTTCTTTGGTCATTAGTCCTTTTCCCTTATCTTTGTTGGATGCCTCTGCTTCAGCTTCATGGACCACAACAGCAGATGTAGTAGATGCTGTTGGGATCTTAGCTTCAGCTTCATTGGCATTTTGGGGAATGGACAAGGTAAGGGAACTTTCTTCATCATCTTTCCATTCCATACCTGTCACTTCTTTCCATGCTTCTTTCATCTTTTCCTCGTCTCTTCTTTTTTATTCTTCTTTTGTGTTTAGTCTGACTGTTGGAGAAGAGAGAAAGGTGAGTTAGATCCATATTCCTCCTTATAAAGAGAAGCCTTGATGATTTTGATCATTTCTTGACTTTCTAAGGAGTTGACATTGAAGATGAGTGATCTAGGCTCAAAGACCTTGTGCAGGAAGGCTGAAGGTAGGAGCAAGATCTCTTTGATGTTGATTGAGAGAGAAGATCCATTGCTCAGGAAGAAGGTGAAGTCATGGGAGTCGGTGCTTATCCATCCTTACACTTCCACATCACTAACCATTATGTTGTACAGGAATCTTCTCCAGCAGATAACCTCTTCTTCAGTTAAAGCACTGCTCCTGATTATGTCAAGTCTTCTCGGAGCCAGTCTTTGTTCTGCTGCTGATGAAGATTCAGGATAAGCCACCCTGTTTGCTTATTTTAGTAGTCTTTCAAACCAGGGCATGTTATCCTCCATTAAGTTATAGAACCTGCTGATTGCAAGTTCTGCTGAGAGATCTGATGAAGTGTTGATGCATTTTGTCAGATACAGATTGAGAACTTGGAGGGCATTAAGAGAGTTCCAGATTAGCTCTTCTACTCCACTAAACTCCCATCCAATCCAGAATCTCTCAGCTATTCCATCATACCCCCAAGCTAGAATGGAGTCAAATTCTAGCTTCTTTGAAATTAGGAAGAGTTGGGGGGTAGATGAATGACTTATTATGGCTGCAGCTTCAGGAAGAATGCTGAATGATGGAGGTGTGTCTTCATGGAGAGTTTCTTCTTGTAGCACCTCATCAACAGCTCAGACGACTAACTTCCAATCCTCAGTGACATCTTCCTCTTCATCTACTGAGTCTGGCAAGTCATGGATTTGAACAAAAGCAGGTTTGTATAGGGAACTTTGAAACACAGTCTGCTCTTGTATCCATTCTTCGAGGCTGTCAGCATCATCTTCCTTAGTAACCACCTCCCCCTTTTTGGTTGCATCAGTGAAAAGGGATGTATCTGTTTGAGTTCCCACTGATACAAGAGAGGGAGTAGGCACAGTTGGGCATTGATGGGCTTCATGCATAGAGACTTGGTGTCTTAGTTTGGACACTTCAGCCTTTAGCATTGCCACCCTGGCCGTCAATTTCAAGTTATGAAGTTTCAGTCTGTCCTCATCCACAGTTGTGGAATCTTTGGAGCTAGATGGGGCCTTAGGCCTAGCCTCTGCATCCCCATCACCCTGGTTTTCTTGGCGCCTGGGATTCCTCTCAGTGAAGAGTGTCTCACAGGAAACATCCTCACTGTGAGTTGTCGTGGTTAGGGTCTTAGCTATGTTATCACCGTCCTCATGGGCAGTTTATGTACCAGGAGTAGTGATAGCCCTTTTCACATTCACTCTATCAATACTACCAGAGTGAACCTTCTTGGGTGGTGAACCTGGGTTGGGTGCACAGCAGCCAAGTCAATCAATACCTCCGATATAGTGGTTGTTGGAGAAGGTATATCATCTTGACCAGGTGCCTCTGCACTTAGGTTCAGAGAAGAGAAATAATGGAATGGCTCAGAGAGTTGCTCTATGGATCCGGGATGTGATCCTGATCCTAATAGAGAGGCTTCCAAGGAAGTCTCTCTAGTGTTGTGGCTATCCCTTTTGGTATTCTCATCAAAATGTTGGGATTCTGAATGAGGGCTTAGAGGTTGAGTTTGGGCCTTTGAGACAAGAAGAGAAGGAGTTTTCTTGCTCCTTTTTCTGGTGTATGTCGTTGCAACTGAGGCCCTTTGTTCCAGTTGAACGATAACATCCAAAATAGATGTAAGTGATTTTTGTACCTGTGCATCCTTAGTAGTATACACAGGGGTTCGAATGGTGGAAGCAGATTGTTGTTCAGGATGTGATGTGGAGGGTGTGGGATCAGTATCAGCTGGGATTGTTGAACTGTCACCCGGGGTACTTTGTATATCAGCATTGTAGATAACAATGGAACATTGACCCCTGAGAACTTTTTGGAAACAATTCTCATACTTTGAAAAATATTATTTTTATGTCCCAACATGATGTAGATTCTTGCAGGTTTTGAGAGTTCTTTTAGTTCCTGGTTGAAAACCTCCTACAAGAATCTTGGGTACATAAAAAATTGTTCCTTTGCACCCTCTTGATGGTTATATCTCAAACCCTCAAAGATGAGGTGTGCAAAGTTGAAACCTAGGCCAGTAATCATACCATGAAAAGCAGAGGCAAGTGCGGAGCTCACTTGATGCCATCCACTTCTCTTCTGAGATATGCATTGGAGAAGAGTGTGGCAGAGATACTTCTATGGAGGGCCCATCAGCGCCTTCTCGATTGTATACTCATTTTGATTTCCAGTGTACCCTATGGATACAAAGGTCCTCATGTACTCGTCCGTTGAGTATGAGATGGCTGCTCCTTCATCATGAAGCTTAAGATGTTTTTAGAGGGTAGCTTCAGAGATGATAATGTCCTTGTCGTCTACCTTGGCTTTTATTTGGGGAATCCCCTGTTCGGTAGAGTAGATGGCGGTATTCCAGAAATCCTCCATATGAGGGATATATATGGTAGGGTTGGTTGTGAGGGCAAAATGGATTTTTGATCGGCATAGGAAGTCGATCATATCATCGAATCCTTCGGATTTCTTTCCTTTGGTTAAGTATGTTGTAAGGTTGTGGTATGGGGAGAACTTATCATCAGGGTTATTGATGTCTCCCATTGTTGTTTGATTTTGGAGGGAAGGTTTGAAGGTTTAAGAATATGGAAGGCTTTGAATGTTTTAAGGATGGAAGGCTTTGAATGTGGTGGGGACTTGAGAGAAAGTGATGTGCGTTTAGGGTGAAATTGAATGTGAAGAGGTGGTAAGGAAATTTGATTTGTTCTTATAATGGCAGAGGAGGGAAAAAGCAAAATGACTTGTAACGTACAACCTTATTCACTTTTTACTGTTACAGCTGTAATACATCGAGGCAGTCATAGTAAAGACTGACGTTAATTTTTACAGCGGGTAAAAGTTAATTTGGACTTAAATTTACCCATCAGCAGCAAACTTGGTTGCTGTGGATGGATAAGCATGTCCGCTGCAAGCTTGGTTGCTGCGGAAGGTTAAGTCTGTCAGCAGCAAACTCAATTGTTGCTGATGGATTCAATGATCTGCAGCAAGGATGTTGTTGCTGACAGCCTTAAAGCTATCCGCAGGAAAGCTGTTCCTGCTGATAACTTAAAGCAGTCAGTGGCAAATCCTTTGCTGCTGAAGATTAAACCTGTCAGCAGCTGAAGGACAAAAATGTTGCTGACTCATAACTTTTATTTACAACAAAAGACAAAACACATTTTAAAACAGAATTTTAGAGATAGATTTTAATCAAAGTTCATCATACCAATGGATTCAACTAAATATCTAAATCTAGCTTCATCAAAAGGTTTTGTAAACAAATCAGCATATTGCTCATTGGTATGAACTTTGGTTAAAATAATCCTCTTTTTTCTCAGCTTGATCTCTTATGAAATGATACCTGATGTCAATGTGCTTTGTCTTGGAGTGTTGCACCGGATTGTTTGTGTTTGATATAACACTCATATTGTCAATGTGAATTGGAGTTGCCATGAAAGTTATCCCATAATCCAGCATTTGATTTTGTATCCAGTTGACTTGTGCACAGCAACTTGAAGCTGTAATGTATTCTGCTTCAGCTGTAGAAGTTGAAACACATGTTTGCTCCATTGAAGTGGATCCTCCCTGTCTACATATCCTCCGTTGGACACAGTTCCTTGTCCAGTAATGGATCCTTCTTTTGAGTCACTCCCAAAGGCAACATATCCTCCATTGAAGTGTCTGAAGTTAGAGAGGATGGATCTGTTGCCTGTCATGTGCCTGGAACAGCCACTTTCTACCACCCAAGTGTTGTTCTTGTGACCTGGCTTCCCCTACACATGAGAGAGATCTAGTTAGTGGGAGGAAACCAAGAGCTTGCATCCTTGAAGAAAAGGGTTCTTGGAATATCAGATTCAGCATGTGTGCATTCAACAGAGCCAATGATGATTCTTGAAAGAATAGAAGTTGGGATCTTGGCTTTCCATTGCTGAGGAGATGGTTTTCCAGTTTTCTTTGCTCTATCAGCAGCTGATCTTGCTTTGGCTGCTGATGGATTTGCTTTATCAGCAGCAGATTTTGCTGCTGAGGACTTTAGTTTATCAGCAGCAGATTTTGTTGCTGCTGATGGCTTCGGCTTATCAGCAGCAGATTTTGCTGATGATGATTTTTCTTGGGCAGCAGCAGATTTGGTTGCTGCTGAAAGCTTGTCCTTTGTTTTCTTGGGCTTCACTTGATTACCAACATTTTTGCTTGCTGTTGATGGATCAACAACCGATGCCTGCTGATCCGTCTTTACCTTGTTAACATAGGGCTTCTCTGTAGAAGTTCTTTTGCTGGTTGGCTTTTGTTTATGAGGGGCTTGATGAATGATCTGGTTGAAGGGGTTAAACTTACAATTTGCAGCAAAATGGCCTGATTCACCATAGATGATGCAAGTTTGTTGAGGTTTTGACAACTGCTCCCTTGGTGGAGAAAGAGAGTTTCTGAATTGAGTTGTCTTGGCTTCAAACCTTCTTACCTGTTTGTTCTTCTTTGTCTTCTCAAAAGCATGTTGCTTGAGGTTTCTTTGCTGCTGAGGTAGTAGAAGCAGGTGCTGGTAGTGTGGTTGTATTTTCCACAGACAAAGCATGATTTTGCCAGTTTGTCCCTTGAAAGGTGAACATAGTCCTTTCTTTTGAATAGGTCTTTAAAGTTCCATGGTTGAGCTTTGTTGTGCTCAAAGGTGGCTTCTTCCAATGTCTTTTGAACACATGGAACTCTTTCTCCAGGCGCATGGCATATGTCAAACACCTTTCTTTGAGGCTTTGAGGTTGAAGACTGCCCTTTTCAACATTTAGCTTTCTTCCTTCTGGAGGATAGCTAATTTTGATTTGGTTGAAAGGTATAGGAACCAGAGCGGCTGGTAAAAGAACAAGAGTACTTGTTTGAATGACTTCAAGAACAGGCGGTTCTGGTACTTGTACTGGTGATGAGATCTCCTCAGTTTTAGTGGACTCTGAGCAAATTGACTCAGATTCTGATGAGGTAGTGTATTCTTGCACCAGTGGTTCATATCTTGAAGGATCAAGATCTCGGTTGGCCTTTTCAAGATTTGAGAGATTGAAGCTTGGTTCATGGATGGCAACGTGGTCATCAGGAGGTGCAACGGCTTGATATTGTTCAACATGATACCCCAGACCAGTTTTTACCTTTTCATGAATTTGAACATCCAAAAGTCTTTGCAACTTTTTGGATGCAAATTCATATTTGTCAACATAAACTTTCTGTTATGTCAATTCTGCTCTGGTAGCTTTTAATCTGGCCAGTAGATCATCAATCTGAGTTTCAAGATTGGTTTGTTCATGTTTTAGTGATGAAATCTCTTTCTTTAGGCAGTTACTTTTTTCTTTATAACTGTTTTCTACTTTTGTGAATTCAGATTTCATTTGATGAAACTCTTCATTTTGATCTATAAGGTTTTGATTATGCTTTCTGTAGCCTAACACCTTATCAATACAAGCTTGGGAACATAGATGTTCATATACCTGAGGCGGTATCTCAGTTGTGTCTTCCATAAGAGCTTGGTTGTTTGCAGGCAGATCTTCATACTGGAAGCTCCAGTCAAAGTCCGATGTTCCAACGGCTTCACAAGCTGCAGTTTGAGCTGGAGGAGTAGCTTGTTGCTGTTGTTGTCTTGGTTGGGCTTGGTGAGCTTGTCTTGGTTGAGGAGCTGCTGGGTTTTCCCTAGGTGCCTTGCATTCTCTAGCAAAATGACCCAGTTGGTTACAGTTGTAACATCTTAGTTTGCTTTTATCCAAGCCAACTCTGGTGTTGGAGTTGTTACTTGGAATGGGTCTTCCGGTTCTAGAGTAGAACCTTTTTGCTCTTATAGATAGCATGGCATACGAGTGCTGTATGTCCATTTCTTCTAAGTCATCTGGATGGAAGCATTCCAGATCCTCCTTGATAAAGGATATGTTGCTTGAGTTTTCAGAGACAAAAGCAGCAGAGGTAGAGGTTTGAGGTGGGGCTTCTAGGAGAAATGGAGATGTGTTTGCTTGAGAGGTTGGAGTTTGAGGATGAGTGATGATGGGAGGATAGTAGTTGCTTGAACTAGAAACTGAGTGGTCAGAATGGAGGGCAGAGGATGTGGTGGTGGATGTTGAGGCTGTTTGGTAGCTTGAGCTTCTTTTTTTTTGCCTGAATCATCTCTAGCTCATAGGTTTTTAGCATTCCAAATAGCTCAGTCATCTGGAGAGTCTTCAGATTCTCAGTTCTTCTGATGGACACTGTGTAAAGTGTCCAGCAGCTTGGTAGAGACCTGATGAACTTCTTGAGAATATCTTCATTCTCCAGCTTCACCTTTGAGCACTGCAGCTCACCTACAAGATAGGTAAATCTGTTGTATAAAACAGTTAGAGACTCACCTTCCTTCCAGACGAAGTTTTCATACTGCTGCTTCAGGATGTCTCTTCTGTTTTCTTTGACTTCCTCTGACCCAGCAAACATCTTCTCAAGAGCCTCCCATAGCTCCTTTGCAGTTTCGTAACCTCTGAAGTTATGAAAAACTTCATTTGGTAAGCACATCTGGATGGCTCCCAAGGCTTTGAAGTCTACCTCCATTTTCTTGATGTCTTCATCAGAGTACTTGGAGGGTTCTTTGGGAACCAGTGCACCTCCGAAATCAGCAGAGGACACCATGGGTATGTATGGTCCATCTTTAATGGATTTCCACACCCCATATTCCTGATAGCAGAAGAAGCTTTCCATTCTGTTCTTCCACATATCGTAATCTTCCCCAGACACCAGTCTTAGTGGCTTGTTGATGCTTCCAATATCTTCAAATCCATTGTTTTGAGCCATTTTGATTTGTGATAGTGAGAGACTTTAACAAAGAGAGAGTTTGGAATAGAACCGAAGAATGATTAAACAAATGTGAGTTTGTTTAATCTGTGAGCCAAAGCTCTGATACCACTTGTAGGATCGGTAAATACAAGATGGTTCTATTCCAGTTGAGATTGGCGGAAACAATCACAACTTAAGCAAAGTAAACAAGTAGACGAGAAGAATACTGATAAATGCAATTTGTATTAAGATTCAAGTGTTACAAGATTACAGAGAAAACTCTTAAGCAAAAGTACTCTTATACAATGACTCTAAGTACTACTTATATAGTAACTTAGAATCAAGATAGACCCTTGATTCTAAGGATCAGATCTAACACAGACCGTTGATCTTGTATTGAAGCTATTCTACATGTACATACAAACATTATAACTATGCTAGTTAACTTTATTCAAACGTCTTCTAAGGCATCATTGCTTGCATACTTGGAGAAGAGCGTTGTTGTCTTTTATTGTCTTGTACCAATGACATTCTTTCTGCGTGGAGTGTGTCAGTGTAGCAGCAGAAAGTTGTCAGTGGTAAGGTTGCTTTATCAAGAACAGTCAACTGCAACGTTTGATCTTCAGTGGAGATAGCTATCAGCTGCAGCTTTGGAGATCAGCAGCATATGCCTATCAGCTGCAGCTTTGGTCTTCAGCAGCATATGCCTATCAGCTGCAACTTTGGTCTTCAGCAGATAAGGCCTATCCACAGCAGATTTGTTCTTCAGCAGAAGAACAAGTATCCGCTGCAGATAAGCTTATCCGCAGCAGTTTGTGGATCAGCAGCAATCTCTGAGGTAAGCAGTGTTTGTACTTAGAGAATTTTGTAGCCATCAGTCTTTATTTCTACACATACTGCTTGGGATTCGAGGATCCCAACACCCATACATAATACCCCTTGAAGCTCGAGTCTTCAACTCAACCCCTTCTTAACCGAGAAAGCATGTGACCTCCTCAAGTAAGGATATAGCAACTTTCTTACTTGAATCCCCTTTTACAACACTGGAAGGAAAATCCCTATCCGTGACCCAAACACCCTAAGTATTTCCAATAACTTAATCATAAGTCATCCTTTAAGATTTAAGGGTCTCAATCACCGAATCCACCTTTGAAGTTCGAAGACTTCGTTTTCAAACACCGTTTGTGAAGTCCAAAAGACTTCCAATATCATTTATGAAGTTCTAAGACTTCAACCACCATTTATGTACACATTCCACCTATGTACATTTTAACATTTACCCCTTGACCATAAAGTCCACAAATCGCGAGACCTTTAGTCAGTTTTATCCTATCACCGACTATCAGTGCCAAAACGCATTCTTCCATTTTCCCTTTCCATCGAAAAGTTTATGTGCATTAGAACAAAGCACACAGGTGCAATGACCCTTATCAAATCCCCTTTCTCAACTGGAATACTAAGTATCCATTTATATCCCTGGTTGATGTCAATGGCACAAGCTATGTGTATACACCAGATCGTAAACCTCGTGTTTCACTGTCTCTAATGAGAACAGATTAACACGCCACCCCTTTATTATACTTGACAATGATATGGTTACTAAGTAACCCAACACCTCTCTTATAATCATCGGATCAAAATCCATGTGTTCGTTTCGTTCACAACCTCATGTTATTAAAACATGTAAACATCAACATTAAGACACCCTCAATGTTGATCGCCCGAATCCACCGATCTGCTTAGCCTTTCATCCAAAACAACGATCGAAAAGCTTCAGTCACGACTATAGTGATTAGAAATGCGTGACCCATAAGCCTAAACAAATTTATAATTTTCTCCCCATTTGTGTTATCCTCCAGACATATAGCAATGTCCGGCATTTCTTCCCATAAAGGGTTTCTAGCTCGGCTAGAATGTTTCGGCTTTCACGAAGCCATTCTCATTTACTCTTCGTTTTCCACTTATCTCCTGTGTTCAACCTTCCCTTGCGCATTTAATAATGGACTCCACCTGATTTGTACTCCTATACGCAAGGATCTCCTTTATAACATCAACAGATAGCATCGAGAAACCCGATCTATCTACATTTCTTCTATGATTCCAAGATTCGAGTGACCTCGACAAGTCATAAAACACTTACCCGAAATCTTGTTGATCACTTATGTTGTCCACTGCACGTGAAGGAACTCTTCCACTATGCCACCCACCATGGCTTGCAATCGATGGTATTTCAACGTTACCTCTTGAGTCCCCCGATGCAGGTGCCTTCACGCCATTATGCCTTTCTCTTTACGGATAAAAAAATCCACCAATCCTCCGCCACGACCCGAAGTCGACTCATCGCGAGTAATGCACCTTCTTTCAATCACAATGGATTGCTTCAAAGCCAATACCCTTATAGTGATTCATTACTGATTAATCAATGATTAACTCTCACCCTTTAACTCCTTTGGTTCGCACACCACGACCCCCTTGTGAAAACAAGGTTTTCCTTCCACTTAGGTTCGCCAACCGTTATACTTCCCGCTCTCTAGGCTTTATACGGTTCCTCCCGAGGAACGCTTCAAAGATCCCTATCTTCCTCGAAGGAAGATCGATACAACATGATAGAAAGCTCTAGCCATCCTCCGCTAGATTGATGCATTCTATTTCTCCCAGCCCATTCCATGTTCCTCACCACCCACGAGGTAATACACGTCTAGACTCAAAATACTTGAGTCCTTAAGATAACTTTCATCCACCGTTTCTTCTACTTACACATGTGCCCCTTAGTCTCCCCGACCAATTTTAACTAAGTTGTAGATGTTCTACCTACTTATAGGACTTTAATCTACTGACTTGTTAAGTCACTATATCTTATCTATGTGTATATGTATTACCCCCCATCTAATCATCCATATACATACATACATACATACATACACATATAACCACCTTCACCTACTCCTTGCTAATGTTCATTGTTATATGGTTATCATAATGACCCTTACACATATTGTCTTATCAATCACATTGGCCAGACATGTTTAATAATACAATATGCCAATTGTAATTATCATATCCATAAAACAAATCACAAGACAAGTTTCGGCACACATAACACTTTGTCATTCAATCGTACATATACGCCATATATATATATATATATATATATATATATATCATTACTAACCTTTCGTTTCCGTAAGCTCCGAGTCTTAGTCAAGTCCTTCATGGATTCTCGTATCATTTCTCCTATATCAAGAGCATCCGGTTTGAGTTTGGTGTCATCTGCACCAAATCCCTCAAACCATTGCTCTGATACCAAGTTGTAACACTCCACTTTTAATACATCGGTTATAACAAACATTTAAACGCGCGAAAGCATTTCCCTAGAAATTTTTTTTTATTTTTTTATTTTTTATTTTCTCCCGCGTACCGCGAGAGAACAGATCCCTCCCCCTCGCGTACCGCGAGGGAACCTCAGAAAGCCAAGCCGGAAGACAGGTCCCTCGCGGAGGGACCGCGTACCGCGAGAGAACCTCCTCTGGTTCTTCACGTACCGCGAGGCACCTGTATTCACAGAAAGTTTACATGGACCTGCAGATTTTCATACTTAGTCAAATTTCCAACTTTTACCAATTCACTTGACACCCAAAGTTCCCAAACACTTGGGTTTTAACCAAAAACATAACAACATCATAAACATACACCAAAACACGATTGTGTATCCAATTTACATCCATTTAAGGGGTTTCTAAATACCACCAAAATAACATAACGCATACGAGAACCCCACCAAAAGCCTTGGACTTGACTTTGACTACATCGGAGCTTTTCCTACATAATCACGTGAACATATCACCATTAGTAATGAAGATAAAACATAACAACAAGTAAAATTCTACTTGTTTCACCCATTCACCCATTTGACCCGTTTCCACCCAATTTGTCATTAGGCAACCTATCACTTGCATATTCACCTACAAGTTTCACCCTTTTTCATTTTACATTCATGATCAACACATTTTTCCATTTCCATTATGGCACATAGGCCATAAATTCATCATCTCATTTCCATTATGATTCTTAGATCATAACTTCATATCCACATATCCATTATGGTACTTAGACCATAACTCCATAACCACATATCCATTATAATATAAATACTATAACTACATTTCATTCACTTAATCATACACCTTATGCCTTTACTTACCACATAACACAATATGCAAATTTAACACATTATGCATACAACATTTGCATATAGCACCTTTTATCAATCGATTACTAAGTAAGTGCAAAATCACTTACCTTTCGGGTTAGAAGATCCCGTACCACCAACATATTTCCATTATGGCACAATTTCCATTATGACACATAGGCCATAACTTCATCACCACATCTCCGTTATGATTCTTAGATCATAACTTCATATTCACATATCCATTATGGTACTTAGACCATAACTCCATATCTACATATCCATTATAGTATTAATATTATAACTACATTTCATTCACTTATTCATACACTTTCATACACATTCATACCACATAACACATTATGTCACTAAACACATTATGCAAACAACATTATGCATACAACATTTTGTATACAACATTAGGCATACAACATTTTGCATACAACATTAGGCATACAACATTTTGCATACAACATTATGCATACAACATTTTGCATATATTCAATTAACAACCATTACCTAACATTACCAAGTAAACGCAGCGCACTTACTTACTATCACCCTTATTATTATGCAAATAATATTTTCATAATAGCTACGAACATCTTTGTAACCTATTGGTTACTTTCACATAGTTGGGATTTAAGAATCCCAACTCTATTTCCACCCTTTTTCCATATATATAACATATGCTAATCAACCTTACCAACATACACGTATAATTACACATAAGATAAACTACCTATCCATATGCATAACTTACACGTATAGCTACCGTCATCTAACATTACTAAATAAGTGCAACACACTTACCTTTTAGCTAGAGAGCATCCCTCTTGATCCTCCAAGCTAGCCTCTTTTCCCACTTTGATCACCTATACAACTCATTTAAAATTAGTAATCCGTTGATTACCAATTGACACCCAACATACCTTTATGATCTTAAAGATCAACATTCTATATTTGTTTGGTTATTACACCCTTAACCAAACCTCAAATACCCATTTACCACTTTTCAATTCATTTAGGCATTTCATCAAACACATTATGGGCACAATTAAATCTCACTACTATCATACCCATATGAACTCTCCAATTTCACCATTATCATCATTCATCAAAACAAATGAGTTTTCTTTCAGTTATTGTGTCTTCTCTCATCTTTAGACACTTACAAAATCTCCCATTTATCATTGACAATTTTGAGATAAAAACTCCATAACATCCTCAAGAACACCAATTCATGAATCCTTGAATTTGATGATGTTATTTATCTCCCTTTACCCTTATTCAAGCTAGATTAACACTTAACTAACACCAATTTCATCAAATAAACTCCCATTTCCGTTTTCATCATAAAACCCACCAAGAACATAAAACCATGGAGTTTTAGAGATGAAGAACTACTTGTTGCCTTGATGAAGATGGATGCTCCTAATCCCATTGATTTCACATGCAACCCATTAATCTATGGTCTTGATCTTGTTTAATCATCACCATCTTCTCCCTCTCTTCTTTCTCTCATCCAAGATACACACCACACACACACTTAGTGTGTGCAGGTTGATTTTTAATAACTAAAATCTGATTTTTAATTGTTACTTTTAGCCCCTTACACTTTGGTTTTTGACTCCTTCATCTCAAACTAGTAGCTAACTAGTTAAAACCATTGTTTACAATAAACTTCCATTTATCATTCAATTTATTTACACCCCATTATAACACGTTAAACATATTATATTGCGAACCTAAAAATGGTTCGTTACAGGGTGGATTAGGGTCGGGTTGGGGGTTCGGTAATCGGGTTTCGGGTAAAAAAGGACACCCCTAGCTGGCAGTGGGACCAGTTCAACGATAATTACGAACTCAATCAAACCGAATTTAGCTCTCGCGTGTCGGTCAGAGAGAATTACGTGTGTAGATTGTCTGAATAGGAAAATAAGGTGTCCTGGTGGTAACAGGAATGTGGATCTTGAATTGGAGAGATGAAGATATAAAAGCAAGTTAGGGTATTTAAGTATATTTATATAATTATTTTTAATAGGGGTATTATAGTCTTTTTGTATAAAGTTAACATGAAAAGATTAATGGAGTTAGTGGACCGGACTGTAATTGAGAAAAAAATTGAAACTATTAGATTAAAAAAGTCAAATTTAAACTTTTGGATTAAAGCTGTTATTTTGGTCAAAACACAGGGACTAAAACCGTATTTAACTTTAATATATTTCATAATTTTAAAATAATACATTTACTTTTTGATGGTCTACACTCTACGCTAGTGACAACCATTTACAAAATAAGAAACGCTCGTATCAATTAATACGATTAAAATTTAATATCTACTACTTTATTACCACTGAATATGTTACAATAGTAAATATGGTTTTAGTCCCGGTGGTTTGTCAAAAATAATCATTTTAGTCCAAAAGTTTAAATTTGACTTTTTTAGTCTAATAGTTTTAATTTCGTCTCAATTAAAGTCCCACTAACTCCTATCTAATTTTTCTGTTAAGCTATTGTAAAAATACAAAAATACCCTTAAACTTTAAATGTTACTCAAATATTATTATTATTCTTATTTCCTCTAAATACACCAGACACAAATTAAAAACACAAATTGAAAGAGAGATATTTAGGAGTTCTTTCCCACACACCATATTCTCCGGCGAGGATCCAGCTGACCACGACGACTGAACCGACAAGACAACCACGACCATCACCATATTCCTGTTCTACCAACCACTCAAACCCCCCCACACACAAACCCTAATTTCTAGAGAGAGGGAGAGACCGTCGGCCACCACTCCCGACGGGTCTCACGGTGGTCGCTCAAGCCGTTCAGACACAGAGAGAGCGTCTATCTGTATCAAGCTGTTGTCCCTCCTGCTTCGGTGACGATGACAAGAAAATCGGTGGTAGATTTGGGGTCTTCTTCTACATAATAGCAATTGATCGATATCGATGACAAGAAAATCGCTAGGATCCCTAAGTCGCCGGCTAATTTCTTGTCTTGTTTAATCGTCGGGATCCCACGACTTAAGGTGGTATCCGTCTGGGTGGCTTGGTTAATTTCTTAGTAATATGGTGTGGGTTTTGATTTTGTGTTTGACCCAGATGAACGACTTTTGAAGTTAGGGAAGTAAAAGGATTATAGCTTTGTGTTGGGATATGGTCCGGAAAGAAGACCGGACATATCCCAGAACCCAAGTCCGGACAAACACTTGCGAAGATGTAGTAACCTAAGGCCGGTCCTATAAACCCAAAAGTCGGGCTTTAGTCGGGCTTTAGTCGAAGGCCCGGCAGATGGGCGAAACCCGGACGTGTTCAGGAGAAAAAGTCAAAAAGTTAACGGTAAAAAGGAGACAAGAATCCATATATCAAAGTACGAACCAATAAATAAGAGGAGACTCGACGATACAAAAACCATTACTAACAACCTTAAACAATGGCTCGGGCATTACATATCCAGGTCAATAAGACAAAGATACGTAGCAGGCTAAAGACAAATATTCAACAGGTATAAATACCCCGTCAAACCCAAGGTAATGTTCATGTTCTCATTCATTCCTCACGCTTACTCCATATTCGCATTTTCTCATTCAAACCCTATACTTACTCTCACGTCGGAGGCTGGTCACAGCGACACCCCTCGGGGTCCTCACTGTGACGAGACTAACGGTGTTCCTGTTTTGCTAGGTTAAGCTCCGTATAACCCTTCTAGAGACTCTAGGATAGCTTGACTTACCGAAGATCTCGGAGTTTACAGTGGCGCCATCCAAAATTGGATCAACCCTAAAACCAAATCAGCTAGAAAAACAACGTGAAACACTAATCCCACACAGTCACCATGTCAAACCAGCAGCAGAATCCCTCTCCAGCACCCACTCCTAAAGTATCATTGAAAGGAACGTTGTCCGTTGAAGGAGGAGAAGGCAGAGAAAAGGAGAGCCAGGTGAAGGAATCCTTAGATAATTATGTTTTGGTAGAGGATGCACAGGATGACTCTGACCAAGAAGCATCCGGTGCGACGGCTCAAATTACCCCAGAGTTTGTCCGGAGCAATCGGGATAAGCTCCGGGCAGAGCTAGCGGCTCTTGACGGAGCAGATAAGCTCGTTGAAGTCAGGACAAAATTGATATTTGATACAGCTAAGGAAGCAACAGACAAAAATAAGCAACTGGAAGGCCCGACCGATGCTAACATGGCCCGGCAGGGCAAGCAAAAAAAAGACAACGTATACACACCGGCAGAGGATGCACCCAACCTACTGAACCAATTGTTGATAATGCTCACACCACACTTGACGGGTGGTAAGGTGACATGAGCGGGCAACACAAGCAACAAACCCAACAGTGACCCGAAGGGGAAGACGATGGAAGATGACCTAACCAAGCCCTACAGGCCAGACCACCTGGCGAAAGAATTCAAGTTCACTACTCGGCTGACTGAGGCTCAAAATGCCGGCATGTATCAGTAAATACGATGGTAGCCAAGATCCGGAAGACCATTTGCATACCTTTAACGACGCAGCCCACGTCGAGCAATGGTCTCTCCCGGTCTGGTGCCACATGTTTGCTAAGACATTGACAGGCCCGGCAAGGGTATGGTTCGACTCTTTACCCTCACAAAGTATAGACAGTTTCATCCGGTAGAAAGAAAAGTTCCTCCGTAATTTCGGCCAACAAAAGAAAAGGTTCAAGAACGCCAACGAGATCATGCACATTAGAAGAAAAGAAAACGAAAGTGTAGAGCAGTATATGGAGCGGTTCATTAAGGAAAGTTTGTTGATAGAGGATGTACCGGAGAAAATGAAGGTGAACAACTTCATCAATGGAGTACGGCACTCACAGCTGCAAGAGAAATTGGGGGAAGATTATCCAAAAAGCTTTAACGTGTTAATGGACAGAGTACGGGCATTCATCCGGGGTAAAGATACATCCGACAGAGCCAGGGAATGGGATAGTCGGAACCCCCGACAGGCGAGCAAATACACGGACAGTAGGGGAAGCATATATGCCCCGATGAACAGCCCCTCCCACAGATCTCGACCACCGATGCCAGAAAGACCCAGGTACTCGTCCCATCCTGCTACATCATTCAGTCCATACTCAAAGCAACCATACAGTAGCGAAACAAGAAGGCACGGGGGAGAAAGGCAGGAACGGCCATTTGATTTCACAACCCTCATGAAAAATCCAAGCCAAGTTCTGGCCACGGAAAGGGTGAGCCAAAGTTTCCAACTGCCTCAGCCCGTCAGAGCCAGGTCATACATGCAAGATTCAGGCAAATTCTGTGAATTCCACAAAATAGGGGGCCATACTACAGATAATTGTGAACATTTGAAAAGGGAGATAGAGAAGGCAGTAAAGACAGGCAAGCTGTCTCACTTGGTTAAAGAATTAGGCCAGCAGAGGAACAGAGATAGAAAACCCTAGGGAGACAGGCAAAGACCACCCCCGAAAGACAAAGGAAGAGTGGAGATGATCCACACAAGCGGAAGTTCAAAACGAGAAGAGTCCGGTCACAAAAGGAAACCCCCACCACTAGAATCATGGATGATGCAATCCATCTCTTTCGAGTCACTGACAGACAAAGGCATCCAGGAAGGCCGCTGGTCATCTCTGCAAATGTTGCTGGTCATCGTATTGGAAGAATACATGTGGATGGGGGTAGTGGAGCAGAAATCATGTTCGAACATTGCTTCGAGCGTCTAGATGAAGATTTAAAAGCTAGATTGGTCCCGGACCATCTACCGTTAGTAGGTTTTTCAGGAGAAAGAGTACAGCCAATAGGCAAAGTAACCCTACCTGTCACCCTGGGGGAAGGAGACAGGTTCCACGCTATCAACCTAACATTTTCCATAGTACGAGCCAATTCTAAAAACAACATCATCATGGGCAGGCCATGAATAAAGGTCTTCAGGGGAGTAGTTTCTACCAATCACGGAATCATGAAATTCCCCACCCCAAAAGGTATTGTATCAGTTAGCACGGCTGCGGAGATAGTTGTTGCATTGTATAGAACCAAGGAAAGCCGAGATAAGGAAGAGGAAGTTTGGATGATGAATGGTGATTTCACGGAACAAACTATCAAAGTGGGGGCACGACTATCCAACAAAGTAAAGACAGATTTGAAGGAGTTACTCATCCGTAACATGAACGTGTTTGCCTAGGAAGAGGCAGATATGAAAGGCATCCCGAGGGATCTGGTAGAACACAAGCTTAATATACATCCCACGGCAGCTCCGATCTGACAGAAGCGACGAAGTATGGGCTCAGAACAATGCAAAAGTTGCATGCACGGAAACCAGAAAACTACTTCAAGCAGGAATAGTAAGGGAGGTCAAGTACCCATCTTGGATAGCAAACCCTGTGATGGTAGCAAAAGGAGACGGATCGTGGAGGATGTGCATAGACTTCAAAGACCTCAATAAAGCAACTCTGAAATATTGTTATCCCTTTCCAGAGATGGAAATGAAGGTAGAAGCCCTGGCGGACTTCCCAATAAGGTGTTTTCTGGATGCATACAAGGGATATCATCAGATACAGATGGCCCTGGAAGATGAAGAAAAACAGCATTCTACACGGACGAATGAGTGTTTTGTTACACCAAAATGCCCTTCGGCCTGAAGAGTGCAGGAGCCACATACCAAAGATTCATGGATCAGACTTTTGCAAAACAGATTGGTAAGAATCTTGAAGTCTACGTAGATGACATGGTAATCAAAAGCACAACAGAAGAGGGAATGATCAAAGATGTAGAGGAAACTTTTAAAACACTCTGGGAGGCTGGCATGAAGCTCAATCCAAAGAAATGTTCATTCGGGGTAGCAGAAGGCAAATTCCTAGGGGTGATGGTGACTAGAGAAGGAATTCGTCCAAACCCGAAAAAGGTGGAAGCAATAGCCAAGATGCCCTCCCCAAAAACGCTAAAAGAGGTGCAAAGACTGAATGGGCGGCTGGTGGCGCTGAATAGATTTCTATCCCGAATGGCTGGCAGGTCACTCCCATTTATGGAAACACTGAAAAATTGCCTAAAAAAGAACGAATTTGCATGGACGACAGAAGCAGAAGCGGCATTCCAAGAAATGAAGGCTCACCTATGCAACCTACCGGCACTAACAGCACCCAAGCCGGGGGAGACATTGATTATGTACCTAGCTGCATCCGCAAGTGCTGTCAGTGCAGTGCTTATGATAGAGAGAGAAGGAACCCAGACCCCAATCTACTTTGTTAGCAGAACACTTAAAGATCCAAAAACTCGATACCCGGACCTGGAAAAATTAACTCTAGCACTAGTTTACGCATCCCGACGTCTTAGACGATACTTCCAGGCTCACCCAATCAAGGTACTGACAGATCAGCCCATCCAAAAGATTCTAAGGAAACTCGAATATTCTGGAAGACTGGCAACGTGGGCAATCGAGTTAGGAGATCATCAAATCACCTACTGCCCACGAATAGCATTTAAAGGGCAAGTAATTGCAGACTTCCTAGCAGAACTACCGGGAACTCAGAAGGATGAGATGGATGTGTCAAAAGGAAAAAACAAAGAACCTGCGGAACAGGAACCATGGAAGCTCTTTACGGATGGAGCTTCCAATGATGAAGGATGTGGAGCAGGCTTAATACTGATTAGCCCGGAAGGCAGAGAACTCACTTATGCACTCCGGCTAAACTTCAAAAAGCACTAACAACGATGCAGAATACGAAGCCCTTCTGGCATGACTCCGTATGGAAAAGGAAATGAAAATAGCCCGGATAGAAGCACACGTAGATTCCATGCTGGTGGCAAACTAAGTCAACAATGTCTATGAAGTCAAGGGCGAAGCAATGAAGCAATACAGAGCCAAAGTAGAAGAATTGACGACCATTTCAAGCATTGCAAGGTAATTCACATTCCAAGAAGCCAGAACAAAAAGGCAGATGCCCTCAGTAAGCTAGCCTCGGTAGCATTCAGTCATCTAGCCAAAGAAATCCAGGTGGAAGTACTAGCCGAGCCATCTATGACAGAGAAGAACATCGAGGCAATAGAAACAAAAGAAGAAAGAACGTGGATGTCCCCTCTACTAGATTTCCTGCATAAAGGGATCCTTCCATCAGACCAGAAGGAGGCACGAAAGATACAATGCAAAGCCCTTAATTATGTAGTTGAAGATGAACAATTATACAGGAAGTCCTACTTAGGCCCCATGCTGAAATGAGTGGACCTAGATGAAGCCAACTATGTGATCAGAGAATTGCACTAAGGCATCTATGGTATGCACTCGGGACCAAAGGTGGTAGTCGCACGGGCAATGAGAGTCGGATACTATTGGCTCGGGATGTACAAAACAGCGGTGGACGAGATCCAAAGGTGTGATAACTGTCAGAGACATGCTCCGGTAAGCCGCCGCCCTTGCATGAATTACTTAAGAATTTTCCACAATTCCGTTTATTAAATATCTAAAGTTTTTAGTGCCTTTTTTATGGTAGTCTTTGGATATTTCTGGGAGCCATAATCCAGAATTTTACAAGGGTCTTGAAGCATTGAGAGGGTCCCGGAAAATTATGAAATTCCGAGCGTCTCGGAATTTAGACGGCCGTGACACTTGTCTCTATAATTTGTCATCAAGTCTCTTGTTTTCTCATTTGTTATTTAGTCTCTATAATTATAATTAGGGGTAACTTTACATAATAGTAATTAAGTTTCTCATCTGTTGTATTTTAGTCACTCAAATTTTTTTTGCCTCGTTTTAGTCACTCAAGTTTCTCATCTGTTTCATTTTAGTCACTCAAACTTTTATTGTATCATTTTAGTCACTCAAATTTCACATGTTGTTCCAATCTTTTATAATTACCATGTTACGAGTTATCTTTTTTTTATTTCATTTTATGGATACGGAATGAAATCCAAAAAAAGACTAAACCAACATTTTCACAATAGAGTGACTAAAATGGAACAGATGGGAAACTTGAGTAAATAAAATAAGACAAAAAAAGTTTAAGTGACTAAAATAAAACAGATGAAAAACTTGATTACTATTCTGTGAAGTTTTCTCTTATATTTATATAATGTTAGAGGTAGTTTGTGTAACTATAGGGTTATGTATATAACACCATCTATCTTGTAAACCTAATTAAAATTATCAATATACAATCACATTTTACATCTTCATCACACACACTTAAGAGCTTAACTTTGTTTTATTAAAAATTCACTTAATTTATCTGTAATTGAATGTGAAAAACAATTTTTATGAACAAATTTTAGAGATTTGATCCATAATTAAGAAAAATAGTTGATTAAATTTAACATAAACTTAATATTAGATAAGCAGAATTAAATTATATGTAATATAAATGAGTAATAATATATAGTATTTGAATATAGGCCGGTACGTTATTTGAAAATCAAATACTGATTGCATGATAAATTACATATTTTTTTAACCTGTAAACATACACCTTCTCTACTCTACTTCTAAAATTAATACCTACACTCCGTAAGATTTGAATTCACAATCATTTAGTTAGGGAATACACCATTTTACTATTGGGATATATCTTTAAGGGAGTAAATTTCGTTTTGAGTCCCTGTGGTTTACTCAAAAAATTGCTTTGAGTTCAGTCGTTTCAATTGGACTTTTTGAGTTTTTGTGGTTTTATTTTCGTTTCAATTAAAGCCAAACCACTAATACCATTAAAATGATTCTGTTAACTTTATGTAAAAAGACCAAAAGAACCTTGTTGATAAGTAAATAAAAAAAACAAAAACATACATATCCCCATCATCATCTTCCTCCCATACAACCTATCATCCCAAATCATGGAATTTGCCCAAAATTCAACACTCAATAAAACCCAAAATTTAGAGACTTTATCTCTACTCTCTCCCACTCTCTAACTAATACTTCCAGCACCCAACCAAGAATAAATCCACACCCAGCGACCACCCCTAGCATGAAACCCGACCCCTCACCTGAAAGTCGCCGTCACCATCGAATTCCTTGTTCAAATATGAAAGTCACCAACACCATCAAATTCATTGCACCCGTGATCGATGAAGATGAAGGCGGGTGGGGGAACACGGTTGTCGGTCAGATCTTGGTGGAGGGGATAGGAGGGGCATCACGCTTTGCCAAAGGAGGGGATTCGACATCGTCTCTTGACCGGAACATGATGTAGGAAACGCCGCCGGAATCCACTAGATCTCGAATTGGGACTTGAGGTCGAGTATGGAGCAGCCAGTGATGACGACGCCCGGAATCCTCCTCCTGGTCGTCATCTCCGGCTAAATCGAACCAAATTCTCTGGATCCCAAATTCTCTGCCGGAAAAACGTGGGTCAACGCCTGCTTGAATACACCACCACTGCCGCTTGTCCTTCTGGTCTCGGGTTAATGAAGGTGCTCTTCATCTGGGTTGAGATCGTTGGAGCTGGGTTCAAGATTTGTATCTGTAGAGAGAGGGGATGGGTTAGGGTAGAGAGAGACAGAGGTTTAGCTTTAAATATTTTTTTATTTTTTTTTTAATAACAAGGGTAGTTTGGTCTTTTTATAAAAACTTAACAGAAAAAATGGATGACGTTAGTGTCGCGTAGTTGATTAGGACAATTGTCAAACCACAATGACTCAAAAAGTCTAATTGAAACCATTGGACTCAAAGCGATTTTTTGAACAAACCACATAGACTCGAAACAAAATTTACTCTCTTTAAGGACATAACTTAATTGCCAAAGAGGTTATGGTATAGTGGTTGAGGTACGGCCCGAAGTCCTAAGGGATCCGGGTTCGATCCCTGCCACCACCATTAATTTTCGCGGCATCGCAAATGAGGCCTAACTCTTAGGCTGATGCACCAGGGTTTTACCCACGCTGATCCAGGGTTCGAGCCTCGGCTCTCCCTCGAGCCCGAAAGGGGCCGTATTGGGTGGAATTTTTCCTTTAAAGCTCTCCAACTCTGACGCCAAGTGGGCCCGGTTAAAATAACATATTGACTGGAGTTGGACGAGTCTCTCTCATGTGACGGGAGGATGCGACGTCACAACATTCAACGTTCTCCTTTCAAAAAAAGGATATAACTTAATTATTTATGAAACACAGGCCAAAGACCCTCTTAAACGATACTTATTTACTTAGATTCAAATATGTTTCATTTTCCATGGTTTAAATAAAAATGCGTCAATAAAGAAAAATCTCGTTTAAATATTTTTCAAAATATTGTCGTTAACAATTATTTTGCTTTAATACACATGCTTCCTGGCTTCCTGCGAAGGCTTCTTGACCGTCGTCATGCTACCCTCATCATGACATCACATGAATTTTCCCAACCTAAAACCGAAGAATTTAAGTTGGAGTATAACACACGTAAATATATAAAAAAAAAAATACAAAATATATATAAAACTAAACTAACGTCACGCACATTCAAACATAACTAATTTTTTTTTCTTTTTTTTGACAAAATTACAATAAACAATATTATATTATTATTATAGAACAGAATATAGAGACCTAATTTGTTGAATTGTCGCGCTCAATATTACTTTATGGTTCGTGTTGTTGGGCACATCACTACTGAACCGTGTCATACTAATGTCAAAGCTGGCTCCATCATATAATTTGTTTGTTTCAGACATGATAATAATTAAGTATTTTAAATCATTTAAGATAAATCATATATATTTTTTTATTAATTATAACTTGTTAATGATATTAATTTTAGTCAAATTTATTAGGCCCTATTATTTTTTAAGATAAATCATATATATTTATTTTTTTTTTATTTTTATTTTTTCTCTGTCGTGTTTGTCTTTCTTTCTCGCAGGATTCTACTTCTTCCCCCTTGTTCATGCTCGGACTTTGGATCTTGTGCCGGAGGTCACTCTGGAAACAGTCTCTCTACCCTAGGGTAAAGGCATGACTGCGTATATCTTACCTCCCCCAGACCCCGCCCTAGGCGGGATTGGGTATTGTTGTTGTTGTTGTTGTTATTAGGCCCTATTATATTTATTCTTTTACATACCATGGCTAATATTTAAAAATTGTATCGAGTGATTATTGTATAACGATTAGGAGTTACATCCCGCGTGATGCAGCACGAAATCTGTATATTATAAAAAAAAATTACAACATTAGATTTAATTACACAAAATGTGACATGTGTAACCAAAAGATAAAACATTAATATGTTTAAAAAAATATTGAAACTTGTTTTACATCGATGATAGCTATGTACTTTAATATAAAAATTAGTGTTAAATCTGTCATTCCATTTATCCGTAAGAGTGTTTTCATTTTTTTGGTGTGGTCATCTAAATATGAACAAACGGAATAATAATAAGTAATAATAAATAACAAGAATAAAAGATTAATAATAGAAATAGTAAATATAATAATAAATGAAAAATCATAAAACAATCCAACACAATAATAATTATTATATTTTTATAATTATAATTATACGGAAAAATATGGAAATTAATAACTCTTAATTAGAAGTGTCGGTGGCTTTTGTCACCCACAAGTTCTCCCCCTCAACTTTGATCAAATGACAAAACTCACCCTCTACTTTGTAAAGTTTAACTTTGACCCCTCAAGTTTTTCGAGTTTCGAGTTTACCCCCTTAATATATATAATCTATTTTTTCCTCAAAAAATTTCGCGTTTGTTTGTTTGTTTATTTTTTTTGTTGACGTCCCGGTGTAAATTTTGTTAAAAACGGAGTCGTATTCAAAATAAAATATTTTTTAGGTATGGTGTGTTATATCGACTAACAACCGTGAATAATGACACCGAAACTGATTGAAAAACATTGGTACCGTTGTCTAACTGTCTTTTATCTATGTTTCGACCTCCAAAATTGAGTCCCCGTAATTTCATACGTTTCCTTTTGTGTTTAGCCACGTTAATATGATCGCCTCAACCGTTTAAAAGCTGTCTCCCGCCGCGGAGCGCGGAGCAAAATTTATTTAACCACGTTTGGTTTCGTGCTTTGCCACGTTAATGTCACCACATCAACCGTTTAAGGTCCGGTTCCCACCGGGGAGCGTGGGGTACAATTTCTAGTTTATTTAAAATGGCAAGAAATGATTGGGAGGTAAAAATAAATGTTAATAACCGCATGGGGGAGAATCGAACTCGGGCCTTTGGTGTAACAGAGGTAGGGCCATACCAGTAGGATGGCGCTGGCCGCTGGGATTGATTATTAATAACCGGTGAAAGTATTTAACATGGCAAGAAACGGTAATAATGGATTAGGATACGTGTGTTGTTAATTGTTTGTAATAGTAATACTGAGACATTTGGTATCATCAAAACGGTGGATGATGATTTCAGGGTTATCAAATTAGTTTAGTTGGATTTAGTTAAAACCAAAGTGAAATTATAATATGCATTGATACAAGTTAGGACGTGATGAGTAAATGTTTGTTCAAGACTATTTGTAGCTTTAGGAACCAACAAACCCCGAAGGTTCAAGGGGGCAGCCTCCTTGGCGTGGGTCCAGGACAGCACCCCAGTCAAGGGCCAAGGGGGTAGAGCTCTTGATGGAGACCTTACTGTGGCGACTAGGTATCAGTAGGAAAATGTGCATCAATTGCAACTTGGGCAGTCAACGGTAACTATTTAATTGTTGACGGTACCAATCATCAGTAATAACTAAGTTACTGTCAATAGAGTTTTTGATGAGGGTTTTTCATGCTGACAAAGGTTACTGCTGATGTAACCGAATAACAATTATAAACGACAACTATCATACTCTTTCACGAAGAGCTGGAATGTTTTCGACAAATCGTTGTATTGGTCCCCCACTTATAAAAGGACGCTGTTTGGTTTGTATACAATTTCATATACGAATTCCAGTACACGTTTTCATAATAAAACTTCATACTTGTTCTTGTCGTATTTTGAATTATATGATTAAATAACTTGGGGTATCACCAAGATTACTTTAATCTGAAAGTAACATGTACACGATTCAAAAGAGATATCCTAAGAAATGAAATCTACAAAACCTAAAGTGGAGCACTTGTAACTAAGATGGCTGTGAATTTGTTGCATACAAACACCAATGATTTTTCCAAAATCGTCTTACCTCGTTATTCTTCAAAAAAAAAAATAACAATTAAATATCTTCAACATTTTAAGGAATTATTTTACTAAAATCACATAAATTCACGTCGATTTGACATTATAAAGTTGATACATGTATAAAAAGGATACACAACGTTATTTCATGTATCATGTGTGCCAACAAGAGAGGGAAGATGATTTGATGACGATACACAAATAAAAAACAGATACCCAAAATATTTTAAAGTATTTTATGACTGTAGGCTTTGATCTATGCACTTCAAGAGTTCAAGTGAACGTTAAACTAATACACAAAGCCATAAATGTATAATATATTTGTAGTAATATTTACACGTATCTTATAAATATAAAAATAACCTAGCTTAGAACCCGTGTGAACTAGCTTAGAACCCGCGTAATACACACGGGTTGACAAATATAAATACATAAAGTTCTTAAATCTTTATGTATATATTTTACAGATGTAAAAATTTATTACATAGGATAGAAAACAAAATTCAAAATATGTAAAAATTAATACATAATTGGTTTTCGAAAATACGTTAGTTACTATTTAGTGTAATTTGACTTTCATTTACTATTTGATTGAAAATAAAATGTTACATAGTTAGATTTTTAAAGTTTCTTATAATAAGGGATAATTTAAAATAAACGTGTTTTATTAGTATAATTAGTAGTTTTTTTTAAATATATTATTATTAAAAGATAGAGATGTATTTAATAAGAGAAAGAGACTGAAAAAAATGATAAAAATGAATATGAAGGCGACACGTAACATGAAAAATCTTTATTTATTAAATAGAATAGATATAGATTATGATACTAAATAATTAGTGACGTAGAAATAAAAAAATTCTATATTAAGTTAAAAACTTTAAAATTAAGTCGCATCTACTATGTTTAGGACGGTGTGTTGTCATGTCTGCACAAGTAGGAGAATATGTAATTTTGGTCATTCCTTTTTTACTAAGCGAGTATTGCTTATTCATATTCTTCATTCAAGAAACATTTTTTTTCAGATTTAATCTTATTCATAGATCAACAAAACCCACCATCACTTTTCCTGCCAAACATACCTTTTCCTAACAAAATCCTCTGTAAAAAAAATTAATTTTAGAACACGTGTCGCTTTATGGTTAAACCTCACATTTATTTTTTCGTCTAAACCCGTTACCAATCAAAACTACGTTGTTTTGATTAAATCACATTAAAATTAATTATCTTTTTTCTTTATTCAACCACGTCCGTTATTTTCGGATCATTCTTTTTGTACTCCATATCCATACCCAATTTAGTTAGAAAATTAATATACGTTACGAGGGAAATCAATTTATGAAAATGTAACATCTTTAATTTATTATATGGTGTCACAAATTTGAAGTGGTTGTTTTTTTTTTGATAAATTGTTACTCTTATGTATATTATTTTATTTTATTTATTGTTTAAAGTTACTAACTATATGGTTTATCCAAGATTTTATTACTTTCAATAAAAATACATTTAACTTATAATTAAATATTTATACTAATGAATTTATGAATTATATCGTTTTTATTATTCAATTCGTGTAATACACGAGTTTTTAAGCTAGTATCATATATAATCAAATAGAACATGGTTAGGGGAAACCTCCAACATGATCAACCAACCCTAACGCGGTTTCTTCAATGTATAAAAGAACTAGGTTAGAATCTCATGTATTGCACGAGTTGAATAAATGTAGTGTTATATGCTTAGTAATAAGCAGTTTATCTCTTCAAAAACATTTGTATTACACGGGTTGAATACAATATAATCTAATCTGTTAAAACATACACTCGTCAAAATATGTCTTTAAAAAATGTACTTTGACGTGACAGTTAAAAATTTTGTTAAGTTAATTTTTAAAACATTTTTTTCAACTAGGTATTAATTTTTTACGTAATTGATAAATGTTAATTTATATTAAATTCATTTGGTTAATAATATAATAACTATTCATAATTAAATAATAAGTATCAATAGTTAGATTTATATTAAATATTTAAAAATATATTCTAAATATCATTATTTAATAGGAGAGAGAGGTCGAAAAAATATGCTGAGAATGCACTAAAAAGTAACGCGTGTCTCATAGGATTTTTATTTATTGGTATAAAGACATACGAACTTCCTTGTAAGGGGTGGGTCTGGATGAGGTATAGGAAGGGCAAGGATGAAGTGGCATTAGGTTTTGCATGGGAACACCACCCCGCCCATTGCAGTACCGACGAGGTATAAGTATGGTCGGTGTGCTCAAGTCGACGATACAACATTAATGGCATACTTGATGTATAACAAAGTCATCTCAATGTACAATCCAAAAAGATTAAGGATATGAAAGATGACCATTGCAATGATTTAGGGATGGAACGGAAAATCTGATTTGACGCTGACATAAAAGAAAGAGTGTGTTAGGGATAGAGAAGACACCCTCCACCCTAATTTTTAGAGAGGATTGTTGCTTAGATGATTTTAACAATTTTATCATCGATTACGATTACATTTATATAATTATATTGAAATATTAAGTTCAAATTCATAACCTTTTGTTGATTGAAGAAAAAGAATCTATTAAAGTTACATGTTGAAATAGAAAAATAAATAAAGATATGAACTTTTTGCACTTTGGGCTCCAAATTTGGTAGAATGAACATGATATGCTTTTCTTGTTAAACGTTGTTTCCTACATGACTCGCCAACAAATTCATCTTTGAAAAGTTCACTACCTCCAAAGAAAAGATGGGAAATTTCAAAAAGTATGTCAAGGGTCAACCGAGTAAAATTTCGGTAAAGACACATAACGCGTTTTTTATTTATATTTTATTTTTTTATTTAACCAAATCGTATTCTACTATTGGTGTAATATTTTGAATTTATAGACATAATAGAAAGAAGAAGCACAAAAAGACTACAAAACGACAATTACTTAAATACGTTTGTATCGTCAGGAAGGGAAAGGGGTTAACATGTCACGTTTTACTATAATTACTTGAAATGCGCTTTATGCGTGTCTGATCATCGGGATGAGTAGTTTATGCAAGAAACGGACCGAATCACACATTGATGTCTTTAGTTTTTAACTACACACCCTTTGTTTAGCATCGAATCCTATCTATAAAAGATGATTGAATGAACTAAAGTAAGAACAAAAGCTAATTGTGGGACTAAAAGGGTGACATGGCTCAATGAGATTGGTTCTAATAAAGGCATTAAAGTGAAAGCCACTTTCATAATGAAAGCAATGATACGATTAGACTATAATTTGCAAAAAGATTCCAAATTACAAAACTAACGCTTTTAAATTAACCACTCATCAAACTACCCCACATCAATCAAGTGTCATACATTTAGATGGATGTTTAAAAACATTATAATGGAGAAGCTAATCAAAAGAGAGTTGGGACCAAGCATGCACCACATTGTTCTAGTCTAGGTTGGAAATCATGCACTAGGAATCAATCATGAGTCATGACTCATGACCATGCCTATGCCAAAAACATGGTGTAAATGATGTAACTTGAAGGCTTGTGTACCAAAAGCAATGACACATACATGTTGAAATCTTAGATCCATTAATTTCCGTGTGGATCTATCGTGCTAAAAATAGTATCATGATGACGTTTTTGCCACAACAGTGCGAATGATGCAAATAGATGGCGCAGGCGCATTATCTAATAATCAAATCCCGTTTTGTATATTGCATAGTATGATAATAAAATTACAATCAGACGTGATATAAGTAACATATAATGTGGCCTATAGTACATTAAGATAATTAACAAGAACATGATAAATAAGCCACTAAAACATACATAAAAAAGAAGCTCAACCTATGGTGCCAATGGTTGTTGCTTGTTGTCATAGGGTTTAGTGGACTTGCTAGATTTCCTGTTCAAGATCATAATCCATGTAATAACTTCTAATAATAAAGCAATTGCACCCAATGTGGATATCACAATTATGTAAGATGTTCTCCACTTGCTTTCTGGTGATAGTATATCAAGACCCTTGAACACATTGATGACACCAAGAACAAGGATCGCGTACCCGATCCCATGGTGATAGATGTTCCAATAAAATCTGAATTTGTGCTCTTTGTTTGGTCTCAAGAACAATGCAAAAACCTAAAAATCGACGGAAAACAAGATTACATTGAGGGGCAACTATTGCATATGTATATAGTCATAAATGAAGAAACAACTTCACTAAAAGTAGAAGTAGCTCCATGTGATACATCTCTTTTTATGTTGGATGGAAATTATCTTTGTGACACTTGATTCTCTTTTATTCCAAATTCGAAGTATGGATTTGAGATTCAATTTTCAACTACTAAATTGCAATCCTTCCATTTTTATGAATGTTAAAAAAACAGAAAGTCATAAAGATTGACTTTTGAGATCAAACCAATATTACCTGCCAAAAATTTGTATAAAGTTCTAAACAACTAGTACACTAGCTACATTAAATGTCATAACTATATGCTATATGTGGAAACTTATAGGCACTAGGATTGTAAAAAGTTAGATATAAATGATGAAGGTGAAGATCAAGAAGTTTGACCTTAAAAGTCAACATGATCCTTGGATTATGCATATTAAGATATCTAAATACCCAAATCTTCATATCAATTATGTATCATATGAGAACAACTAGATATTTACATCAAAACCAACAATTCATATATATACACTATGCATTAGCTAGAAATATGCTAGGTGTTAGAAACGAGGATAGATAAGTTTGACTCTGAAAGTCAATATACCTGGACTGTTGCAAGAGAAAATAGAGCAATCCCGATGCTCCGGTGAGTGCTGTATGTGACACCCTTTGAATCGGATCCGAGTTTGAGCCCGGTTCCCCAACCTGCAACCCCGATCGCATAAGCCGAAACTTGGCAGAAAGCATGAAGATAAAACCATGCTGGATCTGCTGATGGGAATGCTCTAAGGTATCTAGCAATGATTATTCCAACCGGAAAAAGAACTCCCCAGCTAACCGCATTCAGTATCCCATGAATCTGTAACCAAAAAAAAATACAAATTATAATTCATTTTTCAATTATCTTTCTTGTTGAATCAATAAAATCTTTGTAAATTTCCAAGAAATTCTTATGAAAATGGTAAATATGGTGACCCAAATTTTCAAAATCAAATCTTGATTTCCAGTGGCCAAAAGTAGTTGAAACAACATTAATTAGTTAGAGAAATCACTAAGAATGGAGAAAGAAGAACACTCCAAATTCAACAATCTATTTGGTCAACATGGTTTGACCCATGAATCAATGTCATCAACTTATCTTTGTTGCATGATAATTAATTAATCAACCAACTGATAGATCATATATTTCTATTTACAAATTTAAAATTCCAAATTTTAAATATTTAATACTCACATTTCTCTTTTTAGTGACGGAACCACCTCCACTTCCACCGCTACTCTGTCCACTTAACAAATCCAACCGCCCTTTCGCCCCAAGATTCGCCGGCTGAAACGCATGTCTCGCCGGAATCCCATCCGGAGACACCGACGGCCCCACCTGCCAAACCTGATTCACAACCGTCACCCCCTTTCCCGGCAACACAACCGTCGCAAATATCTTCATAACCCCATCCGAATACTCTGCTCTCTTATCCGTCACATCAAAACCCAATTTCCCTTCAACAATCGAACTGTACGAGCTTATGTTAAACGTCTTCACCACCATGGATCCGTTGGATGCTTTGTAAGCCAGTAACGCCTGTGCTCCGGCCATCCCGTCGGCGGAGGGATTTATGGCCCATGAGATCCATCCGGCGGCGGTGGACGGAGGCGCGAGGAAGGCGACGGAGAGTGTGTTTTTGGATGCGTCGAGGGACCAGTGGAGGTAGGAGTTGAGGTGGGGTAAGTCGTTGCAGTGGTTGTAGAGTTTGTTGTTGGTGAATTTTTGTGTGGTGCACGTGAGTTGAGCGTGAGAGAGGTGTGATGTTAAGAGTGTGAAGAAGGTGAGGAAGAAGAAGAAGAAGGACGCCATAGATGGAGAGATGATTATGTGAAGCATGTGGGTAATATGAAAATGTGGCGTATATATAGCAACCGTTTGACTACAAGAGAAAACACTCACATAGATAAAAGAATCCATGTTGTTTTGGGATGCTTGGGGATTGAGTTTCGAAATTTTTATTTGATTATTCCTTTTTTTTTAACAGCCAAGACCCGGACATCCGGAATAGAAAACCCCTGGTTTAACCTGGAACAATTTTGTCGTAAGCGAGACTCGAACCCATAACCTCTTATTTGGATAGTCATGAGGCTACTACTCAACCAGAAGGCTTGATGGTTTTATTTGATTATTCTGAATCCATAATATATATTTAATAAAAAGTTAAAAACATTCATATATTATAATTTGGCCAAGGACTTGGAAGGTTTTATTTTCTTTGATGAAAACGATTCGTGGAACTGGATTGGAGATGCCTCGAAGATATTCTCCGTTAACTCGTTAAGAAAAATCGTATTAGGAAGCAAGAGTTCAGCTAGCCTTTTTTAAATGGGCCAATTGGGTTTCGACAAAGATTAACTGTGTTGTGTGGTGCATGATACAAAATATGATTATGCTCTTTGGGAATATGAGGAGTAGAGGCGTGTTAGTTCAGCATACTATTTTGTCCTTTTTGTTACTGGGTTGACGAGGAGATTTAGCACACCATCTTCACATGTGAGTTCTCAGCTGTTTTATGGGACCTGTTTTGTTCTTGAAACGGTTACGTACGTTAATCCCTGGTTAACATGTCATATCTTATCTCTTTGCTTTGTGATTCATGGGTGTCTAACAACATATTCAAACCAAGATGCGCTCTCGTTTACATGGTGATTTGGTGGATATGGAAGGCGAGAATTTTGTTAGTCTTTACACGGGATACATGCTCCCCCTTAATATGACGAAAGAAATCAATCTCTCTTCGTTTATCTGAACTAAATACAAGGCTAAAAAAATAGATAGTTAAATTTGGTTAGATTGATGTCATTCTTCTTTTTCTTCTTTATTTATTGATATTTTTTATCCCATGTGTATTACATGGGATTCTAACCTAGTATATATTATAATCAAAGTTTTCATTAGCGAAACACCTAACAAACTTGTTTACATTAGGTGAGATTTCCGGTAAATTTAAAACCCATTTCCAAACACGGAGTTTGAAATAAAAGAAATTGTTTGTTTGTATTTAGGTGAAGTTAATATTAAGAAATTAGAAATTTACATATATGTTATTTGGATGTTGGTGTTTTTTTTCAAATGTCTAAACGTACTTTTAAATCACTTGGGAACATCTTAGAAATCTACAGTAAATTCTATCATAGGACTAGAATCCTTAACTACTTGGGAAGGAACACATTTACTACAACACCATGATATAATTAGACTATAAGCCCTTTAGTAAAAAGAGTATATCCGATGTTTGACTTAGCTCCCGCATTTGTGCAGGGGCCGGTGAGGGGCCGGATCGCTTCGCGATCTGATGTACGCAACCTCATCCTATTTTTGTGCCGGGGGTTGTTTCACACGGCTTGAATCCATGACCTCAATGTTACAAAACAACTACCTTACTAGTTGCTTCAAAGCCCGTCCTTACTACAAGCCCTTTAACATTACTAAGAAGCTTTAAAGAAGAACTTCTTAATAATAGTAAAGTTTTTTTTTTACTTTTGTCACATAATTTTCTTTTTTTATAAATGAGGCACCATCACTTCTTCCTTCACTTTGATCAAATGTCAAAAATCACTCTACAACCGACTCGGCGTGGGTTATATCGACTAACGATAACGTGTTGGTACCATGAAAAATGAGACCGACACCGGCTGAAAAACATCGACATCGTTATCTAACTGTCTTTTATCTATGATTCGATCTTCACAACCGACTCAACGTAACTTCATACGTTTCTTTTATGTATTTAACTACGATTCTTTTTGTGCTTAGCCACATTAATGTCACCGCATCAACCGTTTAAGGTTTGAATCCCGTCGCGTAGCGCGAAGCAAAATTTATTTAACCACGTTTCTATTTGTACTTAGCCACGTTAATGTCACCGCCTCAACCGTTTAAAGTCTGCTTCCCGTCGCGAAGCGCGGTGCAAAATTTCTAGTTAGTGTTTATTTGTTTTTTAGTATCGATGCTTATTTGTTTTATATTTTGAAGGGAGATATGTATTGAAACAAAATCTATACTATATAATAAATAAAGTTCTGATGGGACACTTGTCACACTTTTGACTTTTATGTATCCTCACCCTTTTTTCCCGCCTCAATTATACAAATTTTCTTTAATTGTTTTTTTATAATTTTTTGTTTCTCGCGCCTCTCTCGTATTAAATAATAATAATTTATATAATTTTTTTTATAAAATATTTTTTATTAAAAAAATAGGTTTGTTTATAAAACATATTTAGAAATTGAACATTTCTTTCATTCTTTTTATAAAAACATTTTTAAAAAATAACTATATAACGTTTCTAAAATTTGTATTAAAAAAACTATGTAATATGTCATAAATAATTAATATGTAAATCTTGATTATTAAGTATATAACATTGCATTTATTTAACCCGTGTAATACACGGGGTTTTAACCTAGTCAAGAATATATAAAATGCTTTAATACGTAAAAGTTAAAGCGTTATTATAAATAGAAGTAGATATCACAAAATAAATTCTTTTTTTCATTTAACCGTTTAGTAATTATACTTTTTTGATCTCGTTTTAGTTCTGATACTTCTATTTGATATTTGATGTACTATTTTAATAATTGTAACAGAAGGAATTAGTTTGCACTTTTAATTTCAACAAATAATAATATACTTTCCTCAATGAATCGTTCTGGTAGTTGTATTTTTTTTATCTAATATATTCATTTACAAAAAAAAGAGAAAAAAAAGTCGTTATTCTTATCATGATAACAAAACAAAACGCATATCATATACACATACATTATACATATATATCACACAACTCATACATTGTCTTCACCACTCTTCTAATGTCTCACGATCCTCGTGTGACAGTGTAAGAGTGTCTTTTCTTATTGTGTGCATGTTGATTACCAATGATTGAATCGATAAACACAAACACAAGATTTGGTGAATAACTCTCAAACGTTTATTACTCAGAAAATATCGCTAAAAAACTGAATACATAATGTCTAACCATAACTCGGTTTATATAGACTAACCCTAACTTGCCAACCAAGACATTACCAAATATAATAAAACCTTAATTACAACCCAATAAATGATAAATTCATTAACACACTTAATAAATTCCACAGATCCATTGGGTCAGACCCTCCACCTACTCGTGTTAGGCCTAATAACCGAAAATTACCAATATTCATACTTGTATTTTCGAAATTTATTTTGAAATTAGAATAGAATGTATGGTGGATGCCATTGATTAGGTTTAGTTTTCATACTTTAAAGTTAATTTAACATTGAGATGCATTTGTTGGTTAGGTGTTTCACATACACTATCCTCACCCATATGGCGTTGATTATAAACATTTTAAAAAGCACGAATATGAAACCTAATAAAACACATACATATAAAACACACACGATTACAAAAACACCCACACGTTGGTGCACTACAACAATGGGGCGACGACAAATTGGTGACGATGACATGTATGTTATTAATTTTTATGATAAGTGTGTTTATTCTGTTTTTATTTTATTGTCGTTGTAGCGGTTGTTATAAAATAATAAAATTCAAAAGTTATCAAATTGGATGAAAAAACTACCCTTTTCTAAACATAACATTGAGTAAATTAGTTGCAGGGACATTAAAAATACAACCTATAAAAGTATAATTAGTTAATTACCGTATCGAAATTAGAAATATGATTATCAATAGTTACAACGATAAGTGAGAAAAAAAATTATTATATAATACTAGCCCACTAAAATAAACTCACTAACATATTTTTTTTCCTAACACCCTTTCCTATTAAACTTTTATTGGTAACGCACTTAAGAGTGATAGATATAGCCTAAGATCAAAATAGACTAGGTAAATCATATAAACTACATAATGTTAGATTTCGTTTCACCACTAGAAAACATCGCCTTCATCGATCAAATATTACCGACAGTCGACAGACACATCAGTTGGAAAATTACCGCCGTAATCCGTCTATCCACCATAATTCCATCGGTAATTACCGACGGATTTCTGGCTCGTCGGTAACATCCCCGGTCATATCATGCACAACAGTTTCTCGGTAGAGTCATTTAAGAAAGATTCCAAGTAGTTTGTCTAGCAAGAGGTTTCCGACGGATGTTTTTAACAAAGAAGGAGATGCAAGAACGATGTCACTCGAGGCTTTATATGATTCAGACACGAGTATTACGTTGGTTTTTAAAAGTATTCGATGGGTTTATTCTCAATCAAAACAAGATGTAAATTTAAGTGGTGTAAGAGCATTCATATTTGGTTCCCCATCCTCATCCCCATCTTTAAAATTTAGAGAGAACGTAAGTAATTCTTGTTTTTTCACTTCACATCAGGATTCACATCCCCATACCTCATCCTTAAAATTTGAAGGAAAACGTTAGGAGTTCCATAAATATAGGGACTTACTATTCATTCCCTATATTTATTTTTTATATTTTTTGTGAGTGGTTGTGAATGAAAAAAAAAGAGAAAAAATAATTAAAAAGTATTATTTAATTGAATAGAGAAAGGTTTTAAAAAAAAATTAAAATTTTAAAATAAATACATTTTTTAGTTAAATTGTAAGAATAGGAACAGTAGGGGTGTTCAAAATCGGATATCCGAAAATTTCGGATAGTGGATTTTAATATCCGAATCCGTATCCGAAATTTCGGATACGGATTCGGATAATAAACCGGATATCCGAAGTTTGAACAAAAAAAACTATACCCAGTTAAAAATTTCAAATCTTTTTTACAAGAAAACAAATACCCACAAAAACCAAACATCTAATTCATCTAATTTCATTATAGGTTCATATCTTCCCTGAGAAATTATAGAAAAATCAACATTTGAATATTTGATCTATCCATGATGCTGATGAAATGGTTACATCTGTGGCTCCTTGACAAACTTTTACTAATTCTCACATGGTTCACCCTCAGAAACACTAAAAAGTATAGCATAAAAAGGCTATATTTGTAACTCTGTCAAGATCGTCAATGGTGAAACACTCGACATCGATTTGTGGGCGGAACACTGTCGGGTGGGTGGTTGCGTGGGAGGAACACAGTACGGCGTCGGCCAGAAGTAGCGGCATTTGGAGGGAGTCGGATTTAAGGGTGGCTGCGTGGGCGGTGGGACGGATGAAAGGTTCACGGTGGTTGAGGTCCTTGAGGAGGCAGAACTTAGGACATGCGAGAGATTTTGGGAAAGGAAATAAGGGGATTTAGGGTTTCTAATGAGTATATAAAGATAATAAATAATTAAAAAATAAAAGTTAAAATATTTCGGATTCGGATATCCGAAATATTCGAAATTTTCCAATATTAGTATCCGAATCCGAAAATTCGGATAATTTAGATTCGGAATTTCGGATAATTCGGATTCGGTTTCGGATTAAGATGTTTTTGAACACCCCTAAAGAACAGGGAAGCTCCTTTAAACGCTCTAAGAGTGGTTTTACACTTTTAACTTAAAAAATTATTAAAACTCGAATCCTATCTAGTATAGTCGTTGGGCCTAAAAATGGAACTCGTATGGGCCTGAGGGATTCAGTTCTATTTTTGTCAAATCAAACTGCATGGGCCTCTAAAAATATGGTCAGCGGTTAAAACGTATTTATGCTGCCTCTAATTAACAAATTAGTTATAAAATTTTAGTTTACATTTTAAGTTAATCGGTGGCATAGTTTACGCTAATCACGTTTTCTGTATTTTCAGATACAAGATTGGCTTATATTTTCTATTCTTAAATCATTTAAATATTTGATAATTATAGAGAAAATCATATTTAAAATATGCCATAATTATAGATAACAAAAAAAATATATTCAGAAAAGAAGATTTAATTAATGTCGGCCATCATTTAATCACAGTACTTAAAAGAACCTTGGGCTTCAATCCTTCAAACATCAAAGGCTCTATTTAAAACCCTAAAACGAAAAAGAAACTGTACAGCTTTCTCCAATGGATTCGGATTCCGTACTTTCCTACGACATGAAGATGGAGATTCTTTCAAGAACATCATTAAAAACTCTCGATGCCATGCGTTGTTCAAACAAAGAATTCAACAAGCTCGCATATGATTCTTGTTTTCTCAACATGTACAAGAAAAAAAACAACGTCGTCTCGGGTTTAATCGTACAATCCATCTCCGACCGCAAGTTCGTTAAAGAGTTCATACCGTCACGTGAGTCCACGAGTCTTGATCTTAGTTTTCTACCAAATTCCGCTCCAGTTTTAGCATCTTCAGAACAAGGAATAATGGTGTTGGAGACAAATAGTCCTAGGAGGGTCATGTTTAGTATTTGTAAACCTGCGACCAAGCAGTTTTTACTGTTGCCGCCTAATATCATAAAAAGGTATAAAACCATCATGGTTGCGGTCATCGTGGTGGGCTCTACGCCATTGCGATACAAGATCGTCAGATTATCTCAGCCCGGAGAGCTGTAAGTATACATGCTTTTAGAATTGTATGTTATTATAGCTGGTTTAGAATTATAAACATGGTTTTTAAGTTTTTTTTTAAACCACGTTGGTTTTTAGGTGATCCGCTGTGAAAAGCGGATGATCCACTCTGAACAATGTAAAAATAACTATAAAATATATTATTATTAGCCTGATGGTTGGAGAATATGAATATTTTATTGTTATTTTTATAATGTTCACATCCATTAGTTGAAGGAGCTGATCATATAGAAACAAAAGTAGAAAAAATTCCCTACTTTTATTACATCAAATAATTTTAATAATGTTGTGACTTTAATCTTGTTTTAGTTCTAGTGAACGTTTGCGATGGCCAAGTACTTACTGTTGTGAAGTCTTCAACTCGACCACATGGACATGGAGACAGCTAAATAATAATATTACGTTGCCTCATAGCGTTTTCTTTAGCAGACCGTCGATCACCGCAAGGGGTTCAACTTATGTTTTGTTGACAGATGGTAATGTCATGAAATTTGACACGCGTTCTGAAAAATGGACGACCTTTTCATCCCCAGTTACAACTCGCACCATTGAAGTATACCCTTATATGAAGCTTGTAAAGTACCAAGACAAATTGGGGTTTGCTTGTAAGCAACTAAATGGTTTTTGGGAGATTTGGGTTCTCGCGGTTGATGAGTCGTGGGAGAAAACGTATGTTTTGAACAAAGAAGATACAAGAAGGATGTCGCTCGAGGGTTTATATGATTTGAATACTAGTGTTATGTTGGATCATAATATAGTCTTATTTTGTGGGTTCGAAGGAGGTGATAATATTCGTACCGTTATATCGAGCCCTCCACCTTATGTGACGTTCTTGTTGCGGTCGGATTTTGAACCAGTTGATTTAGGAGGACACAAAAGCCCAGGATAGTCTTTGGTTAAGGATTATTGATCTAGATTTGGATATTCATAGTCATACATATTCTATAGTTACTTTTATTTTATATTAGGATATTCTTTTATGTGAAATTCTTAATTTTTTTAGTTTTTACATATTTAGATATCATGTTTTCCTAAAAAATATATATATATAAATCCATGATATTTAATACAGTTTTCAATGTACATTATATCCCTACTTATAACTAAACCTAAACTTGAAAAACAAGAAAATTTCAGTGGACTCAAACTAGGAAACATATCAAACCGTAGGAACTAACCCCTTCAAATGGCCCAGTTACCGGCCTAAAGAAGGCAGACCCGGTATAGGAAGGCCCATTAGGGTAAAAACTCAGCACCATCCCTCCCATAAATAAGAAGACACCATCACCACCACAACCAGGTTATTGACTCCCCTCTCACTACACCCATTCTTCCTTATATATCTCCTTCCCACTAATACATGGAGGGGCACATACATGTATATCTTGATGATGATACTGACTTGAGCGTCGAAGTGCCCTCGGGGGCAACCCCCCGGGCCCTCTAACGAGCGTATCCTGTGGATCCAGCCTTGATCAAGACCCAAGAAGATGACGGAGCTGATTCCGTACGGTCACTGAGGAGCCCCCTCGGAATCCCTCGTGACGAAACTAACGGTGAGACGTGACGTAGGTACCCTTCCGGGGATACTAGAAAAGAGCAACCTCTATCCTTTACCCCTTGGTGGGGATACGAGACGCTACATTGGCGCTATCCGTGGGACCTTGTGTCCAAACAGAGCCCGAAGAACTCCGACGCCACTGAAACACACTTAAAAGAAAGAAAGAAAAACGACTGGACGGCTGAGAAGGAAGGACCATCAAAGAAAGGGTCAGAAAAAGAAATGCCACTGCCGGTTAACAGAACTGTCTCCCTCCACGGGACGGTCCAGATCAGCGGCTCTCTATATCTTACTTACGACATCCGGGCTTACCTACACCGCCTCCGGTTACAGGTTTTAAATCCCAATTCTCGTTTCTATAACCCGCTTTAGACATGTTTACGTGCAAAATTACAAGCCCATAAACATATGGAAATTGTTTACGTCTAATGTTTTTATGAGTTGAATTCATAGACCTTACAGTCAACTGGTGTATGGCGAAAGTCATACGTGTACACATTAAGTTATGCACCAGTCAATGAAAGCTACCATTATTCCCTTTTACCCAACATACAAAAAAAAAAGAAAAAGAAAAAGGGGGTTATTGCTTCTACAAGTACATCAAAAGACTAACGATTATGACACACCAAGATTGCTAGAAGAAAACAAATGCATCACTTAGATGTTCGGCTCTGGCTATGACCGGACATCTTTGTGATGCACATATCATTACCTACCAAAGGCATAAACGGTACAATCAATTACTTGACTTTATATTGCGTATCTTATTTGATTAACGGTTTACAGTAAGTTAAATATTGCTAATGTGATTTAGCAACATTGAACTGAGGGGCTAACATGGTGTATGACCACTAATGTCCACCCCTTTCTGAAAGTGTTAGGGTCCCCAAGGGCGGACCGAACGTCCCCATCAGGCGGAAAGAAAAATTATTCACCATAGACCAAAGTACCCGCCTAATTTATCTCATAAATGCAAAGACTACTAACAATGTTTTGCAGGATCAGTGGTTCATTACGTAGTGCTATTCCAACTTGAAGAAAATATACTTATTGGATATCATACGTATAAAATCCTATCTTATAAGATAGTTGATGAAAATTCCATCTCACCAGATGGAGAAGACAACTTCTATCCATAAGGATGGTGGAGCATTATAAAATCATATCTCATAAGATAGTGGATGAAAATTCCATCTCACCAGATGGAGAAGACAACTCCCATCCCTAAGAATGGTGGAGCATTATAAAATCCTATCTCATAAGATAGTGGATGAAAACCCCATCTCACCAGATGGAGAAGACAACTCCCATCCCTAAGGATGGTGGAGCATTTTAAAATTCTATCTCATAAGATAGTGGATGAAAACCCCATCTCACTAGATAGAGAAGACAACTCCCATCCCTAGGGATGGTGAAGCATTATAAAATCCTATCTCATAAGATAGTGGATGAAAACCCCATCTCACCAGATGGAGAAGACAACTCCCATCCCTAAGGATGGTGGAGCATTATAACATCATATCTCATAAGATAGTGGATGAAAATTTCATCTCACCAGATGGAGAAGACAACTCCCATCCCGAAGGATAGGGGAGTATTATAAAATACTATCTCATAAGATAGTGGATGAAAATTCCATCTCACCAGATGGAGAAGACAAATCCCATTCCGAAGGATGATGGATTATTATAAAATACTATCTCATAAGATAGTGGACGAAAATTCCATCTCACCATATGGAGAAGACAACTCCTATCCCGAAGGATGGGGGAGTATTATAAAATACTATCTCATAAGATAGTGGATAGAACTCTCGCCCCTTGAGGTGGTGGAGATTATAATTTTCCAAGAAGAAACAAACTAATAACTCCTATCAGATGAGATGGGAGAGAAACAAACTTTCAAGAAGAATCACAACTCTACTCCCATCCGATGAGATGGGGGAGAAACAAACCTTCAGGAGGAAATAAAGAAAAGTCATCCAGAAGGAACAAAACTGATATTCTCCTTTCAAAAGGAGCTGAAATGATATTCCACTCCCAGAATGGGTTGAAATAATGTTCTCATTCCAGAAGAAGCTGAAACTAATATTCTCCTTCCAGAAGAAGCTGAAACTAATATTCTCCTTCCAGAAGGAGCTGAACCTAATATTCTCCTTCCAGAGAAAGCTGAAATGATATTCTCCTTGCAGAAGAAGCTGAAACTAATATTCTCCTTCCAGAAGAAACTGAAATGATATTCTCCTTGTAGAAGAAGCTGAAACTAATATTCTCCTTCCAGAAGAAGTTGAAATGATATTCTCCTTCCAAAAGGAGCTGAAACTAATATTCTCTTTCCAGAAGAAGCTGAAATAATATTCTCTTTCCAGAAGAAGCTGAAATAATATTCTCTTTCAAGAAGGAACCAAACTAATATTCTCCTTCCATAGAGACTTGGACCGATTCTTTCCTTCAAGAGGGGCTTTACTTGATATTTTCTTTCTAAATAAGGAGAAGGGTATGCCAGAAGGACCCGAACCAACATTTTCGTTCTAAAAAGACATCTACTAGGGATCTCAGCTTACCACTCCCCGTGACGGAATAGAAGGAGCTCGTCATAAAAGCCTCAACTCATTAATTTGAGGCTTTCACTTCTTTTACTAGTTTAATAATACAAGATTTTACAATATTAAACTGGGGGGCTAGATGGTATGACTATATTAGCATCATCAAGGCAATAGTTGATTATTGAAGGTTACCGAGTAGGATGCATGATGCATTGTGGCATAAGGAATGGGATTTATAGATCACATACATGATCAAGACCTTCCGGATGACCCTTAATATCGGATGCATGATGCATTGTTTGGTGTGCGTATGGGTGGTCCTCAAGCATTACCTCGGTCAGATCCACCTTATCTACCTTTAGGTTAAAAGTGATACAGGGACTCGTAGGTTATGTGAAAGGCCCCATATACCCCATCATTACAATCATGCTCCCTCAAGCATTACCTCGGTCAGATCCACCTTATCCACCTTCAGTAAGAAGTGATACAGGGGCTCGTAGGTAATGCGAAAGGTTTCATATGCACTCTCATAGCAAAGATAGAAGGAAAAGATGGTTTGGATATTGACAACATTGAAAGATGGCGAAAATGACAATATTCCATGGCAAAAGTAAGGAACTCACAAATATCTAAATCAAGAGACATCGTGACAATGGTCCATCCAGGACATAAACATAGGTCAAGATCGCATAGACCAGTAACGAACTTGGGGGGCTTAATAATGCATCCCCACACGGCACCCGACGACGACAAAACTGATGAGTCTAATACAATGCGGCTTGGAGTACATGATGCTTGACCATGCCAAACTTGTAGGCCTGTCCCCCGTCAGTGGGCCGGCGACGAGGTCCGGATGACTAGAGCAAAAACATAATTAGAATCTAGCATTGCACGAACAAATTTAATCATTCATCCTTATTATAGATAACAAGAACAAAGGACTGGGGAGACTTGTAGGAGCTACCCCCTGCAAATGGCCTAGTTACCAGCCCAAAGAAGGCAGGCCCGGTATAGGAAGGCCCATTAGGGTAAAAACCCAACACCATCCCTCCTATAAATAAGAAAACACCACCACCACCACAACCAGGTTATCGACTCCCCTCTCACTACACCCATTCTCCCTTATATATCTCCTTCCTTTTAATATATGGAGGGGCACATACATGTATATCTTGATGATGATACTACTTGAGCGTCTGAGTGCCCTCGGGAGCAACCCCCCCGGGCCCTCTAACGAGCGTATCCTGTGGATGCAACCTTGATCAAAACCCAAGAAGATGACGGAGCTGATCCCGTACGGTCACTGAGGAGCCCCCTCAGAATCCTCCGTGACGAAACTAACGGTGAGACGTGACGTAGATACTCTTCCTGGGATACTAGAAAAGAGCAACCTCTATCCTTTACCCCTTGGTGGGGATACGGGACGTTACACAAACCAAATCACTAACTCCTAAAACCAAGCAACCTTCTAAACAAACCGATACTCTCAACAAATAAACTTCTAATTAATAAAACAAAACTTTTTTTCCCTTTTTGTTTGACTTGTGGCTGTCCTCCAATGCTCGACCCACATTTTTTAATCTTTATCCACCTCTTGAACATGTGAAGATTAACCAACCCATCAATAAGAAACTCATCAAGTGCATCTTATGTGATGATCTTTAATGGCTTTTTTATTTTTAAATTTGTAGTGGTTTTCAAGGTTCCGATAGTATGGAGTTTTTGAACCCTAAGCGTACAGGTGCGCACTCTTTTTTGCTATTTGTGTGGATACATGACCCGAATCAAGGTGGTTACTTGCGGATTAGCTAGGTAGAGGGAACCAGGGAACCAAGGGGTTAAAGGGACGATCCGTGTAATTTACTTATTTTTAAAGGAAAATATGAGTTTAACCTTCTTAATTACACAAATGACCCTCAACTAAAAATGTTTGGTTCTGTCACGAGGATCTGTAAGTGTTTGGTGTTATAATCGGTACAAGCCAAATTAAAATATGTTAAAGTGCTAATTCAATCCAAGTATTTGATATTATAAGATTTGTAACAATGAAATTCCATTAATGATAATAAGTAGATAAATATCCTATAAATATTATAAGATCCGGTGTGCCAAAATATGTGTACGCTAAACAAGAAACAGTTAGTGACTAGTAAAATGGTTTGTTCCACTTTTAGGTTTGATTCATTGTTTTAATTAGTTTCAATACGAGTCTACAATCCGTATTGTAATGAATAAACATTTTTTATCCACATTTTTATCATATAAATATTATAAGATCCGTGACCATGAAATTTCATACCCACACACCATACATATACACGTAAGTATAATATTTTTTCAAGTTACACTAAGTTGTATTTTTTTTCATGAACACCTACTTTTTACACTTAATATCATCTATCAACCTACACTTAATACACATAGTTTTTGTGGGGATGTGGAGGGCAATCACCAATGTCCTAGGTCATAAGGTCGTAGGCCACTAAACTGTATTTTAAACGTGTATAAATTGAAACTAGCTTATTAAATCGAGACACATGAATTATATGAGGTGAAATTGAGATACATATAGTGTATAAAACAAACAAAAACTAATTATAGAACCTAAACCGGTAAACCACAATCATGAATTATAGTCTGTAAAAAAATTTTACTTAGTATACTCTCACGGGTACCCCCAGGTGAGCATCTTCACGCCGTGAAGGGATATGGAACATCGCCCCTCTCTTGCGTGAGAGGGGGTGGGGGTGAGGGAGGCACCGTGAGAAGCTTCACGTGAAAACGAGAATGAAATAGCCGTTGAACTAGCCGTTAGGTGCTTTTGACCGTTTAAAAAAAATCTATTTCTATATAAATATATCACAATAACAACACCCAATTCACCAACTCTTTATACAAATACAAACCCAATCGCACATCTATTTATATTTTATAAAAAAAACGGCATCATCATCATCTTCAAGTGACGAAGCGGCTCAAATGATGTTCCATGCTTGGACAACCGCAACGATTATGTGGTGGCAAGAAGCTGAATCATCACAACCTTTAACACGAAGTGCTTGTCTAAACTGTGAACGGTCGGCTACTAACGCACAACTATTCCAAAACTACTTTAACGAAAGGTGTACGTATGACGAGGAGCACTTTAGTAATTGGTTTCGAATGAGCCGGAATTTATTTTTAAGGATATTAAATTATATCGAGAGAGAGGTTCCTTGGTTCCGACAAGGGGTTGATGTGAGAGGCCGGGTTGGTTTTACCCCCGTGCAAAAAGTGTACCGCCGCGGTTCGTCAATTGGCGTACGGAACCGCTAGTGATTCGTTCGACGATTATCTGAAGATGTCTGCTCGAACTATCGTGTTATGTATGTATAAATTTTCTAGAGCTATTATTCGATTGTACCATAGTAGATATTTACGTAGACCGTCGGCAAGCGACATTGAACAGTTATATGCAGCGCATGAAGCTAAACACGGCTTTGTCGGCATGCTTGGAAGCATCGATTGCACGCATTGGGAATGGAGAAACTGCCCAAATGCGTGGCGAGGTCAGTTTGCACCCGGTGATCATCCTAAGCCTAGTATTATGCTCGAAGCTGTTGCTTCAACTGACATATGGATTTGGCATGCATTTTTTGGTGTTGCCGGTTCCAACAATGACATTAATGTTCTTAACCAATCGCATATATTTGACGATTGGATAAACGAGACCGCACCCGACTCATCTTTTGAACTTAGGGGGACAGTTTACCAGCGTGGGTATTATCTTGCCGATAGAATATACCTTGAATATGCTACAATTGTCAAGTCGCTAACAGAACCCATAGGTCTTAACCGTACTACTTACAAAAAAGCTCACGACGCGGCAAGAAAAGATACCGAACGAGCGTTCGGTATGTTGAAGTGTAAGTGGCATATTATCCAACGCCCGGCTAGATCTTGGTCTCAAAACAGAATTAGGAACATAATGTATGCTTGTATTATTCTGCATAATATGATTTTAGAAGACACCGGATTGGCAATTTGTCAATATAACCCAAATAAAGAGGACCCGACATACGAAGAAATTGACGAAGTCTAGAAATACGCAACCGTCTAGAAATACGCAACCGAGAAGTTCATCACGCTCTAAAGTCGGACTTGATTAACCATATTTTCGAACGTTCATAACATTAGTTTGTTTATGTAGCTTTTATTTATGTTTTTTATGTTATGTAATTTTTTTTATTTTTTATTTTTGTAATTTAATGAATATTTTTATTAATACTTTTTTTATTTAATGAAATTTTATTAATATAATTTTATTTAAAAATAAATATTTTATAAAATATGCATTTAATGCTCACTTGGGTATCCCTCACCTGAGTATTTTCTTTGTCAAGTGAGACCTAAGTGAAGAACCTACCACGCTGATGTGACGGCTACATGACAGAAAAGTTACTCTCACTTGAGACTCTCAAATGAGATTATACCTCATACTCTTATCAAATCGGATAAAATAAATATATACTATATAACAAATAAAGGTTTTTCATGCCACGTGTCGTCTCTATATTTATTCTCATAATTTTTTCACTGCCTCTCTCACTTATTAAATACACGTCTCTCTTTTAATCTTTTAATAATAAAATATTTTTAAAGAAAATACTAATCTTTATATTAATAAATCTTATGGCATATTTTGACTAGTGTATGTGTTAACAAATTATATTGTATTCCACGGGTTTATTCAACCCGTGTAAAACACGAGTTTTTAAAAAATAATTTTTTTATTACTTAAAATATAATATTATATTTATTCAACCCGTATAATACACGTGATTTTAACCTAGTTATAAATATAGATCAAAGTCCTAATTACATTAATATTTAGTGACATTTGCCACAATCTTCATATTAATAAATAAAAATCTTAGAGACACGTGTCACTTTCTTGTGTATTTTTAACATTATTTTTTCGTCTCTTTCTTCTATTAAATAATTATATTAAAAGAATATATTTTTAAATATTTAATATAAATCTATTTATGGATAATTATTATTTAATTATAGATAGTTATTATATCATTAACCAAATTAATTAATATGAACTAACATTTATCAAATAAATAAAAAAGTTAATACCCAGTTAAAAAAAATATTTTAAAATTTTAGTTAACATAATTTATAAATATCACGTCAAAGTACATTTTTTAAAACATATTTTGACGAGTGTATGTTTTAACAAATTAAATTATATTTTATTCAACATGTGTAATACACGAGTTTTTAAATAAATAATTTTTTTATTACTAAGTATATAATATTACATTTATACACAAAATTCTAACCTAGTTATAATATAAAGAAACTATCATGTCACCAATGTAAATGCTTTAGTTAGGTCTTGATAACCAAATCGATAAAAAAAAAATATATAAATGGATATTGAACATAATATATTTTTATTTAGTGAAACTTACCTAATATTAACTCATTCTTAAAAACCAATGTCGGTGATGTATTTGATAATTTTTTATTAACCTGTCTTTTGTGTTGTATATTTAATTTTCCAAGTTTGAATCAAAACTTTTCTTTGTTGAGTTGGTTAAAGGTTTTAAATCTTTTATATTACCTTTGTATGAGGACCCAGGTTTGAATCATCCGTCAAGCTTTGAGTAAATTATCGTTTGCGTCCCTGTGGTTTACACTATTTAACACAATGCGTCCCTAACACGAATTTTTAACGCTTTGAGTACCTATGGTATACAATCTGTAACATTCTGAGTCCCTGGACCTAACTTCGTTAAAAAATTCCGTTTAAATTTAGGTGAAATGTCCGTTGTACCCTTTTACTGTATAACAGTCTGCGTCACTGGAAACATGTAATATCTGTTTGCGTCCCTATCTGAGTCAAACATCAGTTATAACAAACTTTCCTGACATATTGCATATTATTTATATAGGTTTTAATATTGGTTCAGTTTGATTAATGGTTTTTATACGCATATAACTATAACCGAACCATAAAATATATTATTAAAAAGGTCATAATCAAACATCAGTTATTTTGGTTTGGATTTATCAGTTTTTCTGCTTACCCTGGATTAGGTGTTGTGGGCTAATGTATACTCTAAAGGTGAAGTATCAATGTTTCCAATAGGGTTATTTACAATTTTACATCATGAGTGCAAGCATACGTTTGAGTTAAATTTGACATGCAACAAGGAAGAATTTCCTAAAAGACAAAAAGAGTGTAGAACCTAGTGTGGAGGTATGGTTAAGTATTCAAATGTAAGACTCTAAAACACAAGATTACCATACCATCCACCGGGTGGGGGGGGGGGGGGGTTGGGTCCAATATCAAGTCATTTGGAGTTAAGTGGTGAAACTCTCCTTAAGGTTAAGGGTTCGACCCCGTCTATGACGAATTGGTGTAAATTATTATGAGGACCTCCAAAATAGAGTATTGATGTTAAAAAAAACCATTCTAAACTTTAGCCTAAAAAAGATTTTAATGAAAACTTATCATAACTCTACCGGCTTAAAAAAAATCAGTTCCTTTTACTCTCTCCAATTAACGATAATTTTTTTAAGATAGAATTGAGAATAATATTGAAAACTGATATAACATCCTAAATATTTTTTTCCTTACCATCTAATCTCAATTCTCACATGACAACTATACATAGATCATTTTCTAAATGAATGGACTCTTCACAAATAATATTAAAATGATAAGGATGTAACATTTCATTACTTGTGCTCAATTTATTGTTTTTATCGAATGAGAACACAAACATCATTGATTATACGCCACAAAAAGTCTTATATGTCCGTCTCGATAGCTATATACCACAAAATTAATTAACTCTCTATATTTGATGAAATATACACTAACAAAATAAATAATTATATAAAGATTTCATATCACATATCCTATTAAAAATGAATGAGTTTTACTTCTTCTCTCTCTTTTTATTTTTTATTTTTTTGCTTTTATTTTTATTATTATTTATTATTGTTGTTTCGTTTTTTAGATTCGGATGATTAGCACGTTAAAAAAGTAAAAGCTCATACTACCCTACGTATAATTTTATTTAAATTCGAGTCGACTAGCTCGTGAACAGTGTTTTCAGAATCGGACCGGACCGCCGGCCGTTCGGATAGGGAACCGGATACATAACCGGTCCGGTTGTATGTAGTTGAACCACTTTCATTTAAACTGGCCGGTGGTCGGACCGGTTAACCGAACCGGATTTCAAACTGTTCTTTTCCTTCAAAATCTTGTTTTAAAACTATGCAAGTTGGAATACTAAATGGACCTCTGGTCTGGCTGATATATTTTCCCTTGAAAAAACTGTAAAAAATTGCAGATTTTAATTTATGGCAGCGCACGGCCATTCGTCCCAAAATCACTGATCCGCATATGCTTTTTAGGTTTTTCTCCCGATAACATTCCCTAATTTGTAAAATTACAGACGGAATTGCAAAAAACCGATATTATTCTCGTTGCAATTCGTAAAATCCATCACCAACGAATCAAATTAGGGTTCCGATGCCTTACAAGTTGTGATTGTTTATTCGAATGGAATCTCTGCAACAAAGAATAGAATCATGGATCAGGGACCAGAGAACGAGGCTGATGAAAGTTACCTGGCCACAACAATGGCCGATTGCTATGAAATGGCCGTGGATCAAAGGGAGAGAACAGAGAAAACGATTGCACGAGGAGTATCAGCGTCGGAAGAAGCAACTTCACAATCTCTGTATAGCGGTAAAAGCCGATTCGCTTTCGGATTTGCAGGATATTCTTTGCTGTATGGTGCTTTCTGAATGCGTTTACAAGGTTTGTATGTTAATTTAAGTTCTATCTTAGATTCTCAGATGATAATTTGTTGACATTAGTTCGGCATAATTAATTTGAATTGTACCGTCAAATCCTAGGGTTTTAGTTTCCTCCGATACATGTTAGTTAGTGGACTATTGAAATTCATGATTTGAGGGGTTAAGATGTAGAAAACTAATTAATAGCACTTGCATTGTCATGAATCATGATAGAGACCTGATGCTGAATTGGTTCAAGCTGTGAATAAATTTAAAGCGGACTTTGATGGTCAAGTTGTCTCGTTGGAGCGCCTTCAGCCGTCTTCGGATCATGTTCCTCACAGGTGGTTTATCACTTTATCTTATGCTAGGAGTCTTTGATTGCTGCAATACCTATATATCTTATGTGTGAGACTGGGAGTGTATGTACAGGTATCTTTTAGCAGAAAATGGGGACACATTATTTGCTTCCTTCATTGGAACCAAGCAATACAAGTATGTGGTTAATGTAGCATGATATGTTGTTTGTATGACTTAGATAAGAAGTGTTTCTTTATTGTTTTGGAATGATTTAACAGGGATATGATGGCTGATGCGAATATACTTCAAGGTGCCATATTTCATGATGATGTGGTTGAAGATACTGATGAGATATTTACGAAAAACTTGCCTGATGGCCAAAAGAAAGTTTCTGATGATGTTCCAAGAACACTTGGAGCAAAGCCACAACAAGGGGTACCTTCAACTAAACCTGCTGCTCATCGGGTAAATGTCTTCCAGTTTGACATATTTTTATTTTTTTAGTAACTTAACACAATGTAGGTTTATTCAAATTAATCAATAATAATGTAATTGTAGTCTTGAGATAACATTTTCAGTAATTCGACAGGGCTTCATGTCTCGTGCTAAAGGGATACCTGCTTTGGAGTTATACAAGTTGGCTCAGAAGAAAAAAAGAAAACTTGTTCTATGTGGACATTCACTTGGTGGAGCAGTAAGTTTGGACTGTGCTCTAACTTGGTTTTGTTTCCCTTAAAAATTAAGATACGTTATTTTTCAGGTTGCTGTTTTATCCACGCTTGCAATCTTGAGGGTAATTGCATCTGCTTCTTCATCGAAAGAACAAGAAAGGATTCCTGTGAAATGCATCACATTTTCCCAGCCTCCTGTTGGAAATGCTGCCTTAAGAGAGTATGTTACATTGTAGTTTCTCAATGTTAGAAGTATAAGTGTATAATTATTGACTTATATACATGCATGTTTACTTTCAGTTATGTTAATGAGAAAGGGTGGCAGCAATACTTTAAGACTTACTGCATTCCGGAAGATCTTGTACCCCGTATATTATCCCCTGCATACTTTCATCACTACAATGCACATCAAGTTGACTCTAAGATGTCAACTTTATCAATGTCAAAACAAGACATAGTATCAGAGAAACAAAAAGCAAAAAAGGAGAATGAAAATGAGCAGTTGGTTTTGGGTTTGGGACCTGTAAATAATTCTTTTTGGAGACTTTCCAAACTTGTTCCTTTAGATGCTGTTAGAAGACAACTTAATAAATACACTGGCAATAAATTTGATTCTTCTGTAAATTCTGCTGCTGATTCCAACATAACATCTTCGATTGAAGATGCAGAAGATGCTCCACAGTCTCTTGAGATTGAAGAAGATTCTGATGGCATTTCTTTAAAACCATTTCCTATCACAGATAAAGGGGAGTTTGGTGAAACAATAAATGGAAATTCATCTGGAAAAAGTAAATCAACTGACAAACGTAAGGCATGGCATAGAGTGCCCGCCTTACCTTCATATGTCCCATTTGGACAGGTAGAAAACATTTTCTAGTCTCTTAACTATAGATTACTACTTGGTTTTATAATCATTCGTTTCACATTTTAATTATGAACATCCAAAGAACACTTGTATTATCTCCGTGTATGATTTGAAACTAGTATCTTGTCTCCATAATTGTCATGCAAACATTTCTGGGTTTTTTCAAATTTGCAATTATTGGCTGCACTTGGTATTTTGTGTCTTTCTAGCTACATATACGTTCATGATAATGATAGTCTCTTTAGGTATTTTTTTAATCACACATGTCTTGAATTAGTGATATTATCACATGTTTTTATTATAATTATTTGATCTTATGAAGATTTTCTATTTCTTATAGCTTTATCTTTTGGGGAACTCATCTGTGGAGAGTCTATCTGGTGCAGAGTACTCAAAGCTGACATCGGTAAGAGTTATAAATGCTCTTATTCATTGACGATTAGCAGTTAGTCAGTTACTCTGTTAATACACTTCATTTCTGTCTTGTGTAAATACTCTGGGCTTTTATGTTGGGCATAATTAGTGTTGCCAGGTTTTTTCTTGAATTTCTCATTTTGTTTGCTTTGTTTTGGCAAAGACATATTCAGGTCAAGTCTGTAATTGCTGAATTAAGGGAACGACTTCAATCTCATTCCATGAGATCATATAGGTCCAGATTTCAAAGGTAACATCTCCTTTATGTCGAACCTGTATCTTCTACACTATCATAGTTGGAAGTTACTGGGTATACTTGATTCCACTTTCAAATAGTTTGAACCCTTCAATGTTCATATTCTTCTTAAGAAACCAGGTATACTCGATTAGAATCTATTTATCAGATGATGAATCAAATGATAAATCAATTGAAACAAGTTATAACTGCTTATGAAGAAGTCATTAAACAACTTCTCTAACTGCCAGCAAAAGGTCTTACAATACTTTATTATTTTTTTAATCATGTATGAAATTGTCCAGAAGAATTTTCTCTCCATGTTCCTTCCATATTTTAAAGAGGAAGCTTTTTTGAATTGAGTGCTTGAAAACAGGAAGAAGATTACTTGTTTTGCTTCCAAGATGATTACTTTTTCATTGTTGGGTAGTTTTGTTTACCTTTTGGCTTCCAAATCTTGTAAACACTGCAATGTTCAACATACTTTCTCAAGGAACTCAGCATACTTGATTCCACTAAATTCCTAGGACGAGTAAGTTTCCATAGCCTCTTTGGCCGTTTCGTCATACTCTCGGTGTCAAAGATTTTTGTTATGTGTTATACCTCTCTCCCGCTTGATGATGATATTAGATAAAAATTCACGTATTAATGAAATTAGATAAAAATTCACGTATTAAATTATATGAAAATATATGAGTTTTGTGAGGGTTATGTCGTAGTCGTCATCACTCGAGAAAGAGGCTAAAGCAGATAATAAACTAGTGAGTTAATATCAAAATATTTAAGGAATATGGCGACCAAAGAGGCCAAGGAAGTTTATTCAGTTGCTGATGTATTGTCATCATGTGATGAAGAGAAATGATCTAGGAAAACCCAGTTTCTTGAAAAAGATGGTGAGCTGCATGATTTTAAAGATTTGAAAATGAAAAAGAAGTCAAAACTATCTAAGAATGACAAGTAATCATCTTGTTTTCAAGCACTCCTGTAAAAAGATACTTTTTAAAATCTGGAAAGAACTTTGAGTAAGATTTCTTGTACAAGATTATTACACATGATTAAACAACTAAGAAAAATGACTTTCTTTGGAATGAAAGTAATTTCTAACTTAAAAGTAGAATGAACTGTCTGATGTAGTTATAACTTGTTTTAATCTTTATCCTCATCATCCTCGCCGGTTATTCTTATCTGAATGCCATATGCCTATTCTGACATGGTTTTGTACTCATTATTTTCTTATTTAGTAGATTTTAATAGAATAACACAAAAATTTGCAGCTAAAACATATATTTTATGCAATAGCTTACATGTACGTCTGATTACTTGTTTCAAATTTAAAATCAACCATTAAGATGGACTTTCGACTTTCATTGGGAGAATTTAAGTTAATGGGAGGTGGAATGTAGTTAACAGATTGCATCGATCTGCAATTGTTTTAGAAGTTTTTTTGCCTTAAACGACGCTATTGTTCAAGTTGCTTAAATATGAGCTTTTCGGGTGATGCAATTTTATTTAATTTCTTTTAGGATTTACAATGATTGCATGAGAGATAACTCTTCATCTTTCTTGGGAATGGATCAACAACAGCAATTCCCACAGTTACAAAAATGGCTTGGTATTTCACTTGCTAATACCGTTGAGCTTGGACATATTGTGGAATCACCTACAATATGCACAGCAACATCTATTGTTCCTCTTGGATGGAATGGTGTTCCTGGTGAAAAGAATATCGAGCCTATTAAAGTAGATATTACAGGAATCGGTTTGCATCTATGCACCCTGGTTCAAGCCCGAGTTAATGGTAACTGGTGCTCAACAACTGTTGAAACCTTCCCATCAGGGCCCACTAATCATTCAGACCATGGTGTACAGTCAGACATACAAAAGATTCGTGTTTTAGTTGGGAGACCTTTGAGGCGACCCCCAAAGCATCAAATTACCACAGATTCAATAATCTCTGCATTTCCTTCAATGGATATAAACTCTGTCGATCAAAGTATGTCACAGAATCTGCAAGCATTCAATTTGGGGAAATTTATGTGCCCTGAAGGTTTAAACGACTTTGTTGTTTTTTGTACAACTGATTTCTCTACCATCTCAAAAGAGGTTCATTTTCGAACTCGTAGGGTGCGATTGGTTGGCCTTGAGGTATTCATATCCGAAATTATATTCTCATTTTTTTATATTTTTTTAACAAGGACTGAGTTGCGGGTTGTATAGGGTGCTGGTAAAACTTCTCTTTTAAAGGCAATATTAGATCAAGGAAGGGTAAACGTATCAACCAATGTTGAGAATTTTCCTATGGATGTTGATCAAGAAGGCATTGCAGGTGGTTTATGTTTTACAGACTCAGCAGGCGTAAATTTACAGGTCTTTATATTTTAATAAAGTTTTTATTTTATTTTATATCTCTGTTCATTATATGAAACTAAAGGTGGTAGTTTTGACCTGTTTACTTATCAATGGGAATAAGGGCTGTGTTTTTATCTTATAAAGATCAAATAAGCTAAAGTCGTTTTCATACAAATATCTAGATTATTATTGCCATAATCTTGTTTTTGTAATAATTTTAGCACACCATCTATTTCTTAAAAATATTTTAGAAAATGGACAAAAAGGTGTTTGCGAGAACCCGACCCGATTCAACACGTACTAATAGATGATCCATTTCAATTGGAACCTATTTTGACCTGTTGCCTGGCCCACCTATCTTAACCTCTTATGTGATTTTATATGTAATGCAGGATCTGAATAAAGAAGCCACTCGTTTTAAAAACGAATTATGGATGGGAGTTCGTGATCTCAGTACAAAAACCGATTTAATTGTGCTAGTGCATAATCTCTCACACAAAATACCATGGTACACACACTCAGATGCATCGACCCGCCAACCAGCACTCTCATTTTTATTGGATGAGGCTAAAGCTCTTGGAATCCCTTGGGTGCTTGCTATTACAAACAAATTTTCAGTGAGTGCTCATCAGCAGAAGCGAGCAGTAGAAGCTGTTCTTCAAGCATATCAAGCACTTCCAAGTACAACTGAAGTTGTTAATTCATGCCCGTATGTCATGCCCACTGCAGCAACTAATCTTGCCGATTCTGATGAGTGGGTGGGTCCTCATAAATTGATTGCGGGTCCTGTTAATTTGGTTAGACGATCTTTTCAAAAGAAAAGTACCACTCTTCCTGTTGAGGGTGTTGGTGCTCTTTGTCAGCTTGTCCACCGTGTCATTCGCAACCATGAGGAAGTTGCTTTGCAGGTATGATATTAAGCTTTTGAAGAACTAATATGTGATCATATACGCTTGTATCTTAATCGATTGTTTTATTTGATATTGAAGGAATTTGCAAAGGAGAGACTTATGGTGGAATTAGCAAAAGAGAGAGAATCAGCGGTAGATGCAAGCCGAGATGCGATGGCCAAGGCAAACTCATTGACGGCTGCAGCAGTGGGTGCATCTGTTGGGGCGGGTGTTGGTATTGTTATGGCTATTGTTATGGGTGCAGCTTCTGCATTGAGGAAACCATGAGGTACTATATGCCTTATAATTATATAATTATAATACATCTTCTCATAACGTAAGATGTATATATGCTCTTTGTTAGATTTTCTGGTTTTTGTTGGCGGATGTGAATTTATAGGATTGTATTTATGTGGGTATTAGAATGAAAAGATACTCGGGTCAAATGCCATTTATTTATTTGATTTTTAGACAATTCTTTCTCAATTTAAGGGCAATCTTGCCTAACTAGTCCCTTGAAATGGTAGTCGTGTATTCGTTGATCTGTGTGTGAATCCCAACTTCCTATCCAGATCACAAGAATGGTCTGAACTCTGAAATGATGTTGCTCGTCCATACCGAGACCTGGCTAGTTGGGTTATCTTTAGATCCAGCCGGTTTTGACCAGTTGACTGGACCCAACTGGTCGGCTCTCTTCACCTCGGGCCTTTCTGTGTTTGGTACTTGATCAATGGCTTTTTGCTCACTTTTACAGTCTTTGATCAAATTTATATTTCAAAATAATCAAACCTTTTTTACCCAGGTAAAATCCGTCAAAAACTACAAAAATTTCGATGACTTTAAGTTTTTTCTTAAATTTAATTGATTTTGAAAAAGAAGAAAGTCAACATGATCGATATGTCAGCTACCGCATCTCATTATACAGGGTAACCACGTTAGATTACCTAAAATTGAAATTTTATAAAGTTTGTGAAGCCTGTAAAAATTGAAATTTTATAAAGTTTGTGAAGCCTGTAAACAAACTGAAAGAGCACGCCGTTTAACTTTAAGTGAATAGACTTGAAAACTTAAATGAACATATTTTCTTGTTTGTGTTTATTGTTAAAATATGAAAGTATTTGTGTTTGTTTATATTCATTTCATTGTATTTTAAAAGAACAAAAACAAACATAAATAAATACAAATTTATACCAAGATTGTCTATGATGGTTGTGGGTTTCAATTTCAATTTGATTTGGGATGGCGGTGGCTCCACAGCTGTGCTAATGGGTTGGACCGATGGTTCTAAGGTTTGAAATGAGTTGGCCCGATGGTTCTAAAATCGGTTAGACTCAACTTTATTGAACGAAACATAAACGTACCGAAATGATCAAAATTGAAGCCAAATGGTTCATTAAACGTTCGGTTTGTTTACAGGTCAACTTTGCATGTTACGTTATACGAAAGACTTGAAATTTTGATGTTTTAATAGCCTAAGAACAGTTGGAAGACCTAAAATAAATAAAAGAATATCCAACCAAAATGAATTCTTTATGTTACAGAAGATCATGACAATCACCTAGTCAAACAAATGTCTTATTTGTGGTTTAGGAACTCAAATTCAAAAATTCAAGGTAGAATACATTTCTTCCTACCTTAAAACCAGACAAGGTCACAAGAAAAGAACAAATCCAAACAAAAATTATAACCTTACCTCATCAATACAAAAAACAGGGCTTCATTCACCGGGAACAACACGAACTAGTGTTCTTGGAGCCACTGATGAGGCTCACGCGGTTAGAAGACAATTCCGCCTTATACGAATCAGAGTTTAAAACCTTCCTTCTAAGATTATTGTAAACTTCCCGAATAACAATCTGAAACGCGTCTTTGACATTTGTAGAATCAAGTGTCGATGTCTCGATGAAAAAGAGACCTTCTTCAGCAAGTCTTTTAGCCTCATCAACACTAACATCCCTAATATTCTCCAAATCACTCTTGTTCCCTACCAGCATTCTTGCTGTCGTCGTGTCACAGTGAGCTGCAATCATTTGAACATACAAACAGCTCAACTGTGAACAATTGAAGGAAGAAAAAGAATGCAAGCAGTCTAACAGCAATTACATGTCTTAAAACAAACTTTTTTGGATGTTTTCATGCGGGATTTGAAGGGAATAGGCCAGTAAACGAACCAAAAGAACACGAACATGGTTTGTTTGTGTTTGTTGGTTTAACTTTAATCGAACTAACGAATAAACACAAACACGTAAGCAAAAGAAATTTCTTGTTCTTATTCGTCTGTGTTATAAAATAGCATGTTCATGTTCGTTCGTTAATATTCTAAACGTCTATGTTATACAAACAGACAACAATTAGAAACAAATAATAATGTTTAAATTAAAGTCTAAATATCATCAATAACATATTAAAGATAAACAACAATATGGATCGGACCTGGCCAACGGTTTTAAAATAGGTTGGACTCAAATTCTTTGAATGAATATATAAACGAACATAAACAAACCTTAATGACCAAAATGAATCGAATGCAAATAAACTAACTTAAATGAACATATGAGAATGTGTTCACGTTCTTTCGATTAATTAAATGAATAATTAAACGAATAAAAATGTTTGTTCATATTCATTCGTTTATTGAAACGAAATTTCTGCTGAAAGGTTCATGAACAGTTTAGTGAACTAAAGAGCAATTCATTCATTATGATATTATGATGTATAACAGCATCAGATCTTAAACAAAGCCCTAACATGACTATTCAATGGCGGCGAAGAGCAATTCACCGATTTTAGGAAAAATTATCGGCGCAGAATAAATTGACTGAGTGAAGACTTACTATTGAGTTCATCAAGCCACCGCTTAATACTAGCGAAAGTAGAACGGCGACTGATGTCATAAACGATAAGCGCACCGACGGCGCCGCGGTAGTAGGCGGAGGTGACGGCACGAAACCGCTCTTGACCGGCGGTGTCCCATACCTGTGCTTTGATCTCCTTGCCGTCGATATCCATGACCTGCGTCTGAAATTCGACTCCAATTGTGGCCTTGGAGTGCAGATCAAACTCATCTCTGGCGAATCGCGACAGCAAATTAGATTTACCGACGGCAGAATCACCAATCACCACTATCTTGAAAAGGTACTCTTCTCCTCCTACTCCTTCCTCCATTTTTTCTTGCCTGAATTCGAGAGAGAGAGTATGTGTGTTATGACAATGGTGATGACGATATTTGAAATTTATAGTTTTTTTTTGGAAAGGATTTGAAATTTATAGTTGGGGATTGAAGATAGGAGAAAAAAAATGAGTGATTTACGGATTTTTGACAAAAGTGAACAGTTTCAAATTTGAAATATATGTTTTATTTTTTATTTTTAAGAACGAAAGCTTGACTGACACGTCTCATATAGTGGAAAACTCGTATATCAGTCGCACCATGTATATCACCAGTTCAGGAGGAAACCCATCACTGTGGAAAAAACCCTAAAGTCGGGATCGAACACATGACCTCAAAGAGGCCGAGGTTCAATTCGTCACTCCCATGCCGTTAGACCAAAAGGCCAGCCGCGAAATATATGTTTTATGTAGGGTGTAACGAGTGGAGATGAGCTCGAGCTCGACTCATTTGACTTGAAAGAGCTCGAGTTTGACTTATTTTAAGCTATATTCTAAAGCTTGAGTTCTGCTCAGTAAGGACTCGTTTATTATTTACTTATTTAATTTATATATTTTTATAATTATTTTTAAATATATCTGTTATTGTAACTTTTTATATATAATATTATTTAGTAGTTATTTTTTATCGTAATTATATATAACAATAAATATTATAGAAATATATATTTAAAATATTAAATAATAATTATATAAATAATAAGCTCGTTTAGGTTTACAAGTCTAGTCAAACTCGATATGTGAAGCTCAGTCAAGCTCGTGTATTAAATGAGCTCCAATATAGGCCCGAGCTCGTTTAAGCTTAGTTCGATACAGACTTTTAACGAGCCGATCTCAAATAGGTTACGAGTAGCGGATGCGGCTCGACTCATTTACACTCATGCTTTTATCCCCTTAAATTAACTAGGTTGGACACGATTCTTATAACTCAAAACCATAAATTTGGTTAAAACAATGAATCCTAGAAATCATATCCATTACAATTATAGGAATCCAATGTTTCAAGAAAGGGAACTAAAGTTCATGAATCAAGCCAAATATATGAACTAAACGTCTTATGTGTTATGTCGTCTTTCACTTTATCATCTTAGATAATCACTTTATTTTCTTATTGTGCGTACCTTTTACAAACACAAAACTAATAGAAGTACTACCATTCTAAGTAAATTATGTGCATTCGTAAGAATATGAGGTATAATCCCCTCTATGCTTCTCAATTATCAATGTTATGTCAACGCTATATCACACTCCACTCCCCTTCATCCCTCTCCATTCTATCAAGGAAATACAAATACTCCACTTTATGCTTTACACCATTTTTAATATTCAAAATATTAAATAAACATTGAAAAAGGCATAAAAGGTGGAGATTTGGGCGGTGAATTGAGTAGCGAATATATGCCGCTATCTATCATTTCAGCGGCAAAGGAGAAGAGGGGGCGGTGTTTGCCGACAGCACCGCTGGCCACGTAGGCCCTTAGCGGTGAAGCGACGTGTACACCTCTCAGCCTAAGTAAATTCCGCATGAATACGATAACACCTATCAAATCTCTCTAACTTTACTCCTTTTTCTTCCCACACATAGTTCAAAACGAAATCGGAATTAAGACATTATTTGCTATAACATAATGATATTTTAAATCAAATCATGTCTTCAATGGGACATCCTGGTGGTTAAGTGGTATATTATACAACCAAAAGTTTAGGGTTTAAATCCTGCATGAAGCAGATTGGGGTGTATTTTTTTTTTTTTTTTTTTTTTTTGAAAATCTAAGAATTGTTGTTAAAAAAATTATTAATCAAATCATACATATCTTGTGCATTGATCCCCTTTAACTTCCGACTCTTCCACCCACTATCATTACCTTATTATATCTATCTTAAAGGACAACCTCCATGAATAGTGGCACCCTGTTTGCCACGTGACAACATGGGTTAGATTTCGGTATACGCGTCCCAGCGCAACGCGCGACCGGTTGAATCCGCTAGTTTCTACTAGTTTTAGAACTATTCTATGTTACTAGTTTTCCGCTATAACTTCAAAAGTTATTGTGGACTCTTTATGCTTGCAATAAATTATAATCTTTTTAACCACACATCTAGCTATGAGGGTTAATCCACGCAATACCAGGACTTGTTTCTAGATTTTCAGGATCTTTTACTTCGAGCTTGGATCCAGATTATTTTTTCTCCTTTATATTAAGCATGTAATTCCTACTAAAATGTGACAAGCGACTTAGTCAATTTTCAATATTTATTATATAGATATTTAAAATTAGACATAAGCCCATAAGGCTTAGCCCATCAAAGTTTTATATATAATTAGTAATTACAACAATATCTAAGTTAGTAAGATATAGGTTCACTTCTAAACCTTCTTTCATGGGTCAAATCCTCTCCTAAGGATGCATTGGAATCAAATATGAAAAGTTATTTATATTTCCAGATTGAAAACTTTTTTATATGAAAATATATTTTCTTAGAAGTGTAAAAAGCCACAAACAATATAATAGGAGAGCCCATTATAGTCTGACTTATATTCTAAAGAGTTAATTGCATGAATGGGCTATGTGGTTTGATCAAATTGTATGTTTAGCTTATAGGTTTTAAAAACTGTAAATTTAGCCTAAATTTTTGGGACTGGTTGTGCCTTTAGCCTCTGGTGATAACCCAAGTTAGTTTTTTAACAGAAAGTTAGCCCATGTGCCATCCACATGATTTACGATTACAAACTTAACCCTAAAAATAAGTTAAACTCAGTAAAAATCATTACAAAATCAATAAAAAATATGTAAAAATAAATAAAAATTCGTAAAAAATAAATAAAAATCACTAATTTTTACTGATTTTGTAATTATTTTTACTGATTTTAACTCATTTTTAGGGTTAGGTTTGTAATCGTAAGTCATGTGGATGGCACATGGGCTAACTTCCGTTAAAAACTAACTTGTGTTAACACTAGAGGCTAAAGGCGCAACCAGTCCCAAAAGTTTGGGCTAAATTTGTAATTGAGTAAATTACCGTTTGCGTCCCTGTGATTTACACGATTTAACACAATGCGTACATAACATGAATTTTTAACGCTTTGAGTACCTGTGGTATACAATCTGTAACACTCTGAGTCGCTGGACCTAACTTCGTTAAAAAATTTCATTTAAATTAAGGTGAAATGTCCGTTGTACCCTTTTACTGTATAACAGTCTGCGTCCCTGAAAACATGTAATATCTATTTGCGTCCCTGGACCTAACTCACCCGAAACTACTATTTTGACTAATAACCTATTGACTTTGACTTAATACTCACAACGCTAACAACCACTTTAGTTGATTATAATACATGGATAATCTAAATGTTACTTTTATGGTTCTGAATCAAAGAAGCTCTAGGCAACATTTTTGGCTATTTGATCGGTCGTCCTATACCTTATGGATCTTTTTATAGACTATGCATCAGATTAACCTCATATATACCACTTTCTTGGAAACCATGCTTTTCGATGTGAGTTTGTCCTTGCAGAATGCGTGATTATTGTGTATTTTAATAAATCATTTTACAATTTCAATGCTTGTAGTGTTTATCAGACAACGGTAATTTGGGTTATGGATTCTTTAAGATTTATTTAAGTACGAGTTATGGATTCTTGATTCAGCTGACACTTCTCTCTTCTTTTACACACGTAGAACCCCAATTTGGGTTTCTTGATTTACCTCAAAATTCTCCATTTTTTTTGGTAATTTGCGCGCGCACACACACACACACTCAGTGTGAAAGATTCTTGAAAACCCACTTTGTTTTTCATTGATTCAGCTCATGATCGTCTCAATTTGGAATTTTTTAATTTGGGTTTCTTTATTTCGCCCTTTTTATTTGTGTTTTGAGAAAGATTCTTGAAAACCCAGTTTGTGTGTTGATTTTGCTCATCATTTCTTGAAAAATGATGACTTCAACCACGCCGGCGCTCGATCCAACGCAGCAGCCGCCGGTGATCCAAGAACAGGGCTACAAACCTCATTCCGATCACAGGTCAGTGGGGTCGGTGATCGGAGTTCTTGCGATGATTATGGTATTGGGTGCGGTGGATGTGGTGATATTCCAGCTCTGTTCGGGTCGGCGGATCATGGGTCAATTGCAATACGACTTTGAAGGTTGGGTGGAGACCAAATGTTCGACGTGTATCGACGGCCGGCTTGGCCCTCCTCCGCGGCCGCAAACGGTGCCGGAGGTGGTGGTGGAGATTAATTAGTGGACTCAGACAGGGACGCAAACATATATTACATGTTTCTAGGGACGCATACTGTTATACAGTAAAATGGTACAACGGACATTTCACCTAAATTTAAACAGAATTTTTTAACGAAGTTAGGTCCATGGACTCAGAGTGTTACAGATTGTATACCACAAGTAATCAAAGCGTTAAAAATTCGTGTTATGGACGCATTGTGTTAAATCGTGTAAACCACAGGGATGCAAACGGTAATTTACTCTTTGTAATTTTTAAAATCTGGGGCCAAACATGCAATTTGATCAAACCAAAGGGGTCATTTATACAATTAACTCTATTCTAATTCTAAATTAGTTTCTTGCTAATGGCCTAATTTTCAAATAAAATGTTTGCAAAAGTAATCCAACTATTTTGCAAATAATACATTACAAAAGCAAATTTTATAAATAATATAATAATAAGGTTTACAAAAACTTTTATACAAATATGTAATGCTTTGAGGGCCAGACCAGGACCCGAGAACTCTGGTGGTATGGTTCATCAGTTGTGAGTTGTTTGAGGCGCTCGAGCCTTTAAATTAAATTTTAGAGTAAATTACACAAATCGTCCTTTATGTTTATATCGTTTTTCAGATCCTGTCCTTTAGCAAAAAAAATTGACAGATATCATCCTTTACCTTTACAAATCTTGCACGTTACGTCCTTTGTCCCTAACCCAGTTAAATTTTTTCGTTAAGTATGGAGGCACATGAGGGTACTTTGGTCTTTTTACCCATTTATATAAAAAAACAAAAAAATTAAAATATAAAACCCACAAAACCCTCTCTCTCTCCAACAAACACACACTCTTTCTCTCTCAACTCTCTCTCTCTCTCAAATCTGATGCCCACCACCGCCAAACGCCACCACCACAACCGTGATAATCTGTGTGCTAGAAGACGACCTCGAAATCTACGAGAACCATGGCTGCTCCGGCGTCGGCCTCGTCTTGCTCGCAATCTAGGAGAACCTAGAAGACGACCTCATCAATCTACGAAAACTCCGATCCATCATCAACCATGGCTGCTCTGGCGTCGTCGGCGGCGGCAACGAACGTTATGCTCGCAATCTACGAGAAACTAGAAGACGACCTCGAAACCCTAAAAGAGATGTGTAACAGCATCGAATGCTCCTCCGCTGCCGACTCCCATCCCGCCCGTCATGATCTTATCCAAAACTACTTCAAAGCCCTAACCGCCGTCGAATCGAGGTTTCCGATCTCCTCCGATAAGGACCACGTCAACTCCGTGACGTTCACGTGGCACGACGCGTTTAAGAACAAGAACAAGACGTTGCAACAGAACATTCGCTTGGAGAAAGTGGCGATTCTGTTTAATTTGGGGGCGATGCATAGTCAGATTGGGTTGACTTTTGATAGGTCAACGGTGGAAGGGAGACGTTGGCCATCTCACTCGTTTATTGCGGCCGTCGGTGCGTTTGCATATTTGAGGGATAAGATGGTGTACCATGGTGGTGGTGGTGGCGGTGGCCGTCGGTGGTCGTCTGCTTGTGGTGGTGGTGTTTGGCGGTGGTGGGCACCAGATTTGAGAGAGAGAGAGAGTTGAGAGAGAAAGAGTGTGTGTCTGTTGGAGAGAGAGGGTTTTTTGGGTTTTATATTTTAATTTTTTTTGTTTTTTATATAAATGGGTAAAAAGACCAAAGTACCCTCATGTGCCTCCATACTTAACGAAAAAAATTTAACTGGGTTAGGGACAAATGACGTAACGTGCAATATTTGTAAATGTAAAGGATGATACCTGATAATTTTTTTGCTAAAGGACGAGATCTGAAAAAGGGTATAAACATAAAGGACGATATGTGTAATTTACTCTAAATTTTATGATAAGGAACTCGTACCATAGACACTTGAATAAAGCTTTAACCAATTATTATTATTGATGTTTATTATGCAACTAAAATACATAAATAAACTCACTTTTTCTTTAAGGGTAAAAGGGGCACAAGCCTAACTACCTAAAGTACCTTAATGACTCCAACCAACGAGTGACATCCACCTCATATTTATCCAAAGTACCCCTAAGTGAAACCTTCACAAGCTCCACACATGGATACTTATACCCGCGCTTGCGACGGTGTACCTGACATACCTGAGCTACCCGAATTACACCCTAATCTCTTTTTCTTTAAAAATAACACCGTGCATTATTCTTGATTATGAGACATTCAATATAAGTCCCCTAAAAAGCTAAAGTCTAAATAAATATAGGAAAAAAAATGAAAAATGAGATTAGTAGGGGTAAACTTATTGTTTTGAAAAAAAAAATATGAATATTTAATTCAAATTAATAAAAAATTTGGGCTCAGTATGAATAAATAAGTTTTTTTTATTTTTCTTTAAAAAATGTTTATTTGTTATTTTTTAATTATAACTAACATACCAAAATAGTGGTGCTAAACTTTCAATTTAATATAGTATTCAAATTCTATGTATCTTTTAAATGTTTTCTAAATTTAATTATGATGTTATACGGTGCTTGAATATGTCCGACCAGTTAACCATTCAATCATTAGTCCAGTTTATGAAAACACAAATACATAGGTACGTGTTGGCGTGTTGCTATAGGTACGCTACATAAATAATTAAATATAACACATCACATGACATATAAACAAAAGAAAATAAGTGAAAGCTAATACATGCAATTTAGTTTAAATATAAACAAAAGAAATTGAGTGAAAACGAATACTTACAAACAACATCTCTTGGAACTTGCCCGTTATTACTAAGCTCTCTTAGTATACACCAATTCTCATTTTCATAGTAAATCATTACAATTTTGTTTTTCATTAATTAATAGTTTTAAAATAGTACATGTAAAATATATGAAAACGGTTAAAGTTAAATCGACATAAAAACACATATTATCAAACATACATGTTAGGTAGGGATCCAAATCAACATGGATCCATACATTATAACTAAGATGTAAAAATAAAACAAGAATAGTTTTCCCTCACAAAAGTGCTAAACAAAAATCATAACTTAAAAATCTATAGTCATGAAATATATGAAAATAACAACGTTGTTACAGCACGCACCGAGGTGCAATCTTAATGAAACAAAAAGGTTGATATATGTAACAAAAAAGACCCCTCTACCACCCCCTAGTTGACCCAAACGAAAAATTATAATCCTTGAGTACAAAATCATACTACAAAAAAACTTCAATGGGTAGCCACAATTTGTACCAAAGGCTAAGACCATTTAAGCTAACTAGCCATTAAAGAACTCCTCTTTCCTAGTGAAGAAAATATTGAACTCTTGGCCGTTGTTGAAGAAGAAGAAGCTTTCTTGTTCTTGGCTATGGTGGCTTTTGGACTTAATATTTGACTTTGACTTTGACCATATCTTTTCATTGAACTTCTTGATCTACAACAATACTTCTCTTTCTTTGCAAGATCCGCAACGCTCTTCACACTTGCTAACGATGCAAATGACTCAGATTTCCCTTGGTAAAACTTTGATAGGTCCCTCCTACATAAAATATAAGTGAGAAAAGAATTAGCAATTGTTCTATATAGTGTTGTACCTTGTGCATTAAGGCTTGTACCATCCCTTTAGAACTCCAAAGCCTAGAAGTTTAAAAAGATTGGAGTTACTCACTTGATAGGCAAGTGTGCCATGAGATCAGATAGTTCAAACAAAGGACTACATGATGATGGTGTTGTTGATGATGATGGTGCATCTTCTATCATTTCTGTTGAAGAAGATGACTCTAATGAATCATCTAAATCCGATTCCATAAGGTCATAGTTGCAAGCATCATTTTTAGCTTCCATAAAAATCCATTGAAGGCTTTTATCATTATCTTTGAATCCCATTTTATGACATATTTGCCTTTTTTCGATCTCACTCATCTTGTGCTATGATCAAAACTTGATAAAAGGAAAGATATTTTTTGAAAACTAGTTGGAAAGAGTATGAAGCATAAGATGATCTTGAAAGTGGAATGAGTTTGAGGGAGCATATGTAGAGGATATGTTTGGTATAGATAAGGTATAAACTTTTTCCTTTGGAATGTGACCTTTCCAAGATTAAAGCAAACGGATAATAAATAATAAATAAATAATAATAATAATAATAAGTAATAAATATACAACTTTTATAACACGGTGTACGAATTAATGACCACTTTTGAATTTTAAAATCTTTATATTTGAAATATTAATCTTTGTCCGAACGGTGCACGAATTAATGACCACTTTTGAATTTGAAATCTTTATATTTGTAATACTAATCTCTTTTTCCTAAGGGGCCTCCATGGTGTATCAAAATAAAGGAAAGTTATTAAATTAGTGCTCACCAAAGGGCATGTAATTCAAAGACACGGGGGTATTTGAATGATGTCCCTCTCTGGGACTCTAAGTGATTGAAAGTTTAAGTCTTACTATGAACAAGATGATGATATAGATGTAGATGTAGATGATGATGTAGATGTAGATGCAGAAGTAAGTTTAGTGGGTGTGTAAGTTCGTCGTTAAACAAATTAGGGAAAACTTCACCCAATAATAATCAAGTTTTTCAAGTGTTTCATTTAAGTCACTCAAAGTTTTTTTGTCCCTCTAAAATCATTCAACTTTCACTAAGTGTTCCAATCATATGTAATATTTTTATAAATGTTTTAATTTTTTAAAATTGAATGAGGCAAATGAAATATATATGAATATTAGTTAACATTAAGTGAAATTTTTATTCCAATTAACTTAAAATAGAAGGTAATAGTGAAGAAAAAAAACCACCAAATAATAAACAGGTTTCAAAATTGTTATATTTAAGTCGAATTGGAAAAAAAATAATTGCTAAATAGTAATCAAGATTCATATATGTTTTATTTATCTCATTAAATTTTAAAAAATTTAAACATTTATAAAAATATTAAATAGGATTAGAACATCTACCGAAATTTAAGTGACTTTAGATGGACAAAAAAACTTTGAATAACTTAAATGAAATACTTAGAAAACTTGGTTACTATTGTGTAAAGTTACCCAAAAAAATTATATTAGTACCCATGAAAATTTCAAAAGGCTATAGAAACATTTGGGTTCATGAAAATTTCAAAGGCTATAGAAACATTTGGGTTTTAAATATATTTTCTTTCTCGTCGTTTTTCTTCTTTAGCAATTAACAAAGGCAATATATAGAATTATAGATTTATTAGAAAATTTGAGTAATAAAATTTTATTAAACAATTTGTATTACATAAAGTTAGAATAATAAATGTTATCTAAAAGTATGTATATTCATATAAATTAAGATATAGTTGTATAATATTGGAATGTATGACTAGAGTTTATTAGTATGAGTTCAGAGACTTAGTTACAATATATAGAGATCACAAGCTTGTGACTCATACTAATAAACTATAGTATTATTATACAGTCTAATACATGTTTTATTTTGTTAATAACAATCTAGATAAAAAGGATAAAAAGTTATAAACATATAAAATTAAAATTTCACTTTATCCTTGAATATATTTAGTCTTCTCTATTTTTACCATATTATTTTCTTGTTTTTTTAACGACCAACATACTGTACTCATATGTAACAAAAGGCTAACCAAATTACACCAATTTAATGGGATAAGTTATTGATTATCTATTCATACAATCAAGATTAAAAAAGCACAAATGGTCCCAAGATAGGGAAGATTCCTTTGATCGACTCCTAGCCGGTAAGTATCCCAAAATCTTAATTTCTTCAAAGAGTCCGGAGATGGATATCTTTTTTTTTGAACGGCACACCTAGATGTTCAAGGATAATTGGGTTTCCCCGGGGCAACACCTAGAACATCTAGGGCAGCCCACCCCAGGAGGAACCCCCCAACTGGGTAAACCCCCTGACCTGACCACAAGCCCCTTTTTTGTTGTTGCTAGGATTCGAACCCAAGACCTTCACTATAGAAAGTCTTGGGGCTATCATTGCACCAAATGGCCACGGTCGAAGATGGATATCTACTTTTCATTGTGTATCATTTTTCTTGTGTGTCTCGGTAAAACAATTATGTAGGCCCTAATTACTTTTTTTCTTTTTTTCAACAACATTTTTTACCCTCTTCTTTGACTAATGTCGGAATACCATGAAACAATAGATTGAAAGTGGGATGAGAGAGAATCATGTAAAATAAGTTTTAATTTTTTGATATTACTTTTCATTTCATTCCAAATAAGATAATGCATTATTTTTGCATTATAAAAAACAAAATCTTACTCAAATAGTAGGGTACTCAAACACTAGGGTATGTGGAGAATGAAATTATAAGATAGTGTATTATTTTTTTTTTGTATATACTTATTTATAGTTTATAATTTATCATGTGTAGATAAATTATTGATGTAAATGAGATAATGTATATTTAAAGTTTATAACGTGTAGATAAACTATTGATGTAACATTTTTATAATTATTTTTGTCGTTTGGTGTTACAAATAATTAATGTGACACCGAAAATAAATTGAATTATTTGAGACTAAAATAAAAATGCATAGACACTCTATGTCGTATAGAAAAGAAAAAGATTGAATGGGTCGACATTATTTATTAATTTTATCTTGGATTTGCCACCTAAAATTCTTGTATGGTTCAAATATTTTGGAAATGGTACTAGGAACTTGGAATAGGATAAGAACTCATCCATGTCTAGTCATCAACTCTTCCACTTATGGCTTAGCCACTTTGGTCCCTTTCACATGAACCTTTTGACCCCACACAATGTGACCCTTTTCCCTTTTTCTTCAAATCTCAAATCTCAATCGCATTCGTTCAAGAATATACTCTTTCACTTTACACTTGTAAATTTATGCATGAATCCGTTTTATCCCAATGATATTGCACTTTAAATACGTGTTTTAGTAATCATATCCCTAAAAAATATATATATAACTAAAAGCCCAACTTTTAAGTTCTAATTACTATTTTAGAAGAAAAACAAAATAACAAACAAACTAGTTTAAAAGAAGTCTCTAAAATCATATAAATACACGTATGTGCTTTAAAGTTATAAAAACCTCATTAGGTATCATATATTATTTTTTTGAAACGGCAGCAAATATATATAAACACTGGTTAGCAAATGACTAATCGGGCCAAATGAAACCAATTACAACTTCAAAAGAGGGTTTTTCACCCACTTCGTCCAACTAATGTTTATCTTATGATTCCTACTAATATACCATAGAAACGAGTGATGGATAACCGAATCGAAAATCGTCTCCATCCTTTGCTTCTTGTCTTTAAACACCGTATCATTCTGGAACCGCCAAATGACCGACCACGACGTGAAAGCCACAACCTCCACTAATTCCTTGCTTGCATTCTTCTTATTAATCGAGCATACCCATTCGATAACATCTAAAGGAGATTTGGATCTCAAAACCGGTAATTCCACCCACATCGCGATCACCCCACATGTGATCGGCTACTCTACAGCCCCCAAAAATGTGGTTCGTTGATTAGATATCACCATCACAAATTGGACACAACAATGATGGCACATACATACCTTTTTCATCCAGTTTTACTATAGTCGGAATCATGTCAATCAAATTCTCCATTACAAAATGTATCTTCGAACTGACTTCACCATGAATTATTTATCATCCAACAAAGACCAAATCCAGTTATCCTGACTTGAAGACAAGTGAACCTATTATAACATGACCATCAAAGCATTAAATTAAGTAGTTTCCATTCCTCCACGAATAGGTCTTCTCCAGTTCCAATCGATCACATCCTGCCATCTTCTATTTACCACTAAGCAATCTTTTATCTTTTTCTAGAGCATACAACTCGGGATACAAACACTCAAAGGGGTATTACCCGACACTCTTTCAAAAATAAAGTTGAAGAGCCACACCAACATGTTTTCTCAACGACGAAAACAGAATGATACCTCTTTCGTGAAGATTAACCCAAGCTTTAACTATTCTTTTCCATACCCATTCCATTTTATCAATGGGTTCCATGAATAGCAAAAATTACCTTTACCCACATACTTTCACTATTGTGATCAACTCTATATCTCCATCTCTGAAGGAGGGCATACTTAAAGCCTTCCAAACTACCAATACCTATCCCACCCTTAGATTTGAAAGCTAAAGATAACTTCCAATTAATCCAGTGTATCTTAGGCAAATTCCCCTCCTCGCCCCACAAGAACTTCAACCTCAATGACTCCTAACTCTTCAAACCCTGAGACGGTAATAAATACCTAAAGAGCCCAACACCGAGGAGATAAGCATGGATCTCCCACCAATCGACAACATAGAAAGCCTTTAATGAGACTTATTAATGATCACTTGCCATCCTTGAGCTCTAGCCATATTAACTCCAATAGGGATCCCCAAATACGTGAAAGGTAACTTTTGAGATTTACAACCTGAGAACCTAGCATAGTTATCGACCTCAAGAAAATCGACCCCAATACCAAAAAATAAACTCGATTCACATAAATTAATCTTCAAACTTGACATGAGACAGAAGCAATTAAGGGTCCTCACAATATTTTTAAGGTTCGAGAAAGACCACTCTCCAACAACTAAGGCGTCACCAGCAAAAAAAAATAAACGAGATAGACAATATCCACCCGAGCCAATCCGCACTCCATGAAAAAGACCATCCCCCACAACATCCTAAATCCCAACATGAAGGTCCTCCATAGCGGATTACCATGTCTAAGGCATCTCTCTATTTGGAACTCCTTTGAATGACTTCCATTATCAGTTGATGATTTGGACAACCCCAAACAAGCTCTAATCCATTTAATCAACTTGCTCCCAAATCCCATGAAATACATAATCTTCTCCAAGTAAGCCTTATCAAAATCAATCTTCAACATTATTAATTTTTTGTTTCTCTTTTTATACTAGTCTACCAACTCATTAACAATTAAAGGGTCATCCAAAATCTAGCGCCCTTAATAAAAGCGGACTGTTTGATACTAACCAAATAATCTATCACCTTAGTTAACATGTTAGACAAAATCTTAGTAATACGTAAAACCGTCCGGCCCCGGAGATTTTTCACTACCACACGACCACACCAATTAAACTAATAGGTCTAAAGTCTGTGATAACCATAGGACTAGACACTTTAGGAATCAACGTGATAAATGACGGATTACCTCCTTTCAGAATGAACGAGGCCTAGAAGAACTGATGATCAAAATCCAAGATATCCGCATGTAATAGATTCTAAAACCGTTTAATGAAAGCAAACATAAAACCGTCAGGCCCCGAAGATTTTTCACTACCATATGACCACACCACCTCTCTAACCTCTTCTAAACAAATCTTGGCTTCCAATAACTCCATTTGAGCGTGTTCAAAGCTTTAAAGCCTTCATTATTGTAACGCCCCGAAAACCCGTCATTTTTGTTTGTTCGTTTTTAGAGATTTAAGTAAAGAAATAAAGGTTGAGGGACCATTGTCATCAACGAGCGAAAAACGGGAAGGAGGGTAACCCTAACAGCCACCCCCTCCCCTCCCTCATTCTCCCATGCATCCTTAACATTCTAGAGAGAGAAAGTGCAAAGATCGTTCATATTGCTTCCATTTCAAGTGCTGGACGTTTGGGATTGACAGAGCTTGAAATTCTGGTTGATTTGAGGTAAGTTCGGCCCTTTAAACTTCGGTTTTGATAAAGTGGGTTTCAGATTTGGAGGTGAATGGATTTTTACGTATGAAATAGTAAACAAAGGTTAGATCTTACTTAATATGGGTTAAAAAAAGGTTTGAACGTAAAAATTTAGAAGCTTGAATCAGATCTGAAAAATTTTAGATTTGGAGGCGAAAGTTTCGTGGGCGAAAGTTTCGGACGAAAGTTTTTGAACAAAACTTGGAGGTTTTGGATGAAGCTTTTGGGACGAAACTTTATAGTTTCGAGCGATAGTTTGGACTTTCGTCTAGGCGAAAGTTTTCCCAGTTTGACGCAGTTCACATGTGAATCTTCGTGCAAATTGTAAAGCAAACCACCGAGCTAAAGCCTTCCATTTGGAATAGTTTAAGATCGTCATGTGAGTTCTAAGTGCCCTTTTTATATGTTTTGGGCTGATGTATACATACTCACTATAAAGTATTATTTCACGAATTAAGAGGTAAAGTTCAAAGATAAAGTATAAAGTAAAAGAAAGATGATGAAGAAAGATAGTTATGTTACGTTCTATTGACTGATAAAGTATGTTTACTTGATTGTTTGCTTTAATGTGCTAATGTGATAGTTAAATGAATAATAATGCACAACTAAGGTATGTCATAGCCATAGAGAGTTAAAGGAGTCTTCTTACAAGTAAAAGACGCCTTGCATGCTAGTAATAGGAGACTTGGATTCAACCCTAAACATATAAAGGAGTCTTGTACGAATACAAGCAATAGGAGAGTTGCACGAGTGCAAGCACATAAAAGAGCCTTGTATGAGTACACGCATATTATGAAAGACCTGCACGAGTGTAGGAGTGTTTGATAAAGATAAATATAAAAATAAAGTTTTATGATAAAGCCCTTTAAATTATAAAGATAAAGTTTTGAATACAGTTAAAGATAACGATTAGTTTATGCTAAAGTTTTAAAGTTATGTTTATAGATAGAACTCACTCAGTATAGCTGACTTTTAATGTGTGCATCAGGTTGATTTCTAGGAAAGTTCTGGAAGCATGGGATGCTTGGGACTCGGTGGGCTACTCAGCAAGAAGACTGGCATCCTAGTTGTTGTTTGTATTTCCTTGACAATTTATGTTTCTATTTTTGAGATGTAAAGACTTATTGTTTGTTTGAACAAAGTTTCCGCTGTGTTTGAATGAAATTCGAAATTTAAGAACTATCATGTTGATGTGTAAATCCAACGTTTGAGACCCCCGAGTTTGGGGCGTTTCAAATATGGCTAATGACTTCTTCCCCCTAAACTTGGTAAATTTGTCGCTTAAAAGTTAAAGAAGTCGTCTTTCACCCGACAAGGCTCGATAACGCATTCCCCTTTATCTTTCACCCAACAAGAGATTATATTATTAATCAATCATATATAGAAATGCAATAGATATAATTATAAGAAAAACTAATCAAATAATATCTCGTAACTATGGTAACAATAATAACAATAACCACTAACTAATAGTCTAATATATTTTATCGAATACTCTCTTGCGGCAGGAGCTGCAGACTATAACGAAAAATAATGAATTTGTTTGTATAAGAACATATTATCTCGAAAAAGTCCATAAGAACATAAAAAGTAAGAAACTCCGTAGTAATGACACAGACTACGACTAGTGGCAACATGGGGAAAATAAGTAAAAGCTCATACGCACACACACATACACACAATGCATCCTCTGGATAGGATGAAAGGTAGAATAAGAGAAAGAAAGTTATCATATAAGGGGAAGATGTGGGAAGAGAACTGACAACAAACCAAGCTCTAACGAGAAAGGCTACGAAAAGATATATGAAGTGAGAGAAAATAAGAAAGCAAAAAATCTAAGGCTTTTATACCATATAGAATAACGAAAATCTCATAAGACCATGTGTTACGGTCCGTGAGGGAGCCCCATTAGGGGTGACGTGGCTCACCTCTCACGCCACAATACCCTGTCGCCCCCTAGTAATTGATGTTGTGAGCGAGCATGCGTGAGCCCACGCAAGCTCGTGAGAAAGCCTCTAAGATATTAAAAAAAATACTTTTTAAAAACATTTTTGATTCTTGCCAATGGTATTAGAAAAATATTTTAAAAATTATGTTTTGACCGTCGCCAACAGTAACAAAAGAACTAATTTTTTTTTTTTTGAAACTCACCTATAAATATCACCATAATGTTTAATTTTTTACACAACATAAAATCTCATTTTCTTAAAAATAAAAATTAAAAAAAATCAAACTTACCCCATAGAATGGATTTAAACAATCCCTACTCAAATGTTTTCTGACTCGATTCCTCACAAGTCTATCACCCGTAATTCGATCATACGTTTTTTTCATCGGTCCCGATTGTCGTTTGCTAGTTGGAATCAATACCTTCCCGATACTCGACAATCACTACAATTGGAGTCAATGGAGGGTAACATAGGTGGTTCAGGTGCACTTTGTCAAATAAACCTCAACGATTCAGATGGCAAGGAAGCACCAAAAGCATCAAAAAAACCACAACGCCCACCCAGGAGGAATAAAGAGAAGCGTGCATCAACGTCAAGTGCATCTGATATAAGCCAAAACATGAAATCCTTAGTGGGTAAGTTGACACAATTTATCCCGATTCAATTGAAAAAAAACGAGTTGAAGAAAAAAAAATCGTTCAAAACTAAGAAGCAGCCGAGATGAAAGGTTTGAAAATAATGATGACCAAAACCGATCATCTAACGAGAACGGAACGTGAAGTGGTCGAATTGTTGAAAAAAATTGCAAAAAATACGGATTTTAGTGTTTTTTTTTTTATGTTATGTAATGTTTTTAAGAAGTTTAGATAATATTAATCTTATATTTATCTTTTTTTATTAAGTAATTTCTAAATAAAATAATAAATATTAATTGCATTAAAAAAATTAATTAAAAGGGTGAGTGAGTGATGAATGTGATGATTTGACGCTAAGATGACATTGATCAATGATCATAACAATAAGTTTTATCTAATATTTCAACCAACAATCTTATAATAATGATTATGGGAAGTTAACTTTCAACTCTAACCGTAATTATTATTATGGTTATCAAAACCTTTTAAATAATATAATATTTTCATCTATACATTTACATTTGAAGTTATATATTCAACCATATATATCTTTACTTTATGTTTTGGCATACGTAATAATATCTTTTAGGACGTTTTATTGTTGTTTGTCCGTCTTGTTACCATCATAGCTGAGAAAAAGATGCTAGTTATCTTAATCCTCGTTTCTATGTTTTTTATCGACAGGGAGCTAATTACATTCTCAACCACATAAATTAACTAATATAATATATATATATATATATATATATATATATATATATATATATATATTCTAATAAATCCTAGTTTTAGTGGTTGTAAATTGACAATGTTGTAGATGCCTTGTCACCTTGGTCCATGAGACTTTTGACTTGTGATTTGGTTCCATTCATCCTTCTTCTCAAACAATTTAAAAGAAGTCACTATCACATTTACGGTTAATCTTTTAGAATAACATTATGTTTTAACTATTATAATTTCATAAAGTAATGGATGATAAATGAATCGAGATGTGTTTATTTGATAGAAGGCTTTAATCCGATCTAATTATGTGAATCGGAATGATTTTGATTTCGAAAATAGAAGTTGGATAATCTGACCTTAAGATCTGTGAACCAAACCAACCAAATTGCAATTCGATAGGATGGATGACCTTAAGATCCGCCGTTAATCCCTTGATGAACATGTAGGAATATCGGAGGGGGACACGTGGTGGGCTTTTTCGCCCAAAGAGTACAAGGTCATTCTCAGGAATTTGACTTTTCAAAGTTTAGTCTGTGGAGTTTGACTTTTCAAATGTTTAGTCTGAAAATTTTCCCTTTAATTACGTGATGCTTCTGCCTCGGCTTTTGAAAACAAAACGTGTGAGAATGCCTGTATCTTTTAAAACCATGATTTCAATCGCAGCAAAATCGAACAAAATTTACGTGCTAGTAAATTACTAAAGTAGTCTAACAGAAGCAGAAGAAATTAAGAAAATTACTACTGAACTGCTGATTTAAATAAACTTATTAAAAAAACTAAGCAAAGTAGTGATTCCAACATAATTTATAAGGAAACTAAGCAGTGGAAACTGTTAGCTTTGTCTGGTTAAACAAAACTGATGCAGTGTCTGGTTTCTTCGACAAAGTTTATCGAACGTGAAACTTGTCTTTTTTACTCACTCTCTTTCTCCATTTTATTTGTATAATTTTCATTGTCTTTTCTTATTATTTTCTATAATCATCAATAAAAAAATAAAATAAAAACTAAATTATTACATAATCTATTACAAGAGTGCACCACTATAATGGGTTTTAACGCCATAGAATTTTGTGCATCAAAATGTCACAAGAAGGCTTGACCTTTCGCGCCATAGATTTTTGTTTTGACGAACCATTGTAAATTTTGATATATGGCGTTCATAAACCGTGTATTAAACCCCAATAGTTTTAGAGATCATAAAATTCTGAATTTTACGTTGTAATATTTTTAATAAAAAGCTAAAGTATATTAGGTTAAAAGGTTTTGACGAAAACTTTTCGTAAAACCGTATTTCTTACATTTTCTTTGTTATGTTTTCAACTTTTCATACATATATAACTTTTTTTATAATTATAATTTTATCATTAAATCAATCTTAATCTTTCAATGTAACATACCAAGAGCTAATATTCCTTCATAGTTCATACATTTCTATAAAAAAGAATTAAATTAAAAAAAAACTATTTTTTACTGTGAAGCTGGGCTCTCATAGGTTGGGCTGCTTTTGAATATACATTCTATGCCCATTTTGACATTGATGTCATAAATATAATCAGGTCAGGTTAGTTTTGACATAATTTATTTAAGTTTAATAAACCTTGACACCCCTTTTACAACGTCTATAAAATGGATGATTCTGTAGTTCCTACTGTCTAACTACGGTTGAGGTATTATAAGCAAGAGACATCATTAAAATGCAAAAATAGTTGAGCACGAATTATTATTAGAAGAAGAAGAAACGATACAAATAAAGTAAAAAGAGAGACAATCATCAATGTCACTAGATTATGGATTCTGATTTTTATTGGTATTAATAATTCAACAAACTGTTGTGAATCTTTTGATAGAAAGTCTATTGATATTCCATATTCATTTATTTATTAAACAAAAAAAAAACATAATTAAGATTTTATGTTTGTTTATAGTTTGTATTTAAAATATAATTGAATAAATACAAATGTACTTACCTAATTGTTTTTCTCTTTTCAAAATATACTTATTTATCTAAATAGTTAATTGTGAATAACTAAATAAGTAACGTTTAGATTTTATTTTTGAATTATCTACTTAAATGTCTTATAAACTTGTTTATAACTAGTGAGATTCCCCGCGCGATGCAGCGGGAATCCCGTATAAGTTACAAAATTAAAATTGCAAGTTATAAAGTTACGTTGCGCTACGGTACCGCTTCAGTTTGGGTAGTGAAAAAATATCGATATTATCGAAACGGAATCGTGTTGAAACTAAAAAACCATAAAATAAATACCGGTATCGGTGTTGTTCGGGAAGTATCGGTTTGGTAAAAGATTATGAGTATTACAAAGTAAAGGAAATGTATCTACAATATGTAACTGAAAAAGTAAAGTCGTGATATGTTAAAAAGGATATGGACACGTGTTTTACATCGATCGAAAACCATTAAAACAAATACCGATACTTGTTTTGATAATAACGACACCGGTACCTTTGTTGTTCGGTAGAATTCGGTTTGGTTCGTTAAGGTACCAACACGCGGTATAGATATAACTAAATAATATTATTATGTTATTAATAAAAATATATATATAGATAACTCGTAATTGTAAAAAAAAAAGTAATGTACTTTTTGACGATAAAGAAATAAATAAGGTGTCAAAAAAGCAAATCTATATCTATATCTTACTTATCAAAATAAATAAAAATCTTCAATGACACGTGTCACTATTTTAGACCATCTTCCCCTTACTTTTCCCGCCCATTCTGCTATAAGGTTTTCTCTTTTTTTATCAACATCAGCCATTTGATTTGCAAGGTCAGTTAATCTCTGACAATAGTCTTCAACGGAGGAACATGCTGACAAGGACAGGTTGCAGAACTTGGTTTCCAAAGCTGCAGCACGTGCTTTCTTGTTACTGAGAAAGATTTTCTTGAGTTTGGACCACACAGCCTGAGCCGTAGCAGTGTTGTCGTCCATGACTCGTTTAAGAAGATCATCAGAGAGCGTGCTGAAAATCCATTGAAGGACAAGAGCATCGATTTCTTTCCAGTCCGCATATTCCGCAGACGATGATGCTGGAGGAGTAGTACCATCAATATGAGCCATCACCTTGTAGGCGACGGCATGCAAGCGAAACAGCCTGATCCATTGAGAATACGTGACATTGGTTCCATCTAGGGTTCGGATTTTACTATGTATATTTGTTACAGAGTATGCGGGATGTAAGGATTGGGGCTTTGGAGGCTGTTCGACAGAATCTTTAGTCATCTTGATGACTGTCGGACGTATCCGGAAAAAAAATAGGGAGAAGAGGGAAGTTTTTTTTTTTTTTTTTTTTTTTTTGGGGCGGAAGGTTAGAGGGAAGAGAAGGATATCAGAATTGCTCTGATACCATAAAAGAGGTTATGGTGTCAAAATATTTGATGATTTCTATTGAATATGATGACCCTTTAAATAGGGATTGATACAACCAAATAAATAGGAAAAGATATACAAAAGATATACATGCCATCTATACACCAAAACAATTATAATAATAACCACAAGATATCAGCCGATTATATCGGCTGATTATATGCTAAGATTTTAGACCATCTTCCCCTTACTTTTCCCGCCCATTCTGCTATAAGGTTTTCTCTTTTTTTACGCGGATCCTGTTTGGATCCGGTGGTACCCACTTTCAACATTCGGATCCTTCATATCTACACCAAACCCCGATCATTTCTTTCAACCCTCTTCTCCACTTTCTGAGAATACTCCCCCAAACCCTAATCTTCAATCGTACTCAACTCAAAGGCTCAGTTCACCTCTTCAGCAATCTACCGTACACTAACTCCTCCACATCTGGCACCAACCCCTCAGTCGCCGGAGTTTCAAACCCTAGGTCCAACAAAAACATCTTCAATCGTCTAGATGGTGAGTATTACACTTGATCAATGTGCTTTAGGGGTGTAGCTTAACTGGATCCATTTGAATTGCAATATTTATTGACCATATATAGACTGCGATTATGTAGGTGTTTTTGATCAGTTTGGGAATCTGCAAAGAATGATGTTTCCCGCATACTTTATGATGGTTGGATATATTGTGCGGTGTCAGTAGGGTTTTTGGTCGCTGCTTTTGTTTTCAACCTCAGTAATTTTTTTGTCTTTACTCCCATGACCATTGAGTTAAGTAACTTTATATTTCATCTTGTAGTTCCTCAATGCTTGGATTTTGAATGCAGATGTAATTTAACTTATTTGTAGTTTAATATGATGATTGGTATATGAAATTGTGGGTTTTGATGTTGTATATTTGATGAATTTGTTGATATAGATGATGAAACAAAGGCACAAGGTAAAGAGATAATCAAACGTAGGTAAAGAAGTTGGTTCTACAGTTTGTAATTTTGGTTGTTCCATTTTATTGTGCAACTTGGGAACAGTAAGTAGTGCAAATATCCTCCTTTTTTGGTTTTTCTATAATTTTTTTAACTTACTTTTGCATAAGTTTCTGCAAAAGACATCATTGTTTCAACACCTGTTGAATGTTTTTTCATGTTATAGCTATTTCACCAACACCCTAATCCTTCCAGCTGTGAATGGACCCACAGAGGGTCTCATGCTAATATATATGGCATATTACTTTACATCTATAGTTGGTATGTCACCTTTTGTCATTCAAACATATGCTATTTGTTCTTTGTAACTAAATAACTGGATTAAATGATTGTTAGCTATATCATAACTGGTTATATATAATTTCATGTGCAGAGTGGTGGGCCTAGGATTTTGGTAAATCTATTCCCTTCTTGAGTTGGGTTCCATTTATAAATGGTAAGATATCCAATGTTTATTATATTATGAATATAGTATATAGTTTCTTGACTTATATTTGATGTATTGCTGTATTCAGGAATCCCTATTTCGGAGTTGTTTTTTTATTTATGATATTTTTTGCTGTTATACCTACCATCACATTCAAGTAAGTAAATCCATTCATTTCATTAAACAAGCTTTAGAATATCTTTGTTTTATTGCATATGGCCAATGTAGATATTAACATAGAAATGCTTAGGGAAAAGAGAAATTTTAAGAACCTGAAGTTTCATGGCAGAAATTTTAGCTGGTAAACATTATTGTCTGTTATAATTTATATTATTACATTTCATCAAATCATCATAATTTTACACTCTGGAGTTGAAATTAAACTCTGTAACATACATAAAAGTTGATTTAATTAAAAAATATCAAGTTAACCTTACACCTACACTGCACTTTGTTATGGGTAAGTGGATGTGTTCAATTCTGTCAAAAATTAAGAAGGGTAACTATCCTAGAGGTGGCCTTTTCATTACCATTTACTTAGGGCATGTCTATTGACCCTCTTCAATTATGTTTTCTCTCTTATGGGTCAAACAGAAAGTCACATAAAACAAACATAATTTCCCGCTCAGAGAGTAGGGTCTGGAAGGGTGAGATGGGGGCAAACCTTTATTTCGCCAAAACCTATTTTGGGCAACCCAGCCCATTTCGACCCATATAGAAAGCTACCCGTGTTGAAACGTTAGCTGACTCACACATGTTGCCACTTATGATTTATCCATTCAAGTATAGGCAGTTGTTTTGAGTCACTAAATAGTTTGATTTAACTTGTGCTTGTGCTTTTATTTCTTGGTCATAGTGTACAAAATGTTTATAAGGTTGTACAATCAAGAAAAGGAAGCATGATAAATGCATTGGCTACGGTAATAACTATTCTCTTTTGCATTCTTTTTCTTAATTCATAATAAGCTTACTTATTGTGTTATTATCCTTTCACGCCTGCTTGTCCCATTTTGCGTGCTATTGGCAGTAATTATTCTCTGGTATGCACCAACTTTCTTTTCACTCTTTATATTATCATGATGGGTATTTTAGACATCTGAGCGGTAGTTAAACATTTTATTAGACCTGGCAATCTTGACCCAAAGTAGGGGAATTGGGTTGGTTTAGGTATTTTTTTTTTTCATTTTGGGTTGAATTGAGTAACACAAAACAGGTTGAAATGGGTAACACTTTAAAACAATTTGGGTCAATATGGGTCGCCTAAAAACTATGTACATTTAGAATGGGTTCAAACGGGTACCCGATTTTTCTAAGACATCTTATTTTAACCCGAGCCACTTTTTGGTTACAAGCCATTCTGATCAGAAGCAAATTGAAACTTTTTTTAAAAACGGCCCATTTGACACGAACTCACTTTGGTCATAACCAATCCTGACCAAACTCATTCTGACCTGCTACCCAACTCAACCCAACCCACCCGTTTTGCCAGACTTACATTTTATTTTTTTTCACGGATCTTATGTCTCCATCTGATTTAATTGGAAACTACCCACACATGGTCATGATGAGAACTGGACTAGCATTTGGATTCCTCATGGTAAGATTATAGTTATCTTTTTTATTTTCTACATTTCTGTTCATTCTTGTGCCTACAAATTACTAAATGATCTTTTTTTTTTCTTAATCCTCATCTGAATAAAAATGTGAATTTTATACTTCATGCATATTAATGTAAAGATCTTTTGTTTGGCAGGGAAGGATGATATTGGTGCACTTGTGTGATGAATCAAAGGGATTGAAAATCGGAATGTCCATGACATGTTCTTCTCTGACACCCAAAACTATTCCTTTTTGGTGTGTATGCCTCTAAATTTGTTCCCCTTAATGTATTTTCCCCTGGTGAACTTCATATCCATTAAAGGTGGCATTTTTTTTTCATATCCCCTTGCTGTATGCCTCTAAACCGGAATGTCCATGGCATTATTTTTTTCATATCCATTAAAGGTGTCATTTTTTATCCAATTATTTCAGTTATCTTTTATCTCTAACATGTTTAATGGGTTCTGCTAAAGGATTTAACTGAAAAAGAAAATGGGACCAAAAAAGTCTGAAGAGTATTCAAATGTATAAAAACGTCATAAACCGCTTTATTAGGAAAAGTTAATTTTTTGGGTAAAGTTTTTACAATCGTTTCTAGCATGTTAATTTCTTAGAATTTTTAAAATATGAACAAAAATTTGTTTGTTGGTCGGCCCAATGCGACCTGGCCAGTTTTGACATATTAATCTCGCTTCTTCCATTACAGCGATATGGCGACGATGAAAAAGGTCCACCTGCTCATTAGTCTATTGTCAATTCCATCAAAAGGTAAAAAAACGAATTTGATTCATCATGGAGCAAATGGGTGTGTAGAATTAGGGATCTTCCTCTGTAGATCATTCATAGATATGCCCGGAATTTGTAGAAATTAGGGCTTTCTCTTCAAATTGATTCCTGATGTTTGTTGACTGAAAATCGTTTCAATGCATGAACTCAAGTAATTACACTAACATTTCTTCGATCAACACTGCTGGTTCAACAAACAATTATGCTTCTGATGCTGGATATGCTGCAGTTGGTTGTGTTCCTGATCGGTCTTCTACTCCAGGCAGCTTTTGTATTTCTATAAACTGATTAATTTCTCTTTAGTAATTAATATTCGGTTGTGATAGGGATACCATTGGGGTTGAAAGAGTCTTCACTCTCCTGCTTATATCAAAATCAAATATTGTTGAACCAAATTGGTTAACTCTTTGTGCATTGAATCTGTTCATAGATACTGAAGTATTCAAAACTTGATTACAATCATATCTGGTTCATGATTGATACATTGTTTTATGTGTTCCTATTGGATTAAACTAGAAAATCTGTAAAGTAGGGTGAGATCAACATATTGATTTTTTACTAAGTATATAACATTTCATTTAATCAACCCGTGTAATATACGGGTTTCTAATCTAGTACTATATAATAAATAAAGGTTTTTACATGCCACTTGTCGCCTCTACATTCATTCTCATTAATTTTTTTTTTCGCATCTCTCTCTTATTAAATACAGCTCTATCTTTTAATAATAATATATTTTTTTAAAGAAAATACTAATTATACTAATAAAACACATTTATTTTAAATTATCTCTTATTATATGAAACTTTAAAATCAAATTATATAACTTTTATTTTCAATCATATAGTAATGAAAGTTATAAAGATTTAAAATATATACATAATGATATATTTTAAATAATGATACATAAAGATTTAATAATTTTATATATTGATATTTTTCATCCCGTGTGTATTACACGGGAATCTAACCTAGTACAATAATATTTGAATAGTAAAATATTTGAATAGAGAAATAAAAAATCGATGTTGTCAGTAAATCAAGTGCTGCAGAGTATTTTGTGAAGATATAAAAAAGAGATTGGGTTGAGTGTTATTTGATATCCGCAAAAAAACAAAAATAAATAAGGGCTTGGGTCATAGACCAGTTGCACTGGTTAGATACATGTGATAGGCTTGGATAGGGGTGTAAACGAGCCAAGTCGGCTCTTTAGCTACTTGAGATCGGCTCGCTAAAAACTCGAATCGAGCCGAGCTTAAACGAGCTCGAGCCTAAAAATTTTATATCAAAATAAATATAAATATATATAAATTAATTAAAAAAATAATAAATGAGCCGAGCTCGAGCTTAAAAAACTACCCACGAGCCGAGTCCGAGCTTTAGAAATAGAGCTCGAATCGAGCCGAGCTCGAGCTCACAACAAGTTAAACGAGCCGATCGAGCCTAATCGAGCTCGGGCTCGGCTCGGCTCGTTTACACCCCTATGCTTGGAACAAATAGTATATAATATAAAATAAATAAATTACTGTTCACGTCTTCCTAAATTGTATATAGTGTATAACTAGGTTATAATACCGTGTATTACACGGGTTGAATAAATATAATATTGCATATTAAGTAATAAAAAAATTATTTTTTAAATACTCGTGTTTTACACGGGTTGAATAAACTCGTAAAATACAATATAATCTGTTAATACATACACATGTCAGGAGATTTATTAATATAAAAATTAGTATTTTCTTTAAAAATATATTATTATTAAAAGATAGAGGTGTATTTAATAAGAGAGAGAGAGACGGGAAAAAAATAATGAGAATGAATATGGAGACGACACGTGGCATGAAAAACATTTATTTATTATATAGTATAGATTTAGAATGTTAGGTAACTAGTGGGTTACCCATGCTCCGCGACGGTGGCGGGTCAATTTTTAATAAAATTTAAATAGAAATATAGACGTAGTGTAAAAAATAAAGTTAGTGTGGCGGGACGAACACAAAGTTTACCAAAACGAAGTTAAAAAATAACAAATAAAAGTTAAAAAATATATAAAAACCCAAAGCGCGGCGACGGACGCATGTAATGGCGGCTCGATATGAAACGTACGTTCAAACTGGTTTTTTAACGAATATTTTCATAACTATAACAAATTTAACAAATCATAAAATTTTCATAAATTTATAAACTATCTCTAATTTATGAAAAAAAAATATTTTAACCACACATTCTTATCACACTAACAAAAACTATTTTCTATACTAAAAGATAATAAAGAAATAATAACTTTAGTTAAAAAAAACTATTCTCTATAAAATATAATAAAAATAAATAAAAACTTTAGTTGTCCTTTGAAACTAAAAAACCAAAAAAGAACATGTTATATAGTAAAATATAATAAATAAATGCATAGTCCATTGAAAAAGGAAAAAAGAAAACGTGTTGGAAAGCCGTTCAGTTGGGCCAATGAAAAACTTTTACTGTAGACGTCAAGTTCAAATGTACGGTTAGTAATTATATATTTTATAATGGTAGATTACTAGATTCACAACATATATTGATTTTTGTTGGTTGTATTTTTAGACACATTTTATTACAATCTTAACATCCATTTTAATTACATTTTATGCATTTATCATATGCATATCTCATCATTTTGTGTAAAACTTGAGTTGGTGGAACGGAGTCTACTTTGGATCGTTTTTGATGTTTTGTAGACGTGAAGTCGTTGCGAGGGATAACAAAGAAGATTGGAGAGAGTTGGAAGGAATCTTGAAGATTAAAGCTTGAATTTTAAGGTTGAAGAGAATTTTGGACAGAACCTTGAAACGGTCGTTTCGAGGTTAAGCAGAAAAATTGAAACGACCGTATTAGACTTATGAAGAGATATACTAAATTTCTTATTATAATGGAGCTAGATATTTTAATTAGTGACAGTGGCGTACCCACATTGTTGGGATGGGTGTCGCCCGACTCCCATGAAAAAAAAATTGTTTGTTATATGTGCGATCTAATCCTGAGCGACCCCCATGAAATTTTGACACCGACACTCATGAATTTGTTTTTGACCAAAACGACACCCAAAAAAATTATTTTAAAGCTTTAAAATTTTACAAATATAAACGTATTAATTATTATAAACTAATTAGCAAATATAAACCTATTATAGTTAATTGGGAATGCCCATTAATAAGCTTTATAAACAATTAAGCTCACTAGGCCACTAACCATTTAACCAAATAACATTTGATCCTAATCCCTTCTAAACAATTAACCGGCCTTATCATACCCTCCCCCTTTTCATTGAACATGATTTAGTGAAACAGAAACAAGCGACTTTCGACTGAGAAGTGTCGCCCCAACCTAATCGAAAATCACATGTCACTACCGTCTGCAAGAGTCAGGTTGTGTGTCAGAGTGTTGCCCCTCCACTCTCCCGAAACTTGTACCAAAAGACCAAACAACCCAATTTAGGTATTTGTTAAAAAATTTCTCCAATAAATTAAGTAATTTTTTGAACTTTTACTCTAAATTTAACTTTATTATTTGATTACTTGCTATATTATTTATTAAAATATTAGATTATTGACATTCAAACACCAAAAAAAGTTCGATGACCCGATTTTTGGCAAAAAAGTTTTAATGACTCGATCCGACAAAGAAAATATCTTTTTATAGTCATTTAAACACCGGAAATTTCCGACACCCATAAAAAAGGTTTCTGGGTCCGTCACTGATTAGTGATATAATATAAATATATATTTATATATTATATGGATAGAAATATGATCTTGGAGATCCATATATATCATCTTTTTTGCTTTCCTGGACGTGGACGGTTTTCACGAAGGAAAAAACGGCAAGAAAGTGCAAAGGCAACAAATTGAAGATACATTTTGCTAGTTTTTTTTTTGAAAACAATTCTTTCCATCGCAAGTTCGTAAGTTTATTTTATTTTTAGTTAGATTTTGTTTATTTGGTTTGATTGATTTAGCTGTCATGTCCGGCTAACCAATCCGAATTCCTGATTGATCATTAATAAACCTGATCAATTTGTTAATTTTTCTAATAAAGTTCTTCAGGTTTAAAAACCTAATCAGATTTTAATTCTTGATTCAAGGAACAAGTAATATTTTGTGTTTGTCTATGAACCCAAAATCATTATAGAATCATTCAATCCAATTGAGCATTCCGAACAGTGTGTGTGTTTGATTATAATCGATACTTCTGTCACTGCAACCCGCACACTAAGATCCGAACGACGTGAAATTAGAGTAGCGGGTTGACTCTAACCGACGAACCGGGCTTGGTTAGACATTAGATGGAATGGATATCCGAACGGCGCGATGTCTAGTATCGATACAAACCGTTTAAATTAAATGATCATTCCACCATAATTGTTAATGATCGTAAGCCAAGTCAGATCAAAGAAATTACCTTTGTGTTGGAATTGTTTTTAAAATATTTGAATTCAACCTACAATTTAATTAACGATTTTAGCATCCAATTTTCATAATCAAAACCCCTAATCATTTTATTTTATTAACAACTAAATATGAGGTTAAACGTTTTTGGTATAATTAAATTAATCCGTATCCCTGAGGACACGAACCTAAAATCTTACTTCCATTCATACTATTCTTATTGTGTCAAGTAGGTTTACTACACAATTTATCTGGTGGATTCGACACCCATCAATTTTATTATGAATAAAAACAAACAAGTTTATTGTTTTTAACCTAAAAATTAAAAATTATTCATTTATATTCTTCATATTCATTCGCTTATTCAGTTCCGAGTTAAACGACAAAACAAGTCATGTTCATCTTCAGATTTAAAAAAATAAAATCGTTAGGCACCCCATCCTTTTGTGAATTACTTGTAAAACTTCAATTGCATAAGCTATTAAGATTATTATATTTAACATTTTTTTCTAGTCTTAATCATTTTATGGCACTAACAAGAATCGAGAATCAGATTTGATGCTTCATAATACATCAAAGACTACATGATTTGCTACAAACCAATCTTTTAAGGATATCCAACCAACTTGTTGAAAATATTATGGTCTAAAAGAATTTAAATAAAAAGTTTTATAAATAAAGATGATTATTTTACATATTTTATTTCACATAGCATGAGGTAAAAAGATGTAATCATAAACATCATTACTAAATAAATTTATTTTATATATATCTCCGACCCCTAATTTTTTTTTTGAAAGACCCCAACCCTTAACTTTAATTACATATTTTCTCAATTAACTTAAAATTACCCAATTGCCCCTCCTAATTGCCCCAATTACATATTTTCCCAATTACATATATTGTTTCTATATTTTTTGAAAGCTATGTATTGTCTTTTTGATGAAGTTTTTTTGAAAACTATTGTTTCTATAACTTTATAGAGTGATTTTTTGGGTAACTAAATGATTAAATAGTGATTAATTCATGAATCTTGTGTTAACGATTAGAAAGTTCAACTCAAATTGGATTTATTAGCGTTTGATATGTTCGTGTTAACATCGACTTGGTTTGGGTTGAAATTGGGATATATGTAATTGATATATTTAGGAAGGGATATATGTAAATAGTACTTTAATTGGTTCATTAAGGGTAAAATGGTAATAAAAATAAATTATTTTAAATGAATTGGATAAATCTATTCTATATAATAAATAAATGTTTTTTTGCCACGTGTCGCCTCCATATTCAATCTCATCATTTTTTCCCGCCACTCTCTCTTATTAAATACACCTCTATCTTTAATAATAATATATTTTTAAAGAAAATACTAATCTTTATATTAATAAATCTCCTGACATATTTTGACAAGTGTATGTGTTAACAGATTATATTATATTTCACGGGTTTATTCAACCCATGCAAAACACGAGTTTTTAAAAAATAATTTTTTTATTACTTAATATATAATATTATATTTATTCAACCCGTGTAATACACGAAATTTTAACCTAGTATTTAATATATAGGTTTTAGGAATGGGAAATATGTTAATAAATTTTAGGATTGAATAAATATATAATAAATAAACTTAAAAAAATAATATCTGTAAATCCCCATGTTATAAAAAAAAAGGAGGTTGCTTATGAATAAAACAAAACATGATATTGTGTTTTTAAGGACAGATGGGCATGGGTTGCCTACATACTCATACATGTTTTTGTTGCCCATATTTGACAGCACAAACATAAACTGTGGGGGCCTTACCTTGTCTATATCCTAATTTGCCAGATCAGCCATACCCCACAAGGCTGAGTTGGAATTTCTTTAATTACAAGAAAAAGTAATATACATTTCAAAAGCTTTTTTTTCTGAAAAATAAAATAAAATGTTATTAAAACAGAATTTGGGTTTATAAGTATTTTATAATAATTTAGATATATATTTACCTAAATCAAGCAAATGAAGATCAAATCATTAATTGCTTAACAAAAGTTTAAAGTTATTTCTATTATATATTTTTTATGGGACTTATTTTTAATAGTTAGCATTTTTTTTTCTTTTAACATAGGACCTTAAAAGAATAAACAAATAAATGGCAACCCTTGAGAAAGATAATGGTCAAATGAGGCACAAAAATACAAATGAGTACAAAAGACAAAATAAAATAAAAGCTAGAGTAAATTTTGCTTTTGCCCCTATGTTTTTGGCCTATTTAACCCTTTTAGTTCAAAAAAAATATTTTAACATATCAATCCCTGAGATTTGTTTTTTGTAACCATTTCAGTCTATGACACTAACCCTGTTAACTTTTTCTATTAAGTATAAGGACATTTTAGTCATTTTATTTTTAAGTGAACTAGTTTAACATTTTCAGTCCAATATAAACTTTTTTTAGGCTTTTTTATAAAAAAAAATTCTACTTTTTAAAAAAAAAAATTTACTTTTTTAAAATCATTTTTTAGTTTTTTTTCTATAAAAAACGTTTTTTTAACCTTTTTAAAAACGTTTTCAAATTTTCTAAAAATATTTTTTTCATAAAAAACGTTTGAAAAACATTTTTTTAGTTTTTTTTATAAAACGTTTTTTTAGTTTTTTTGTAAAATGTTTTCTTAACTATTTTAAAAACGCTATTTTCATAAAAATGTTTTTTTTTAATATTTTTTTAATTTTTGTTCCATAAAAACGTTTGTAAAAACATTTTTTTAGTTTTTTTTATAAAAACGTTTTTTTAGCTTTTCATAAAATGTTTTTTTAACTATTTTAAAAACGTTTTTTTTTATATTTTTTTCCATAAAAAACGTTTTTAAAAACATTTTTTTAGTTTTTTTTATAAAAACGTTTTTTAGCTTTTTCATAAAATGTTTTTTTAACTATTTTAGCCCAAAATAAAACGTTTTTAAAATAGTTAAGAAAACATTTTATAAAAAAGCTAAAAAACATTTTTATAAAAAAAACTAAAAAAATGTTTTTAAAAAACATTTTTTATGAAAGAAATATTTTTAGAAAATTTGAAATCATTTTTAAAAAGTTTCAAAAAAGACGTTTTTACGGGAAAAAAACTAAAAAAATGATTTTAAAAAGGTAAAAAAAAAAACGTTTTTAAAAAAGTAGAATTTTTTTTTATGAAAAAGCCTAAAAAAGTTTATATTGGACTGAAAAGGTTAAACTAGTTCACTTACAGATAAAATGACTAAAATGTCCTTATAGTTAACAGAAAAAGTTAACAACGTTAGTGTCATGAACTGTAATGGTTACAAAAATCAAACCTCAGGGGTTGATATGTTAAAAGATTCATTTTTTAACTAAAATGATTAAATAGGCCAAACCACATGGACCAAAAGCGAAATTTACTCTAAAAACTATTTTCATTATTTTATTCAATATTTAAATACATATAGATATATTAATGATAGAAATAAAATGCTTAAGCACACACAATTTTAATTACACTGTAATTACCTATGTAGCAAGTTAATCGGTGATTTTTGGTTACACATAAAAAACAAAAGAATATATAAGTTATGAGACCAACAAAAAAGAATAGTGTGATACAGTTGGGTGTTTGTGAATAAATTATTCTATCATAGTATGTCGTGTTATTTTTAACCTAAATACAAGTGGTGGAAAAACTACCTTAGTTTTTTTTTAAATAAAATTTAAATTATATATTTAAATCAATATGAACATTAAAATTAAAAAAACATTAAAATAAAAAACATAAAATGAGTTTATTGAATTATTGAAAAAATAAAAAATAAAAAGTTGTATAACAGATTGGTTAAAAAAACTAAAAACAAGTATAAAAGGTTTATTGAAGAAAAATTATTAAAAAAAAGGTATAATTAGTTGGTTAAAAAAATAAATAATTAAAATGTGATGAATTAAAACTAAACTCATTTAAGCGTTTGATAAGACCATGTGGTATGGTTGTCCTGCAACCCGCATTCAGCCGAGGTGGACAATCGGGACCGTGGGGAACACCATGCCGTACTTGGCGTCCCGTTGGTGGTGTCTCTGGTAGGGGTGAAGCCAACACTCGACTTCTCCACACAGCTGGTAAACCCCCCACCCCCACCCCCACCCTATTTGTTTAATGTATAAGCTTAAACAAGGAAAGATGAATATTTCCATAGTGTGAAAAAATGGAGTGAAAATTGAAAAGGATGATGAAGTGAAGATAAGATGACCCATAATGATGGATGATGGTTAGATCATCCGTAATACCTTGGTGTAAGTCCCGGTGGTACCCCTTCACGCTTGGAACACCATGCCGGGTTGGCGAGGTCCATGCTAGTGAAGGCTTGGCGTGAGCAGAACCACACAGACCTCCTCCCTCCCTACCGTTGAGCAACGATCACATCTTTATTTTTTTTTTATATTTTTCAAATAAATAATTACATATATAACCCAACATCAAATACTACAAAAATCATTACAAATCCAAAACATTACACTTACAAAACCAATGCTACTTGAAATGGATTATTCCTCTTCATCGTCGTGTGAGAAAGCACCATTATTCATTAACACGTTTGTTTCTGCAGTAGTCGAAAGCATACGCGATGATGTCGAAAGTTCGAATTCAAGGACAACATCAACAAGAATTATTTTAAGATAGTTTAGTTCGTGACTACTTTGATTAACACCCCCTTTATAACGTGAACACATTTAAAGAACGGTTCCGGATGAGCAAACGGTTATTCCTACGTATTGCTAACAATTTGGAACGTGAGATGAGTTATTTCACATTAAAGTGGGCTGCTAGAGGTATAAGAGGTTTTAGTCCTTTGCAAAAGTGTACCGTCGTTGTTCGTTAATTGGCATACGGGGTCGTCATCGACGCAATGGATGATTACTTGAAGATGTCCAAGAAAACGACATGTGTTAGTATGTATAAATTATGTAAAGGTGTCGTCAACATTTACGGACAAAAATATTTGTGCAAACCAACCTCGAGTGACATTCAACAATTGTACAATTAGCAGGAATCGGTACATGGCTTTCCCGGCATGCTCGATAGCCTAAATTGTATGCATTAGGAGTTGAGTGATTGCGATGATCATCCATGTCCAACAGTTATGCTCAAAGCGGTGGCGTCTCGGGATCTATGGATTTGACATGCTGATATTCAACAACATTATAAACTGAGTAGCACTGGACTCTTCATTTCAACTTAAAGGAACACGATACAAGCACGGGTACTATCTAACCTATGGTATTTATCCTGATTATTCTGTTTTTGTAAAATCGTTTGCATGCCCAGAATGTGATAAAAGGTTAAAGTTTAAAGAAGTGCAAAAATCTGCAAGAAAGGATGGTGAACGGATATTCGGTGTCCTCAAGCAATGTTGACATATTGTGATGTATCCAGCAAGGGCATAGACACTCAAAAAATTAAGAAATGTCATGTACGTATACATAATCTTACATAACATGATTTCAGAAGATGACAGTCATTTGATTTGTGAGTACAATGAGAACAATCTTCAATCGTCCACCAACACCCAATAAATTAGTGAGGAACAAAAGGAAGTTAATAAATGGCAAATACGTAACCATGAAATGCACAAGAATCTTAAAGCGGATTTGATGGAACATATTGTCACACTACGTTAATTAGTTATTTTATTATTTATTATTGTACTTTTATTTATTATGTATTTTTTTAATTAATTATGTAATGTTTTTAATTAGTTATTAATGAAAAATGTTTATTATTATGATCATACTATTTATATAATCATAACTTTTGTATTTAAAAAAATGTGGTGATATATATGGCAATGACGAATGAAAACCATTATATTATATTATATTATAAATCTATTTAAATAGCATGAAGGGGAATAGTATCCCCTTCAATAGAGTCCTGCCACGTGGATTCTACTTGTATTAATTTTTTGTGTCGGACGAAATTGTTATTTGTATATGAGGGTTTAAATCTGAAAAAAAGAAACTAAAGTCTGTTGGTTGAAGTGGTAAGGCTCATGCTTTTAACCTTGCAGATCCTGGTTCAATTCTAGCATTAGCTTTTTTCCCTTTTTTATATAGTAAACTTTTTTTTTTCCTTTTTTTTAAAACCAGTTACATTCACGTCTAATCTACTGACCTTATTTTCTCCTCCAATCCTTCTATAATTCAAGGACATATTTCTCAACTCTAGGGTGAAATTTTAATTTGAGTGAAGTTTTATATTATTTTACTAGTTTAGAACCTGTGTATTACACGGTGTGAAAAAATGTATTACATATACTAACAATAAAAAACAAAATAAAAAAATATGTAAAAGTTAGTATATAATTGAGTTTAAAAAATACATAAAACACTATTCAATATAATTTAACTTTCAATAACTATTTGATTGAAAACACAAGCTAGTTAATGACATTTCAAAATTTCTTATAATATGAGATATATTTAAGATAAATGTGTTTTATTAGTATAATTAATAATTTGTTTAAAAATATATTATTATTGAAATATGGAAGTGTATTTATTATGAGAGAGAGGCGGGAAATTTTTTTTAAGGATAAATATGGAGGCAACACGTAACATTAAGAAACCTTTATTTATTATATAGTATAGATTTTGATCCTGAAAAAAAAATATAAACTTAAGTTTTTTTTTCTTATAGGTGTAAAAATCCCTAAGTATAAACGTGCACGTAATTTATGTAACAAAAAATTTGAGTGATTCTTTTTTCGTTTCGAAAAAAATAAATATACTTTTTTTACTTTTGGTTTTTTTAATTGTTAAACATGATTTTTACTTCTGAGTTTTTTTTAATGGTTGAACGTTAGTTTTTTTCGTTGATTCAATAACATTGGAGGAGTCAAAATAGAACGTTACAAATTTTAGTCTTCCGGTCGCAACGCGCGGGTTTAAAAAGTTTTTTATCATAGTTTGAAAATGGAGCTGTATTAAAATTCAAGTTTTTTTATATCGTAGGTTATAGTAAGTCTGTGTTTTGACGTAAGTTTTATCCCCGTAAATAAGAAGAACAAATAACGATCAAACTCCCGACACGTAGCACCAGAGGAAAAACTGGTTTTCATGATTTGTTATGTAACAATGAAAATTATATACCTCATAGCCTAATATTGATTAAATACCTTAGTAGATAGATAGGTGGGTGGTAGGTTGAGAGAAGGATTGAGAGAGAGAATATGAGGTGTTTACATTGGATGAAACTTGAAAGATAAATTTGTTATAATAAAAAAACTAAATAAATAGAACTAAATAAATAGAGACGTCATCATCACACTGCACCTCATAAGTTTTTTACTTTTAAAATCACATTTACATCTAATATTCAATCTTTTTATATTTAGCTTAATTTTTTTTAAAATTATATAAATAAACATTTTACCAAATTAATTCATCATTATTATCATTGACTCGATTTTTTTAAACTATCATCAAAAGTGAATATTTTAAAAAAATCAAGAACAAAAAATAGGAGATTTGAAAAAAGTGAGTTTTTAAAGTTTCATTATTAAAAAAACGAGTTTTTAAAATTTTATTATTAAAAAAGCAAAATTTTTTAATTTTACATAAAAAAATTGAAAATACCACACTTGTATTTTAAATAAATATGTGTTACAATAAATTTTATTAATATTTAATTAGTAGTTTTTTAATTAAGTTTGATATTTATAAATAAAATTTTTATTTTGATTTTGAAATTTTAATATTTATTTTTTAATTAAAATTAAGAAATTTATAAATATTTATTTTTAAAAGTGTATTATATTTTAAAATTTAATTTTTATTTATATGATGAGATTTTTTTTTTCAAAAAAATATGTTTGGTTTCAATTCTAATTTATTAGTTTTAACTTTTTTCATATTTAATTTTAGAATTTTAAATTTAAATTGTGTCGATATATTAAGGAGTGCAGTTTTTAAATTTTAGAGTTTTAAAATTTGAATTTAACACACGATATATTGTTGAAATTTAAAGTTTATTTGTATTTTTTATTTTATTTTAAATGAAAAATTAAATATTAAAATTTGGCCAGATTTTCCGTATAAAAGGCAAAATTTAAAAAAATTAATTTAATTTTGATACGTAAGTTTAATTATAAGTTAAATATTTTTAAATATGTTACAACATCGTTAAAGTTTATACAAAAAGGCTGATAGAGTTTCAAAAACTATTAAAATTGAGAAACAATATATGCAAGGAAATCGTTGACCAATTTGATTATATTCGATTTCTTTGACTCCATACTGACTTCAATTAAGTTCGCACCGTTTGTGACCTTTTTTTTACTACTTTGTGTTTTCAGTCATTGAACTTTATTCTTTGTTGCATTTAGTGTGTGTTAAGTATGGAAAAGTTACTTATACCACGTCAAATGTTGTATACAATGAATTATTTTCAAATTTGTAAATTATCATTGTAAGGTTTCGTTTGACATGTAATTTAATGTATTGTAAAAAGTACGCCACTTATGACTTATATTTTCATGTATTTTTTTGATGTTTTGATTGCTCTCATCCATATAATCTTAACATTTAATAAAATAGAAAAAATACCAATACAATATCAAATTTGTATAAAAAGAGGTGTTAAAATATTTATCATTATAATCTTAATGTTTCACCCCGTGTAACACATGAGGTTAAAGCTAGTAAGTCATAATACGCATTCTTCCTTTAACTGATTATTTACCATAAAAATAACTTCAGGTAAACGTGTTAAATCTCCATAATCCACATTTTTCCTGTTAAATTTTGTTACTAAACTAACACCCGTATATCCTTATTCTAATAAATCACTAACTATTATGTCACGTGTTATTTTTCCGTGCACCCAATTTTGAGTTTTCTCGCCTCTCTTTCTTCCTTACAGTCAATCTTTTTTATTCCTAAAATTACTCCCCTAATTTCATCAATTAATTTTCATTCAATCTTCATTTTTCATATTTTTCTATGCACCCAAATAAATTTAAAAAGAGTGCAGAAACATTATAGCTTTGTAAGAAAATTGATTATTGTCCATATTCATTAGTTAACAACTTTGTTTGATCATAAATTATGTTTCTAAACTCACAATAATCACTTTGAAAACACTAATCTAAACACTTATGAATAATTAAATTTAGCTACAAAATGTGACCTATTTCTTGAACCACTCTTGAAACGTGAAACCTTAATGTTCCAGTAATGAAAAGTATATAAGTGTATTGTCAATCTTATTCTTTTAATGATTTAGCCCTGTAATACACAGGTTTCTAACATGTATACATGAGGGACTTACACATGTGAAAATGTTTATAATATACGAGTAGATGCAAATTTACACATATCAATTCATATAAAAATGTTGTATTTGAACAGTAATTCTAATATTTTAAACAAATAAATGATTTTTTTATTGTTTTTAACGAGTTCTCGCGAGTTCTCAAAATATTTAAGAGTTCTCAAATGATCCATTTTGAGAACTCCTAAATATTTTGGGAACTCGTAAAAAATCAATCAAAACCATTTTTATTTTATTTTTTCATATTTATTATTATAATACAACATAAAAAGGTGAACTTATATATGTAAATTTACATGTGTGCATATATTAAAAAAACTTACACATGAGCATAAATTTTTTTAAGAATAATTTAGAGAAAAGTGATTAATTAATTGAAGAGATAAATCATTTGTTATGTTGTATTTTAATAATAAAGGTAGTGAAAACAAAAAAAATGGTTGTATTGTTTTTTGACGAGTTCTCGCGAGTTCTCAAAAGATCCTAACCCTATATATATATATATATATATATATATATATATATATATGTGTGTGTGTGTGTGTGTGTGTGTGTGTGACGTATCAAATGAAAACCTTATGTTATTGTGAAAACCCAAAACTCTATATGAGTCACATATTATTTCCTGGATATTTTATTTTATAGCTATTATTAAATCTAGGTTTTTTATTTTTAATTAAAAAACATGTGGTCCATATTTTATTATGGGGGTATAAAAGTAATTACACTTTTTATTTCTTTTTTAATTAAATCTAGATTTTCCTTTTTTTACAACCATTTATAGATCTATGAAACAAATGAAGAACACGTTTTTTTACACCTGTGTAAAAACCAAATAAACATGTGTAATAATCAAATGAAGAGATAAACAGAGGTGCGTCAATTTCTGGGATTGGATGGCTAGTACAGACGATTCATCGAAAGATTCTCAAAGATCGCTCAACCGCTTACTGCCTTAACCCAAAAGGGGAAACCTTATAACTGGAGTGAAACCCAGGAATCAACATTCCAACTGTTGAAACAGAAACTCTGCAGTGCTGTGACGAACCAAAATCCGGGTTTCGTTTCAAATAATTAAATTTTCTATTTAATATTATGGCGAAAATAATATTTTAGAAATAAGTTGAAACAAGTGGGTTTCAAGTTAATTTTGGGGTTATGTTAGTTTTTAGCTAGTTTTGGGTACGAAAAAGGGATGATATGAAAGTTGAGGGACTAAAATTGTAAATATGGAAAATCTGCCATATTTGACTTATATGAAGTCAAAATTCAGATTTTTATTTGGTGTGAGGGTCGATGCTTGCAAGAGAAAAGGGAGAACAAGAGTGTTAAAGTAAATCTTTGTATTTGAGGCTTGATTTGTGAAGGTGTTGGCTTGCACATCATCTTCCTAACATCAAGTAAGAGTTAATCATCCATTTTAGTTCACCATTGTTGGGTTAATAGATGGGTTTTGTAGAAATCCAAAATTTATAATGCATGGGGTTAAATTGGTGTTAGATAGTTGATAATCTAACTAAACTAAAGGTAAAGAGTGGTGAATAACATCCTAGAACCTTTTAATTTAGATTATGAGAAATTAGGGTTCATATGAAATAAATTGGGGGGTTTTTGGAATTATGATGATAGAATGTTAAATTAATGATGATTAAGTGTTTAAATGATGTTAGACACTTGAAAGAACACCAAATTAATTTAATGATAAAGATAGAATGAAAAGTTAGTGTTAAGAGATGGTAATGAAACTCAAATAGGTGAATTTGGATGGAAAAAAAGGTGTTTGGATATGAGTGTAACTTAAACGGGTCAGTTTGCGTTGGAATTTGGTGAATGGTTGAGAACCCAAATAAATGTAATTTTGAAGTATGATAGATTACTAAACTAGGTGTATGTGTTTAGCTAATCAAATTACCCATCGAGAAAGGGAAGCAGGATCTTCGAATCCAAAATGTAAGTGCTCTTGCGCTTACTTAGTAATGTTAATAAAATGTAAAACTTGTGTGTATGTTTGCATATTAAGTTATGAGGTATAAAGTGTATGAATGTGCATAAATATGTGAATGAATGTAGTTATACTTAAAATACTATAATGGAAATGTGGTGAAGTTATGGTCTAAGAATCATAATTGAAATGTGGTGAATTTATGGTTGATGTATCATAATGGAAATGTGGTGAAATTATGGTCTAAGTACCATGTTGAATTTGTAAAGGAGTTATAGTCTTGTGCCATAATGGAAATGAAATGTTGTAAAATATGGGATGATTATAAGGAAAGTTAGGAACTTGTGTGGTGTTATGCAAGTGACATGTTGCCTAAGAGGTAATTGGGTGGAAACGGGTCAAATGGGTGAATGGGTGAAAATGATAATACTTTACCTTGTTATAATTTGTCTTCATTACTAATGGTGATTAATATGTGGTGACATGTAGGAAAAGCTCCGGTATGATCAAGGTCAAGTTCATGGCGTATGATGGATTCTAATATGCGTTTTTGAGTGATTTCGGGTGTATTTAGATGTCCATCAAATGGGTGTAAACCTATTCATGAAATTGTAGTTTTTGGTACAAAAGTATGTTGTTTTGAATGTCAGAACCCAAATCTAAGTGTTGGGAAAATTTTATGGCAAACTGGGTTAATGTTGGAAAAATTGGCTAAGTGTTGAAAGTTGCTGAAATAATAAAACTTTCTGTCTACTGGGGGCCTTCGCGCCACGCGAAAAACCAGAGAAGGGTCTTCGCGACACATGAAAGACCTGGTTCTCGAGCTGGCCTTTTTGGACTCCCTCGCGACACGTGAAGGGAGGGGGCCCTGGTCCTCGCGCCACGCGATGATATATATATATAAATCTTTTCTTGGGACGAATGCTTTTGCGTGTTTTATTGTTTAGATAATCGGTGTTTCAAATTATAGTGTTAAAAGTTGGTATCAGAGCAATGGTTTGAGGGATTTGACGTGCGTGGCACCAAATTCAAACCAGATGCTCTTTATATGAGGGAATAATTCGAGAATCCAAGAAGGACTTGACCGAGACTTGGAGCTTTTGGAAGTAAAAGGTTAGTAATGTTATGAATAATGTGGATATATATATATATGTATATTTATGAATGACAAGGTGTTATGTGTGCCGAAACTTGTCTTGTGATTTGTTGTATGGATATGAAAATTACAATTGGGCATATTGTATTATTAAATATGTCTGGCCAATATGATTAATAAGACAATATGTGTAAGGGTCTTTATGATAATCATATAACAATGAACATTTGCAAGGATTAGATGAAGGTGATTATACATGTATGTATGTATATAGGTATATATATATATTAAATACATATAAGAGAAAAATGTAAGATGGATACTTAAGGTATTGAAAGTATAAAGGTATTAAGGTGTTTTATTCTAATTTCTCAGCTAAGAGATGACAGACGAGAATGAAGAGCCGCTGGATCCTAGAATCCATGATGCAATAAAGGAAGAAGTGGTCAAGCTTTTGAGCAAGCCACAACTCTGTTGATGGAAGAAATGAGAGGGGCTATTAAACTCACTTTCGAAGATTTATCGAAGGATAAGGAAAAGGAACCACAAGGTTGTACTCTTAAGAAGTTCATGGTAATCAAGCCAAAGGAGTATGACGGACAGGTGGACCTGATCCTTAGCCACAGGTGGGTGGTAGACATGGAATCAAATTTCAAAACAACTAAATGTAAGCCCGAGGACAGGGTGATGTTCAGTGTGCCACTATTGACCGTGAGGGCAAAGGAATGGTTGTTGAATCTCCGAAAGGAGAGGGGTGAGTTAGGTGTTACCTCCATGACTTGGGAGGAGTTTAAGGCGGCTTTTTTGAAGTATCATTGCCCACAAGCCGCAGTTGATAGGATGACTGAGGAGTTCCTACTCATGAGGCAAACGACATAGAAGATTGACGTTTTGGCAGGGACCTTCTTTGATCGCGCCAAGTTCTGTCCGGACGTGGTGTCGACTGAGAAAGCGAAGATTGATAGGTTTTATGCAATGTTGACAGTGGAGTTTAGAGATAGCATATCTCCTTCCTCTTTTACCACACTTGTTGACTTGATAAATAGGTGTCAGGAAAGGGAGGTGGAGTTGAGGTGGCAAGAAGCCAGGGGTGAAAAGAGAAAGCGTGAAATAGTGGATTCTATGGTAAAGAAGATAAAGGACGGGAGCCCTAGCAAAAAGTCGTTTAGCAAGTTCACTTCACGGGGGTGCAAGAACTGTGGAAAGGAACACTTTGGGGAATGTAGTCGAACTGCTACAAATGTGGGAAACCGTGGCATATGGCCAATCAATGCTCGAGCCAAATTCATTTATGCTACACTTGTTATAAGCCCGGGCACAACAGGGCGGATTGTCCCGAGTTAAAGCACCAAGGTTGGGGCGAAAAGAAGATAGAGATGCCAAAGCCGAAGGGTAGGGCTTTCCACATTTCGGCGGAGGAGGCAAAGACTAACCCGGAAGTGGTGTCAGGTACATTCAAGTTTAACTCATTACCTGCACTAGTTCTATTTGATACGGGGGCTAGTCGTTCTTTTGTTTCCTTGAAATTTGTTAAGCATTCTTCTTTTCTAAGTATCAAGTTAGACGAACCCTTAGAAATCGAGGCGGAAAATGATAAGAGCTTCCTAGTATTCAATGTTTATAAAAATTGCAAGTTAAGGGCGGGGGGTGAAACGTTCCTTATAGACCTAATTCCTATGACCATGGGGGATTTCGATGTGACAGTGAGTATGGATTGGTTATCGAAGACCAAAGCGAATATTCTATGTGGACCTAAAGTGATACAACTCGACTCCCCGTCGGGTGAGTCCATTTATATAGAAGGTGAGAATAAAGGTAAAGTAAGATTGTGTTCTTTTGTGAAGGCAACAAGGTACATGGTGCGTGGGTGCAAGGCATACATGGCTTGTGTTACGGATGTGATCGAGAGAGTGAAATAAATTCACGATGTTCCGGTTGTGAATCAGTTTGTGGATGTGTTTCCGGACGAGTTACCGGGGGTTCCACCGGAGAGGGAAGTAGAGTTTGGGATCGATTTGATACCGGGTGCTAAGCCGGTATCCAAAGCACCTTATCGGTTGGCACCGCCGGAAATGAAAGAGCTATTGGAGCAATTGTGAGAACTACTCGATAAAGGTTTCATACGCCCAAGCGTTTCGCCTTGGGGTGCACCCGTTCTCTTCGTTAAAAAGAAGGACGGAAGCATGAGGATGTGTATGGATTATCGAGAGTTGAACAAGTTGACGGTGAAAAATCGGTACCCGTTACCTCAGATTGACGACCTTTTCAATCAATTGCAAGGGGCGTCATGGTTCTTTAAGATTGATTTGAGATCCGGGTACCATCAGTTAAAAGTGAAAGAAGACGACATTCCTAAAACAACTTTCCATACTCGTTACGGTCACTACGAGTTTACGGTTATGCCTTTCGGTTTAACTAACGCTCCCGCGGTTTTCATGGATCTTATGAACCGGGTGTGTAGACCATTCCTCGACCGTTCTGTCATTGTTTTTATTGATGACCTCCTCATCTATTCGCGGAGTGAAGGTGATCATGCCTTTCATCTTCGAGAAATCCTTGAAGTTTTACAAAGGGAAAAACTTTATGCTAAATTTTCCAAGTGCGCCTTTTGGTTGCGCGAATTCAATTCTTGGGCCATGTGATTAACGAGAAAGGAATTACAGTCGAAACATCCAAAATAGTGGCGGTAAAATATTGGTCATCGCCGAAAACGCCCTCGGAGATTAGAAGTTTCTTGGGGTTGGCGGGATATTATCGGCGATTTATTGAGAACTTCTCTCGGATTGCTTTGCCGATGATGAAGTTAACGCGTAAGGAGACTAAGTTTGTTTGGGATTCCGAGCAAAAATCTGCCTTTCAACTCTTAAAAGAAGAGTTGACTAAGGCAACTATTTTGTCCTTGCCAGACAGGACCGAATATTTCGTTGTGTATTCGGATGCCTTGCATTTGGGGTTGGGGTGTGTTTTGATGCAAAGGGGGAAAGTGATTGCTTACGTGTCTAGGCAATTGAAGACTCACGAGGTGAATTACCCTACCCACGATTTAGAGCTTGCGGCCGTGGTTTTCGCGCTCAAAATCTGGAGGCATTACTTATATGGGGCGAAGTATACGATCAACACGGATCACAAAAGCAGCAAATATTTCTTCGACCAAAAGGACCTCAACATGAGGAAAAGGCGGTGGATTGAATTGGTCAAGGACTATGATTGTGAGATACTTTATCATCCGGGTAAAGCGAACGTAGTGGCGGATGCTCTTAGCCAGAAGACGAGCCATGCACCTATTAAGGTGAAGTTATTCAAAATGACAATTTCATCGTCTCTTATTGATGAAATACGAGAGGCTCAAGTGTTATCACTCGGTGGGGATTTGAAGAAGGAACGGATGGTTACTTATGTTGACAAGCTTAAAGAAAATAGTTCGGGGTTAAAATCATGTTTCGATAGGATTTGGATACCTAGGTTGTCAAGTGTTTTGACAACTATTTTGGATGAGGCGCATAAATCCAAATATTCTATTCATCGGGGGCCACAAAAATGATCTATGATTTGAGGTGTCATTTTTGGTGGCCGGGCATGAGACGTGATATTATTAATTATGTGGAGAGATGTCTCACATGCTTAAGAGTAAAGGCGGAACACCAAAAGCCGTATGGAAAGCTTCAACCGCTTGAAATACCGCTGTGGAAATGGGAGAATATAACCATGGATCTAATCACTAAACTATCTAAGACACGAAAGAGTTGTGATGCAATTTGGGTAGTAGTAGATCGATTGACAAAGAGTACACATTTCCTTCCTATAAAGGAAACATATACATCGGATAGATTGGTGGAAATCTATGTGAAGGAAATAGTGTCAGGACATGGTGTACCGGTGACGATTGTATCGGATCGTGATACGAGATTTACTTCTCGTTTTTTGAAAGAAATTCCATGAGAATATGGGGACTAGATTAAATATTAGTACCGCCTATCATCCACAAACAGATGGACAAAGCGAACGAACGATTCAAACGCTCGAGGATATGTTACGAGCGTGTGCGTTGGATTTTGGGGGTAGTTGGGACGACCATTTACCGTTGGCAGAATTTTCTTACAACAATAGCTACCATTCTAGTAGAAGCCATCAAGAATTGGGCGGCACCAACGACTCCAACATAGGTGCGTCAATTTCTGGGATTGGCTGGCTACTACCGACGATTCATCGAGGGATTCTCAAAGATCGCTCAACCTCTTACTGCCTTAACCCAAAAGGGGAAACCTTATAACTGGAGTGAAACCCAGGAATCAGCATTCCAGCTATTGAAACAGAAACTCTGCAGTGCTGTGACGAAGCAAAATCCGGGTTTCGTTTCAAATAATTAAATTTTCTATTTAATATTATGGGGGAAATAATATTTTAAAAATAAGTTGAAACAAGTGGATTTCAAGTTAATTTTGGGGTTATGTTAGTTTTTAGCTAGTTTTGGGCACGAAAAAGGGATGATATGAAAGTTGAGGGACTGAAATTACAAATATGACAAATCTGCCATATTTGACTTATATGAAGTCAAAATTCAGATTTTTATTTGGTGTGAGGGTCGATGCTTGCAAGAGAAAAAGGAGAACAAGAGTGTTGAAGCAAATCTCTGTATTTGAGGCTTGATTTGTGAAGGTGTTGGCTTGCACATCATCTTCCTAACATCAAGTAAGTGTTAATCATCCATTTTAGTTCACCATTGTTGGGTTAGTAGATGGGTTTTGTAGAAATCTGAAATTTATGATGCATGGGGTTAAATTGGTGTTAGATTGTTGATAATCTAACTAAACTAAATGTAAAGAGTGGTGAATAACATCCTAGAACCTTTTAATTTAGATTATGAGAAATTAGGGTTCATATGAAATAAATTGGGGGGTTTTTGGAATTATGATGATAGAATGTTAAATTAATGATGATTAAGTATTTAAATGATGTTAGACACTTGAAAGAACACCAAATTAATTTAATGATAAGGTTATCGCATACGCTTCTCGTCAGTTAAAAATCCATGAGAAGAACTACACGACTCACGACTTAGAATTGGGAGTTGTACTGTTTGCAATGAAAATATGGAGACATTACTTGTACGGTACAAAGTGCACCATCTACACCGATCACAAGAGTCTTCAGCATATCTTCGAACAAAAAGAGTTGAACATGCGATAGCGTCGTTGGATTGAACTCTTGAATGATTATGACTGTGCTATCAAGTATCATCAGGGCAAAGCTAACGTAGTAGCCGATGCCCTAAGCAGAAAAGAAACCAAACCTAAACGAGTCCGAGTATTACAAATCACTATCCACCCTGGATTACCTGATCAAATCCGTAGTGCTCAACTCGAATCCCTGAAAGAGGAAAACATACCGTTAGAAGCCACGCGTGGTATGGAAAACCAACTCGAAGTTAAATCGACCGGTATTCGCTACTTTGGGGAGCGAATATGGGTTCCAAAGTACGGGAACATAAGGGAGCTTGTAATGGATGAATCTCACAAATCTCGGTATTCTATTCATCCTGGTTCCGACAAAATGTATCATGACCTAAAAGTTCTCTATTGGTGGCCGAACATGAAAGCTGATATAGCCACATATGTTAGCAAATGTCTGACCTGCTCGAAGGTCACGGTTGAATACCAAAAGCTTTCTGGTTTGCTTCAACAACTAGAAATCCCGATATGGAAATGGGAGCAGAATTCCATTGACTTTATCACCAAACTACCCCAGACTCCTAGCTGATGCGACACCATCTGGGTGATCGTAGATCGTTTGACTAAATCCACTCACTTCCTGGCAATCAAAGAGACTGATAAGATGGAGAAATTAACTCGCATTTATCTGAAAGAAGTTTTCTCTCGGCACGGAGTGCCAATCTCAATCATTTCTGATCGTGACGCTCGATTTACCTCACGTTTCTGGCAATCATTACAAAAAGCTCTAGGCACACGCCTGGATATGAGCACATCGTACCACCCTTAAACAGATGGCCAGACTGAACGTACTATTCAAACCCTAGAGGACATGCTACGAGCTTGTGTGATTGATTTCGGTAACAGTTGGGAAACTCACTTGCCTTTAGTGGAGTTCTCCTACAATAACGGTTATCACACTAGCATAAAGGCATCACCGTTTGAGGCATTATACGGGCGGAAATGCCGATCACCTATCTGTTGGGCTGAAGTTGGAGATAGCCAACTTACGAGTCCCGAACTTGTGCTCGAAACTTTAGAGAAAATCGTTCAAATTCGAAATCGTATGGCGGCAGCCCGTGATCGTCAAAAGAGTTATGCCGATAAGCGTCGGAAACAGTTAGAATTTCAAGTAGGCGACATGGTCCTATTGAAAGTCTCACATTGGAAAGGTGTAATTCGTTTTGGGAAACGAGGCAAGCTAAATCCTCGTTATGTTGGACTATTCAAGATAGTGAAGAGAATTGGCCTAGTAGCGTACCAACTGGACCTACCTGAAGGATTGAGTGGTGTACACTACGTCGTTCATGTCTCAAACTTAAAGAAATGTCTAGCAGACGAGACACTCGTGGTTCCACTTGAGGAACTAGAAATCGATGAACAATTACGTTTCATTGAAGAACCGGTTGAAATCATGGATAGGGAAGTCAAAACACTCAAACACAGTAAAATCCCTATTGTCAGAGTTCGTTGAAACTCGAAATGCGGACCGGAATTCACATGGGAGCGCGAGGATCAGATGATACGCAAGTATCCTCACCTTTTCAAACAATCCACGTCAAATACATAAGATACTATTTAATTTTCGGGACGAAAATTCTTTCAACTAAGGGATGATGTGACACCCAGGAATTTTTTTTTATTTTATCTTAATTTTTGGGATGAAATGTGACACCCGACAAATTCCAGTTAACTCCGTTAACTCAAACCCCGTTATCCCACACTAACTCAGTTAGTCCAGTCAACTCAGTTAACTCGGTCTTAAACCACAAGGACCATTTCTGTCAAAATCACAAACTCAAACTCATGAAATCACAGGGACTAATCCTGTACTTAACCCAATCTTGATTTAGTTGACTTTTGAAAGTCAAACCTGGTGTTCTTGATTCAATTTGGAACCCATAACCAAAATCTGCCCAACTTATAACTGAAATGCGCGATTAACACGTTAACCGTTCATCATTAGAGCATTAACACCATCATTGATTCGAATTTATACCCAATTATGGGCATTCAAGTCAAAATCGTCGACACACTTGACTAAACCATCAAATTCGACAAATTCATGTACCATTCTCGCAAATAAACACTCTTCACACAGTAAACGAACTCCTTTGAACATTTTGCACACACTATTTCGGCTGGAGAAGGAACCAGAGTCGCCGGAGGCCGAGCTTGTCGAAGTCGGAACCCCAATTAGTCGAGCACCTTCAATTCGTATCCCATTCTGGTAATTGATCATTCCTTTAGTTTCGTTTCAGTCTCTAGAACAAAAGCCCTATGATAATTCGGGCTTATAACACCGAATTGATCATGATCTAGAACCTAGGGTCTGTTCATAAATCGATTTGGGGGTTTTGATCTTAGCAACTACCTCAATCAAATTAAACCACAGGGTTAGATTCACAACCCTATGTTTGTCAAAAGCCCTATGAATCCAACTATTTTTATTATCAAAATCAACAGATTTGATTCCATGTTCTAAAACTAGGGTTTCGGTTTTCAAACAGGAATTAAACGGTTTTATACTTAACGATTTTGCAATTAAACCCCACCACAGGTTCTTTATGGACCGAATAACAAAACCCCTATGCTACCGTGTTCAATCGAAATCGAAATCGATGGGTTTGGGGTTGAGCTTGGTTCGGATCGCGTAGGGGGGGAGAACCCACAGGAACTTTATATTAAAACCATTTCGATCCGGGTTATATCACGATGACCCTAGCGGGCGTGATGGTTAGTGTGTTTGGCTGTGGGGGAGGAGACCCGGGTTCGAGTCCCTCCACCCTGTTTTATTTTAAAACATGTTTTTAGCATTATTTTTAATATAAAATTTTTCCCTATATTATTTTAATAATATATTAATACGTGTTAACCCCGAAAAACACCCGTAGGCTCGGGTTTGAATTTGTAACTCGTTTTTAATTATTATCCCCACAGTTAGAATAATATAACTATTACCTAGCATATGTTTCTGAATAAAAATAATATATTTATTATTTTTATCACATAAATAATTATTATGTTATTCTCCTAAATTAATAATAATGTGTTATAACACTCGAACTTTTAGTTAATATTATTACCTTGTGTTAGGTAACGTTTGGTACGTACTACATTTATTTTTATTATTAAACCAAGGATTCTATATATTATCACTTGTTAAGACTAAGCGTAACACTCTATCCTGAAAGTCCTTACACATCGAACCGTTTAATATGATCATAGCGAGGTAATCTTAAGTAGTACTACTGGGTTTGACAAACCCCACACGCGTTAGTCGCGCTAACTCGATTGGAGGTCGAATGGGTGTAATATTGACCTAAACACGGCACCATTATTGATAAACATGGTGGGAGGCATTCAAACACAAATAAACAGTCAGCTTCGGTTTCGAGTGTTTTAGTAAACATGAACATATGTTAGCTACCTATTGATTGATATATATATATATATATATATATATATATATATATATATTGAATGTACATAATCTGGCAAACGCTATTACAAACTGAAACCTGTGAACTCACCAACCTCGTGTTGACACTTTTCTTACATGTTTTCTCACGTCGCTAAGGCACAAGTGCACTCTAGGACATGCATTGGAGTCCTATTTTTATTGCAAACATTTAAGTCAAACTTTGAACTATTTATCTGCTTTGATTTGACTTAACTTTGGACACGTTTGTTTTGCGCATTTTATTACTTTGTTTATCGCTTCCGCATTTACTCTGAACATTTATGGTTTTGTTTCAAACTCATATAGAGTCGTTTGATGTAACTAATGACTGGGATCCTGGTTTGTCACACGTCAAAAGATAAAACTTAGTGGATTTTGAGGGTGTGACAGTGGTGGATCGATGATTTCATTGGTTTGATTCGGAAATTTGGGATACATGGTGTGCTTCCTGATAAAGTTTTGGGAAAGTTGAAGCTGCACCTTTGGCCGGATATTTATGGTGAACGTGGGGTAGCAATATTTGCTAATTTGTAGGAATCAAATCCTTGTATGGTAGCAATAATTATTTCATTAATTTGATTCCTACAGATTTGGTGGATTTGGTGCTGATGGGGTGGTGGATCTGTTAGGTTATGGAGCTGAAGGTGGGTATTTTAGGGTTTTTATGGAATAGAAGAGGGTGAAGGTGGGTAATTTTAAAAGCAGGGGTATTTTTGTCTTTTAATAAAAAGTTAAAAGAAAATTTTAACGGTGTTAGTAATTTGACTTTAATTGGAACAAAAATGAAACCACAGTGACTAAAAAAGTGAAATTAGAACTAATGGACTACAATAGGGAATTGACCCAAACCACATGGACTAAAACGGAGTTTACTCTTTTTTTTATATTCGTTTATAAAAATTACTTTTTCCTATTTTTATTTTGTTTTTACGTTATTACTAACTTATTTAACGATCTTGTCGTTTCCATTTTAACTCATGTTCGCGCCGTAATTTATGTATTTTTTGATCTACAGAACCGGGTCGTAACAACTTCATACATTTCTTTTATATACTTACTCAAGTTTTTGTTACCGCCGCAAAGCTCGTAACAAGGTTCGCAGACCTGCCGCGCATCGCATCTCGCGGTCCTTATTTATAGTTCATATTAATTATGAGGTTTCGGATATTAAGTAACTAATTAATTAATTGATAAACAAACAAATAAGGGCCCCACAGAAATAGCTGTCAAATAGACGACAATTATTCATCATATATTAGACGCCTCCGAACCAATAAACTCATCAGTCATCAAACGCCGCCGTCTTCACCGGAGCTTCTCACTTTCCGATGGATCCATGTCCATTCGTTCGCTTGATAGTCGAATCATTATCCCTCAAACTCCCACCCACCACCAAACACATCGCTTCCTCCTCCGGCATCCACTCCTCCGCCACTCCCTGCTACTGCAAACTCCGCATCAAAAACTTCCCGCCACAAACCGCCCTCATCCCTCTCTCCTGCACCTCCCATTCCGACACCTCCCCACCGGACTCCACTTCCTCCGCCATCAACTTCCACCTCGACCCAGCCGCCCTCCGCCGCCTCCAAGGCAAACTCGTCCTCTTAACCGTCACGGTCTACACCGGCCGGATGGGCCAGAGCTGCGTGTCCAATGGAGGGAAAACGTTGGGCCGGGTCGGGGTTGTTATTAACATTGACGGGTCGGTTACTAAACCCATTGTGTTTCAGAACGGGTGGATGAAACTCGGGAATGAAGTGGACAAGCCGGCGGCTATCTTGCATTTGAAGGTCCGAAGCGAACCGGATCCGAGGTTTTTGTTTCAGTTTGGGGGTGAACCGGAGTGTAGCCCCGTGGTTTTTCAAATTCAGGGGAACATCCGACAACCGGTTTTTAGTTGCAAGTTTAGCGCCGATCGGAACGCCAGATCTCGGTTAGTACACTAAACTTCTCCCCCGTGCATTGGTTAGTTGTACGCAACGCCGTCGTGTCTTGTACGTAAAATTTGAGTTGCGTCTTAGCTGTACCCGGTGAAGGTGGTCCATGTTTTTGTTTTCAATTATTTTTGAATTTCTAACTTATTGATAATTTTTCTCATCGTTTGTTATTAATTTATTTTTTTTGAAATAAAATTTAAATGCAATCCACCAAGAATAAGTATAATGTTAAGTTCTGTTACTAAATATGTTGAAATATATTTAAAAAGAAGAAAATTAAATAAATTGGAAACTAAAATGAATATATGTTGTCACAATTGGTGGGGTTAAAAAAGTAGATGTAGATTCAAAATTCACCCGAAAATAAAAGTTTTTGAATAATCTAAACACAAACTTTATTCCATGTCCTACATTGCTTGCTTTCCTTTTAAGATAATGTGATCTTTACTCTCTTCAACCTCTATGCATCTTCTTCGTTATGTTCACAAAAATCATTAATTATATATATAGGTATACTTTTTAACAATGTATTCATCGATGAATACATATATTTAACAGTGATTATAATTTATATTGTAGTTTATAACTACTAGTATTCACCGGTGAATACACTATCTCTGTTGAATACATCGCATTTTTCATGAATTATGAGATTGACTGAACCGTCCAAACAGAAGCAAGTATACACTGAGTTAAGTGCTTCACGGTTCGATTTCTGTTAACCGTCCGGTCGACGTTTTGGAATTTGAAACCACACTGAGTCGCCGTTAAGCCTTTCGTATTTTGCAACTATGTATATATGTTTTATACTCATTAACCATCTTATCATTTTAAAATTTTTACAACTAACTAACTATTTAAAAAAGGGTTAGTTCAAATGACAAAAACGAACCGTTAAACGGCCAAACCGCCTAATTTGGTTTGTTGTTTCCGAAACCCGCATAACCAGGGCATGACTACCTCTAGTTTTCACATTAGTTATGGAAATGCCATCGTGTAAAAAAATATTCTTGAAACTCGTCAGACAACTAAAAAATGATTATAGTTTTTTAAAATGATTGTTAATTTCTTAATGGTTCTCACACACACACACACACACATATATATATATATATATTAGTTTCTTATTGATAGAATTATTTGATTCATCCTATGTTTTGCTCCAAAACCTGAGTGTTATGAAATTATAACCGTTCCTTGATTTGTTTTGATCACAGAATACTTGATTGTTTCTAATGATTGTTACATGAGTTTGTGATGTTTTCCATGATTCGGTCCATGTTGCTTTAGTTACAATACTCTCTATATATATTAGTGAAGGGATTATATCTAATAATTGATCAATAAAAGATACTCCCAACTATGAAAAACAACCACCAGCTTGATTCTTTTCCATGTGCTCTGGATTTTGGTGTTAGTTCAATGCTCTTTGGTTAACTAACCACCATCTCTTAACTGTTCTTGTTTGACTTTTGTGCATTTATCATTAGACTTTGACTAAATCTTGTTAATCATTCAAGTGGTTATAATTTTAATAAATATTATAATGACTGGTAGTTAATGTATAGAAAGTTGTGTACTTGTATACCATATTTTACCTATTTTCATAATACTGATATTTTATCAAATTTTCAGTTCTCTTCCATCGGATTTCACCATGAACAATATCAACCGAGGATGGATGACACCATTTTCAAGTGGAAAAGAAAAACCCGGGAGGGAGAGGAAAGGGTGGATGATCGTGGTCCATGATCTCTCTGGTTCCTCCATCGCCGCTGCCTCTATGATTACTCCCTTTGTACCTTCCCAAGGTTCTGATCGTGTTTCACGGTCAAACCCTGGGGCTTGGCTTATCCTTCGGCCCCATGGTGTCTCTATCAGTAACTGGAAGCCATGGGGTCGACTTGAAGCTTGGCGTGAAAGGGGACCAATAGACGGGTTAGGTTATAAATTTGAACTTGTTACTAATTCTGGTATGACGAGCGGGATTCCCATTTCTCAAGGCACAATGAATATAAAAAAAGGTGGCAAATTTTGCATTGACGAAACATTACAAGATTCAAATGCTAGTCCGTTGTCGAACATCAAAGGGTTTGTAATGAGTTCAAGCGTTGAAGGCGAAGGGAAAGCAAGTAAACCTGTGGTGCAAGTGGGTGTGCAACATGTGACATGTATGGCTGATGCTGCTCTTTTTATCGCGCTTTCAGCTGCAATTGACCTCAGTATGGACGCTTGTAAGCTCTTTTCTAGTAAATTAAGGAAAGAGTTTTTGCAAGACGAACAAGATTTTCTTTCATAAAATTTAAAAAAATATTATTATTTTCTTCAATTTATTCATATGCAATGATAACCAATGAAATTAGTTAACTAATTTTGGATTGAGCATGCCAATTCTTTTTCTCATGCTTGAAAAATATTTATGGGAGGGTTTGACTTCTTGTTCTTTTTATATAGTTCAATTCATGTTGGTATGTATATGGTGCTTTTAATGTTGAGATTTGAGGATGATATTGTATAGATTAAGAATTTATTTATTTTTAACAATATATGTAATTTGTGTTTGAGGCAAATTGTCCTTGAACATGTAGTGCAATGTTTGATCGGTTTGTATGTTTTTAAAGAATGAAACGTAAACGCCCTTTTGGATGTAATAGTAGTACTAGTTGGTTACCCCGCGTGTTTCCGTAGTTTACAACATTGATTTGATCCTCATAAACCAAATTAAAGCAACATTTCCTATGTTGTTTCCTTGTTCATCAGTGTAATTCTTAATGCCATAGGGCAACTGATACTTATAAGCTCACTTTTGCATAATTCTCCTAACCTACAAACACATATATATATATGCAATTACTATTGATAAAACTTCTTAAAAAAGAAGATATTGTTTGATAATGTAAAAGAAATAGAAAAAATGTATTTACCCGTACAATGCTTCCAAATAGCTCTTTTAAATCATCAACAGTGACGTCTGGAGGCAAAAAAGCAAAATGTAGATGCGTGCATTATCATAGGATTCATCACAACTTTCATCAAATTGTTTGACCTTTACAGGTGTTTGTGCAGGAGGACCACCATAACTACCTTGATTATGTTGACCATCGCCATATCCATGAGTTGAACCGGCTCAACCATGACCACCACGAATACCAGGTAAAGAATTACCAACATAACCACCAATACAACCACCGCGATAGGATGGTGGATGTGAAGTCGGTCCACCATTAGGGTCCTTTTGGCCCATTTGACCCATTCAATTTTCAACTTAAATTTCTAAGTTTACCCATTTACATCAACTTGTGGCATGCTCACTTGATTAAAGACAGTAGACATTCATTTTAAACTTTGAAACTCTCTTATTGAATATTGACAACATTATGGTAATTCCATACAATCTTTTCTTAAGCAACTCAATTAAAATTGGTTAAAAGATACATCCAACAAACATCAGACCAAGTTGCAGGTTTCAAAATACAAATCCAACAACACAAAATTGAATTAGCATACCACTTACGCCGACCAAAACGGTAGTGTATATCAGATAATAACGATGTTTCAGACTCCTCAACTATGTTCTTGAAACCCAAGGAAGTGCTTGTGCGTGGTGCTGAGAGGCCGCTGGTTTCCGCCTATTTGAATTGATGACATTATGGTATTAATGATCCAGAAAGAAAAAATATGAACTAAAATAAATTTATTAAAATCATAAAAAATCGTGTTCTTCATGCTCTTAGCTTTCTGCATTTTGCAATCTAGAAAACAAATCAAGAATTAACATTAGAAAAACTGCAATTCTAAAGGGAAATTTTCAGTAAAAAAAAACATGAAAAAACTATGAAAATCCAATCAAAATGCATGATAAATTAGATAAAAAAGGCCATTTTATTAAGTAAAATTTTCTTAAAGGGAAGTTCTAAAAACCATCTTGTTGTTGCTGGCCTTCTCATGAGCTTTCTTGATTCTTGAATCATACCATCAATCACTTCAATCTCACTTTCAACTGAAGCATGCAATCCATCCAAAACGTCTTGATTGTTGATCTCCCTAAGCACGTTCTCATCAAACAAACATTTAAAAGTTTGTTTTTAAGAATCCATTTAAAAGATTAGAAAACAATGTATTTTTTACAAATTTTTTCTCAGCTTATCTTTATAATTAGTTAATTTTCCATGCTTAGGGATTTGTAAGAATTGCATGAAACGCTCCAACATAGTTTTAAATACTTTCAGCTTCTCAAGTTGTTCTTTTTTTGTTGCTGAGGAAAAGATGCGAGCTGGACAACAAAAGGTTTTCATTAAATTAAGAAATAAAAGATTTCCTATTTTATATGCTTTTGCAAGTTGACATATGTCTTTAAATAACATGCTTTTAAACTGAAAAGATTTTCAATTTTGATATGAGCCACTAACTTACCTGCTGCAATTTGAATAGCAGTTTTTTGTTGCATGTTATTTGAATCTAGTAGATGTAGGTTCTTCATAGCTCTTATCTGTAACCGAAATGAAAAAAAATCTAGCCTACTTAGGCTATAATTGGAAAGTATTAGTATTCCCACTGCATAATTCATTAAAAACATTTGTAAATATACATTATTTCCTTTATTTGCTTAAGGCCATTCAAATAGAACAGTAATAACTGCAAAAACTTGTATGCACTTTTGACATCTAATAATAATATATCTCTTCACATTGTGTTTATCTGTTGTTTTAACTTGAGGTTGTGAGATTTCTGTTTTATCATGGACACCATTCATATTTTCATGTATGTTAAACCTTTAGGTAAGCCTTGTTGACTTTTTTCCTAATACCCAAATGCTCTAAATTCAGGTTTGTTTTGGCCCTGAAAACACCTACCAAAATTGTTTTTAAAATGCAGCCCGGAAAAAGGCGATGTGTGTTAAAATGCGTGAGTTGAGTAATCGAGTTAAAGTGATTTTGGAGTCAGATCAAAAGCGGTCGAATGGTTGGTTGATGTTGTTAATGTATTATGCATATTTAAATTCATCTTTGGTGAATCTTAGATCATTTAGACTCAATTTACCTCTTTGATATGTTTCATGTTTTATCCAAATTTATGGTGAAAATAACAGCTCTTAATCCTGAAAAGATTAACCATAGATTAAACAACCATCGTTCATGTTTAGAATACTTGAAACAATAAAAAAGCATGATGCAAGTAGGTTACTTTTTGTAGCTAAAAACTTACAGGAAACTGATTCTGAAGCCGCTCACAACCTGAAAGAAATTGTGCATAACATGGAGGAAGATCTATATAAAGTGATGTTGCTCGCTTCTGTGTCTTGTTCCTGTAACCGTTTTAAAAAAAACAATGCAATAAAGATTTAGGTCGGACACCATAAATCGTTGAAAATGATTGTACTTCTAGTAGTTATGTATACTGCAATCTTATAACTATTTTAGATATACATGGTCTATATACGCCCTTAGCGCCGCAACAGCAGACTGACCTGAATACCTAATAACCACCAAAGCCCAAACCAATCAAGACTGCGACAGCTAACTTCGTTTAGGAACTTATTAAATAGGCTAACCGGTTAAGTGGCCTATAAGATAAAATTTCATGAAACACCCTAAAATCTTAATCCAAATTACCTAATTTAGTAATCTAAGTTGTATTCAATTATTGCTATCATAACTAAATTCTAACTTATGCATAGGTTTCTTATTTTATGCTTGTAGCAGTTCATCATAAAGTAATTCTATAACTATCAAAAACTTTTGTTCTTCAAAATGTACACAATTAGATAAACAAACAAATACATGTGTGTGCATATATGCATATATCAAAAATCAGAAATACTCAAAGCATGGTATACTCAAAGCAGGGTATCATCTTACTTAAGACAGCCATTTATCTGCAAATATTATAATTGATTAAGACATGAAAATCAAAATGTTTAGATGAAAGCATATAAGCGCACGTGAGAAACTTATTATTCTAAAACAAAACGAAAATAAAACATACACCGAGATAGAGGTTGAATACGTCCATTATAGCAGGTCTCACCGGGTGGAACTGAGAGGTTCTCTAAGTAGCAGGCCGCCAACTATCACCGATGCCTGACGTGTTTGGTGATTGAGCGGGAGCTCTGAATATTTTGCTTCTAATAAAAAAGAGGCTACCCAAGCTGCCACCGGTTCCAATTCGTGAATTGAGTTTGGGCTTTCGGTACAAAATCTTGAATGCCACCCACAAATTGGGATTACAGTCTCTCCCCCAGATTTCATCATTATTGATACAATTTCATAATACCGAGAAATAACATATAATAAAGTAAAAAAAATGAGCCAAGAATTCAAATAGACATAGAAAAATCAATAACAAAGACCACAAAGATTATTACAGTTGGGACCAAAGAACAGAATTCCATGAAGAAGAAATGATGTAAAGAAAAACAGTTGGGACCGTGTGAATGCAAGCTTACCTTTTTTAGGATTGTTATGAGCTCCTTCTGAGATTTATCCCTGTTATTCAAACCAAATCAAAATTAAAAATTGATGTGAAGGAAAACAAATTTTCACATAAAATGAAGCTAATGAATTGTTTCATAAAAAAAACTAACCTTACATAAGGGAAACTAATAGGTCCATTACGTATATTGGGAATTTGAGCCATTATTTCCCCCTTTTAAGATCTGTGTGTCCTCCTGTGTGATGACATATATGAATTTAGGGCATTGTCAAAACATGAAAATGCCATCAATAAATAACATCCAACATTACAAACATCAAGAATGAATAAATGTTTAAGACATACATACCATGACCAAGTGATTTTCTGCTCATCCCCTTCTTGAAACAGAACAATGTACTATGTGAAACACATATAACGGATTTTATGCCCTTTCCCTTCTTCTCATTACCTATATAGTTAATTTCAAAGAATACATACAATGATAACAAACATAAACATGAGTATCATACACATTTATTTGTTGTAATAATTCAAATATTTAAGGTTTAATTACTTGCTATTGTGAATAACCTGTTGCCTCATTTCATCAACTGAGAGCAATCCAAGTAAGCCACGATCCCAACATGCTTGATGAAGCTCCTCTCCAGAAAGGGACTCCACACCCTCTGCTTGGATAAAAAAAGTTATGACAATTATTTATTTTCTTTTAAATTTCACATAATACTTGTTTTTGACTTTATGATACTACTAAACTGTTAAATTGTTAGACCTTAGGTAGGTTTATTTCACAAACTCAAATTTACTGCATCAATTAATGGGATTACATAAAATGCTTACCCATATGCATCAAAATTGTTTAAAAGAACTCGATAAAACTTATTTGTCCTTTATATGTCTTAAGATTTAATACAACAAGAAATCATGACCATCTTCTTTGCTGGACTCACATCTTGTAAATACTAAATAAGGTAGTTATTTGTATACTCGCATTAATTGTGCACAATATTATAAAAAAAGTTACTTATAAATAATTAAATAAACTCTCAATGGTTGCTAGATACAGGTTGAACTGCTGTTGTAGGATATTAAACTATACCTTGACACCTTATTTTCTGATGGTGCAGGTTAAAATGCTAGATTCAGTATCATTATTTTTCTCTCTTCTATATCTAACCCTTAAAATCATTAGACTAAATTCTCATCAGCATTGCTGCATTATGTCATGACAAGACAATTATGCCCATGTGTAATGTATTTTTAGGGGATTTACAAAGGCAAAGTAAGCATTACCTCCTCATATTCATCATGAGGCCAACTAATGGTTGGGAAGACCGAGGAAGAATAGCTCCAGTGCCTACACATAATTGAAATGCATGATGAGTTGTAAAATAACTAAAAGTCAGAATTCAATACATATCATTAAAATAGATACACGCGTGTTAAAAAAAGATAACAAATACTGGAATCCAGTACTTACGTCTATCACACCATGATATTACAGGAAGTCTACACCGTGCGCAAAATGTACAAGCTTTCAACATATCTGTATCTCTGATTTTAGCAACAAAAATGACAACATAATATAAAATTGAAAGAAAAGTGCCAGTGAGGATAAGATAAAGCAAAGATACATCACCTGATGGCTTTTGGAACTAACAAAGCAAATGGTTAAGTTGAACATATGTTATAACTTGCATTTACATCACTAATCCTCCACCAATCATTAGATAATTTGAACAAACCAGCTTCTATTGTGCCTATTGATGACTGAAGCGATCCCATACCAAGAAGTCGGTAGTACTAATTTACTAACCACACTTTAGGATTAGTGTTACTATAGTTGGAAAGACCAGAAGAAAAATCTTAGAGATCCCAGAGTATTATCGGCCTTGTCCCCCTCAGCAATGCATCAAAGTCAACACTTCTCTGTAAGATACAATCCAAAATGATCATAATAGTACCAAAAGATTAGCAATTTACAAATGCAATGACTATAACTGACCTGCTTAGTCCTAGGGCTAAAAGCGAATATAATGATTTTCATATCTTTGCCTGCAAAGGTCAAACATTGTAGTTTTCAAACTCATAATCTATATGGGCAAACTTAAGAATCTTGAGCACCACTTGCCACGAAATAAAAAAGAGCACCAACTTAATTCTCGATCCCTAACCCTAAAGAAACATTTTTGAACCTAATGAACGATATTGCAAGTGAAATTAGGGGGATTTAATTTCAATTAAATCGAACTACTACACATACTCAGAGTCTTTCTCTAACAACAAATCAAAGGACCAATATCATGTGAACATTAATACCTAAAATTGTAGATGAAGCAGAGAAGATCGAAAATGGGGTGAAAAGATTAGAACCTGAAAATGAAAAGAAACAGTGCATCAGCAACAGGATCTTCGATCCGTAACCCTAAAGACGACTTGGAGTCATTGATTTAAAACCGCAAACAAAAAACTCAAAAGATGCTGAGCCACCAGAGGAAAGAGCGTTGTCACCGATTAAGGGCTAGAAACCGGCTGTCGGTTCCCGATCTCTCTCTCTGGATACGCCGAAGAAGATTAGAGGTGAAGAAGAGGGGCTATAGCGGTAAGGTGAAGATGATGTGAAGAAGAAGAGACTCTGATTGAAATAACTGATGGATTCGTATTAATGGGGCAGTGAATTAAAGATTATTTGGGGTTTAATGGTATTGAGGGGGTTAAATGGTAACTCAACCCATTTAATGCATGGTAACTTGTACCGTATGCAAAAAGAATTGTATTAGGTGTCTTAAAAAACAAGGTAAATTACAACATTGTCCATCCAATATATATTATATAGTAGTATAGATAATACAATGTTTTTTTAAGCATTAAGTTAATCTATATATACTATATAATAAATAAATATTTCTTATGCCACGTGTCACCCTCATATTCATTCTCATCCTTTTTTTCCCGACTCTCTCTCTTATTAAATACATTTCCATCTTTTTCATAATAATATATTTTTAAAGAAATTACTAATTATACTAATAAAACACATTTATTTTAAATTATCTCTTATTATAAGAAACTTTGCAATCTAATTACCTTTTTTTGTGTCTAAATATTGTAGGATAATTGGGTTTTCTCGAGACAACACCTAGAATATCCAGGGTAGCCCACCCCAGGAGGAACCCCCAACTGGGTAAACCCCCTGACCTGGCCACATACCCCCTTTTTGCTGTGGCTATGATTCGAACCCAAGACCTCCACTATAGGAAGTCTTGGGGCTACCATTGCACTAAATTGCCAACGGTTGCAATCTAATTACCTAGCTTAAGTTTTTAATTAAATAGTAAATGAAAGTCAAATTATATTGAATAGTAATTAATGTATTTTTGAAACCAATTATATATTAATTTTTACATATTTTTGGATTTTGTTTTCTATTGTTACTATATGTAATAAATTTTTTCACCTATAAGATATATATAAAGATTTAGGAATTTTATATCTTGATATTTTTTCACACTGTGTAGTACACAAGTTCTAAGATAATATACCTATCAATAAATCAACATGTAATTTTATATATTATTACTAGGTTAGAAACTACTGTATTACAGGAGTTGAATAAATTCAACTTGTTGTAAACTAAAAGTTTTTATGAAGATTTGTATTTTGTATGTAATCAGCCATTGGTGAAATAAGAAATAATAATGATCTAAGAATTATAAATAACAAATAATAAAGATTTATGAGTTATAAATAACAAATATTAAAGATTTAGTAATTATAAAATTATATTTGAAGATAAGATATAATTGAATTATTCTCATTATTTAGTAAATTTTAATAAAGTATTAGAATAAATTTTATATATTTAATTATTTAAAATCATTATTATTTAATAGGAGAGAGACTAGAAACAAAAATCTAGAATTCACCAGAAGTCGACACGTGACATAAAAAGTTAATCATTTATTAAAATAAAGATTTGGAAAGCGCACAAATCCTCTCTCTCAAACTTCGTCTGTTGACACTCGTCCCCACGAATAGCTGTTGCCCCTCTCTCCTCCGCATCAGCCACCGTGTCCCTCACAGTCCTTCCTCTTTTCTCCACAAGGCGCATGGACGACCCCAAAAACATCCGTTGAAGAAGCGTTTATATATTATTATTTGGAAAGCGCACAAATTTGGCTTAAGTTGTAACAATATCCAATAAATCATATCAAAATCAAATAAATATACAATTTTTTCTATACATTACTAGATCGACATTCCGTGTATTACACAAACATTTTTGAAAAAAAAAATCTAATGTTTACACTAAATTTTATAAAAATCAGTGATGTTTACATTACTGTTAATTCCATCACATCCCTTATATTATTCATACAAAAATTATAATTATTTTTAAGATGTGAAATGAAAAAAACTATTTATCTATTTATATTTTTAAAATAAACTAACATAATTAAATAACTTAGAATTAAAACAGAGGATCTTATGGGACTATAATATTATTAAAAAAAACATATATTATGAGGAGACAATACTTACAGTTTACACATGATAGTTCCCCCAAAAGATGGAAAACAAGCATCAGAACTGCTTACTAGAAATCGCATGATCAGCAACGATGCTAAAACCCGGAGAATCATATCCAATATTCTTCCTTGCATGGTTTCTGTAATCCTGTCTTTAAAAAATTGAAGCAAAATCCAAAAGTAAAAATAAAGTTACACACCATTACACCATATTTAAATACATAAATACATTTTGGACAATTTAATAAAACTTACAGTTTTTCTCCTTTTTTATCGGTTTGTAGGTTTCGTCTTTAAACTTCAATAACTACGGTAATAATTTTTTTATGTAAGGGTTTTGTAACAATTTACATCCTTTAGTCTAACAGATGTTAGATTTTTTATTAAATGAGATATTAAATTACTAGATTGCCCAGGGGATCGTTTGAACTAGGTGATACATAGCTTAGATTGAGGCTTGTTGTTTAAACCGGGTTGTCGGAGCTTCGATTATTTAAATGCACTTCTAATTCACAAGTAAAAGTGATAAAGTATCCATACATGGGTTTCTAACCTAGTTATGTAATAAAGAAAGGATTATTGGATTTTAATAATCCCACATTTTACCAATTGGCCAATAATAATCCCAACTGAGAATATTCTTACCACCGGTCCCTACTTTCAAACTATTTTTTTACATTGGACCCCCCGTTAAAAAACTTAACGTCGTTAGAGTTTATATGACGTGGACATCTGCAAACCGCCGGAAAGTCGAGCCAAGCTAGCAGTGGTCTCGTTTTGGCTTTTGAAATTGGCTTTGGTGGTGTTTAACTGGTCTCGTTAAACACCACTGTTGTCTCTGTTTGGACTTTCCAGACAAACGAGACCAGTTAAACACCACCAGAGCCAATTTCAAAAGCCAACACGAGACCATTGCTAGCTTGGCTCGACTTTCCGACGGTTTGCAGATGTCCACGTCATATAAACTCTAACGGCGTTAAGTTTTTTTAACGGGGGGTCCAATGTAAAAAAATACCTTGAAAGTAGGGACCGGTGGTAAAAATATTCTCAGTTGGGATTATTATTGGCCAATTGGTAAAAGGTGGGATTATTAAAATCTAATAATCCATAAAGAAATTGTCGCTCGTTTTATAGAGTGAGAGTGTGTGTTTGTGTGGAAAATAGTATGGGTATATTTGTTATTTTTTTTAAGGTTTGACAGAAAATCTAGCGCCTGTTAGAACAAAAAAACATAAGATTTTACATATCCTTACATAAAGGATGATTATCGTAATTATTGAAGTTTAAGATGAAACCTGCAAAATGGTATAAACATAAAGAACTAAAACTATAATTTACACTAAATATCAAATCAAACCCCTTCAATAAAAGAATGAATATTAGTGTAAGCATTAAGTTTTTTTTTATTAAAACATATAACCTGTACACGAAATATAATTACCATCTATTTACAACTCAAACGTAAATTTAAAATAAAAATAAATATCATTAGCACTTCAGAAAAAATATTATGTAATTATTTTTAAAAATGTGAACTTTTATGGTTTTTAAAATTCTCGTATAATTCATACATAACACTAGAAACTCGTGTATTACACGGTTTGAATAAAGAAAGTATTAAATTATTATTAGAGAAGATTTATGAATTATAAAATGATATTTTAAGATAACATATGATTAAAATTACTTTAAATAATTACTAATTATATGTGAAATTGAGGTCTATTTATAATACTGAGATTGAGAAAAAATAAGTAAGAAAAAGAATCTTGAGATCACATAATTAACACGCGGCACGACTAGTTTTCTTATTTATTATGTATGGATTAAAATAACATATTATAAATACTATTTTTTAAGACAGTTTAATATAAATATATGAATACAAATGATAAATTTTATATGAATTACACATGTGCCACCGACAATTTGGCAACTGCGAGTACGATATTGTTTAATTTTCCGTCAGATTTTACTATTTTAGTTTAGGCATATACCACCCCATGGTTTCAGGCTTTCAGCCCAAATACTTTGGCCCACATTGACCTTTGTCTTGTGAGAGCTCCGACTCCAATTCTTTTGCCCGTTGGCCCATCCATCCATTTTACTTAAGGATATGGAAACTATTTGCTATTTTTTTTTTGCAGGTAAATTGAATTATAATAATTTTAATTTTGATCACTAGTCAAGTGATGTGTGGATTTGATGTTTATGTGAAATGGTATTTATTTTTTGGTTTAAGAATTGAATGTACTCGAATCTGGTTACTTTGTCATATGTATGCGTGTAGGGAAGTTATGGACGATAATAAGTAATTTTGGACAAAAGAGAGAAAAAAATAGAGTGCGGATGTGATGGGAATCAACAAAAAAAAAGTGAATCAAAAATGGAAAATGGCCCTCAGCGTACCATAAGCCCACCCGGTATATGATACGCTCAAATACATAAAAGAAAACCAACGCCTATCAGATGAAACAAGACGTATGATGCGCAAGCAGCATACCGTACGCCCACCTGGCGTATGGCACGCCCGAAACGGTTTTGGACGAGCTTTTGAAGGGGATTCAACCATTATTCCATTTTTATCCATTGGAAGCCATAGTACGATAGAAGATGAAGGAAACTTGGTGACAAAGTGTTCCAACATCAATATCCTATCAATTTCTTCTCAAAATCGCAACATATCTTCATCATTCATGAACATGTGTGGCTAAAACACCTTTGATCACAATCGAGTGTAGGTTTGTGAATCATTTAGTTCAACTTGAGTTCTCATCCCGTGTTAAACATGAATTTCATTATGTTATTGAATGTGTTTAATGAATGTAGTGTTTTCATGTGTTTAATTCATATGTTTGTTTGTTAAAACATATAATGACTAGTTTTACTTCATGTATCCCTGTTTATCGGTGTTTAATCGTTAAAGGTTGAGATGTATGTTCGTAGATTGTGTATTGCTAGATACCACTTCGTATAGGCTAACTTTATCGGTGTTTAATCGTTACAAGTTTAGTCATACAATTATACATCAAACATTGTGTGTTAACCAAGATCGTGTCTGTGTGATCTTCTAATTCAGTAGAGAGCTCAGATTACTAACTATGAAATCAAACTCAAGCCTGGTTATGTTCATTCTTTATATTTCTATGCTTAAATCTGTAGTTAACTGCAACAATTTGTAATAGCAATCAATCAAACAAAAATCTTTATATAATGTCTTGCAATCAATTCATGTGATCCATCAACCATTAATTCTTCGTGGTTCGACACCCTATTTCCACTATCTAGTTAAGGTGAATAGGATTACATAACTCTTTATCTTTGACCAGTACTTCGACGATGATCACCAGTTATAATCCATGATATTAATTTGATCAATAACGCTCATAACTTTCACTTTGGTTTGCTAAGAACAATCTCACTAGTGTAATTATCATAGATTTACACTTGATTTCATTCACAAGGATGACTATGAGCGATGGGAAACGCACAATCATTGTAAGCGAAATCAAATGTAAATTAGCTGTAAATCTATGATAATTATACAAGTAGAATTGTCTTGACAATAGAATTATATAATTAAAATTTAAAAGTGTGATTAGTCCAATTGTAAGTATGACATATTATCAGTCAATTGATCATAATTTGAATTATTAAAATCCAATTTGGCATTTTTATAAAACAATTTGTATATTTTAAATATTAAAACAGAGTGTGTTTAGTTGTCAAAATACATGGTATTATTGATAAAACTATTGCAGAATCCTTACAACAAACAAAGAATCACAACAACAAGAACTAATCAGATTGAATCTGGAAACGACTCTCTAATCTGTAGTTAATAATCTCATTAACGTGACGAGATAAAACAAACTTAAGAACGATACAAAAGAAACTGAAGAAACTAACAGAAAATATTAGATAGAGAGAAGTTCTAATTCCTGTATCTAAAACCATACTCAATCAACAAAGAAGATGATCGGAATAAGAAACCAAAACACTCTACATAAGATTCATTAGAAAATGTCTACAATCTTAAATTGATATTTCAAAAGTAGTGTGTACAATCTAAATAAAGTGAAATATTGTTCGATTTTGAGTGACAACTTATCAAGTAAAAGCTGGCGACCCGAAATTGCAAAGTAAATTAAAGAGTCCAATTACTTGGTGACACAAAGGATCTGTTCAGCCCCAATATGTATAGTTCTCTCGCAACACTAACCCTAAATTCAGAACCTCTCTCGCTACATCCAGCCGACGGCTCAAGGATCACAATTTCGACATGGGTAACCTAACGGCCTTCAAATTTCATTAATTAAGTCACAATTTTTGTTGTTGATTTGAATCTGTAAATTTTTGTTATTGATTGCAATGTGTTTACAGGAAAGGTTCACGGATCGGTGGCTCGTGCCGGTAAGGTGAGAGGTCAAACTCCAAAGGTTGCGAAACAAGACAAGAACAAATACAACCGGCGCTTCGTCACCGCCGGTAATTTTCATTTCATGTATCACGTAATAAGTTAAAATGTTGATAAACCTTTGGTTTTGATTTTGGATTATGGAGTTGTTGGTTTTGGGAAGAAGAGGGGGCCAAACACTTCAGAGAAGTAAGCTGCTCTCATGAAATTTTCATCATTCCTGAGTATTTGTTTTTTTTAAAAGCTTTTTTTGGATCACTGACGGGCCACTAGTCCACCTGATCATCTCCATTACTCGAGTACGGAACCTTAAGGCTCTAGGCTGGCACGTCCCCGTCCGTCCTCAAAGTCCTGAGTATTTGTTTATCGAACATTTTCTTTGCTCCACCATCTGTCTCTTCGCTAGTAACTTTATTATCTTATACACTCAGTTAGGGTAGAGGTAAGCTTGGTTTTAAATTGCATGCATGATACTTGATACGCCTGTTGTGTTGATCAGAGCGCATTGGTACACTTGATGCGTTGCGTCTACATGACACGTGATCGATGAGCCAATTTTGCATAATACGGTACAGTGCAAAATACGCTATAATGCGTACGATATGGAATTTTTGGATTTTTTTTCATTTAGTGGTTCAAAATTTGTAGTTTATTAAAACAAGATATTTGATAATCGATATTTAAAAGGTCATAATTGGTGACTCATTCTTCAAAATCAAACTTCGGTTTCACTTTTTGAATTTAAATTGTTTCAAAGATTCAAAATTAGTGACATTTGATTGTTTCAAGAACCAGTCATTCAACAACTTTGTTATGAGTTCTTTTTTGTTGAACTTGTTATGTATAATTAATATTTTAGTATTTTTTTATTAAAAAACACATCGTAGCGATGATGAATACAAATTTTTTTCGTATGGGGTGCAAAATATAGCTCGAGCCAAAAATAGGTTGGGTAAAAAGTACTAAATATTAATAAAATAACATCAAAATAAAATATACGAGTGTTTTAACACTTTAAAACATTTAAAGTATAAATTGAAAGCCAAGAAAATTAATAGGATGAAGGTGAAAATTGGTAATTTTTTAAGAGAGAAAAATGAAAACATTTCTATTGTTTTTTTACTCATCTCCTCCTGCAGGTGAGGTGACCCCCATAAGGGGATCCGGTATACTCGATCAAACCACGACGTGATCCTATGTGGCATAGGAATCACGGCGTGATTAGCAAACCAACACCGCCCCTCATCGAATTTATCACGCCGTGATTATTGGGCGTGATATATTTCACGCGAGCAAATCGATCATTTCAAGAAAATCATACCGTTGAACTGGTTTGTGTAGGAAATCGATGATTTCATAACCCATACAGGATGAGGATGAAGTTGTTGATGATGATGATGTGGTGGCTGTGGTGTAGGATGAGGAAGAGGTGTGTTGGTGTCGGAGCCGGCGGCGGCGGCGTCCATCGGAGATAGGCAGATGGAAGGAAGGAGGGTGTGATTTTGTGGGTGGAAGGCAGATGAGATATTCTTGAAATGATCGATTTGGGGGTGGGTTATATGAGATATTTTTTTTATTATTATGTTTTATTTTATTTAAATAAAAATTAAAAAATAAACATTAAATTATCACACCACCACAATCACATGGGTATACCCCTTGCCTAGTGATGGGTGATGTGATTTTCCAGAATCTGACGTGGCGCCACGTGACGTGCACTTTATTATCACATCATAATCACATGGGTATACCCCATGCTCTAAGACAAATAGTGCCCCTAAATACATAAGCTCCCAACACATTGAAAAAAAAGAAGAGAATTTATACTATTTTCTCTCCTCAATTATCTACGGGGCTTTTTCACCTGTAGTAACAAGTAGATCTGCTAACGCATCGATAATTGATGTGCTCATATCATGCATCAAATTTTGGGACCAAACGTATTGGAACACATCGTACAGTTAGCAGTAACAGTTTCACCTGTGTTTTAAAAGATGTCATATATAATTCCTTCTAAAAGGTTTAGTTCATATATATACTAAATAAGATTTAAAATAATCAAATTTATCTATACTTAAAATTTCATATATTATTTTATTTTAGTTTATTTTATTAAATACAATTCATGATATCATTTTACTCTTCTATCATTCAAAACATTAAAAAATAAATAAAATTTAATGCCATTTTTCTATCAGATTTATTACTCAACCTCATAAATCCAACTTGTTGTAAACCATCTGTTTCTATGAAGATTCTATGAAGATTTATATGTTAAATGTTATCAGTCATTGGTGAAATAAGAAATAATAAATATTTAAAAACTATAAATAACAAACAATGAAGATTTAAGACTTATAAAATTATATTTTAAGATTAAATATAATTGAAATTTTCTTAAAATCATTATTATTTAATAGGAGAGAGAGTCGGGAAACAAAAATCTGGATTTTACCAGAAATAAACACGTGACAGATAAAGTTATTCATTTAAAAGCAAGTGGTATACCCAAGTGAGTGAAAGGTTAGTGAGGGGAAAAGTGGTTGTCATGTGACGCCACGTCATTTTCTTCAATTCTTTCAGCACACTCACTTGGCAAGGGAATACCCTAGTGAGTGAGTGTGGTGTGAGCTTCATTTTATAATTTATTAATAAAACTATATATTAATTTTATATAAATAAAATTACCTTAAATAAAATCTCCATAAATAAAATTACATATATTAAAAAAACATAAAAAACTAATATTTAATTAAAATTTTGAGTGCATCATTAATATCCCGGTGTTGTATTTCTAAACGGTTTTTCGGTTTTGATCTTCGTCAATTTCTTCGTAGGTTGGCTCATCTTCATTTGAGTTATATTGACAAATTGCCACTTCTTGGTCCTCCACTTCTTCGTACCTCTTGCATCAACCTGTTGGCGGAACCAAGACACCTCTCTCTCCATATCATTTTTAATTCTTAAAAATAAATTCATGATCATTCTAAACGGGTACTAAATTGCACCTCGCTGTAAGTACACCTTTCGACAAAGTAGTCTTTGTGTAGAAGTGTGTTAGCAGCCGTCCGATCACGATTAAGACGAGCCTTCGTTATAAAGGTTGTGAGGATTCAGTTTCTTCCCACCACTGAAGCGCCGCCGTTGAGAAAGCACGGAACATCATATTCCGGGCTTCATCGCTCGAAGATGAAGACATTTTTATAAAAAAATGTATAAAGTTGTATGAAAGTGGTGTGATTATTTATGAAATTAATTAGGTAAATGAGGTATATTTATAGTGGTTATATAATTAAAAAGTTTTTTATTTTATTTTGACCGTTGGCCAACGACCATTTCTTAAAAAATTGACCGTTTGAACAAGACAATCACCCTCTCCTTCACGTGAAGATCTTTACGGCTGTCGCTCACCAACCCCTTCACGAAAACAAGGGGGCGGTGTTAGATGAGGGTTCACGACGTGAGCATGGCTCACGGGTTGCCTTCACGCCACCATACCACATGATCTAAAGATACGTAAATCAGATTTATGCATATGTAAAAATATCTTTTCGTTTTTCTATATCTAAATAATACGTGTCTAAAACCGATACACGAACTTTTTTTCTCGTAATCATAGATGTGTAAATTGTTCTCAAATATTAAAAAAAAATCAACCATTTCTTTATTTTCTGTTTAATTGAGGTGACGACTGACGAATACTACTTGCTATTCCTATATGTTTGTAGGTCGGTATATAGTAACACCTTCATTTTTAAATGCCGACTTGTATTGTTCGTATACTTTTAATAGTGTATTTTAATAAAAATCAAAATCATTTACTATAAATGATTTTATTTTCAAATATTTTTTTTTTCAGAAATTCTTTTCAAGCAACTTATTGATGATTACTGTTTTTTATTAATATTTAATTATATTTATTTACTGATATTGACCATGATTGTGAATTTATAACTAAATTAACCGAATGCAATTTTGAAAAGGAAATGATGAAAACATTACAATGATGTGTGTGGAAATATAATATAAATTATAATATAGAAAAGAAAGATAAGGACGACGTCTTAATCTCACCAAAACCGTTGATTTTACATAAATCTTAAAAAGGGTGTTGAATTTCACATCACTTTTTAACCGGTGCGTTTTTACTTTTGAGTTAAAGGTAACATTTCAAAACAAGAATATTATTCAGCTAAATAATTATTCATAACATGAGGAATATTTAAGTTGTCACAACCAAAATATAAAAGACATCGAAACAACAAAATCAACCGGGTCAACTTCCAAGAAAATGAAGCCGGTTCCTTTGTGAAGAGTACTAGAAACTCGGCAACGAGAGTGGTTAGGGAGAATCACTACTTTCCATTGATAGGTTATTGAATTACATTATTGATAAACTCACAAAAGCTCTTAAGTATAAGAGTTTTCTCTCTATTTTGTACATGGTCCTTCATATGAGGTCATGTGTATTTATATGCTATGAAGGAATATTTGCCTTCTTCCCAACAAGTAACCGAATGATGTTGACATCTCTTCTCCTATTGGTGAAAAGCCTTCATACATTCTTCATGCCATAGCCACGTAATTATTCTGGGCTCCGCTCTTACAATCGGGTTCTTTCTAGAAGCTTAGTCGGGTTAGGATCGTGTGTTACAAGACTATTACATGTCTTCAAGTCCCCTAATCGGGTTTACATGATTTATTAAACCGGACTAAAATATGATAGATCCGTAAGGGAACCAGGTTCATGTGGCCTGTGTAACAAAATCGGGTTTTTTTTTGCTAATGGCGGCTCTTTTCTCTCTCTTCATTGAATGCCCATCATTTAATGGGGCATGCTGGCAGTACCCGAGAAGGGACATTCGGAGCATCAGACATCTTGTCGTGTGGCTGCCACAAACTTCTGCAGGGGGGTCAGTTTGACGTGTCGCACGTCCGAAGGTGTTTGCCAGACTTTCGAAGTGGCGTCTATAGGGTTTCTTTTTTCCCTCCCGTCTTTTCTTTATAAATAGGAGGTTCTTCTCTTTCCATTTTCACCTTCTCCTTGATTTCTAATCCTTCATCTTTCTTGCAACTTCTTCATCCTCTTTCTACTATCATTTCTTTTTGCTTTTGAGGATGTCGACTACCAAGGGTGCTGATAACATCAGCGTTACGCTCATTCCAATTAACTGGAGTACCGAGCGCTTTGAAAGTTTGAAACATCAATATGGTATTCCAAACGACATGGAGCCAGATTTTCCTGCTCTTGGGAAGACAGCTATAGACCCTCCCGAGAGAAAAATCTCCCTTTATGCTGATTTCTTCTCCGAGTGTAACTTCCGGATGCTCCTTACTCATTTATGTGTGGATCTTCTTCATTATTATTGCCCACAAGTTTCTCAGGTGCATCCCATGGGCATGTGCAGAATTCCCCAGTTAGAGTTCTGTTGCATTGCCCTAAAGCAGGAGCCACAGGAAGTAGTTTTCCATAACTTCTATAAGATGTACTTGATGGACCGTTGGTTTTCTTTCACCAAGCGTTCGAACATCACCGCCCACGCCGGAGAGGTTCCAACTGGATTCTGGGGCTGGAAAGAAAGGTTCTTTTATATCAGCGCCCAGATCGTTCCAAGTGATATGCGCCTCCGCTCATTGTCAGCCTTGGTTGTTGACAATGTTCCAGACGTGTGTTAGGGGTTAATTTTCATATACAGGATCCTGAGTGTAATGTAATCCGAAATCCAAGATTCCTGGTAACTTCGGTATCCTGACCATTAATATTACTAATGGTTATTTGTTCTCCATCTCGATTTATGTTCACATGTAACATGTGTGGACTTAGTATTTCCTGAAGAATCGCTCAATAAAACGTGGAAAACGTGTGGAATATGCACGAAGAGGCCAATAACGGTCATATTGGAAGACTAGATGAGATCCAAGATCCAAGATTCTCGGATAGTAAGACTAGAAGAGGCCAATAACGGTCATATTGGAATATGCACGAGTTAGCATCTTTTTTGTATTTAATAAGCAGTAATGTCGATTAGAAAATACACAATACACATTCGCAACACACAACACTCTTATAATCAGCTGTAACACTTAGCTCTCGATCAATTAATGCTCTTATTGTACTCGTTTTCAAGGTTTTAATAAAAGTTCAGGAGGCAAGTGACTTTCGGTCACTTCCCGATGTTTTATGCGGGAGATCATCAAGGATTAAGGGCTTTCATCGTATATCATCGTGTCAAACTTTACGTTTATTACTTAGCATTTTGATCAAGCACACTACCTCATATACTAAGCTTGGTTACAAAATTAGTCTTTATAATTTTTACCCAAAACAATTTGACGCCCACCGTGGGGCAAGTGGTGCTTTTTATCTTAAAATCTTTATTAAAGTTTGCTTTCAATCACTATTTTTCCAAATTTATTGCAAAAATGTCGTCCCAATCCAAGCCGGTTTCCTCTTCAACTCCGTCTTCAAGCTCTGGTTAAACAACCCTTTCCCTCCTCCTCCTCCTTCATTCCAGAAAAAAGAATGATAATCTGCCCAAGAAAACAACTTCTGCTGGTTTTTCGGGATCTGGATTACCTGCTGGAGGACCTGTGCTTGTTTTAAACAACGACATCCTTACTTTATTCTCAGAAGTGAAGAAGCAGATGAAATAACAAGAGAGGACCAATCAGACGCTTTTTAGGGAGCTTGAAAGGATAAAAGAATCGAAGAAACCGATGGAGACAACAACTCTACTACACCCAAGAATCCTCAACTTTGACTCTACAGGATTCTCAGGAAATCATCATGGAGACATCATCCCCATGCAGACTGGAACCACTATAGTTGGTCCAACTCCAACTGTTAGAGTAACTGCAAACCGGGATCTTGAAATTACCCCAGGATCATCATTGCAGGATCCTAACATTGGTAACACTTTCAATCAGTTTTTAAACACTAACGAACTTATGCAGGATACATGGATCAGTCTAATCATGGTCAAAGAGCTGAAGAAACTGAGGGATATGATCTCCAGCATGCCGGGTGTGGTCCAATCAATACCAGAAATATCCTCGACCAACCACAGGATCTCAAGATTTGCTCCTCCAATATGTGATGCAGAGATCCCGAAACACTTCCAGATTCCCAACATGAAGTTATACGATGGAACCATGGATCCCGAAGAGCATGTAGCCTAATACAGGGAGAGAATGGAAATCAATCCCATTCCTTCAGGTTTAAAAGAAGCTTGCTTATGCAAGGGCTTCGGGTCCACTCTGACAGGATTAGCCTTAAAATGGCTGCTAAACGTTCCTCCTTATTCAATAACTTCATTTGATCACTTAGTTAATTTGTTTAATAACCAATTTTCTTGCAGCGAAACATTTGAAAGACTAACAAGTGATCTGTATAGGGTGACCCAGAATGCCAGAGAATCCCTTCGGGATTATGTAAGCAAATTCGACCGAGAATCCCTGGATATCCCGAATCTTGACATCGCTATGGCGGTCCAAGCTTTCAAAATGGGGTTAAAGAAAGATTCCCCGTTCTACGAAGACCTTGTCATGAATCCTTGCAGGAATCTGGACGAAGTTAGGAATCGAGCGTTAAGGTTCATAAGGCTCGAAGATGATAAGAAGATCCAACAAATAATGGATGCTTCAATCAACTACAACCAACCCAACCGGAAAACTGACTCTACGCCCTACAAACCTTACAGATCCAAGCCTTACTCCATGCTTGTCAATCACAAAGTCAATGCCGTAGAGGATAACGAAGATGAAGAAGAGTATCCCAGAATATCTCACTATGGTTTTTCTCTTGATACAACAGGTTTAATGTTTGCTATGCAGGATCTCGGTGAAAAAGCTAGGTGGCCTCGAAAGAACGAAAAGAGCTCGGGATGGAAAGATAAGTCCAAATGGTGCACATACCATGAGGATTTCGGCCATGGGACTGAAGACTGCATCGCTTTACGGAAGGAGATAAGCTACCTCCTGAGTAAAGGCCATCTCAAAGAGTTCCTGGGCAGAAGAAAGAAGAAAGCCAAGGATCATGACAGGATCCCGCAGAGAGCAACATCTCCACCGCCGGATGCCAAGGTAATAAATTTCATATCTGGTGGTTCTGACATCTGTGGCACCTCTTATTCTGTAGCTAAAAGAAATACTAAGGAGGCTAAAACAGAGAAAGAGGAGAGACCTGTCAGAACTTTGACCTTAACAGAGAAGAAAGTGATTTCTTTTGATGAGGAGGACATAGGCAACGTGTAGGATCCTCACCATGACGGTTTGGTGATCACTCTATACATAGCCAACCACTTCATTCGTAGGATCCTGATTGACGGAGGAAGTTCAGTAAACATTATACAGCTTGAAGTTCTAAAAAGGATGGGGATCCTTGATTCTGAAATTATCTCAAGATCCTCAGTGTTGGTAGGATTCAGTGGAGAAGCTAAAAACACAGTTGGAGAAATAAATCTACCTATCTACACCGAGGGGGTAAACTCTATACAAAAACTTTGTGTCATTGATTCTTTATCTTGCTATAATATTATCCTAGGGAGACCCTGGATACACGATATGAAAGCAGTACCATCGACATACCACCAGTGTGCCAAAATGCCAATCCCTTGGGGGTAGTGAAGATCAACAACTATCAACATGAAGCTAAAGACTGCTACACATCCTCGATGAAAGCTTCTACAAAGACAAGGCATGTATAACAATTAACGAAACAGGCCATGGATGTTCTAGTAGCTAAAGAATAGGACGTTAAAGAAATATCCCTGGACGCTGATGACCCAGATATTAAATTACTTGTAGGAACCAGTATCCCTGAGGATATTGAGAAAGATATCTTGGACTTTTTTAAGAGCAAAAAAGAAAATTTCGCGTGGAAGCACGAAGATATGACAGGTATATCCAAAAACATTATAACTCACAAGCTTGGAATTGATAACAGTTTCAGGCTAGTACATAAAAAGCGGAGGAATATTGCTCCTGAAAGGAACGTGATCATCCAAGAAGAGGTGGAAAGACTCCTCAAGTCCGGAATGAATAGGGAAGTAAAATTCCCAAGGTGGTTGGCAAATGTAGTAGTAGTACAGATGAAGAACGGGAAGTGGAGAGTTTGTGTGGATTACACAGACCTTAACAAGGCGTGCCCTAAGGATCCCTTCCCATTGCCACATATAGACTCAATGGTTGATGCTACAGCAGACCACAAAATCCTAACTTTTATGGATGCTTTGTCGGGATTTCAGCAGATCCAAATGGAACAATCAGATCAAGAAGATACAACATTTATGATCCCAACAGGTATATACTGTTATGTAGCTATGCCATTTGGTCTTAAAAATGCAGGTGCCACGTGTGACACCCGCAAAATTTAAGAATCTAAAACTCAGTTGTTGGGCTAACCCAACTAGACCCAATAGAAATTCAAGCCCATTTGAGGCCCAATATGGATTCAGGCCCGTTATAGGTCCAAGTTTACATAATCCAAACGTTGCATTAGTCACACGGTTTCATCTAATGACTCGTTACGTGATTCAAAAGTTTAATCGTTAAACGCGGCAGACATCGGTTATTACCGTATATTCGGTAAGATGATTAAATAAGATAATGAATTATTGATATCAAGTATTAATATTATAAACCTCTTAATTAAATTAGTTACGAAATACTAATTTAAATTTATAAAAACGCAATGAAAAGTCGGACGAAACACGAGACGAGACGCAGTGGCAATACGCGATACTAACTAGGAGTGTACCCATTTAAACCCTAAGTATAAAAAGAAAAAGATGTGATATCTTTTCATTTACACATCCAAACACACACACACGTACGTGTGTGATCGAGAGAGAGATCGGTTAGGTAAAAGGGGCGCCGACAGCTCTCCTCTGACAGACCCCTCCGGTGACACCTCGACGGCGGCGGCGGTAGTTACCAACATCAACCTCACCATTATTGTTCCCACAAGTAATCGGTGGCGGCTCTTCCATGGCAGACGACGGTTAGGGTTTCAACCCAACGTTCGGCTTTAAGACCTCTCGATCGGGTAGTGGTGGTGGTGGTGCACGGTATAGCTGACCAGGTCGATGGCAGACGGCGGTTTTAGGGTTCCGCTGAGCCCTTTGGCGGAGGCAGTGTAGGTGGTGGAGGTCAAACACGGTGGAGGAGTTGGTTTGATGTGGCGGATCCGTTCATTCTTCGGCCAGAAGAGTAGGTTTTCCGGCGGCTGAGCTAGGGTTCCGCCGTGACAGGCGGCGGAGACGACGGAGGACTCGAGTGTTGAAGATGAGAATGACGGGGAGAAGAAGATAGAGATGAAGTTCAGGCCCCATCCCACGAAACCAGCGGTCTTACCGGTTTTCCAGTGAGATTCCGGCGTACCCGACTTTCCGGCGACTCTCCGGCGAACCCCAAGTGATTAGATCCGTGTTATCGTCCCTCTACCATTCCGATCTATAAGGTTTGAGCTCGGTTTTGTTAATCTAAGTTGATGTCGATAACGTTGGTTATATTTTCGTTTAGATCCGTTAGCATAAGTTGCAGATTAGTGATTATTGGTGGCCGGGTTTCATTCCCGTGTGTTATTGTGGAATTTGGACAGGTTATGGAGCAGACGGGACGTCACCCGTACAGGCGAGACTTTTCGGGTCGTTCCCGACAGTCCCGGGTTTCGGTCAACGAAAGTCAACGCTGGTCAAACGAGTCAAGCGTGGTCCACTCGGGTCAATGGGGGGACAAATGTAGCCATTACGAAAACTGTGAGGTTTAGGATGCGCCGGTTCGTAAACAAGACTTACGAGAGGTATAAGACGCACGCTAAAGCAATTACATTTATTCACGCGAAAGTAAACGTACGTGCGGTTAAAACGCGTTGAGTCCTAAACGATTCGTCAACAATGAAAATAAATATTAAACAAACAATAAATAATAACGACTAAAGCCACATTAACGTGTTATTAGCGAGAGGCTTCTTTTAAATTATATAAATGATAAATGCGAACGCGAGTGTGTAATTGGTAAAACGGACCCTTATTACGACTAACAAATTATAAATATCGGTATACAAATACAAGTTGATACTTTGGTCATATATATATATTTATTTACAAAAATGTACGTTATATATATAAATGGTCGAGGGTCGTTATTTGGAATAATACTGATAATAATTAATTTGGGGATGAACTCGTATCTTGTAGATTATGTTTGAACATTTTAAACCTATATGAATCAAGTGATAACGTTACCGACTATACGAGAGTTTGACAAGTAACAGTGATTCATTCAAATGTATTTTTGTGTATATATAAATATATATATATATATATGTATACGTATATCTATGTATATAGTATCCTCATTATATAAAACCAAACGAACATTTTAAAATATGATGTTTAGAACGGAATATGTATATATACATTCAAAATAAATACATATATCCTCATTACACCAAATCGGACAGTCGTTTGTTAATTATAATATTCAAATGAGAATATAAATAAATATGACCTGAGTAAACAAAATACGATAATCAAACATACTAAAGTAGGTGTATTACGCGTATACATTTACATAAAGACAAACAAACACTATTAAGGAACGTGGAATATTATTATTAATTATACACGCACATAGCTATATACGATCATGTACACGACAAACTAATATTTTTGCATATAACTATTGAAACACATTCGAGTTGAGAAACCTGACTCGAATTAAGCAACTAACGTTACCAAACGATAAAACGAAATCGTATACTAAATGAGTAACACCTTTAAGAATCGATAGAGCTCAACCGCACGCGTGATAACTCAATACGAGTTTAGACTCGCTTTACATTATTAGGGTTAGTCTATAAAACTCATAAAATACCTACAGGTATCGTAGGACTCGAATAGGACGACGTAAACCCGTGACTATCACGTGGACATTGGTTTTCACTTATATCAAAAGGACACTAGTGTTTCTGACACGTCAACAGGTGAGTTTCACGGCCCCCTTTCGCTTTTTAATGTTTTGTAAACTGCGGGGGAGAAACATACTTACTGGCTATGTTTTGAAAACATGAAATACAATTTCTTATACGTTTGACAATATGAACATTCTGGTTTAACTCGTTGTGAGTTTCACAGCCCCCTTTTAACTTTTAAATGTTTTAGAAACACTGGGGGAAAACATACTTGCTTACAAGTTTGAAAACATGAGACATCATTGTTTACTACAGTTGGGAACATCATTGCCTGATACATTCGGGAAAACATAAAACGTACTTACAAACATTTTCATATGGTAGCAAGAAAACAAGACCCGACCTTTATGTTTGCATGAGTTAACACATATAGAGCGCTGGAAGTCCCCTGACCATCATATTTATAACCATAACTATAGGTTAGCCTGGGATTCTATGGATAGTACTATTGGGATTGACACCCCCGGTCATGGAAATGTTTTTATCAATGTTTTCAAGGAAAACAGTTTCATGTTATGGCCATGTACACATTATCAATGTTTTAAGGGAAAACGACTCGTTTTATGACTATGAAGTCATCACATGTTTTCATTGGGAAAACTACTCGTTTTATGACTATGAAGTCATCACAGGTTTTCATTGGGAAAACTACTCGTTTTATGACTATGAAGTCATCACATGTTTTCGAGGAAAACGGCCTTACATTAAACCCGTGTACATATTTTCAATGTTTTCAAGGAAAATCACTTTACATTGCAACGATCAAACCTGTGAACTCACCAACCTTTGTGTTGACATTTTTAAGTATGTTTTTCAGGTAATTCATAGCCATGGCACGGTTGGAATAGGTTAGCCTTTTGGATTAAACCCTAGAAGCCAAAGGAGTATGATCGTCAAACCTCAAGATGGCTTTCACCTATACATGGTTCTAGGACAATGTACAAGTTTATTATAGTATTTGTAATGGTGTTCAATATTCAGAAGTCTTTACTTTAGCTTCCGCTGTTGTGTAATGTTACCAATCGTTGCAACCTTAATTTATTTATTTATTCATTAAGTAAATAAATTTGGGGGTGTGACAGATTGGTATCAGAGCCAATGGTTTTAGCGAATTAGGTTTCCTTAGGGTCACCTAGGCTCTAACCAGACTCATTTAGGGACCAAAAATTCAAAGATTTGCATCACACTAAGAACACCCAAGACTTGAGCATAGCAATTCCAACCGTTTCCGAGCAACTTGAGTAGATCATTAGTGTATGTAGTTACACTAGGGTAGCATTTGCTACACTAATATATAATACAATTACATAGCACAAGGAATAAACATTTAACACATACAACAACGTGTAAATAATACACATCTACAACATTACTCAACGAATTATCACTATTCAGATTACAAATCAAGCCACTCATGTATCTAGTTCAACTATGGAGTTAGTTTCCTTTTCCAACCTATGTTTTCTCCACTTGGTGTGATATGTATACCCTCCTTCATGATCTGCTAGGTTGGATGATTAAAACTTTCGCCATGAGATATGGCAAACGGGACTACCCAATCGGAAGAGAACCCGAGGTGGATATGTAGGACTAAACGGGATAGAACTCCACGGGTCAGGAGACCCATAGACTCATTGGGATCATGTGGATCCACACATACAAACAAACTTGGAGCATGAATTGCTAGACACTGATTTGAGGGTCTCTACCCTGACATAGTCCATGACTTCCACCGCACACGTCCTGATATTAGAAGACACCGGTTGTGTCTCTCTACCATTAACACCATCCAACAACAACTTTAGTCGGCAGATCCATGGGTGCTGATACCATGACTATGAGTAATCCGATAGAACATAGACACTCTTACGCAAGAGTGCAACACGATGACACAAACTAATGAACATTACAGATTCCTTTTAGTTGAGAGCTTGAGATAGAGAAAACACTAGAGGGACCATGCGAAATAAATTATCATTACGGGTGCACACGTAATCATAATTTACGGCGCATGAGAAGTCTGGTGAGTCTTACTATCCGAGTTAATGTTCATGATTAATCTGTATTCCTAATCTCAATTCACAGTCACTCGATTAATGATCGAAATTACCATAACCAAAGGGTTTAGCCTAAAGGCATAGGAGGATGCGATAGGCTATCACAAGTGATTGGAAGTATACATCATCTCCTTCATCTTCGAATCCTAATGGATCTAAAATTCTTATCGAGACTTCATGGGCATGTCGATCTTGATTGAGGCACTGAAGATGTCTATTCTCAGTTAATTTGACCTCAATACTCGGATCGAATTTAGAAATTCCTTGTAAAGAATTGTTTCACCTTTTGAGGTTCAGCTATAAAAATTTTCTCTTTTCGATCTCATTACTTATCTACCAACGCTTGTGGCTGATCTTCGGTCTAGCTTGAGTCAGACCTTAACATTTTTGAGTTCCCTATTGAATTTTCATGTAACATTCTCGCAGATCTGGAGGAACGGGAGAAATTCAATTGGATCTAATCAACTCTTAGTGGATCTTGAGCGACGAAGAATTTCACTTATCCATTTTTACTTGCTAATTCATGTCCTTTGAGATCTTACTTGCCACGAAAACCCCATGTTGACCCGTACAACGATCAACACTTGCAGTAATTGCACAACTATTATCGGAAAACACGGCATAATCTCAGGGTCTGTCTTACAATTAAGTATCACACTTACTGAAATTTACATCGGAAGTGCTATGCACTAACTCCTGTAATGGAATGGAAATTTATTCTGACTCTCTTACGCGTGACACCTATAGGGTATTGTGGAAACCCGACTTGAGACTAATGGATAATTTTACAAACTTTTGTGCTTGTATTTTTTCAGGAATCATTTTGTTGGCTGAATCTCTGACTTCATACCGCAAGAGAGACGTATCCACATCTCTTACTCTCAGCCTTCTATAGTTAGAGAGCTCTAGAGCGCCTGCTCTTAGGAAACGACTTCTTAACACATACTGAGGGAAAATACAAAGCTTTGACATTTAACACTCATTACCTCAATTTTATAGCTTAAACCCTTGGACTAGGGACTTAAAGGCTATAACCGATATGAGTGAAATACGTACTGGTAAGTCGTGACAATACCATTCGGATGCCAGGGAAGTTGCAGACAAACTGTAGTATCAGTTGTTAGCAAATTCTGAAACTCCGTGATCCATTCCGACCAACTTTGATAGGAAATAAAGAACCTAAGTCGAAATCCGAGGATTTAATTCTGTGTACGCTACCAGGAAGATGAACAAAGGACGAATCAATTCCGAAAGTTTTACTTGACTGTCGTCTATTTCCTGACATCCGCTTAATGAGAAGTCAAGCCTTTGATTAGACAAACCATGATTTCACATCGCAGTCTACCAATTTAGTGGGTTAGCAAGCGCTGAATCAGTTTCGGGGAAACACCATTCTTATGAGGCTACTTCCACGATGCGACTGTTTACCTTCTCATCTAGACGAACCGCGACTTTTCCAAGCAAACATAGAACTTCTTAAGACTTGTCTATTTCGTGGACATGATAGTCAGGTCATGAGTTCACAAATCAAGATATTACAGCCTAAATACCAGACTACAGTAGAAGTGCAGTGCAAACGATGGTAATGAGGTATTAAACTAAAACTTCGCCAGTAAAACCATACGAGAAATCTTGAAACCTTTAATCCGTTGTGACCAATGTTGATGGAAAAATCTCATATGGCACAGAACCTAATATGAGAGTATACTTTAAGTCCCAGAAAATGCCTTCGTGGAGTATAAGGGAACAATCATAACGTTTCGTTTATGAATTCTGTCACTACTATTCGAGTACAAGAAGGTGATGGATATGCAGTTAGAAAACGAATAAGTGAAACTATGTCACTAACACTTAGCAACTGTTTGAGAGCCATTCTCACTTCTCCTTGAACCCCATGAAGATTATTAATCTTTGGTATCTGTTGAGCCTAGCCAACTAAAATATTCTCAAATACTTTGATATTCTCTTTCTTCTTCGTCTAGATTCACCCTCATCTTTAGGGGAATCATAGAAATCTGGATGATTCGATGTTACTATGAGATTTGATTGTCTCAAATTAATTGTTTGACACTTATTTGATCAAGGTTTCAATATTATGAATAACATTTGTGATAAAATTTCCCTTAATAAGATTTGACAAAACCAAGGTCAATCTCAGGAGATCGTATCTCCATAAAAAAAAAAAAAAAAAAAAAAAAAAATTATTCCATACCATAGCCGTCTAATTCGCTACCTAGACAACTACTAACATTTCTCTAAACTATTCCGACTCCCTAAAGAGAAACTAGTACGCTGATAGCATTTTCTGGAACTCAATTGAATTAGTTTAACCTATATACTGATTAGACAATTGAAAGGTCAGTTAAAATCTTTTGTTCTGATAGAATACTTCAGGGCATTGACTCGTTGTAACGAACGAATAATTATCGGATTACGAAGTAAGAAGTGGACATTTCATCAAAACCAATTGACATATCCTTATGGAACTTGCGTTAAGTTTTCCGTTAGATTCTATCATGGTTTATTTTCATGAGAGAAAACCGGGTTATGAATAAAGAGAATGCGCTCCTACACTTCTAGAAATCCGTGTGCATGAATGCATTTTCATCACTCATTACTAATGATAAGGATCATACAGTTACACTATGATGGGAATGATCACGTAAAGAAATTCTTTGACATCTAAACCTTGATGGTTTACTCTGATGTGTGAGTTGTTTACTTGATTCACGAAAACTCGCTATTTTAATTCACACCGTGTAAACATTCTTTTAATGACTTATTCATTATACAAAAAGGACCCAACCGGTTGAAATCTCCTTGGTTTATGTGACTCTAGTGATGACATTATCACCTCGTGGTATAACTAACGTCATTCACATGACGACACAATCAAAGGAGTTACTAAATCTACTCATCTGATAAAATATTTACTCAACAGTAGCGTATACTACTACATGATACGATCATATATCAAATCTTTACACATCCGATATCGTTAGTTGATGGGATATCCACTTCATCTACATTACCGACTACTCTTTGGAATGAGTAAATATCCACCCTAAGATTCCAAAAATGAAGCAAGGATATAAAATCCTAATTCTTGTAGGTATATCAAATTTCGAGGACGAAATTTCTTTAAGGAGGGGAGAATGTGACACCCGCAAAATTTAAGAATCTAAAACTCAGTTGTTGGGCTAACCCAACTAGACCCAATAGAAATTCAAGCACATTTGAGGCCCAATATGGATTCAGGCCCGTTATAGGTCCAAGTTTACATAATCCAAACGTTGCATTAGTCACACGGTTTCATCTAATGACTCGTTACGCGATTCAAAAGTTTAATCGTTAAACGCGGCAAACATCGGTTATTACCGTATATTCGGTAAGATGATTAAATAAGATAATGAATTATTGATATCAAGTATTAATATTATAAACCTCTTAATTAAATTAGTTACGAAATACTAATTTAAATTTATAAAAACCTAATGAAAAGTCGGACGAAACACGAGACGAGACGCAGTGGCAATACGCGATACTAACTAGGAGTGTACCCATTTAAACCCTAAGTATAAAAAGAAAAAGATGTGATATCTTTTCATTTACACAGCCAAACACACACACACGTACGTGTGTGATCGAGAGAGAGATCGGTTAGGTAAAAGGGGCGCCGGCAGCTCTCCTCTGACAGACCCCTCCGGTGACACCTCGCCGGCGGCGGCGGTAGTTACCAACATCAACCTCACCATTATTGTTCCCACAAGTAACCGGTGGCGGCTCTTCCATGGCAGACGACGGTTAGGGTTTCAACCCAACGTTCGGCTTTAAGACCTCTCGATCGGGTAGTGGTGGTGGTGGTGCACGGTATAGCTGACCAGGTCGATGGCAGACGGCGGTTTTAGGGTTCCGCTGAGCCCTTTGGCGGAGGCAGTGTAGGTGGTGGAGGTCAAACACGGTGGAGGAGTTGGTTTGATGTGGCGGATCCGTTCATTCTTCGGCCAGAAGAGTAGGTTTTCCGGCGGCTGAGCTAGGGTTCCGCCGTGACAGGCGGCGGAGACGACGGAGGACTCGAGTGTTGAAGATGAGAATGACGGAGAGAAGAAGATAGAGAGGAAGTTCAGGCCCCATCCCACGAAACCAGCGGTCTTACCGGTTTTCCAGTGAGATTCCGGCGTACCCGACTTTCCGGCGACTCTCCGGCGAACCCCAAGTGATTAGATCCGTGTTATCGTCCCTCTACCATTCCGATCTATAAGGTTTGAGCTCGGTTTTGTTAATCTAAGTTGATGTCGATAACGTTGGTTATATTTTCGTTTAGATCCGTTAGCATAAGTTGCAGATTAGTGATTATTGGTGGCCGGGTTTCATTCCCGTGTGTTATTGTGGAATTTGGACAGGTTATGGAGCAGACGGGACGTCACCCGTACAGGCGAGACTTTTCGGGTCGTTCCCGACAGTCCCGGGTTTCGGTCAACGAAAGTCAACGCTGGTCAAACGAGTCAAGCGTGGTCCACTCGGGTCAATGGGGGGACAAATGTAGCCATTACGAAAACTGTGAGGTTTAGGATGCGCCGGTTCGTAAACAAGACTTACGAGAGGTATAAGACGCATGCTAAAGCAATTACATTTATTCACGCGAAAGTAAACGTACGTGCGGTTAAAACGCGTTGAGCCCTAAACGATTCGTCAACAATGAAAATAAATATTAAACAAACAATAAATAATAACGACTAAAGCCACATTAACGTGTTATTAGCGAGAGGCTTCTTTTAAATTATATAAATGATAAATGCGAACGCGAGTGTGTAATTGGTAAAACGGACCCTTATTACGACTAACAAATTATAAATATCGGTATACAAATACAAGTTGATACTTTGGTCATATATATATATTTATTTACAAAAATGTACGTTATATATATAAATGGTCGAGGGTCGTTATTTGGAATAATACTGATAATAATTAATTTGGGGATGAACTCGTATCTTGTAGATTATGTTTGAACATTTTAAACCTATACGAATCAAGTGATAACGTTACCGACTATACGAGAGTTTGACAAGTAACAGTGATTCATTCAAATGTATTTTTGTGTATATATAAATATATATATATATATATATATGTATACGTATATCTATGTATATAGTATCCTCATTATATAAAACCAAACGAACATTTTAAAATATGATGTTTAGAACGGAATATGTATATATACATTCAAAATAAATACATATATCCTCATTACACCAAATCGGACAGTCGTTTGTTAATTATAATATTCAAATGAGAATATAAATAAATATGACCTGAGTAAACAAAATACGATAATCAAACATACTAAAGTAGGTGTATTACGCGTATACATTTACATAAAGACAAACAAACACTATTAAGGAACGTGGAATATTATTATTAATTATACACGCACATAGCTATATACGATCATGTACACGACAAACTAATATTTTTGCATATAACTATTGAAACACATTCGAGTTGAGAAACCTGACTCGAATTAAGCAACTAACGTTACCAAACGATAAAACGAAATCGTATACTAAATGAGTAACACCTTTAAGAATCGATAGAGCTCAACCTCACGCGTGATAACTCAATACGAGTTTAGACTCGCTTTACATTATTAGGGTTAGTCTATAAAACTCATAAAATACCTACAGGTATCGTAGGACTCGAATAGGACGACGTAAACCCGTGACTATCACGTGGACATTGGTTTTCACTTATATCAAAAGGACACTAGTGTTTCTGACACGTCAACAGGTGAGTTTCACGGCCCCCTTTCGCTTTTTAATGTTTTGTAAACTGCGGGGGAGAAACATACTTACTGGCTATGTTTTGAAAACATGAAATACAATTTCTTATACGTTTGACAATATGAACATTCTGGTTTAACTCGTTGTGAGTTTCACAGCCCCCTTTTAACTTTTAAATGTTTTAGAAACACTGGGGGAAAACATACTTGCTTACAAGTTTGAAAACATGAGACATCATTGTTTACTACAGTTGGGAACATCATTGCCTGATACATTCGGGAAAACATAAAACGTACTTACAAACATTTTCATATGGTAGCAAGAAAACAAGACCCGACCTTTATGTTTGCATGAGTTAACACATATAGAGCGCTGGAAGTCCCCTGACCATCATATTTATAACCATTAGCTATAGGTTAGCCTGGGATTCTATGGATAGTACTATTGGGATTGACACCCCCGGTCATGGTTAGTCGCGCTAACCACGGGTCCCTCTGGCCAAATGACCGCATAGTGTTCAAACATTGCTCGTGAGGTATGAGCGAGGGGCAAAACACCTGTGTCATGGTTTGGTTATGCCTCATGTATGCCTCATGTATGTACCATTGGTGTATAAATGACCGCTAGTCTACAAATGGGTCAACATTACTTGTTTTGTTTATCATATTCATTGAAACGTTTTCGTGCAGATGGATCTGCCAATCACTTATACACCAATGGTTTTGCCATTCGTTTACGTGGAAATGTTTTTATCAATGTTTTCAAGGAAAACAGTTTCATATTATGGCCAGTACACATTATCAATGTTTTAAGGGAAAACGACTCGTTTTATGACTATGAAGTCATCACATGTTTTCATTGGGAAAACTACTCGTTTTATGACTATGAAGTCATCACAGGTTTTCATTGGGAAAACTACTCGTTTTATGACTATGAAGTCATCACATGTTTTCGAGGAAAACGGCCTTACATTAAACCCGTGTACATATTT